>OZ010747.1:98047151-98683608 GCA_963932245.1 Tachinus rufipes | reverse complement strand
CACTATTTAGTGCAGATTTTGTTCTAGCAAAATTATCATACTGGATTTGGCATAACTATAAACGGCAAAAGCTACATCAATAATAAGCAACTTTTTGTAGCTTAAACTGGATGATATAAATACCAACAATATGTGGTTCTAACAAAATAGCGCTACATGCTGTACATCGCATGCCACAATGGACTTTCTAGCAATTTAGATTAATGGTAATGCGGCGACTATGTGAACTAGCTACCAAGGTTATGTAAATTAACTATTTCAATTTTTTTTTGGAATCGTTTTGAATCGCAAACAATTGATGCCTTAAAGTCAATATATCAAACGCTATCCAATAAATTTAGCCGGATTTATGCATCAAATTCATCAAAAATTTAACTTTCCAAATACATGCCACCAACCAAAGCCGCGACATTCAAACAACGTTTTATTCCATACTTAATGCCATAAAAAATTCGTTGAAATAAAAAATAATAGTGGATATTTCACACACATTTTATTTATATTTAAAAATTTAGCGTCCTTATTAGAATATCTCCTCAAGAAAATTAATCTAATAATAAATAAATAAAAAATAATTCCTGACAATTAGTATACATTTAAAAACCGGCACAATTCAACACTTGAAGGTGAGTGGGTCACTCCAAATCATTACTATCAAATAGTTTAAACTAAACTACCCACCCACACGCCTTACTAAGAAATTAAAAGTAATCCTTATTTCAAAGGTTAAAAAGTAAAAATATAATAAATTAAATCCCTTAATGACCAACAGTTAGGTGGGTAGGTAAGTCACTCCAGATCATAATTTCCATCAAGTAATTTAAACTAGTGTGCCCGCCTACCCGCTCAAGATATTGTTAACAAAAAATTAGAAGTACTTTCCTTTTGCAACCCTTAGAAGTCTCTATGTTATAAGAAAAAATAATGAATCCAATCTTTTGACAATCACCACTTGGGTATGTAAGTGAGTTACTCTAAATCGTGATTACTATCAAATAGTTTGAACTGAAGTCCACCCACCTAAGAATTTGTTAACAAGAAATTCAAAGTTTTCCCTTTGCAAGTGTTAGAAGTCTATATTTTAAAAAAAGAAATGATAAATCTAATCTCTTAATGTGCATAATTTAAAAAAAAAATGATTACTTTCAAATTTGTTAACAATAAATTAGAAGTTTTTCCAATTTGCAAGTGTTCAAACTCTCTATGTTAGAGGATAAGATGATAAATTCAATTTCTTGATAATAAACACTTTAGTGGGTGGATAAGTCATTCCAGATCATAATTACTAACAAATAGTTTGCACAAAGCAAACTTCAAAGTTTTTATAAAATACAGCTTCAATGAAAAAATGTTCAACTATGTTTGTTAAAACTTAAGACTTGCACCGTTATGAACAAATACTAATTGGTTATCAGAATAAATTTTTGCTTTTTTCATTTAGTAATAAGAACTTTTACACATTTGAAAATTAAAGTATTAGTGTACTACATTAAAATCTTCTAACAGAAATGATTACTTCATTATGGTTAAATGGTAATTTTTTAAAAAACTACATTCAATCATTATTATCAAATTTAAAATTGCAAATGTAGTAAAAATTAGATAAAAAGCTTTTTTTGACTATCAAAACTCCCCCAAAATTTTGCATTAGATAAGGCCCTGACTACAGAAATAAAATAAATTTGGTGATGATAATATAAAATTTGTCTAAAAATTGGGTCTTGCTAATAGGTGAATTGCTTTAGAATCACTTAAATTTTTGAGCAATTGATTAGATATTATTACAATAAATGCGTTTTGTAAACGACCTACACATATTGAAAGGGTTACTTGTAAATCAATTGGATGCTAAAATTAATCCATTGCGTCTCTTTGCATGATTAGTAACTACTAGTGTTTTGCCGTATACAATCGTCAACTGCACAAAACGAAGATTTTTTTTGCAGTAATAAAACGAGTTTTTTTGCACATCGCACAGCTTCATATCATGTTTCGTTCAAAAACTTTAAATTTTATTCATCTCTCAACCTTCCCCCCTTTTTTGACCTGGGCTGGTCGACCTCAGTAAACCATCCAATAAAAGAAAAATCGATGATGTTAGAGAGTCCAATTAATGGTAAAATATTTGCAAAAAAATTTTTGGTCACCATAAAAAATGTAAAGCTGTAAAACTATCAAATTAATCAAAAAATTTGAAACGATTAAGTTATTTTAAATTCAGAAGAGACCTGTCCGTGTTAGTGTAACTCGGTGTAATGAACACATTACTTCAATTCGCCATTGATCTCAGCAATTGAGATTTTCAGGCAGCAGTTTACAGCAAATTTTGGCTAAAAATCTGCATTTGAATGCTTACAAAATTCAGCTAATACAACTTTTGAAGCCAACATACCGTAAGCAAGAAACGTTTACAGAATGGATCTTAAATCATCATCTTCACGGTTGAGATAAAGACTGTTGCATTTGGAGAGCTGAGAACCCTAAAATGATGTTTCAACGTCCCATGCATCTACTACAAACTACTGCTTTGTGCGCATTTTAAGCTGACAATGTAATTGGACCGTTTTTTCTTTAAAGATGCAGATGGCAATGCCGTCACTGTTAACAGCGTTACCTTGAAATGATAAACAACTTTTCTGACCTCAAATTACTAAAATGGGTCTCAAAGACTTGACTTTTAGAAGAAAACAATAGAATTGTTGCAGACAAAATTTGAAGGACTAGTTATCTTATGCAATTTGATTAGATTTCTTCCTTTAAGGTTTTTCAAACAAAAGTGTATGCCAATAACCCAAGAACAATACTTAAATTGAAAGAAAATATTCTCTGTTAATAAAATTGATGCCAAAATGTCATCAAAAATTTTGTCCAAAAAGACCAACAAAAGCCAGCAGTCACAAGGCAATCATTTATCTGATATTGTTTATTACCATGTCTACACTTTGTTACAATTAAAGTTTGGGGTCATGTAACGTTTGGAATTGGAACTTCCGTTAAATTTGTTTTTCAAAGATAAAATAACATTTATAGTTGACAGAAATTTAGTTTTATGTTTGATATTTACAAAATGAGACGCTTTACATTTGAACAAAGTCAGAAAATAATAAAAATTACTTCCAAAGTTGCGAGTCTTCTATTCTGACGGTAAGCAATTTACGAAACAAATTTGTTAGAAAAAAGTGCCTTCAACGCAGTTTGTGGACCAATTTGTAAAACGAGTTTGCAAAATTAGATCGTTAGTGGTTAAAACAACAGGTTCACGTTATCGTCCAGTGCGCTCAACTTAAAAAATTAATGCTGTTGCTCAGAGTGTGCGTGAACATGCATCAACTCATCATCGTTCACTTTTGAGGAAAATTTTGCATAAAAACCTCAGTTTAAAAGTCCAAAAAATAAAGCCTCATTTCCATCTGATGCGTTTTCAGTTCGCCTAATGAGCTAAAAATCGTTTGGCCAAAGAGTATTTTTATCAAAAAATTGTGTTTTCCAATTAAGCTCATTTTTATCTCAAAGGCTATGTCAATAAGCAAACTTGTTGCATTTGGGGATCAGAAAATCCACACATGACTATTGAACAACTTATGCATCCACAACGAGTAACCGTTTGGTGTGGTTTTTGGTCCGGCTGCATTATTGGGCAATTTATCTTCAAAAATGAGCAAGAAACCGCCGTTACCGTCAATAGCAAACGTTACTGTGCCATGCTAAACAAATTTTTCTTTTCAAAAATTGAAAAGTATGAAATGGATGACATTTGGTTTTAACAGAACGGGACCACTTGCCATACAGCCAACGTAACAATCAATCTTTTGCGCACTGTTTTTGGAAATCAAATAATCAGCCAAAATACTGATGTCAATTGACCTCCTAGGAGCTGTGATTTGACCCCGTTAATTTTTTTTTGTAAGAAGACCTTAAGGATAAGTGTTACGCTAACAATTAATGCCTTGAAATCCAAAATCAAAGTTGCCATTCATGCAATTGGAGCCCAAACAATCAAAAATGAACTAAAAAATTAAGTTAATTGGTTGGGTTACTGTCAAACCAGCTGTGGCCATCATTTGAATAATGTTGTGTTTCATTCTTAAATAAAAATGTCTAATCTTTCTAATAAACTCATAATTTTGGAAAAATATTCATTAGTTTTTCATTTATAGCTAATTCAAATTCTAAAAGTAAATTGGTTTTCAAATTTAAAAACAAGAGACCACACAATAGTAAAGAAATAGAACCTAGATCTATATAGAAGACAATAAAGAAGGAAGAAAAAATTTTTTTTTTTTATTGGAATTTTGAGCAATTTGTTACTCATATTTTATTTGATAGATACCTTTTCTGATATATTTTATAAAGAATTTTTGTATCAGTGCAACTTTTAATCATAATTTTCCTTCAAAAATTCTTTCAAAAAAGCTATTTACAAAAAAAAATGTTTTTTTTTTTTTTTTTTTTTTCTAACAAATTATTGGTTCTAATTTAAATGACACTTTATATTATTAAAATGAATGTTCAATAGCCTGTTTGACTGACTACTGTGAATTATGATTGTTTTTTCTTATCAACAACTTTAGATCTCAGAACAAACAAACTAGTACACCTTTAATTTTTAATCATCTGATGAGCAACGTTACGAAATTGAAATTATTTCTATGAAACTGTGTAGGATTTTTATTTAATAATAAAATTGCAATTAAAATATAAAATGACAATACATTTTAAATTATGCTCAAATTTAAAAATTGAAAAATAAGAAAAAATGTAATGAGTAGAATGTTTTTATTTTTAAATTATGTTTTATTATTTATTTATTTGTTTATATAGCAGTAATAGTGAATATATCAATTTCATATTAAAACAAACATTGATAACACAGTTTATATTGTGTGATAATGACTATGAATACTAAAAAAAATCAATCATCGTCTTTCTGTTCTTTGTTTATATATTAAGTTATATTTAAAAATATTTCAAAATCAATTTAAGCTTCTACATAATAATAATTTCAAACTCTCACCTGTGTTACTAATTAAAATCATTATATTTAAACTCATATTAGTTCTATACATGCAGGATGTTTGCTAATTACATGGATATATACAATCCCGCCAAAAAGTTGAAACAGAATTTACTAAGAAGCTTACGAATATATTTCTTTAGTAAATAAAAATAGTTTATAAAAAAATTGCAAAAAAGAAAAAGTTAAACTTATTTACATTATACGCAATTGAATTAAATAAATAGAAATAGAGCAAGCGATAACCCCAAATGGGTAGATTGATAAACAGGTGTAGTGGGTAGAAGCATTTTCATCACCACTATTATCAGCAGTGATCTACTATTTATAATTTAATGTTATAATTATATAAATTTCTAATTATACAAATTTAAATCATAATATAACAGATGTTGTAGCCAATTATTAATTGAATTAAGTGATAAGAACAGTTAATAATATATTAACCCACTATAACTTTAATACAGCAATGTAATAATCCGTAAACAATGTGTCGATAACCAATAAATAAATTGAACATATTATTGAGTTTATACAATATAAACAATTCATTATTTTATTTTAAAGAAATAACAAATATTGTAGGATTAAAAAAATTGTATCTAGTTGGATGGTCTCGCAAAAAATATGTGGTTGGAATTTATTGGAATTGTACGCCAATTTAATTCAGGTATGAATGCATAATAAGAATATTTTGATTGATTGTCGGGGGGAATTGATTAATTGAAGCCAGAACTTGTTGCTAATTTTAGAAAATAGATCCTACCTTGAGCTGTAAGTTTTCTGGCGATGCTCTTGGACCTCATGATGGGATGTTCCTGCACTGCAACAACGTCTGCAACGTCGCCCTGCACATACCAGCGGACGGGGAGCAAGCAGCAGGACTACAGCAGGACTACGGTATTAGACAATAAGAAGCACTCAGTGTCGGCCAATCACGACTCACTATTCGCTGTCATGTTTTATCACTTCTTCCCGACTACTGCTCCGCAATTTTTGACTCGGATCGCGGTTACCGCGCCTATCGATCACCGAAGCGCCCCGACTCGTTCCGTCCTTATCACCTGCACAACACCTGCATCCCCGTTGTCCTTGTCAGGTGTCGCGATCATACGCCTGTCCGCGATCCTACCGCGGTGCGCAATGTCACGCGCATCTCCACGCCTACAAAGATGCCCCGCCAGTTCAAAGATAAGAGCATCTTGGTCGATATAGTCCGGTATATTCCTGCGATATTCCTGCGACACGCCGGATCAAGGTGTCTTAACCGGTGTGTACATGTTTGAGAATCTGCTGCTGGTTCGTGGCTTTGCCGTTGCCGACGCTTCCACTGCTCCTACTCCTGCTGCGTTTTACTCTGCGGTGCTCCGACACATGTCGCGGACTGCGGTCGGTTCAGCGCCGATTATTTCTGCATCAACGGGCTCGCTTCCCCTCGTTACTATTACCTGCACCTTCATTTAACAAACTATTAAATACTACACACAAACCAAAAGGAAATTATATTGTAACCGACGTTAACTACCAAGAAAAATTAATTAATTTTGTTACAATTTGATCTACTAACATAGTTTCACTTGAAACCGTTTAAACCACCCCTGCCAACATTATGACTAACGTCGATTACCCTTTCATGAATAACTAGAAAAATAATTTATTCAATTTTTATAATTAGCGCAATCAAATTTATTCTATTTTTTATGTTATAAACGCACGTGACTTTATAATTTGCTATTGATCATTTCTTGATGTAGGTTTGTATATCCAATTTTGTATGAATAAATAATTTTTTGCTTCTGACGTATAAGTAAATATGTTTCAGACTACAGAGACTATGGACCAGACGTCTGTTTACACGTTTTTAATAATAAAAAAGTTATATTAGAATGACCATTTTTTACGAGTATATCCAATGAATATGCATATTTTTATATTATTAAAACATCTTTTTATAATGATATATCTTTAAAGTAAAACTAAATAAATAGAACGTAGATTTCACTTGATCAATTTTTTAAATAAAGTTAGTAACCAATATAGTTTTAAATTAAGGAAACTATAAAGAAGTTAAATCAGTTTTTTGTAATTTAATCTTTTTGATAATAATTTATACTTGTAAAAAACAGTATTGCCTAAGAGTTTATTTTTAATATTTTAATTAAAAAAAATCTTTTTTTTTTTCATTTTTAACTTTTTTTTTTTACTTCAATGCTTTGTACGCAGTGGCGGTGTTAGAAACTTATCTATGAGGCGCACCACAAAGTATAGTTTACTTTACATCTAAAGACATAGTTTTTTCAGTGATTTTATGAATTCTTTGCATTTAATTGTTGCATTTTAGGTAAGTTTTGAGTTAATTTTGAATAGTTTTTTATCAATAAAAGTGTTTTTACGTAGATTTTGAGCGTTTTTTGAGCAATTTTTATTACAGTAAGTGGTTTTTTATATAACAATTGTATTGCTTTGCCAATTTTTTATTAATTTTAAATAAATTTTATTATTATCTGCCTATTATTTGATAGTTTTTAAGCACTAGTTTCAAATCCTAAGCGATTTTTGTCAATTATTTTCTCAAACAAAGTTTCTTAAACTAATTTTATATCAAACTCCTTACCACAAACTTGATTTGTATTGCAATTCTAATTACAAATATGTTTTGTGCAAATGTTATCAATTTTAAGCGTAAAATACAGTTTTTGCAGATCAGTTACAAGTCACAAACGTATTTTTTTAGAGATTTAGTACACAATTTTTGTGAGCAATTTTTTCTCAATTCTCCTGTTTAATATATTTCATTACCAGATTTTGTATCAATTTTTTTGCAACAAATGTAGTTTTTGTTATAATTCTTGAGAGAAATGTGTTTTTTGCAAAATATTATTTAAGTTTAAGCGTTAATTAGAGCGATTTTTAAAGCGATTTATTGTCTAAATTAGTTTTTTGCACAAATTTAGATCAATTTTAAGTACTAAATGCATTTTTTATGCAATATTTGCTTAGTTATGCGCAATTATTGATGAATTTTAGCCAAAAAAATAGTTTTTGATAAAATTTTTGATAGATTTGATATTTCTTAAGCGATAAATTGTTTTCTGCGCGAGTTTTGGTAATTTTGTATAATAAAAAAACAGTTTTTAACAAGTATTTTATTATTACAAATATTTTTGTGTTTTTTATCCAGTAAATTAGTAAATTTTAAGTTTTTTTATAATTTGTTAGAGCTAATTATTAGTGTAAGCATTATTTTTCTAAGATTTTGTATCTATTTTAAGCGTTAAACGCTATTTGTGTTATAATTCAACTGACAAATGCATGTTTATAATTTTTTATAAATTTTTATAAATTTTTGAAACTGTTTTTTAAGCATTTATTATATTTTTTTAGCAAATTTAGACAGATTTTTGGTATTTGTGCAAATTTTTTATTTTCTAAACGTTTTTCTGTTA
The DNA here is from genome assembly GCA_963932245.1 of Tachinus rufipes. Classification (NCBI taxonomy): domain Eukaryota; kingdom Metazoa; phylum Arthropoda; class Insecta; order Coleoptera; family Staphylinidae; genus Tachinus; species Tachinus rufipes. The sequence continues at coordinate 98,675,148 of OZ010747.1, read as the reverse complement.
ATTTCAAGCAATAAATTCAAGTTTTTTGCATATTAAGTAATAAATGAAGAAATATCAATGCTTCAGTAATCATAAACACAAAAAAAAACATTTTTTTTTAATTTGTCAAATTTTTTTAATTGCAAATTTTACTAATTGTGAAATAAAACAAAAACTAATCGATGAATTTAATTGTATTTTTTTGTACATAATTACCAATCAATGCTACAATAATAAAAACTACAAAAAAATTAAATTTTAAGTTACCAATTTTTTTTTTTTTTTAATTTTTCAAAATTATTTAATCAAAATTTTTAAATTATAATTACTAATTGTTAAATAAAACAAAAACTAATGTATGAAATTGCTTGTAGTTTTTAACACATAATTATCAATTAACATTTTAATAATATAAAATACAAAAAAAAAAAAATTTTGGATCAACAGTATTTTTTTTCCATTTTTTTTTTTAAATTATTTAATTGCAATTTTTGAACTATAATCACTAAATGTGAAATAAAACACAAACTAATTGATGAATTTGGTTAAAATTTTCTATACATGATCATCAATTACTGTTACAATAATAAAAATTACTAAAAAAAAAAAACAATATTTTTTTTTATTTTTCAAAATTGCTTAATTCCAAAAAAAGTTGGAAACTTCTACTTTTAATAATATATTGCATAATTTCTAAATTAATTATTGAATTGTGATACAAATTGACAACAATATACTTTAATATTATTAGTATAAGCTGTATTAATTTTATTTAGTTTGACACGGTGAATTTTACATAATCTCAATTTAATCAATCTACCCTAACAAAGCTAAAAACTATTACTTTTAATAAAATATTTTATAAAATTCAATAGACTTATTAAATTTTTAAACAAATTGGCAACAATATACTTCAATATTGTTAGTATAAGCTGTATTAATTTTATTTAGTTTGACACGTTAAATTTTACATAACCTCAATTTAATCAATCTACTCTAACAAAGCTGAAAACTTCTACACTTAACAATATGTTTTATAACTTCTAAACTACTTATTAAATTTTAATACAAATAAATCGCAATAAACTTCAATATCATTTATATAAGCTGTATTAATTTTATTTAGTTTGACACGCTGGATTTTACATAACCTCAATTTAATCAAACTGCCCTAACCAAGCTGAAAACTTATAATCATTATAAAATATTTCATAGTTTTCAAATTACTTATTAAATTTGATTACAAATTGACAACAATATACTTTAATATCATTAATATAAGCTGTATTAATTTCATTTAGTTTGACACAATAGATTCTACAAAACCTTAATTTAATAAATCTACTTTAACCAAGCTGAAAACTTTTATTTTAAATAAACTATTTTATAATTTCAAAACTACTTATTAAAGTTGCTACAAATTGGCAACAATTTACTTCAATATCATAAGTATAAGCTGTATTAATTTCATTTAATTTGACAGGTTGAATTTTACATAATTTTAATTTAATCAATCTACCCTAACCAAGCTGGAAACTATAACTCTTAATAAAATATTTTATAAAATTCAAACAACTCATTAAATTTTCAAACAAATTGTCAACAATTTACTTCAATATTATTAGTATAAGCTGTACTAATTTCATTTAAGTTGACACGCTAGATTTTACATAACCTCAATTTAATAAATCTACCCAAACCAAGCTGAAAACTTTTATTCTAAATAAAATATTTTATAATTTTGAAATTACTTATTGAATTTTGTTACAAATTGGCAACAATATACTTCAATATTATTAGTATAAGCTGTATTAATTTTATTTAAGTTGACACGCTAAATTTTACATAACCTTAATGTAATCAATCTACCCGAACAAACCTGAAAACTCTTGTTCTAAATTAAAAAAATCATAATTTTGAAACTACTTATTGAATTTTGTTACAATTTGGCAACAATATATTTCAATATTATAAGTATCAGCTGTATTAATTTCATTTAGTTTGATACGCTGAATTTTAAATAACCTCAATTTAATAAATCTACTATGTTTATCTAGAAACTATTACTCTTAATAAAATATTTTATAATATTCAAACAACTTTTTGAATTTTTAAACAAATTGGCAACAATATACTTTAATATTATTAGTATAAGCTGTATTTAATTCATTAGTTGAACAAGCTAGATTTTACATAACCTCAATTTAATCATCTACTTTAACCAAGCTGAAAACTCTTATTCTAAATAAAATATTTTATAATTTTCCTATTATTCATTAAATTTTGTTACAAATTTGGAACAATATACTTTAATGTTATTAGCATAAGTTGTATTAATTGCATTTAATTCAACACGTTGATTTTTACATAATTTTAATTTAATCAATCTACTCTAACCAAGCTAGAAACTATTACTTTTAATAAAATATTTTATAATATGTAAACGATTTATTAAATTTTAATACAAATTGGCAACAATATACATTAATATAATTAATATAAGCTGTATTAATTTTTTTTAGTTTGATTTGCTGGATTTTACATAACCTCAATTTAATTAATCTACTCTAACCAAGCTAAAAATTATTACTCTTAATAAAACGTTTTATAAAATTCAAACGACACATTAAATTTTCAAACAATTTGGCAACAATATACTTCAATACTATTAGTATAAGCAGTATTAATTTTATTTTATTTGTCTCGTTGGATTTTACATAACTTTAATTTAATAAATCTACCCTAACCAAGCTGAAAACTTTTATTTTTTATAAAATATTTTATAATTTTAAAGCTACTTATTAAATTTTGTTACAAATTGGCATCAATATTCTTCAATACTATTAGTATAAGTTGTATTAATTTTATTTAGTTTGACACGTTGGATTTTACATAACCTCAATTTAATAAAACTACTATGGTTAGCTAGAAACTTTTACTCTTAATAACATATTTTATAATATTTAAACGAATTATTGAATTTTCAAACAAATTGGCAACAATGTACTTCAATATTATTAGTATAAACTGTATTTATTTCATTTAGTTTGACAGGCTGGATTCTACATAGCCTCACTTTAATCAATCTATCCTAACAAAGCTGAAAACTTCTACTCTTAATAAAATGTTTTATAATTCCCAAACTACTTATTAAATTTTAGTACAAATTTACAACAATATACTTCAATGTTATTAATATATGTTTTATTGATTTCATTTAAGTTGACACGCTGGATTTTACATAACTTCAATTTAATTAAACTGCCCTAATCAAGCTAGACACTCCTACTCTTAATAAAATATTTTTAAATTTTTAAACGACTCATTGAATTTTGACACAGAATAGCAAAAATATATTTTAATATCATTAGTATAAGGTGTATTAACTTCATTTAATTTGACTGGTTGAATTTTACATAATTTAAATTTAATCATTCGACCCTAACCAAGCTAGAAGCTATTACTCTTAATAAATTTTTTTATAAAATTTAAACAAATCATTAAATTTTTAAACAAATTAGCAACAATGTATTTTAATACTATTAGCATAAGCTGTATTAATTTTATTTAAGTTGACACGCTGGATTTTACATAACCTCAATTTAATTAATCTTCCTTAACGAAGCTCCTACTTTTAATTAAAAAAATCATAATTTTAAAATTATTGATTGAGTTTTAATACAAGTTTACAACAATATACTTCAATATCATTAATATAAGTTGAATTAATTTTATTTTATTTGACTTGCTAAATTCTACATAATCTCAATCTAAAAAAATATGTTAGATTTTGTTTATTAAATTGAATTTCTGTAATAATCAGCCAAATTTTTAAGTTGTAGATTGAAACTTTAGATTTAAGATATATATATATATATAGAATTTATAAAGACAATTTTGAAATATTTTAGTTTTATGAAAAATGAAATTTAAACAAAAATATTGAAGAACTCAAAACTTATTAATAGTATAAGTACTAATTGGTTAAAAGATTCAAAGATCAAAATTTCTAACTTGCAATTAATTAAAAAAAAAAACTATTATCAGCCAAATTTTTAAGTTGTAGATTGAAACTTTAGATTTAAGATATATATATATATATAGAATTTATAAAGACAATTTTGAAATATTTTAGTTTTATGAAAAATGAAATTTAAACAAAAATATTGAAGAACTCAAAACTTATTAATAGTATAAGTACTAATTGGTTAAAAGATTCAAAGATCAAAATTTCTAACTTGCAATTAATTAAAAAAAAAAACTATTTACTTGTCATTGTTGTTAATTTCTTTTAAAAGGTTTTAATGCGCTTTTTATCAATATTATTTTTTTTAATCAATAAAAAAGTATAAGTTTCCAAAACAAAAAACTATAAATGTAAATCAACTTTTGGCTAAAAATTGCATTTTCCAATTTTTTTTTGACAAAACAAACTAAAAAGATAATTTAATTAAGACAAAACTCAAAATTCTTTATTAAAATAGCGCTGCAAATCCAAAACCAACACAAAAATTTAAAAAACTACTTTTTCTTTATTATTGGTTAGTTTTCTATTTGTTGTTGCACATTTTTTTTTATATTTTTTTTTCACTAATTTATTGTTGTTTTGTTTCAACAAAATTCTTTAAAGTTTTTTTTAGAAATTTACGTTTTTTTGGTAAAGTTGATTGTGGTTTTATGTTACATTGAGGTTGATCAAGCTTTACAAAAATATTATCTATGTGATCTACATCTGTCGCCTGCAGGCAGTTTTACCTAATTAATACTTTTAATATATATTTTTGTGGCAGTGCTAATTTGTATATTGTATGTTGCTATCAATTAAGATAAAAAACAAACAAAAAAAATCTGTAATTAGACATTTTACAGTATAACTTAATAGATTGCGTATATCAGCGATGTACGCAACAAAAAAAGTTTTTCACCCTGCTCGTAACTATGTACCGTTATTAGTATAGGTTTTCCTCATTTATGTGCAAAAACTTGCTTTTAAAGACGTCGAGACAAGTATTCCGTAACAAAAACCTAAAAAGGAATCAAAATCTAACATTTAATGCTATAATAAAAACGGTTTATTTAACTTGGTTGATTGCAACGGACCTTTTTGCAATTAAGAACTATTTTATTTGCATTAATGCTGTTTTAAACTAAAAATTTTATTAGTTCAATTTTATTTTTTTATAATAAATGTAAGGCTCAGTTATACAATTTAGTTTTTTATATAACTGACGCAACACAGGCTAATCTTCTCAACCACCACACCGTGCTTTAACGTCGTTTATTAATTAACTTAACACTAGTCAATAATATTAATAATAATTAAAGAACAAGCATTGTTTTCATGCTATTGTTTACGTATACTTCATAAACTAAACCTGCACATAATTATTAATATGTTTGTGTATAATTTCTCTCTAGCATAGAACTAACTACTAGCCATGTCAGAATTTCTATAATTACATAAATTCATAACATACTATATTATCGATCACCTAATTAATACATCCCCAAAGTATATTCTTTTTTTTTAAGGGCGTAGTTAAGTGTTGGCTTCAACAAGTGGCTCTTGAGAATAACTAACGCATGGCAATACCTTTCGGCTTTCTTCTCTGCGTAAGTCCTGCTGTTAATTTGTTCTAGTAAATGTCTCTAATGTGATACTTGTTTGAGGTGGGCTGGTTTTGGCCTGGAGAAATTAAACGCAGTCTGCTGCGGCAACACATCTCTCTCTAGACCCTATTTTTTGCCCTACTTCCTACACTGGCGTTCTCCTTTCTTTTCTCCCATTCTTGTGTTATTCAGCCTAGATATTTGCATTGCCTTTAGGTATCTTCTTCGTTTTTCTATATCTTTATTAACTTTTTCCTTGTTTCATAAATATTTTGTGCAGCTTCATTAAATGCTTCCCTTTTGGTAGTCCTACATTTGCCAGTTTAACTTCTAGTGAGATTATTGAATCTTTATTTGGGATTAGTTCTTTGTGTACTCTGGTTGCCAGATATACTCTGACCATTTTGAAAGTTGCATTTTCTGTTATTCCTTTTCTCTATCTTTCCACTGTTTTTGCCATTTTTCCATCATATTTTCTCTTGCTTGTCTCTTTGCTTTTTGCTTTATACCTAATCTTTCTTCCACCATGAAATCTGCAGGTAGTGTTGCCGCAATTACTTCTAGTGCGTCCTGCAACACCGTCCTGTTGGCCCTTCAGATCCTTAACAAACTTACTCTCATAGTTCCTCTTACTTTTTTCTGTTTTCTTTTGTTTTCAAAGCTTCTCCCCATGTTTCTGGGGCATACAAAAGTTCTAGCCGCAGTTGCTATTAGCCTTCTTGCCCCTTTTCCTGGTCCTCGCTTGTTTGGCATAAGCCTGCTAAGCATTTCTTTCATTTTTTTTGTTCCTCTTACCGCTTCTTTAACCTGTTCATTCCATCACTTTGCTTCAAGTGTTACTCCAAGGTATTTATTTTTTTGCCTATGGTACCTACTTGTATTTTTCCATTTCCCCTGTTTGTCCTCTTTGTCGATAGCCATGCCGCCTCAGTTTTCTGTGAAGCCAGATCTCACCTTTTATTTCTCATCCAACTTTTAATCATCTCTATTGCCAACTCTCATTTAGTACTTCTATGTCTATATTCCTACCTACCAGAGCTACGTCATCCGCAAATGCCGTTATTGTCACTCCTTCTGGCAGCCGCATTCTGAGTAGCTGATTATAAACTAAATTCCATAATTTAGGACTTAGTGCAGAACCCTGTGGTACTTCTCTAGTCAACCTAAATTTTTCATTTTTGGTCAGTAGATTTCTCTCATGAAGGTAGTTCCATATTATTTTAGTAGTTTTATTTGTTAGTTCTCTTTTTTCTGCTGCTTCTATAATTGCTTTCCATAGTATGCTGTTGAACGCATTTTGTATATCTAACGCTACTTGTCTTTTTCTGTATGGTCCACTGTTTGCTTCTTTTGTTATGGCTTCTACCTTTTTAATAGCTCGTTTTTCCCTTTGTAAATCCATATTCTCATTCTCTGTTTTCTTCTATTTTCTGTTCAATTTTGCTCACAATAACTTTTTGTGTTGATCAGGCATATTGGTCTATACGTCGTTGTTATAACTTGTTTCTTTATTTTTGTCAATTAGTACTAGGTTTGCATCCGTCTAGCAAGCCGGAAAAATTCCTTCCTTTAGACATCTGTTTATTATTTGTGTTATGTCTATCTTATTTTCTTCTAATGTTGCCTTTACTATCTTTGTTGTAATCTCGTCTGGACCTGGTGCTTTATTATTAGGTAGTTCTCTTATAATCTGTTTTATCTCCTCCACTGTTGCTGGAACTGCTTCTGTTTCGTCCGCTATTTTTGCTGGTTCTTCTACCATTCCTCCAGTAGGAAACAATTTTTTAATGATTACTACTTCATTTTCTTCTTCTTTTAAGCATACTGCTTTCATTTCTTCTAGTTTATTCATTACTATTTTGTATGGTTTGCCCCAGGGATCTCCTAGCATCTTTTCTTAATGTCCTTAATTGCTTCCTTTAAAACTTTTTTGTCATTTTTCAGTTCTTCTTCAGTTTCATCGGAATCTTCTCTCCTTCTTCTTTGTCTTTTGACTTTTCTTGCTGTTTGTATTGCTTTCTTTCTGCTTTCGTTGACTTCTTTGCACCACCAGTATGGTCCTCTTCTTCCTCCTTCTCTGTATCTTTGAATTGATTTTTTCGCTGCCTTCTTCAATTTTTCCGAGTACCTTTTGCATCTTTCCTCTAAGTTCTTGTTTTCAGTCACTTCCTCTGCTTCCATAGCTCTATTTATCCTTTCTCTGTCCATTCTTCTTATGTTTTATTTTCCTTTTCTTTTGTCTTTCTTTTCTCCTTTTTCGTTTGTGCTGTATTGAATGTACTTATGTAAACTTGAGTATACAGTATTCGAGTGCTGCACCAAACATCGCAAGTTCAAACCTTATAAATAAAAATTACAACATTTTTAAAAGTATATTTTTGTCAGCATTATGTTTTATGAATAATATTATTTTTTGGTTTAGAGTAGATAAAATAAATATAGTGGTTCAAAATCTACTCAAAATTGTAACTCTACGTGTATATAACAAGATTGCAAACATGCATATTGCACGTCAAATTAGCAAGTTAATACTCACAAGTTATTTATCTGAACAACAATACGGCTTTAAAATAAGATTGTAAACCGCGGAGGCTATAAACAAAATTCCTCTTGTTTGCACCAAAGATTGTAATAAACCTTAAACTAAAAAACTTTTAACAATGTAGTTTAGCAGATAATAGTGTACTTTAGAGATAAGAAAACAAACTAACAGTTTTACAAACATTTTAATTGCAGACTTATCCAAAAGAAAGATAGTCTTAAAGACAAAGAGAATGTCAAACGTTAAACAACTTAATAGAAATATTTCGTAAAATCAGTAGTGGGCTAGAAAAATCTAAATAAATAACGCTTTGCTAACAATGGTTGCCAAAAAGATACTTATCAACTTAAAAAATAAAAGATTACAACTTGTCTCACAAAAACGAAAGTTTCTTTTTTGACAAATAAAAAGAAGATAACCGTAACTCATTCTAACGTCTAGTGTACTCCATCAAAAGCTTTAAAGTACTTAGTAGTCACGTTTGTCAAGCAAGTGGTAAAAATTAAGCAAAAACCGACAGGATAATATTGGCACTGGCCAGCTTAATGCTAAACATTAGAGAACTAAAATTAATGGCATACGTGGTACACTTCCAGATGCTGTACTCTGCACCTGCTTAGTAACGTAAAACCAAAAAAAAATCTAAAAGCAAACTAAATCTTGACTCAAAACAAACATCAAAGGGTGCAGTGCATATAGTACAATTTTAACAGAAGTAAGAGTTTTACTAATAAAACTCTTAATACAAAAGAGATTAGATAACAAATGTAGTAACTACATGTTAAGAAAAGCAAAGACACGAGTGTCTACTACACATCATGTATTGACAGGTTGTACAAAGAAGTAAACTTGTTTTGACTTAGGGGCTTTCTAATCATAATTGCTTTACAAAATATCTACACAATCATTAAAAAACAAAGCAAACAAGTGGTGCGCAAGATAACTTTGAATATGTTTGTAAGTTTGAAGTAAAAAGAAGATTGAGACACATATTAAAACTAAAATATTTCATTTTTTGTTTCTGTTGCATTATCTCTTATTATAAATCTCTGATTATAATATTTGGGGTTGCTAGAATTAATGGTAAATATATGTTCTTGAAACATACAAAATGACCAACAGTCTATTATATTCTAAATGTACACCACATTATTTTCGTACCCATTTCTCAACATTGTAATCTCAGGTTTTAGAAATGAGCGTGTGATAACGCTCACCAGGTCCTTGCTACTGTCGGTTCGTGTTAGCAATCCCTTATCACTCTTATCACACGAACTAAGCCTCGACTCAGTTTAGCCACGCTGATTTATTCGCGTCGAGATGTGATTCCGCGGTTTATATGACGCGTTGCATAAAGCAACATATTTCATGCTAATTGCCTCGACAGAAAACTGATCTAAAACACAACTTTGTTGTATGTTGAGGGGAGAGACACGTGCAATTTCAAGAACGCGGTCTAATAATTAATAATTTATGTACGACACAATGTAAACATTGGACCGGAGAAGGCAGCTGGCTTTTCTAGACGCGATTAATGAATGCGATAGGTAAATCAGTTTATGCAAGTACTCTTCCTGTCAGGAAATATAAGTAAATGAGGGGTGGCGAATTGTTGCTGGCGGCCGAATCGGACGCCTGATTTTACACTAACCCAGATTTAATATTCATTGCTGTACGTGTTGGAATCGTTAGATTATCGTGAGCTCTCGCACCTCGTTGCAGGCAAGAGGGACATATTTTACATACACACACCAACCGATCATTATTATGGTAATACCTCATTGAAAATGAAATGGTTTTACGTGTCGAGTGAGATTGGTTATACATAAATACAAATTGAATAATAATAAATATTTACTTAGAAATTACTAAACTGATTCTGAAATTAATGAACGAATATTTATAGCATTTTATCTTACAAATATTATTCTATACAGAATACGGAATGTGAAACTGTTCTTACTGATGAAAAATAATTTATGGTTTTAAGAGTAAAACAAGTTTTCTGGTAGTCTAAAATTTTTGCAGTTTTGTGTAGGACAATTGTAGTTGCAATTTGGCTGTGCAATCATACATGTTGTGGTTGAAAATTAGTTATTAAATATAATATTGTTTTGTGAAATTTATTATTTTATGCAAATATGCAAATATCTTGTATAAAATAAGCTCTAGTAGCTCTAAAAATTTCTATAAGAGTTTGCAGTTGATTCTCAGAATGTGAAAAGTTTTTTTGGATTAAGTAAAAAGTTGTTTAGGGTTTTCTTAGTCACCTTTTGTTGCTCGTAAAAGGATATATATTTTTTTTAAACTATTGTAATTTTTCTTTATTGTCTTTCTTTCTGTTTCCATAATATTTTGTAAAGCCAAGGTTAATAACATTTCTTACTGCGTGATTTTTTTATATTAAGAAAAGATAAGTCATAACAAGCAAAGTATCTATAATCTGTCTAAAATGTATATCACATGTAAGCACAATAAATTAAAACAGACTTTAAATATTCACTCAAATTGAGATATTTCATTTACACATTTATTAATGCCGACTAAAAGCGTTTCAAAACAATAAAATTTCAGAACATTAAACTTTGTTGAACACAATAAGTATATTGTAAAACGTTTAATTATTTAAAATAAACGAGAAAGCAATAAACACCTTTAACACATTAAATAACAATATACTTAATTATAAAATAATAATTAATATTAACCTTCCGAATAAAATAAGTGGGATGATTTTAATTTCTCTTTATTCAGGTCTAATAGATAAAAGCAGTTATTATATTAAAATGCAAAGGACATTTAGTTCTTAGCAAATAAACAATTGAAAAGTAGTAGTGATAAAGTTGAGGAATGCTATTTTACTATACAAATTAATTAACTGCTATCATTAATTGTGATTGTTTTATGTTTATTTTGTGGGTATAGTTTTGACTTGTCTTAATTTATTTTACATATTGACACTTGTATGCTTACAAGATAATTTTTATTTAATTTCATACATCTTTAATACAACAATGAGATTTGGTAGTTGCGCATAATATAAATCAATCCATAAAACTTATCTTTAGAATTGAACGTCTGCCAAATTGGTTTTTAAGTTATGTTTGCTTGGTGTATCCAACCGGATACATTGTCATCCCATGTTGGCAGATAGAACCAGTTTGCCTAATTGTAAAACCTATACGTGCATCTGTAAATATATTTGTTATACCATCTAATATAAATAAAATAAAATCACTAAATAAAATATGCAAAAAATATGACTCAATAAAACCATTATAAAAAATAGAAGCTAAAAATTCTGCATCTCCGCTTACTCACTTGAGCAAGTAAGCGGAAATGCACTCAGATTATTTGTGATTTGAACTATAGTATCCTTCCTCAACCCACCCGAGTGTTTGTGACTTAATTTCTTAAATGGTAGCACTTAAGTGGGTGGAACACTAGTTTTAACAAAAGTTTTTGCTCACCTACCCAAAAGATTGTGATTTAATTTTTTAACTACAAACACTTAAGTGGTGGGCAGTTTAAATTAAAATTTCTGCCCAGTTGTTTGTGATTTAGTTTCTTAATTACAAACACTTATATGATATATAAATTAAATCACAAACTTTTAAGCAGGTAGGTTGGGAACTTAAAACTCCTGATTTGCAATAAATGATCTGAATGCATCTCTGCCTGTTTGTAATATATAAATTAGTTTACAAGAATTTAGGCGAGTGAGCGGAAACTTGAGTTGAAATTACTGTCCCGCAATCAATAATATGAGTGGCGCCCATGTGCTTGTTTTCTAGATTTTTAATCAAAAATTTCAGTTAAAACCCCTGTTTTGCAATCAATAAACTGAGTGATCTACCCAAATAATTGTAACTTATAAATTATATGATAAACACTTGGGCGGAAATTTTGGTTGAAATCACTGTCTTGCAATCATTGATTTGAGTGCGTCTTTGCCCACTCACTCAAGTGTTTGTGATTAAAAAATAGATCACAAATACTTGAGTGAGTAGGAGGAGATGCACTCAAACTATTTTTGGTTTGAACTAGAGTACCCCTCCTCTACCCACTCAAGTGTTTGTAACTCAATTTCTTAGATTATTGATTAAGACAGTAGTTTTAACTCTCCATTTGCTTAAAAATTTGTAATTTAATTTATAAATCACAAACACTTGAGTGAGTGAAGCGGAGATGCACTCAAATTATGGATTGCAGGACAATAGTTTAAACTAAAAAGTGTTTGTGATCTAGTTTCTTGACTACAAACACTTAGGCGGGTAGGCAAGAACTTCAGTTTCAGAAAAACTATACAATAAAAGTTATTAAAAAATTAAATTTTGCAGACAATTTTACACTTTTTTTCCACTCAGCATTATGATTACTCAAGAATTAGTTAACAAGAATTTAAAACAAAAGTTTCTTCTTATTGCAAGCGTTAGCAGATTTTTTGTTAAAGAAGAGGTTGGTTAATCCAGTCTTTTAATAACCAATAATTTTATTGATGCAATTAGTAGTACTGTTAATGATATATATTGGTACTAAATTGTATCAAAATTCAATGTATGGTTTAGAAGTTATGAGCTGATTAGTTTGACCCCATAGCTTCCTGTAAAATTAAACCATTCCAGACTTATAAAAATTATCCCAAATTTACCGCACAGGAATAAATTTTATTAAGACAGTTTGTAGTACTGTTAATGAGGTATATTGGTACCAAATTATATAAAAATCCAATGTATGGATTAGAAGTTATGAGCTGATTAGTTTGACCTCATAGCTTCATCTAAAGTTAAACCATTCCAAAGTTATAAAAGTTATGCCAAATTTACCGCACAAAAATAAAATTTATTGAAATTAGTAGTACTGTTAATGATGTATATTGGTACCAAAATGTATCAAAATCCAATGTATGGTTTAGAAGTTATGGGCTGATTAGTTTGACCCCATAGCTTTATGTAAAGTTAAATCAATCTAAACTTATAAAGGTTATGCCAAATTTACCGCACAGAAATAAATTTTATTGAAGCAGTTGGTAGTACTGTTAATAAGGATATTGGTACCAAATTGTATCAGAATTCAATGTATAGTTTAGAAGTTATGGGCTGATTAGTTTGACCCCATAGATTCCCATTCTAGACTTATAAAGGTTATGCCAAGTTTTTCGCACAGCAATAAATTTTATTAAAACAGTTAGTAGTACTATTAATTAAATATATTAGTACCAAATTTTATCAAAATTCAATGTATAGTTTAGAAGTTATGGGCTGATTAGATTGACTCTATAGCTTCGCATTATAGACTTTAAAGGTTATGCCAAATTTACCGCACAGAAATAAATTTTATCAAAAAGTTTGGTAGTACTGTTAATAAGGTATTTTTGTACCAAATTGTATCAAAATCCAATGTATGGTTTAGAAGTTATGGGCTGATAAGTTTGACCCCATAACTTTATGTAAAGTTAAACCATTCCAGACTTATAAAGGTTATGCCAAATTTACCGCACAAAAATTAATTTTATTTAAACAGTTTATAGTACTTTTAATGAAGTATATTTGTACCAAATTGTATCAAAATCCAATGTATGGTTTAGAAGTTATAAGCTGATTAGTTTGACCCCATAACTTTATGTAATGTTAAACCATTCCAAACTTATAAAGGTTATGCTAAATTTACCGCACAAAAATAAATTTTATTAAAACATATAGTATTACAGTTAATGAAATACATTGATACTAAATCGTATCAAAATCCAATGTATGGTATAGAAATTATGGATTAATTAGTTTGACCGCATAGTTTCATGTAAAGTTAAACCATTCCAGACTTATAAATGTTATGCCAAATTCACTCACAAAAATAAATTTTATTAAAGCAGTTGGTAGTACTGTTAATAAGGATATTGGTACCAAATTGTATCAGAATTCAATGTATAGTTTAGAAGTTATGGGCTGATTAGTTTGACCCCATATTGACCCCATAGATTCCCATTCCAGACTTATAAAGGTTATGCCTAATTTTCCGCACAGAAATAAATTTTATGAAAGCAGTTAGAAGTACTGTTAATTAAACAAATAAGTACCACATTGTATCAAAATCTAATGTATAGTTTAGAAGTTATGGGCTGATTAGTTTGACTCTATAGCTTCACATTCTAGACTTTAAAGGTTATGCCAAATTTACCGCACAGAAATAAAATTTATCAGAAAAGTTGGTAGTACTGTTAATAAGGTATATTCGTACCAAATTGTATCAAAATCCAATGTATTTATTAAAAGTTATGAGCTGATTAGTTTGACCCTATAGCTCTATGTAAAGTTAAACCATTCCAGAATTATAAAGGTTATGCCAAATTTACCGCACAAAAATAAAATTTATTAGAAAAGTTGGTAGTACTGTTAATAAGGTATATTCGTACCAAATTGTATCAAAATCCAATGTATTTATTAAAAGTTATGAGCTGATTAGTTTGACCCCATAGCTCTATGTAAAGTTAAACCATTCCAGAATTATAAAGGTTATGCCAAATTTACCGCACAAAAGAACATTTTATTGAGGCAGTTAGTAGTACTGTTAATGATGTATATTGGTACCAAACTGTATCAAAATCCAATATATGGTTTAGAAGTTATAGCCTGATTAGTTTGACTCCATAGTTTTATGAAAAGTTAAATCATTCAAAACTTATAAAGGTTATGCCAAATTTACCGCTCAAAAATAAATTGTATGAAAGCAGTTAAGTAGTAAAGTTAATAAAATATATTGATACTAAATTGTATTAAAATCCAATGTATGGTATAAAAATTATGGGTTGATTAGTTTGACCCTATAGCTTCATGTAAAGTTAAACCATTCCAGACTTATAAATGTTATGCCAAATTTACAGCACAAAAATAAATTTTATTGAAGCAGTTAGTAGTACTGTTAATAAGGATATTGGTACCAAATTGTATCAAAATTCTATGTATAGTTTAAAAGTTATGAGCTGATTAGTTTGACCCCATAGATTCCCATTCCAGACTTATAAAGGTTATGCCAAATTTACCGCACAAAAAAAAACAGTTGGTAGTACTGTTAATGAGGTATTCTGGTACCAAATTATATCAAAATCCAATGTATGGATTAGAAGTTATGGACTGATTAGTTTGACCTCGTAGCTTCATGTAAAGTTAAACCATTCCAGACTTATAAAGGTTTTGCCAAATTTGCCGCACAGACGTTTGAAAAATTTCAAATTATAATTACCATTAAATAGTTTGAAGTAGAATGTCTACCCACATGTCCAAGAGTGTGTTAACAAAAAAATTTATATTTTTCTACTTTGCAGGCTTTACAAGTCACTTTGTCTGGAGGTGATATCCAATCTTTTAATGATCAACATTTGAGTGGTAGACTCCAGATTATGATTTCTATCAAGTAGTTTGAACTTGAGTGCCTTCCCATCTGCCCAAGAGAGTGTTATTTTATAATTTTATACTTCTCTACTTTGCAGGTATTACTTGTTTCTTCTAATGAGAAGCACTTGGGTGGGTCGGTGGGAGACTCCAGATTATGATTATCATTGAGTAACTTGAACTGGAGTGCTTACCTACCCGCTTAAGAGTGTGTTATCAAAATACTTTAGGTATTAGATGTTTCTTTGTCTGAGAAAGAGAAAGTGATATACAATCTTGAGTGGGTGGGCAAGTTATTTAGTATTATGATTACTAGCAAGTAGTTTGAAACGAAGTATTCACCTAGCCGGTCAAGATTAAGTTAACAAAAAATTATAAGTTTTTCTTATTGCAAGCGTTTAAAGTTTCTCTGTTAAAGAAGAGGATAATAAATTAAATCTTTTGATGACCAACACTTGGGTGGGCAAGTAGAATTCTTCGGATTACTATTGAGTAGTTTGAACTGAAACGCCCAAGAATGTGAAATTTAATTATTTTTTTTGCAGGTGTTAGAAGTTTTTTGTCTGATATAAAATCTATTGATGATTAACACTTGAGATGGCAAGTAGGAGATTTCAAATTATAATTACTATTGAATAGTTTGAACTGTGTGTTCACCCACTTGTTCAAAAGTGTGTTATCAAGGTATTTTATATTTATTTTGTTTGCAGGCGTTAGAAATTTCTTTGTCTAAGAAGGAAGAGATGATATACAATCATGGGTGGGTGAACGGATCACTTAAGATTATGATTACTATTAAGTAGTTTAAAATAAATACTCATTAATTTGCTCAAGAATTAGTTAACAAGAAATTTTTTTTAAAGTTTTTTTTTATTGCAAGCGTTTTTTTTGTTGAAGAAGAGTCTTGTCTTTTAATGACCAATATTTGGGTAGGTGGGTGGGAATCTCCAGATTATCCCAAAACCATGATTCTAAGATGAGACAGCAAGACGACTTTGATTTTTTTAAAAATACTTTTGGTGATAACAACGCTAATGCACTATCTGGTATTTCTTTGTTTAGAGTTGGAAAACTTGGAGCACGACCTAGACCCATCAAAGTTCATTTTAATAACACAAAACTATTAATTTTTTAAAAATATGCAAGAATCTCAACTTAAATAATATTCGTATGGGACCCGATCGTACTCCGAAGCAATGTAAAATTTTAAATGATGCTCGAACTGAATTGAGAAATAAACAGCAGAACGGTGAAACCAATTTAACAATTAAATTCATTAATGGCTACCCTCGTGTTATTACAAACTCTGCATGAGATTCTCCGCCTTCTGGAAACATCACCGTCTTTTAACAAAACGTTCGTGGACTGAATACTAAAATTGAGACCTTTTTTAATAATATCAGTGATTGTGACTATGATGTAGTGCTAATAACTGAATCGTGGATAACACCTAGTGTGGGCAGCCGTGAATTATTCGACGAATCGTTTCAAGTTTTTTGAACTGATCGCAATCAAATACTCTCTAGAAAATCGAAAGGTGATGGAGCTCTAATTGCTGTTTGCAACTCTTTTAAAATAGAAATTGTTTTGATTTTAATAACCAACAAGTTCCGTTAATTGATCTTTTAATATGTAAATGTAAACTCAAATCCAGTTTTTTATTTATTGTTCTTGTTTACATGTCAACTAGCGCATTAACTAATGATTATAAATTATTTTTTGATTTGCTAACTCAATAATAAAATTATTTTTGTAGGTGATTTTAACTGTTCAGAAATAACTCTTACACAGAATAGTTTATCTAGCCAAGTTTTTATTATATCAAAATTTTGTTCTTTCTTGGGTCTTAGGCAATATAATTCAATTAAGAATTCTTTAAATAATATTCTGGACTTAGTATACTCTAACATCAAATGTCAAGTATTTAAAGAAACATTTCTTCTAGTTTCTGAAGATATTCACCATCCTGCACTTACTTTTGCTTTACAATGTTTTCCGGATTTGTCTCCAGTTAATAAGGATGCTGTCAAACTTAACCATAAAAAAGGTAACTACACGGCACTGTATGCGTATCTGAGCAATATTGAGTGGAGTACACTTTTAAGTTTTTCTGATGTAAATTTAGCTTTTGTTGAATTTTATAATATATTAAATAGTGCGCTGCATAAGTTTATTTCATCTTGCAAAGTTAAACAAAAAAGAAAATATTCACCTTGGTATAATATAGAAATTATAAAACTTATTAAGCAAAAAGCTTCAGTCAGACTAAAACTTAAGTTCAACTCTCCGATAATAACAACGGAGTTTAAACGACTTTAATTAAACGTAAAACTAAATCTGCTTACAGTATTTATATATCCTCAATTGAAAATGAAGTTGTCTCTAACCCAAAACAATTTTGGACATATATCAACTCTAAGAAATCCAGCTCATCTAGAGTTTTTTCTACTTTGATTAGTGATAATGAAGTATTTGATAATCCTAAGAACATTGTTAATGGCTTTTCTAAGTTTTTTGAATCCGTACACATTCTCCCGTCTACTAATGTCAACCTTGATAACTGCAGCTATATACATAACTTTACATTTTCTCATGTTTCAGAAGATGCTGTGTTAAATATTCTTAAAACTCTTCCAAATAAAAATTCTGCTGGCAATGATAATTTACCTGCTTTTTTATTGAAAGATTGCGTTATTCTGTTTTGTCATCCTCTCACAATTTTATTCAATTTATCTATTACTACCTCTACTTTCCCTAAAAATCTGAAAATAACTTCTGTTTGTCCAATACCTAAAACTAATATCAATCTTCACAACATTGATAACTATTGCCCAATTGCAATCTTACCACACATTGCCAAAGTCTTTGAGCGTATCCTCTATAATCAAATATACAACCATGTTAAACCTTATATCTCCACTAATCAACATGGTTTTGTTCCAGGGCGTTCGACTGTAACAAATCTGTGTGTTATTACACACAAAATAGCTAGAACTCTTGACATTTCTGGGCAAATGGACGTTATTTATACAAATATGTCAAAGGCTTTTGATAGAGTTGAACATAGTATTCTCTTAGCTAAGCTTAAAGATTTTGGTTTTTGCAATTCATTCATTGTACTGATGTCATCTTATCTCAAAAAGCGTGAGTCGTATGTCACTTTCAATTACTATAAATCTAATTCTTATTTTCAAACATCTGGTGTTCCGCATGGATCAATATTGGGGCCCATGCTGTTCAATTTATTTATTAATGACTTTTCCACATCACTAAGTTGTCAGCATCTTCTATATGCAAATGATCTTAAAATATATGCAAAGATTAACAGCATCAATGACTGTTTTCAGCTGCAGAACATGTTAAACCAAATTTTCAATTGGTGTATTGCTAATCGATTAGATATAAACATTAACAAGTGTAAGTTTATGTCATTTACACGCAAAACTAATGCCATAAAGTTTAATTATCTTATAAATAGCCGTTCAGTTGAGTATGTTAGTACTAGACCTAGGTGTTCACTTTGATACTAAACTAACGTTTAACTATCACATTGAAAACGTTGTACAGAGTTCTATAAAAGCTTTAGGATTTATTCATCATAACACCAATAGTTTTCAAAATCTTAGTGCCTTAAAGGCTTTATATAATTATTTTGTGCGTTCTAAACTGGAATACGCCTTTTTAATTTGGTATCCACAGAACCAACATCAAACACAACAAATTGAAAGTGTGCAACGCAAGTTTTTAAAATATTTATTTTTTAAAATTGAAGGACATTATCCTATCAGAAGCTATGATCACCTCAGTTTACTCAACAAGTTTAATTTTGAATCACTAGAGCTTAGACGTTTCAAGGCAAGTGTTATTTTTGTATATAAACTCTTGCACAACATTGTCGATTCTCCTGAAATTATACAACTTATTAAATTGCATATACCATCTTTTAACAGTCGACAAAAACCATCTTTTAGTTTACCAACAATACGTACTAGCTATGGTCTTAAGTCGCCAATCGATAATGTTTGTAGTAATTTAAATAATATGCCACCCTGCTGTGATATTTTTAATGATAGTATTAAGCATTTTATTGAACTAGTTACTTAATTATTTTTATTTTTTTTATTTTTTTGCAAATGTTAATCTTAGTTTAAATTGTTTAGTTTTTATATGTATTTTTATTATTTTATTTTATTTGAATATGGTACTTTTTTTTGTATGTTGTCTTGTAATTGGGAATTGTTTCCTGTAGGGCAATAAATACCTATTATTATTATTATTATAAAATATTAAATTGTTTTCCAAAAAAACCAAAAAAACAGTAAAAATTGCAATATTTTGTTCATAAAATGTTGAAAATTTGGCTACAAACTGTGAAAAAGTGCAAAATGTTGTCAGAAAACAATAAAATTTAGTCAAAAACTATAAATTCTGTTTATAAAAAGTACACAAATTGCAAATTTCGGTTATAAAGTAATAATTTTTCAAAAAGAACAAAAAACAGTAAAAATTGCTAAATTTTGTTCTTAAAATGTCGAAAATCCGGCTATAAACTGTAAAAAAGTGCAAAATGTTGTCAGAAAACAATAAAATTTAGTCAAAAACTATTAATTTTGTTTATAAAAAGTACAAAAATTGCAAACTCCGGTTATTAAGTATTAATATATTTTCAAAAAAAAAAACAAAAACAGTGAAAATCTCAAAATTATGTTCATAAAATGTTGAAAATCCGGCTATAAACTGTAAAAAAGTGCAAAATGTTGGCAGAAAACAATAAAATTTGGTCAAAAACAATTAAATCTGTTTATAAAAAGTACACAAATTGCAAATTCCGGTTATAAAGTATTAAATTATTTTCAAAAAGAACAAAAAACAGTAAAAATTGCTAAATTTTGTTCTTAAAATGTCGAAAATCCGGCTATAAACTGTAAAAAAGTGCAAAATGTTGTCAGAAAACTATAAAATTTGATCATAAACTATTAATTCTGTTTATAAAAAGTACACAAATTGCAAATTCCGGTTATAAAGTATTAAATTATTTTCAAAAAGAACCAAAAACAGTAAAAATTGCAAAATTTTGTTCATAAAATGTTGAAAATCTTGCTATAAACTGTAAAAAAGTGCAAAATGTTGTCAGAAAACAATAAACTTTGATCATAAACTATTAATTCTGTTTATAAAAAGTACACAAATTGCAAATTCCGGTTATAAAATAATAAATTATTTTCAAAAAGAACCAAAAACTGTAAAAATCGCAAAAATATTTCGATAAAATGTCGAAAATCCGACTATAAACTGTGAAAAAATGCAAAATATTGTCAGAAAACAATAAAATTTAGTCAAAAACTATTAATTTTGTTTATAAAAAGTACAAAAATTGCAAACTCCGGTTATTAAGTATTAATATATTTTCAAAAAAAAACAAAAACAGTGAAAATTGCAAAATTATGTTCATAAAATGTTGAAAATCCGGCTATAAACTGTAAAAAAGTGCAAAATGTTGTCAGAAAAGAATAAAATTTGGTCAAAAACTATTAATTATGTTTAGAAAAAGTACACAAATTGCAAATTCCGGTTATAAAGTATTAAATTATTTTCAAAAAGAACCAAAAACAGTAAAAAATTGCTAATTTTTGTTCATAAAATGTTGAAAATCTGGCTATAAACTGTGAAAAAGTACAAAATGTTGTCAGAAAACAATAAAATTTGGTCAAAAACTATTAATTCTGTTAATAAAAAGTACAGAAATTGCAAATTCCGGTTATAAAGTATTAAATTATTATCAAAAAGAACCAAAAACAGTAAAAATTGCTAAATTTTGTTCATAAAATCTTGAAAATCTGGCTATAAACTGTGAAAAAGTACAAAATGTTGTCAGAAATCAATAAAATTTGGTCAAAAACTATTAATTCTGCTTATAAAAAACACAAAAATTGCAAATTCCAGTTATAAAGCATTCAATAATTTTCAAAAGTAACCAAAAACAGTAATAATTGCAAAATTTTGTTCATAAAATGTCAAAAATCCGGCTATAAACTGTAAAAAAGTGCAAAATGTTGTCAGAAAACAATAAAATTTAGTCAAAAACTATTAATTCTGTTTATAAAAAGTACAGAAATTGCAAACTCCGGTTATAAAGTATTAAATTATTATCAAAAACAGTAAAAATTGCTACATTTTCTTTATAAAATGTCAAAAATCCGGCTATAAACTATGAAAAAATGCAAAATGTTGACAGAAAACATAAAAATTTGGTCAAAAACTATTAATTCTATTTATAATAAGTACAAAAATTGCAAATTCCAGTTATAAAGCATTAAATTATTTAAAAAAAAAACAAAAAACAAAAAAAACTACAAAAATTTGTTCATAAATTGTCAAAAATCCTGCTATAAACTGTGAAAAAGTGCAAAATGTTATCAGAAAATAATAAAATTATATTTATGAAAAATCAACTACTGCAAATTTGGTCATAAACAAACAAAAAATTTAATTTTTCTTTTATAAAAATATTGAAAATAGCAAAATTTAATATTTTATATGAAAAAACTAACAAAAAGTGCAAAATCTTATTTATAGAATGTAAATAATTGCAAAGTTTGGTCTTAAAATTTCAAACAATTGTCAGAAAGCACTAAAATGCGGTTACAAACAGTTAAAAAGTATTAAAATTTAGCCTTCAAACATCAAAATGCTATCAAAAAGCATTAAAATCCGGTCATAAACTGTAAAAAAATGCCAAATCCTTTGCATAGAATGTCAAAAATAGCAGAATTGTGCATTAAAGTATGAAAAGTTTGTAAGAAATCACTAAAATTAAGTCATTAACTGATAAAAAGTTTTATCAAAAGCCAAAAATAACTAAATCTGTTCAAAATGCAATAAAAAAAATTAGATACAACCAAAATCCAGTTAGAAACTTGATTATAAAGTATTAAAAAAATGTAAAAAACGATATAATATTTCAAAAAAATTTGGTTATAAAAATTCAAAACATGTGATAAAGTACCAAAATTCATCATAAACTGTTAAAAAATGCAACATTCTACATATGTAAATTCAAAAATAGCAACATTCTGTCATAAATTAGTAAAAAATCGACCAAAGTTTGACCAAAAACGGTTGAAAAGTGAAAAATTCTGTTCATAAAACGTCAAAAATACTGTTAAAAATATAAACAGATTATGAAATTTTCAAAACAACCAAATATGGCAAATTTGATTGTTTTCAAAATTTCATCAATTATATCAAAATATTGTTAGAAAACATTAAAATCCGGCCATGCAACTACTAAAAAATATTAAATTCTACTTATAAAATATCATAAAGTGTAAAAAAATTGTCTTAAAGTACCAAAATTGATCATAAACGCATAAAAAAAACAACATTTTTAAAAAGTCAATTACAAAATTTTATTGTGAAAAATTTTGCACCAAAATTTAGGCAAAAACAGTTGAAAAGTGCAAAACAAAGTAAAAAATAGCAAATTCCAGTTATGGTAAATTATAATATTGTCCGAAGAAAACAAAATTTGACTATAAACAGTCAAAATGTGCAAAATATTATCAGAAAACAATCAAATTTGATAAAAAATGCAATCAAATTATTTTAAAAACATTAAAAACTGCAAAATTATGTTCATAAAATGTCAAAAATTTGACCATAAAGTTTTAAATTATCTCAAAAAAACGCACAAAAACTGTAGATGTAATTTGAACTGGAGTGCCTACCAACCCGCCCAAAAGTGTGTTATTAAGAGTTTTTTTTTTGCTGGCGTTAGAAGTCTCATTGTTTGAGAAGGAAAAAGTGATATACAATCTTTTGATAGCCAACACTTGCATGGACGGGTAGGATACTCCAAATTATGATTACCAGAAAGTAGTTTGAAGTGTGCCCATTCACCCGTCCAAGAGTGTGATATCAAGATATTTTTAGTTAAGATTAGATCCTGTTTTTTTTTTAACTTTTATAGTCGCAGTTGGGTCGCTGAGCTCCAGCTTTTATACCAACTTGTTGGTTGTTTTTCAGGGAGTCTTCTTAATCTTAGTAGCACAGTTCTGACAATTTTTGGTAGTCTGGTTAGTTCATTCTGTCTACATGATTTTTCCACTTTTGTTTTCTGTTTTGGGCTTATCTAACCACGTCTTAAATGTCAAACTTTGCTCTGATGTCTTTGCTTCTTATGTGATCTTGGAGTCTGCATCCTATCATGCCTCTCATGAGTCGTTTTGTTGTGGCGTTTTCTGCTCTGGTTTTGATCGCATATGTCATAATAAGCCTGACACAGGTTTTGTAAATTCTTGCTTTACTTTCTACAGACATGTGCTTGTTTTGCTATACTATATCTCTCAGGTACCCCAGTATTAACCTACTTTTGTTGTTTGGGCTCTCACTTCTTCTTTTAGGTTCTTGTCGTTTGTTATGTTGGCCCCCTGAAATTTGAAGTGCATGACCTGTTTGACGTTTTTGTTGTATATGGCAAGTTTACATCTTCGCGGGTTCCTAAATATTGTAAAAGACTGTGTTTTGGTTGTAGATATCTGCATGTTGAACTTTGAAGCGGTTTGTTCAAACTTTCTTTGCAAGCTGTTTTTGTTTTAATTTGTAATGTTTTTAAAAGTTTTACAAAAATTAACAGGGCTTCTATAAGAATATTGTTATCAAGATCTTCTAAAAACAAGTTCATTGTTGAAAATGATGCCAATTGACTCGCATTTTTTTTTTATTTATGTTAAGATTTTGCTATTAATTTTGTATCTGATTTAAGTAATAAAAAATATGTTAATTTTACCAGCCACTTGTTCTCATTAAAGCAATCAGCACATTCAATTATTTTGTCAAAAATATTTTTGTTTTTGTTTCAAGAGAAACATCTTTTGACTTACAAACTGTTAACAGAATGTAGTGACAAAACAATACTAGTGAAGTAACATACATATTGATTAAAACTATATTAACAAAAATATTAAAAAAGTAAAATTTATTTGGGACATTTTGCAACCTACCCAAATACCTCTTTTATTGCAAATTTTAAACGCAACTCAAGATTGCAAATATTTGTTTTAATTGATCTCTTCCGGTTAGCTGCCGGTAGTCAACACGTCAATATAGCAAGAAAACAGCAGCAGTGTTAAATGCAATTTTTATTGCAATAAATTAACAAATTAATTAATTAATTAATTTATACAATTTATTTGTTATCTTCCAGCGGATTATCCAGCCTACATCCGCTATCATTGGCAAAAAATCCAAACCTAACAGTCTCTTGCAAATAAGAAAGAAAAATCACCAGCACCAGAATGACATGCCTTCTTTTACCAAGTCCAGGGATAAAAAGCTAAATGTCTTTTATGGCTTTTACCTACAAAAACTTAAACAAGAAAATTGTAGAAGTCCTAGCCAACTTTGTAGTAGAGAAGGTCAATCTACCCAAATCCTCCGCTTTCAAAACTATAGCAACCAACCAACCAAGCAACAATAAATATCCAGTTTGTCAAAACTTACCTTTCAAGAAACAGCGCTTAGACTTTTTCTTTTCCTTGAAGAATAAAAATGATGGAATCCAAGACATCTAAGTGTCTAACAAACCTAATATCGGTTTCTACCACCTGACTACGTTTAATAAAAAGAATTTAAAAAAAAAACTAGTTCTTTTCCAAAGTAAACCCAAACGCCAAAAAACTCATCACCTTCTTGGGAAAAAAAAAACCTCTAAAAAGAAAAAAGATTTGAGGTGAGTCTATTATTTATTGGACAATCAATCAACTCCCAGCCGACTTTAGGAATAAGTCAACAGTCATAAACAACTATTCCTGCCGGTCTCTTAAGCCAAAAAACAAAAAAACCTTTTGCTCTATTAAAAAGAAAAATGCCAGTAGGGTTTGTATCAAAATAATGTTTTGATCTGCCGCCGCGGACCTCAATCATGCTAGGTAAAGTCGCTAATAATTTTATCTTCTCTCAACTTTTTTTGGAAATTTTTAAAAATTTTGTCTCCTAGCATTTGTGCTTGTAAATAAACAAGTTTTTCCAAAATTGTCAAATAATTTAAGCAACAACCACATTGCTATTGTGTCATTGCTAAATAACCAAAAAGGTATTTGCATGGCTTTGGCTTCTATCAACAATTATAGGAAAGTAACAGCTACTTCAAACTTGAATCTCTGGGCAATAAATTTATTCAATTCAGCATATTTTTGGAGCAACTCTCAAAAAAAAAAAACATAAAGCTAAGATTATAAGTTTGACCAAGCTGCTGAGTTTAAAAGTAACGGTGATAACCAAGAAAAAAACAAAATTCGGAAAATAAAAATTTTAAAGTTTTAAAATTTATTAAAAAAATGTTAAAAATTGCAAAATTTGGTTGTCAAACATAAGAACATTGTTAGAAAACATTAAAATCAAATCAAAATATTGTCAAAAATCATCAAAATCCAACCAAAAACAATTTAAAAGTTCTAAAGTTTATTCAAACGTCAAAACAACAAAATTTGGTTTTCAAACATAAGAATATTGTTAGAAAACACTAAAATCCAATCAAAAACTGTATAAAATAAACAATTTTGTATAAAAAATACCAAAAACAACTAAATTCAATTTTGAAATATTAAAATATTGTTAAAAAGCACAAAAATCCAATCATAAACTATTAAAAATGTAAAATTTTGTTCATAAAATGTCAAAAATAAAAAAATCCAGCTTTAGAACATTAAAATATTGTTTGATTGCATCAAAATCTAGCCAAAAATCATTTAAAAGTTTTCAAATTTATTCATAAAATGTCAAAAATAGCTGAAATTAGTTTTCAAACATAAGAATATTGTTAGAAAACACTAAAATCCAATCATAAACTGTTGAAAATGTACAAATTTGTTCTAAAAATGTCAAAAATGGCTAAATCAGATTTTAGAATATTAAAACATTGCTAGAAAGCACTAAAATTCAATCAAAAACTATTAAAAGTGTAAAAAAAATTGTTTATAAATTGTCAAAAATAAAAAAATCCGGTCTTGAAACAATAAAATATTGTCAGAAATCATCAAAATCCAACCAGAAACAATTTAAAAGTATCATAAACTGTTGAAAATGTCCAATTTTGTTTAGAAAATGTCAAAAATGGCTAAACCCGGTTCTGAAACATCAAAATATAAACATAAAAAATCAATTTAGGGTCAGATTTTAATGCTTTCTGAAATTTAGTTTATAAAATGTCAAAAATATCAAAATCCAGCTTTTAAATATCAAAATTATCTTAATACTAAAATCCGGCTAAATTTGAAAGTACTCGTGCGTAATCATAAATGTGTGTCCCCGCTCACTCAACCAAGTAATTGTGATCCAATCCCTTAATAACCAACAGTTGGGCGGGTTAGCAAGGCAAAACTACTCGCGCGTTATTGTAAGCTGGTGTTTCTGCCCACCCGCCCAAGTGTTAGTCAACCAATCCTTTAGGCGGGTAGGAAAACACTCTAATCAAAACTACTTGGGCGTAATCATAAACTGGTGTCCCCACTTGTCTACCCAAATGTTAGTTATAGAATCTTTTAACAACAAACTCTTGGGCGGGTGGATAAAGCACTCCAGTCAAAATAACTTGCGCGTAATCATAAACTTGTGTCCCCGCCCACCACCCAAGTGTTTGTGATCCAATCTTTTAATAACCAACACTTGGGCGGATGGGTGGGGAACTGCAATCAAAATAACATGCGCGTGATCATAAGCTTGTGTCTTTGCTCACCCACCTAAGTGTTTGTGATCCAATCCATTAATAACCAACATTTGGGCAAGTGGGTGGGGCACTTCAATCAAAATAACTTTTCGTAATCATAAACTTGTGTCTCCGCCCACCCACTTAAGTGTTTGTAATCTAATCTTTTAATACCAACACTTGAGCAAGTGAGTAGAGCACTTCAATCAAAATAACTCGCGCGTACTTATAAACTTGTGTCTCTGCCCACACACCCAAGTCTTTGTGATCCAATCTTTTAATAACCTACAATTGGGCGAGTGAATGGAGCACTTCAATCAAAATAATTTGCGCGTAATCATAAACTTGTGTCTCCGCCTACCTATCCAAGTGTTTGTAATCCAATATTATAATAACTAACATTTGAGCGGGTGGGTAAAGCTCTTTAAACAAATTTACTCGCGCCTAATCATAACCTTGTGTCCCCGCCCACCTACCCAAGTGTTTGTGATCTAATCTCTAAATAACCAAAACTTGGGCGAGCGGCTGGGGCAGTTCAATCGAAATAATTTGCGCGTAATCATAAACTTGTGTCCCCGCCCACCCACCCAAATGTTTGTAATCCAATATCTTAATAACCAACACTTGGGCGAGTGGGTGGAGCACATCAATCAAAATAACTTGCGAGTAATTATAAACTTGTGTCCCCGCCCACCACCCAAATGTTTGTAATCCAATCTTTTAATAACCAACACTTGGGCGGATGGGTGGGGCACTGCAATCAAAATAACTTGCGCTTGATCATAAGCTTGTGTCTTTGCTCACCCACCTAAGTGTTTGTGATCCAATCCTTTAATAACCAACATTTGGGCAAGTGGGTGAAGCACTTCAATTAAAATAACTTGCGCGTAATCATAAACTTGTGTCTCCGCCCACCCACTTAAGTGTTTGTGATCCAATCTTTTAATAACCAAAACTTGAGCAAGTGAGTAGGGCATTTCAATTAAAATAACTCGCGCGTACTTATAAACTTGTGTCTCCGCCCACCCATCCAAGTGTTTGTGATTCAATCCTTTAATAACCTACACTTGGGCGGGTGGATGGAGCACTTCAATCAAAATAATTTGCGAGTAATCATAAACTTGTGTCCCCGCCTACCTAACCAAGTGTTTGTAATCCAATATTATAATAACTAACATTTGAGCGAGTGGGTGAAGCTCTTTAAACAAATTTACTTGCGCCTAATTATAACATTGTGTCCCCGCCCACCCACCCAAGTGTTTGTCATCCAATCTCTAAATAACCAAAACATGGGCGAGCGGCAGGGGCAGTTCAATCGAAATAATTTGCGCGAAATTATAAACTTGTGTCCCCGCCCGCCCGCCCAAGTGTTTGTGATCTAATATCTTAATAACCAACACTTGGGCGAGTGGGTGGGGCACATCAATCAAAATAACTTGCGAGTAATTATAAACTTGTGTCCCCGCCCACCACTCAAATGTTTGTAATCCAATCTTTTAATAACCAACACTTGGGCGGGTGGGTGGGGCACTTCAATCAAAATCTTTGCTCATCCACCTAAGTGTTTGTGATCCAATCTCTTAATAACCAACATTTGGGCAAGTGGGTGGGCACTTCAATTAAAATAACTTGCGCGTAATCATAAACTTGTGTCTCCGCTTACCCACTTAAGTGTTTGTGATCCAATCTTTTAATAACCAACACTTGAGCAAGTGAGTAGGGCACTTCAATCAAAATAACTCGCGCGTACTTATAAACTTTTGTCTCCGCCCACCCATCCAAGTGTTTGTGATCATTTAATAACCTACACTTGGGCGGGTGGATGGAGCACTTTAATCAAAATAACTTGCGCGTAATCATAAACTTGTGTCCCCGCCTACCTACCCAAGTGTTTGTAATTCAATATTATAATAACTAACATTTGAGCGGGTGGGTGAAGCTCTTTAAACAAATTTACTCGCGCCTAATTATAACATTGTTTGCCCGCCCACCCACCCAAGTGTTTGTCATCCAATCTCTAAATAACCAAAACTTGGGCGAGCGGCTGGGGCAGTTCAATCGAAATAATTTGCGCGTAATCATAAACTTGTGTCCCCGCCCACCCACCCAAATGTTTGTAATCCAATATCTTAATAACCAACACTTGGGCGAGTGGGTGGGGCACATCAATCAAAATAACTTGCAAGTAATCATAAACTTGTGTGCCCGCCCACCACCCAAATGTTTGTAATCCAATCTTTTAATAACCAACACTTATTCGGATGGGTGGGGCACTGCAATCAAAATAACTTGCGAGTGATCATAAGCTTGTGTCTTTGCTCACCCACCTAAGTGTTTGTGATCCAATCTCTTAATAACCAACATTTGGGCAAGTGGGTGGGGCACTTAAATCGAAATAACTTGCGCGTACTTATAAACTTGTGTCCCCGCTTACCTACCCAAGTGTTTGTAATCCAATATTTTAATAACTAACATTTGAGCGGGTGGGTGAAGCTCTTTAAACAAATTTACTCGCGCCTAATCATAACCTTGTGTCCCCGCCCACCCACCTAAGTGTTTGTCATCCAATCTCTAAATAACCAAAACTTGGGCGAGCGGCTGGGGCAGTTCAATCGAAATAATTTGCGCGTAATCATAAACTTGTGTCCCCGCCCACCCACCCAAATGTTTGTAATCCAATATCTTAATAACCAACACTTGGGCGAGTGGGTGGGGCACATCAATCAAAATAACTTGCAAGTAATCATAAACTTGTGTGCCCGCCCACCACCCAAATGTTTGTAATCCAATCTTTTAATAACCAACACTTATTCGGATGGGTGGGGCACTGCAATCAAAATAACTTGCGAGTGATCATAAGCTTGTGTCTTTGCTCACCCACCTAAGTGTTTGTGATCCAATCTCTTAATAACCAACATTTGGGCAAGTGGGTGGGGCACTTAAATCGAAATAACTTGCGCGTACTTATAAACTTGTGTCCCCGCTTACCTACCCAAGTGTTTGTAATCCAATATTTTAATAACTAACATTTGAGCGGGTGGGTGAAGCTCTTTAAACAAATTTACTCGCGCCTAATCATAACCTTGTGTCCCCGCCCACCCACCTAAGTGTTTGTCATCCAATCTCTAAATAACCAAAACTTGGGCGAGCGGCTGGGGCAGTTCAATCGAAATAATTTGCGCGTAATCATAAACTTGTGTCCCCGCCCGCCCGCCCAAGTGTTTGTGATCTAATCTATTAATAACCAACACTTGGGCGGGTGGGTGGGGCACTTCAATTAAAATAACTTGCGCGTAATCATAAACTCCCCCCGCCCACCTACCTTTTTAAGCCAAGATAACTACGAGAATCTACATCAAATTGCGGATCTTTTGAAAGTAGTTTCAGCTCTTTTTCAAATTATTTGACGTTTTAACAAGAAACATTCTGACAGCTTTTAGCATTTTACTAAAAAACTTTGATCAAGCTCTATGTACGCTAAGCTAACTACAAAAGTTTACATCAACTAGAGACATTTGCAACAAAAGTGCAACTTTCTAACAATTTTTCGAATTTTACTCAAAACTGTGCACATCTTTTGACACTAGTTTCAACACTCTATAGTTATTTGTTATTTTAACAAAAGAAATTGCCATTTTTTTACATTTTTTTTCAAAAACCTTGAAATAGGCTTAGAAAGGACACTCTAACCATGAACGAGAATCTGCATTAAATTACGCATCTTTTGTGAGCTCTTCCGAACTGCAGTGTGCTAAAAAAAATAATAATTTAAGTATTGCACTGGTGAGGAGTAGAGTGTCTTAAAAATAGCTACATAAATGACAAACTACAGAAAAG
Source organism: Tachinus rufipes (assembly GCA_963932245.1). NCBI lineage: Eukaryota > Metazoa > Arthropoda > Insecta > Coleoptera > Staphylinidae > Tachinus > Tachinus rufipes. The sequence continues at coordinate 98,644,088 of OZ010747.1, read as the reverse complement.
AATAGTCAAAAACATATTTTAATTTACATAACTATGTTTGTAGAAAAAGGATTTTGCAGTAAACAATAATTATTATTATAATTATTAAATAATTAAAAATTAAAAAGTATGAAAATATTTTAGTAAACAATACCTGTATTAAAATTATCGCTTATCAGCAACGGTTCATACTTTTTACTATAAAATTAGTTAGAGGAGTGGCAGATAGTATTATCAGATTTAAAATTTATTGCAATAAATTTAAATTAATTCAAGTGAATATTATGTTAAAAGTACATTGATTCTCATATCTTTTGCAGCACTATAAATTTCTATTATAATAAAATTAACAACTGCATGCAAAGCCATTAGCAGTTAATCACCGCGGCAACAATTATTATTTCCTTTTGTTTAGTATTAAATAAATCTTTTCGTATTCATTCTGCAAGATCGGGGCTCTTTTAACACAACACGTGTGTGTAGATTTAAGACGCGTCGCGACGTATGCCCGTTCTCATATATCATCGTTCCACGTACATATATCGCGGTTCCTATCTAATATTGTAGCCGCGTACAATCCGAGCGTCGTTTTTACGGTTTCCTCCGCAATACCGTTGCACATAACTCATCGCCGACGCGTGATTCGTATCCTGGTGGAAACTTGGTGGATTTACGACCGCAATCGAAACGGGCGCCATGTGTTGGCGAGCTTAAATCCCGCGAGAAAGAGACGACCGACCGAACCAAAGCCCCTTCACACCAGCATCCCTTTTTCGAATTAATGCCGTCCCTCCCGGAAACGATTCCGAACTGCCCCGGATGATAAGAAGAATTACGCCGAGATTTTATCGTTCGGCACCTCCTGCCGTTAACTATTTCAATAAAGAAATTCGATCAATGAAAATCTCAAATTACCTCGATACTCGCAAAAACGAATTGGTTTCATTTGAAAACCAGCAACAGCTGAGCAATAAATGATTTTAACATTTTATATTATTATAAAATAAATTAATAATTCCTTATTTTGAATCTTTTACGTTCTTCCAGTTAATAGTCACTAAATAAATAATGTTTGACTTTAAACGTGAGCAATTCATTTAAAATTCGTCAGGGAATATCGTATTACATGTTTTGTCCGTCCTCCTTGTTTCTTAAATTAAGATTAGGTCATCATTTTTATAGTTCCCGAAGCTCGAGGTGTATTATTATATTTGTTGGAGGATGTTGTGATCTTATTATAATGGTCGGAACGTGCTCAGCGACGAGCCGGCCAGTTTGTAACGTTTTATTGTGTTTTCTCCTGCAGATAAAGTGACCGTGTGTGCACTATCTGGCCGGGATAATGAGTGCAACAAATTAAAATGCTATATATACGTGGAAAGAGAAGCAGAAAAAATAAAAATAAAATAAAGAAGCAAATAGGTGGAATTCGCTCTCGGGATATTGCGAGTCGATTCGGCCGTGATGTATTTCAGATTGTCCATATCTAAAGTTGAAAGCGTCGTGAAGTTGGACACGCTCTGGTTTGACGATCGCGGCTGCGGCACGTACCTAATTTATGGCACTCTGTCCACGAAACACAATACCGCATTTATATACCTAAACACTCTTCTTACCCGTTGCGTTTGTGTTAGTGTGTAGATGGATGTATGTGCAGCCAAACACAGAGCAAACACATATCATTTACTGCTGCGCTCGTTACAGCCCAGAAATAAAACGCAAACGCCCCCTGCTGCTCCTGCTTGCTGCCACCGCCTGCATGCCTGCCCCCGCTGGATAAACCCGTTTTAAAACTTTGTTTATGTCTGTTTTTATGGAATTTCACGAGCCTTGATACGATTGCATTTTGTAAAATAAATCCCTCGATCAATTCGAATAAAAAAATCATTATTATTTACTTTCACTGAAACTGCTCAATGTACAATAAGTACGTACCCTTGCAGAACTAAAATACTTTAAACAGCTCTTTAAACCTTTCTTTAATCAATAAATTAATTGTATTTAATTAATTAGTGTAAATAGCTATCCTATACTAACGTAACAAATTTTTAGTTATAATAGTAGCAGGTTAAAGTTCAAACTTCACACATAGTTGCTGAAACATTAGCAGGGACAGACCAGGTGCAGCATCAATCAGAACCAGTTTCTATTTTTAGGTCAAGTATAGGTGTAGGTAACCGTTAAATATGTGCACGTATTCTTTTCTTAAATTAGTTGTAACATTTTTGCAAAAACCGTTTTAAGGCTTTTTTTATTTCAACATTAAACGAATCAAAATAATTCATCAATTTTATGTTGGTAGATTTTGCACTGCAATAAAATTATAAAAAATACAAGTTCTATAATGTCCCAAAACACCGTCTTGGATAGCTCTTGCCAACTTGCATATCTCCATAATCAACTACACTAGAACTACAAATAGATAATAAAATTTATCAAAACGTTTCCCAAAGCGAACGTTAAATCAGATCATAATTCTCTAACTGCTTACTCAAATAGAATTTTGACTGAAATCAACATAATCTGGACTTGAAAATGGCCCAAAAAAGTAATTTTTTAAACGTGTTTCTAATGCCAAGAACTTACCGTGTCGTAAAAGATGTAGCGTAATGTGCACTACAATCTAAACTACTAACTTGTTATCATAATACGGAGTATCTTAGCCACTCACTCAAGTGTTTGTTATCAAGAGGTTTAATGTTTGACCTCTCGTCAAAAGTCACTTTAACCTCTTGATAACTAAGACTTGGGTGAGTGAGTGGGCTACTCCAATCCAAACTACTGACTTGTAATCATAATATGGAGTATTCCACCAACCCACCCACCCACCTCTCCGTTATCAAAAAGTTTAAAATTTGACTTCTCTCTTCAAACGACATAAGCCACTTAATCACACGATCCAATTTTTTGATAACTAACATTGGTGGGCTACCTTCTTACATTTTATTGTGCAACGGTTTTCTCTGCTTGAGATGCAGCAATTTATTTAAAAATCTCTGCAATGTCAAAAATGCAAAAGTTGTAAAATACAGGAAAAAGCCAGGCCTAGATAAAATCCTTTCAAAAACATTAGAACTACTTCAAGCAAATAGAACTTCCATCTCAACACAGCCGTTTAATGTAGTATATGATACAAAAGCAAATCTAAAAAACTGGCTTAATTCAGTTTCTGTAGTAATACCAAAACAGAGTAAAGCAAATAAACGTAACAACCACCGTACAATCAGTGAATGGACTACGTTTTAAAAAGTTTCTTACACGTTATATATCAAATAATATGCAAAAAATGTAAGATATAGTGGAAAAACAGTTTAAACAATAACAAAGCTTAGCAATAAAAAAAGAATTAACCAAAAATTGCATCACAAACTCTTGAGTAGGTGGACAAAAACCCCAGTTAAAACTACTGTTTTGCAATAAATGAACTGAGTGCCTTGCCCACTGACCCAAACGTTTGTAGTTAACTTACAAATTCTTGAGCCCACTTAGGGCGCAAACTCTAGTTGAAATTACTGTCTTGTAATCCATAAACTGTGTGCCTTGACTACACACCCAAATATTTATGATTATAAAATAAGATCACAAACACTTAGGTGGGTAGACAAGAAATTTGTTAAGACTATTGTACTGCAATTAATAAACTAAGTGCTCCAACCACCCACCTTATCGTTTGTAATCTAGAAATTAAATTACAAACACTTGAGTGGGTGAGCAGGATACTTCAATTAAAACCACTAAAGATTCGTCACCTGTTACAATGTTATATTTCGAATTTGAACAATTTCGTTAGCATTTCCTTGCACAACTTGACACGTGCCTGTTTTTGTTCTTCTCTCAAATTGTGTGAGATCCAACGACTGCAAAGCTTCCTGAAATTCAATTTAATCAACAAAATTACAATATTTTCAAATTTTTGAAAATTACTATAAAAAATAAAATTTTCTAAAACAGTTTCTATACATTTTCTAACAAATTCAAGTATGCTGGATCCAAAATTTCAAACTAGAACACAAAATTCCTGCTGGTTATTGCAGAAATTCAATTTAGTCAACAAAATAGCCATTATTTTCAAACTATTGAACATTTTTATAAAAAATAAATGTTTCCAAAATATTTTCTGCAATTTTTCGAAAAAATTCAAGTATGCTAAATCCAAATTTTTAAACCGCAACTTGAAATTCCTGCTAGTTATTGCAAAAAATCAATTTAACCAACAAAAATGCCAATTTTTTCAAGATAATGACAATTTCCACCAAAAATTAATTTTTCCAAAATAGTTTCTATACATTTTTTAACAAATTCAAATATGCTGAATCCAACATTTTAAACTGAAACTCAAAATTCTTGCTAGTTATTGCAAAAATTCAATTGAATCAACAAAAATGCCATTTTTTTTCAAATTAGTTACAATTTCCACCAAAAATTAAAAATTTCAAAATAGTTTTTATACATTTTCTAAGAAATTCAAGTATGCTGAATTCAACATTTCAAACTGGAATTCATAATTCCTGCTAGTTATTGCAAAAAATCAATTTAATCAACAAAAATGCCAATTTTAACAAATTAATGATAATTCCAACAAAAATAAAAATTTTCAAAATAGTTTCTATACATTTTCTAACAAATTAAGGTATGCTAAATCCAACATTTTAAACTGAAACTCAAAATTCTTGCTGGTTGTTGCAGAAACTCAATTTAATCAACAAAAATGCCAATTTTTTTAGATTAATAATAAATCCCACCAAAAATAAAATTTTCCAAAATAGTTTCTATACATTTTTTAACAAATTTAAGTATGTTGGATCCAACATTTTAAACTAGAATTTAAAATTCCTGCTGGTTATTGCAGAAATTCAATTTAATCAACAAAAATGCAAATTTTTTTCAAATTAATGATAATTCCCACCAAAAATAAAATTTTCCAAAATTGCTTCCGTAAATTTTCTAAAAAAATTAAGTGTGCTGAATCTAAAATTTTAAACCACATTTTAAAATTCTTGCTGATTGTTGCAGAAATTCAATTTAGTCAACAAAATAGCCATTATTTTCAAACTATTAAACATTTCTATAAAAAATAAATGTTTTCAAAATATTTTCTGCAAATTTTCTAAAAAATTCAAGTATAGTAAATCCAAATTTTTAAACCGCAACTCAAAATTCCTGCTAGTTATTGCAAAAAATCAATTTAATCAACAAAATTGCCATTTTTATCAAACTAATGATAATTTCCACCAAAAATAAAATTTTTCAAAATAGTTTCTATACATTTTCTAATAAATTCAAGTATGTTAGATCTAGCATTTTAAACTAAAACTTAAAATTCCTGCTAGTTACTGCAGAAATTTAATTTAATCAACAAAAATGCCATTTTTTCAAATTAATGACAATTTTCACCAAAAATAAAATTTTCCAAAATAGTTTCTAAACATTCAAGTATGCTGGAACTAACATTTTAAACTAAAACTCAAAATGTTTGCCAGTTATTGCAGAAAATCAATTTATTCAACAAAAATGCCAATTTTTTCAAATTAATGATAATTCCCACCAAAAATAAAAAATTTCAAAAAAGTTTCTATATATTTTCTAACAAATTTTAGTATGCTGGATACAACATTTTAAACTTGAACTTAAAATTCCTGCTGGTTATTGCAGAAATTCAATTTAGTCAACAAAATAGCCATTATTTTCAAACTATTAGACATTTCTATAAAAAATTAATGTTTTCAAAATTTTTTTTTTTTTTTTTTTTTTTAATCCAAGTATGTTGAATCCAAATTTTTAAACCGCAACTCAAAATTCCTGCTAGTTTTCGCATAAAATCAATTTAATCAACAAAAATGCCAATTTTATTCAAACTAATGATAATTTCCACCAAAAATAAAAAATTTCAAAATTGTTTCTGCTATTTTTTTAGGAAATTTAAGTGTATTAAATCCAAAGTTTTATACCAAATTTTAAAATTCCTGCTAAATATTGCAAAAACTCAATTTAATCAACAAAAATGCCATTTTTTTCAAATTAATGATAATTCTCACCAAAAATAAAATTTTCCAAAATAGTTTCTATACATTTTCTAATAAACTTAATTATGCTGAATTCAAAATTTTAAACTAGAACTCAAAAATCCTGCTGGATATTGCAGAAATTTAATTTAATCAACAAAAATGCTATTTTTTTTAAATTAATGATAATTCTCACCAAAAATAAAATTTTCCAAAATAGTTTCTATATATTTTCTAACTAATTCAAGTATGCTGGATCAAACATTTCAAACTAAAACTCAAAATTCCTGGTAGTTATTGCAGAAATTCAATATAATCAACAAAAATGCCTTTTTTTTCAAATTAATGATAATTCCTAACAAAAATAAAATTTTCCAAAATAGTTTTCATACATTTTCTAACAAATTTAAGTATGCTGAATCCAACACTTTTAACTAGAACTCAAAATTCTTACTGGTTATTGCAGAAATTTAATTTAATCAACAAAAATGCCAATTTTTTCAAATTAATGATTATTACCACCAAAAATAAAATTTTCCAAATTAGTTTCTATACATTTTCTAACAAATTTAAGTATGTTGGATCCAACATTTTAAACTAGAATTTAAAATTCCTGCTGGTTATTGTAGAAATTAAATTTAATCAACAAAAATACCAGTTTTTTTCAAACTAATGACAATTTTCACCAAAAATAAAATTTTCCAAAACAGTGTCTATACATTTTCTAACAAATTTAAGTATGCTTAATCCAACATTTCAAACTAGAACTCTAAATTCTTGCTGGTTATTGCAGAAATTCAATTTAATCATCAAAATTGCGATTTTTTTCAAATTAATGATAATTCCCACCAAAAATAAGTTTTTCCAAAATAGTTTCTATACATTTTCTAACAAATTTAAGTATGTTGGATCCAACATTTTAAACTAGAATTTAAAATTCTTGCTGGTTATTGTAGAAATTCAATTTAATCAACAAAAAAACCAGTTTTTTTCAAACTAATGACAATTTTCACCAAAAATAAAATTTTCCGAAATAGTTTCTATACATTTTGTAACAAATTTAAGTATGCTAAATCCAAAATTTCAAACTATAACTCAAAATTTTTGCTGGTTATTGCAAAAAACCAATTTAATCAACAAAAATGCCAATTTTTTTAAATTAATGTCAATTTCCACCAAAAATAAAAATTTTCAAAAAAGTTTTTATACATTTTCTAACAAACTCAAGTATGCTGGATTTAACATTTTAAAATGGAACTCAAAATTCTTGCTGGTTATTGCAGAAATTCAATTTAATCAACAAAATACGATTTTTTTTCAATTTAATGATAATTCCATCCAAAAATTAAATTTTCCAAAAAAATTTCCATACATTTTCTAACAAATTTAAGTATGCTGGATCCAACATTTTAAACTAGAACTAAAAATTTTTATTGGTTATTGCAAAAATTTAATTTAATCAACAAAAATGCCATTTTTAATCAACAAAAAGACAATATTTTCAAATTTTTGAAAATTTCTATAGAAAATAAAAATTTTCAAAAAAGTTACTATACATTTTCTATTAAATTCAAGTATACAGGATCTAACATTTCAAACTAAAACTTAAAATTACTGCTGGTTATTGCAGAATTTCAATTTAATCAATAAAAATGCCAATAATTTCAATTTAATGACAATTTCCACAAAAAAAAAAAATTCCAAAATTTTTTCTGCAATTTTTCTGAGAAATTTTAGTGTGCTGAATGCAAAACTTTAAACCACATTTCAAAATTCCTGCTGGTTATTGCAGAAATTCAATTTAGTCAACAAAATAGCCATTATTTTCAAACTATTGGACATTTCTATTAAAAATAAATGTTTTCAAAAAAATTTCTACATTTTTTCTAAGAAATTAAAGTATGCTGAATCCAAAATTTTAAACCGCAACTCAAAATTCCTGCTAGTTATTGCAAAAAATAAATTTAATCAACAAAAATGCCAATTTTTTTCAAATTAATGATAATTACAATCAAAAATAAAATTTTCCAAACTAGTTTCTATACGTTTTCTAACAAATTTAAATATGCTTAATCCAACATTTTAAAATGAAACTCTAATTTCCTGCTGGTTATTGCAGAAATTCAATTTAATCAACAAAAAAGCCAATTTTTTTCAAATTAATCATAATTCCCAACAAAAATAAAAAACTTCAAAATAGTTTCTATACATTTTCTAACAAATTTAAGTATGCTAGATCTAACATTTTAAAATGGAACTTAAAATTCTGCTGGTTATTGCAGAAATTCAATTTAATCAACAAAAATGCCAATTTTTCCAAATTAATGACAATTTCCACTAAAAATAAAAATTTTCAAAAAAGTTTCCATACATTTTCTAACAAATTTAAATATGCTGGATCAAACATTTTAAACTAGAACTCAAAATTTCTGCTGGTTATTGCAAAAATTCAATTTAATCAACAAAATTGCCATTTTTTTCAAATGCATGATAATTTCCACCAAAAATAAAATTTTCCAAAATTGTTTCTGCAAATTTTTTAGGAAACTTAAGTGTATTGAAACCAAAGTTTTATAGCAAATTTCAAAATTCTTGCTAAATATTGCAAAAACTCAATTTAATCAACAAAAATGCCAATTTTTTCAATTTTATGACAACTTTCACCAAAAATAAAATTTTCCAAAATAGTTTCTATACATTTTCTAACAAATTCAAGTAAGTTAGATCCAACAATTCAAAATGGAATTTAAAATTCCTGCTGGTTATTGCAGAAATTCAATTTAATCAACAAAAATTCCAATTTTTAAAAATTAATGACAATTTCCACCATAACTAAAATTTTCCAAAATAGTTTCTATGCATTTTCTAACAAATTTATGTATGCTAGATTCAACATTTTAAACCGCAACTCAAAATTCCTGCTAGTTATTGCAAAAAAATCAATTTAATCAACAAAAATGTAAATTTTTTCAAATTAATGACAATTTCCACCAAAAATAAAATTTTCAAAATAGTTTCTATACATTTTCTAACAAATTTAAGTATGCTGAATCCAACATTTTAAACTGAAACTCAAAATTCTTGCTGGTTGTTGCAGAAACTCAATTTAATCAACAAAAATGCCATTTTTTTTTAAATAATGACAATTTCCATCAAAAATAAAATTTTCCAAAATAGTTTCTATACATTTTCTAACAATTTTAAGTATTCTGGATTTAACATTTTTAACTAGAACTCAAAAATCCTGCTAGTTATTGCAGAAATTCAATTTAATCAACAAAAATGCCATTTTTTTCAAATAAATGATAAATCCCACTAAAAATAAAATTTTCCAAAAAAGTTTTTATACATTTTCTAACAAATTCAAGTATGCTGGATCCAACATTTTAAACCGCAACTCAAAATTCCTGCTAGTTATTGCAAAAAATCAATTTAATCAACAAAAATGCCAATTTTTTCAATTTAATGACAATTTCCACCAAAAATATAATTTTTCAAAGAAATTTCTATACATTTTCTAACAAATTTAAGTATGTTGGATCCAACTTTTTAAACTAGAACTTAAAACTCTTGCTGGTTATTGCAGAAATTTAATTTAATCAACAAAAATGCCAATTTTTTCAAATTAATTACAATTTCCACCAAAAATAAAATTTTCTAAAATTGTTTCTGCATTTTTTTTAAGAAACACAAGTGTATTGAATCCAAAATTGCAAACCAAATTTCAAAATTCCTGCTAAATATTGCAAAAACCCAATTTAATCAACAAGAAGATAATATTTTCAAATTTTTGAAAAATGTTATAAAAAATAAAAATTGTTTCTATACATTTTTTTATTAAATTCAAGTATACAGGATCCAACATTTCAAACTAAAACTTAAAATTACTGCTGGTTATTGCAGAATATCAATTTAATCAATAAAAATGCCAATAATTTCAAATTAATGACAATTACTACAAAAAATAAACATTTTTAAAATTGTTTCTGCAAATTTTCTAAGAAATTTAAGTGTGCTGAATGCAAAACTTTAAACCACATTTCAAAATTCCTGCTGGATATTGCAGAAATTCAATTTAGTCAACAAAATTGCCATTATTTTCAAACTATTGGACATTTCTATAAAAAATAATATTTTTTTTAAATGTTTTCTGCAAATTTTCTAACAAAATCAAGTATGTTGAACCCAAATTTTTAAACCCCATCTCAAAATTCCTGCTGGTTATTGCAGAAATTCAGTTTAACCAAAAAAAATCAAATTAATGTAAATATCTGTAGATAATAATTTATTTCAAAATGTTTTCTACAAATTTTCTAATAAATTTAAGTATGCTGAATCCAAAATTTTAAACCGCATTTCAAAATTCTTGTTGGTTATTGCAGAAATGCAATTTAATTAACAAAATTGACAATTTGTTGAAATTTAAAAAAAAAAAAAAAATAATAATTTTTTTTAAATTTTTTCTACAATTTTCTTAATGAATACAAGTATGATGAACCTAAAATTTCAAACCGCATCTCAAAATTCCTGCTGGTTATTGGAATAACTTCTACTTTAAACTTTGATGCTATCTGTGATATAAGTTTGTTTACATACTGTCACCAAAATTATTTAAAACTTTGAAGCAATACATGCTTTAGCATATAAATCCAATAATCTTAGTAGTTGGCACTACACAAAAATATTTTTAATAACAAAATGTATGAGATAATTTTAGAGAACTTCAGAAAGTTCTACTCTAGGATAAAAGTTAATGTAATTAAGCAAATAAACATTAAAATATTTTTATTGAAAAGCCTCAGCTCAAAAAGTGTAATTTTTTAAATTTGTTTTAGTGTTACATACAAATCCAATTTTAACACGTATTATTGTAATTATAGATAAGCCACTAAATTTAATTAGAATAATCTTCCTTTGTTCAAAATTTTAGTACATAATTTATACTACAATATTCTGATATTAATGTGAAAAAACTGTTTGCATAGATACACGCCCTCGCATTGTAATAAGAATTGCATTGTTACGAGTTCCCTGCATAGATGAGTAATCTTTGTTTGAGTTGTGTATGTGTATAATGTTATGTGTGTATTAATAATTATGAATGTTTGTCACTGAAATCAGTGCCATTGGTGTGACAGGTAAAAGTATATGTGGTGTGAGTGTGATCTGAGGTCACGCGAGGGGCAGACACCGAGTTATGACTGATGACCGTCGTCCACGCCCTCTGTCGTGACACTCGATAACCTCGCAGAAATATCATTAGTGCGACCGTCCGCGTATAAAAAAAATATATGAGCAGCACAAAAGATATGGGAAAGATCGAAGAGAATAAAAAGGGAAGTAATCAAAGCGCCCAGTTATGAGTTATGTTTTTGGGAATATATTAGACGTCGTAATGTTTGATGATTTGTTTCGTGGGTGGAACGGAGTGAAAATTGCAAGAAATATAAAAATAGGTATTAGGTGCTAATGTAATGTTAATGCAAGGTGACAAAAATACTACATGATTGCACTATTGAATTGCATTCCATTAATCAGTTTGTGTATAATGAAATAAATTATTTAATTGCTGCATAAATAGTCATAGTATACGTACTGGAAATGCTGCACTAAAACTTGCATGACAAAAGATTTTAAGTAACCGATCAATATAAATTTTGTCGATTGAAAATGAAGTAAAGTTATGCCAAATTGAACCTATTTTTATATTCAGGTTGGTATTAAGTTTTATCAAATTTAATTGTTTAATTTTTGAGTTATAGATTTTTAAAATATCAAAATTATTGGATTTATGTATGTTTTGTTGATTGAAGTGAAGTTAGGTCAAATTGAGCGTATAGAATTTTGTTACTTTTTTACAGTTGGTACTATTGGTGTTCAGGTATGTTGGTACACAATTTTATAAAATTTTATTGTTTAGTTTTTGAGTTATGGATTTTTTATTGATTATAAAATAAGTTGTTAAGTCAAACTGAGCGTATAGACATTTGTTATTTTTTTACAGTTGGTACTACTGATATTCAGGTACAATAATACTACATTTCATAAAACTTTAATGATTAGTTTTTAAATTCTGGCTTTTTAAGTAAGCATAAAATCTTTGGGTTTATAAATATTATCTTGATTGAAGTGAAGTTAAGTCGAATTGAGCGTATGGATTTTTGTTAATTTTTCACAATTGGTACTAATGTTATTTAGGTATAATAGTGCCAAATCTTATAAAACTTTAATGTTTAGTTTTTGAGTTATGAATTTTTTGGTTCTTTCAATTTTTTTTTTATAGATGTTAAATTTATTGAAGTGGAGTTAGGTCAAATTGAGGGTATAGATTTTTGTTAATTTTTTACAGTTGGTACTATTAGTATTCAGGTATATTAGTACAATAAAATTTCCATGTTTTGTTTTTGAGTTATGATATTTTAAATTATCATAAAGTTTCTGAATTCATATATGTTTTGTTGATTGAAGTGAAGTTATGTCAAATTGAGCGTATGAAATTTTGGAATATTTTTACAGTTGATACTATTGGTATTAAGGTATGTTACTACCAATTTTTATAAAATTTTAATGTCTTTTTGAGTTATAGATTTTAAATTATTACAAAATTTGTGAAATTATGTATGTTTTGACGATCGAAGTGAAGTTATGTCAAATTGAGCGTATGGAGTTTTAGTAATTTTTTACAGTTGGTACTATTGGTATTCAGATATGTTGGTACCAAATTTTATAAAACTTTAATGTCCAATTTTTGAGTTATATATCTTTAAATTATCACAAAAATTTTGAATTCAAGTATGTTTTATCGATTGAAATGAAGTTATGTCAAATTGAGCTTATGGAATTTTGGTAAATTTTTACAGTTGGTACTATTAGTATTAAGGTATGTTGGTACCAAATTTTATCAAATTTAAATGTCTAATTTTTGAGATATAGATTTTTAAATTATCATAAAATCACTGGATTTATGTATGTTGTGTCGATTGAAGTGAAGTTATGTCAAATTAAGCGTATGGAATTTTGGTAATTTTTTACAGTTGGTACAACTGGTATTCAGGTACGTTAATACCAAATTTTATTAAAATTTAATGTTCAATTTTTGAGTTATGGTTTTTTAAATTATCACAAAATTTATGAATTCATGTATGTTTTGTCGATTGAAGTGAAGTTATGTCAAATTGAGGGTATGGAATTTTGATAGATTTTCACAGGTGGTACTATTGGTTCTTAAGTATGTTGGTACTAAATTTTATAAAATTGTAATGTATAATTTTTGAGTTATAGATCATTAAATTATCACAAAATTTCTAAATTTTTGTATCTCTTAAGTTATGTCAAATTGAGCGGATGTAGTTTTGTTATTTTTTTCAGTTGGTACTTTAGGTTTTCAGGTATGTTGGTACCAAATTTTATAAAATTTTAATGTCTAATTTTTGAGTTATAAATTTTTAAATTATTACAAATTTCTGAATTTATGTATGTTTTGTCAATTAAAGTGAAGTTATGTCAAATTGAACGTATGGAATTTTAGTAATTTTTTACAGTTGGTACTATTAGTATTAAGGTATATTTATAGAAAATTTTATAAAACTTCAATGTTTAGTTTTTGAGTTATGAATTTTTTGATTATCTTATAATTTCGTTTTTTATAAATGTTATATTGATTGAAATGAAGTTAGGTCAAATTGAGCGTATGGATTTTTGTTATTTTTTTTACAGTTGGTACTATTGGTATTTACGTATAAAAATACTAAATTTTATAAAAATTTATTGTTTAGTTTTTGAGTTATAAATTTTTTGGTTTTCATACATTTTCTGTCTTTATAAATGTTATATTGATTGATGTGAAGTTAGGTCAAATTGAGCGTATGGAATTTTGGTAGTTTTTTACAGTTGGTACTACTAGTATTCAGATATGTTAGTACCAAATTTTATGAAATTTTAATGTCCAATTTTTGAGTTATAGTTTTTTAAATTATCACAAAATTTCTGAATTTGTGTTTGTTTTGTCGATTGAAGTGAAGTTACGCCAATTTGAGCGTATGGAATTTTAGTAATTTTTTTCAGTTGGTACAACTGGTATTCAGGTACGTTGGTATCAAATTTTAAAATATTTTAATGTCCAATTTTTAAGTTATGGGTTTTTAAATTATCACAAAGTTTCTGAATTTATGTATATTTTGTCGATTGAAGTGAAGTTATGTCAAGTTGAGCGTATGGAATTTTAGTAGTTTTCTACAGTTGGTACTATTAGTATTTTGGTCGGTTGGTATCAAATTTTATAAAAATTTAATATCCAATTTTTAAGTTATAAGTTTTTAAATTATTATAAAATTTTTAAATTCATCTATGTTTTGTCGATTGAAGTGAAGTTATGTCAAATTGAGCGTATGAAATTTTGGTAATTTTTTACAGTTGGTAGTTGTTGTATTCAAGTATGTTGGTACCAAATTTTATAAAATTTTAATGTCTAATTAATGAGTTATGGTTTTTTAAATTATCATAAAATCTATGGATTTATGTATGTTTTGTCGATTAAAGTGAAGTTATGTCAAATTGAGCGTATGGAATTTTGGTAATTTTTTTACAGTTGGTACTACTAGTATTCAGGTATGATAGTACCAAATTTTATAAAATTTTAATGTCCAGTTTTTGAGTTATATATTTTTAAATTATCACAAAAATTTTGAATTCATTTATGTTTTATTGATTGAAGTGAAGTTATGTCAAATTGAGCGTTTGGAATTTTGTTAAATTATTACAGTGGGTACTATTGGTATTTAAGTAAATTAGTGCCAAATTTCATAAAACTTTAATGTTAAGTTTTTAAGTTATAAATTTTTTTTTTATTATACAATCTCTGTTTTTATAAATGTTGAATTGATTGAAGTGAAGTTAGGTCAAATTGAACGTATGAATTTCTGTTAATTTTTTACAGTTGGTACTACAGGTATTTAGGTATATCAGTGCCAAATTTTATAAAACTTCAATATTTAGTTTTTGAGTTATAATTTTTTTGGTTTTCATACAATTTCTGTCTTTATAAAAGTAATATTGATTGAAGTGAAGTCAAATTGAGCGTATAGATTTTTGTTAATTTTTTACAGTTGGTACTACTGGTATTTAGGTATAATAGTACCAAATTTTATAAAATTTAAATGTCAAGTTTTTGAGTTATGAATTTGTTAGTTATCATACAATCTCTGTCTGTATAAATGTTAAATTAATTGAAATAACGTTTAGTCCAATTGAGCGTGTGGATTTTTGTTATTTTTTTACGGTTGGTACTAATGGTATTCAGGTATGTTAGTTCTAAATCTTCTAATATTTTATTGTTTAGTTTTTGAATTATGATTTTTTTGTTTATCATACAATCTTTATCTTTGTAAATGTTATCTTGATTGAAGTAAAGTTAGGTCGAATTAAATATATAGATTTTTGTTAATTTTTTACTGTTGGTCCTATTAATATTCAGGTATATTAGTACCAAATTTTATAAAACTTTTCACAAAAAATTTGAATTCATGTATGTATTCATGTTTTGTCGACTAAAGTGAAGTTATTTCAAGTTGAGCAGATGGAGTTTTAATATATTTTTACAGTTGGTACTATTAGTATTCAAGAATGTTGGTAACAAACTTTAAAAAAATTTAATGTCTAATTTTTGAGTTATAAATTTTTAAATTATCACAAAATTTTTGAATTCTTGTATGTTTTGTCGATTAAAGTGAAGTTATGTTAAATTGAGCGTATGGAATTTTGTTAATTTTTTACAGTTGGTAGTACTGGTATGTAAGTATGTTGGTACCACATTTAATAAAATTTTAATGTCTAATTAATGAGTTATGGTTTTTTAAACTATCATAAAATCTATGGATTTATGTATGTTTTGTCGATTAAAGTGAAGTTATGTCAAATTGAGCGTATAGATTTTTGTTAATTTTTTACAGTTGGTACTACTGGTATTTAGGTATAATAGTACCAAATTTTATAAAATTTAAATGTCAAGTTTTTGAGTTATGAATTTGTTAGTTATCATACAATCTCTGTCTGTATAAATGTTAAATTAATTGAAATAACGTTTAGTCCAATTGAGCGTGTGGATTTTTGTTATTTTTTTACGGTTGGTACTAATGGTATTCAGGTATGTTAGTTCTAAATCTTCTAATATTTTATTGTTTAGTTTTTGAATTATGATTTTTTTGTTTATCATACAATCTTTATCTTTGTAAATGTTATCTTGATTGAAGTAAAGTTAGGTCGAATTAAATATATAGATTTTTGTTAATTTTTTACTGTTGGTCCTATTAATATTCAGGTATATTAGTACCAAATTTTATAAAACTTTTCACAAAAAATTTGAATTCATGTATGTATTCATGTTTTGTCGACTAAAGTGAAGTTATTTCAAGTTGAGCAGATGGAGTTTTAATATATTTTTACAGTTGGTACTATTAGTATTCAAGAATGTTGGTAACAAACTTTAAAAAAATTTAATGTCCAATTTTTGAGTTATAAATTTTTAAATTATCACAAAATTTTTGAATTCTTGTATGTTTTGTCGATTAAAGTGAAGTTATGTTAAATTGAGCGTATGGAATTTTGTTAATTTTTTACAGTTGGTAGTACTGGTATGTAAGTATGTTGGTACCACATTTAATAAAATTTTAATGTCTAATTAATGAGTTATGGTTTTTTAAATTATCATAAAATCTATGGATTTATGTATGTTTTGTCGATTAAAGTGAAGTTATGTCAAATTGAGCGTATGGAATTTTGGTAATTTTTTTACAGTTGGTACTACTAGTATTCAGGTATGATAGTACTAAATTTTATAAAATTTTAATGTTCAGTTTTTGAGTTATATATTTTTAAATTATCACAAAAATTTTGAATTCATTTATGTTTTATTGATTGAAGTGAAGTTATGTCAAATTGAGCGTATGGAATTTTGTTAGAATTTTACAGTTGGTACTATTAGTGTTTAAGTATGTTGGTACCAAATTGTATAAAATTTTAATGTTCAATTTTTGAGTTATAGATTTTTAAATTATCACAAAATTTCTAAATTTTTGTATGTCTTAAGTTATGTCAAATTGAGCGGATGTAGTTTTGTTATTTTTTTTCAGTTGGTACTATTGGTATTTAAGTATGTTGGTACCAAATTTTAAAAAATTTTAATGTCTAATTTTTGAGTTATAAATTTTTAAATTATTACAAATTTCTGAATTTATGTATGTTTTGTCAATTAAAGTGAAGTTATGTCAAATTGAACGTATGAAATTTTAGTAATTTTTTACAGTTGGTACTATTGGTATTAAAGTATATTAGTGCAAAATTTTATAAAATTTCAATGTTTAGTTTTTGAGTTATGAATTTTTTGATTATCTTTCAATTTCCTTTTTTATAAATGTTATATTGATTGAAATGAAGTTATTTCAAATTGAACGTATAGATTTTTGTTAATTTTTTACAATTGGTACTATTGGTATTTAGGTATATTAATGTCATTTTTTTTTTAAATATTCAAGTTTAAATTTTGAGTTATGGCTTTTTAAGTAAGCATAAAATTTTTGGATTTATAAATGTTATGTTGATTGAAGTGAAGTTAAGTCAAATTGAGCGTATGGATTTTTGTTAATTTTTTACAGTTGGTACTATTAGTATTTATGTATATTAGTACCAAATTTTATAAAACTTTAATGTTTAGTTTTTAAATTATACATTTTTTGGTTATCATACAATCTCGGCCTTTATAAATGTTATGTTGATTGAAGTGAAGTTAGGTCAAATTGAACGTATGGATTGTTGTTAATATTTTACAGTTGGTACTATTGGTATTCTGGTATATTTGTTGCAAATTTGATAAAACTTTAATGTTTAGTTTTTAAGTTATGAGTATTTTATTTATCATACAATCTCTGTCTATATAAATGTTATATTGATTGAAGTGAAGTTAGGTTGAATTGCAGGTATTGAATTTTGTTTATTTTTTACAGTTGGTACTTACAATATTTAGGTATATTAAAGCTAAATTTTATAAAAATTTAATTTTTGAGTTATAATTTTTTTGGTTATCATACAATCTCTGTTTTTATAAATGTTATATTGATTGAAGTGAAGTTAGGTCAAATTGAACGTATAGATTTTTGTTAATTTTTTACAATTGGTACTATTGGTATTTAGGTATATTAATGCCAATTTTTTTTAAATAATAAAGTTTAAATTTTGAGTTATGGCTTTTTAAGTAAGCATAAAATTTTTGGATTTATACATGTTATGTTGATTGAAGTGAAGTTAAGTCAAATTGAGCGTATGGATTTTTGTTAATTTTATACAATTGGTACTATTGGTACTTAAGTATATTATTGCCAAATTTTATAGAAATTTAATATTTAGTTTTTGAGTTATGAATTTTTTGGTTATCATACAATTTCTGTTTTTATAAATGTTATATTAATTGAAGTAAAGTAAGGTCAAATTGAGCGTATAGATTTTTGTTAATTTTTTACAGTTGATACTAATGGTATTAAGGTATATTAGTACTAAATTTTATAAAACTTTAATGTCTAGTTTTTGAGTTATAAATTTTTTGGATGTCATCCAATCTCTACCTTTATAAATGTTATGTTGATTGAAGTGAAGTTAAGTCAAATTGAGCGTATGGATTTTTGTTAATTTTATACAATTGGTACTATTGGTACTTAAGTATAATATTGCCAAATTTTATAAAAATTTAATATTTAGTTTTTGAGTTATGAATTTTTTGGTTATCATACAATTTCTGTTTTTATAAATGTTATATTAATTGAAGTAAAGTTAAGTCAAATTGAGCGTATAGATTTTTGTTAATTTTTCACAGTTGATACTAATCGTATTAAGGTATATTAGTACCAAATTATATAAAACTTTAATGTCTAGTTTTTCAGTTATAAATTTTTTGGTTGTCATCCAATCTCTACCTTTATAAATGTTATGTTGATTGAAGTGAAGTTAAGTCAAATTGAGCGTATAGATTTTTGTTAATTTTTTACAGTTAGTACTATTGGTGTTTAGGTATATTAATACAATAAAATTTCCATGTTTTATTTTTGAGTTATAGTTATTTAAAATTATTATACAGTTTCTGAATTCATGTATATTTTGTCAATTAAAGTAAAGTTATGTCAAAATGAGCGTATGGAATTTTGGTAATTTTTTACAGTTGGTACTACTGGTATTTAGGTATGATGGTAACAAATTTAATAAAATTTTAATGTCTAATTATTGAGTTATAGATTTTTAAATTATCACAAAATTTCTAATTTCATGTATATTTAGTCAATTGAAGTGTAAAGTTATGTCAAACTGAGCGTATAGAATTTTGGTTAATTTTTACAGTTGGTACTATTGGTATTAAGGTATGTTGGTACCAAATTTTATGAAATTTTAATGTCTAATTTTTGAGTTATGGCTTTTAAATTATCATAAAATCTATGGATTCATGTATGTTTCGTCGATTAAAGTGAAGTTATGTCAAACTGAACGTATGGAATTTAAGTAATTTTTTGCAGTTGGTACTATCTGTATTCAGGTATGTTCGTACCAATTTTTATAAAAATTTAATGTTTAATTTTTGAGTTATAGGTTTTTAAATTATCACAAAATTTCTGAGTTTATGTATGTTTTGTTGATTGAAGTTATGTCAAATTGGGCTTATGGAATTTTAGTAATTTTTTACAGTTGGTACTATTGATATTCAAATATGTTGGTATCAAATTTTATAAAATTGTAAAGTCCAGTTTTTCAGTTATAGTTTTTTACACAAAATTTCTGAAGTCATGTATGTTTTGTCGATTAAAGTGAAGTTATGTGAAAATGAGCGTATGGAATTTTGGTAATTTTTTACAGTTGGTACTACTGGTATTCAAGTATGTTGATACCAAAATTTATAAAATTTTAATGTCCAATTTTTGACGTATAGATTTTTAAATTATCACAAAATTTCTGAATTTATGTATGTTTTGTCAATTGAAATAAAGTTATGTCAAATTGAGCGTATGGAATTTTTGTAATTTTTTACAGTTAATACAACTGGTATTCAGGTATGTTGGTACCAAATTTTATAAAATTTTATTATTCAATTTTTGAGTTATAAATTTTTAAGTTATCACAAAATTTTTGAATTCATGTATGTTTTATCGATTGAAGTGAAGTTATGTCAAATTGAGAGTATAAAATTTTGATATTTTTTTACAATTGGTACTACTAGTATTCAGGTATGTTGGTACTAAATTTTATAAAATTGTAATGTCCAATTTTTGAGTTATAGATCTTTAAATTATCACAAAATTTCTAAATTTATGTATGTTTTGTTGATTGAAGTGAAGTTATGTCAAATTGAGCGTATGTAATTTTGGTAATTTTTTACAGTTGGTACTATTGGTATTCAGAAATGATGGTACAAAATTTTATAAAAATTGTATCTCCAATTTTTGAGTTATGGTTTTTTAAATTATCAAAAAATCTATGGGTTCAAGTATGTTTTGTTGATTGAAGTGAAGTTATGTTAGTTTTTCACAGTTGGTACTATTGGTATTCAGGTACGTTGGTACAAAATTGAACAAACAAAAATACACAGATTAAATTGACCTAAGATTCTGCAACATAAGTGAAATATAAGAGCAATTTTTTGCAAATTCAGTCAAGATTTAGTTTTTTCATTTTCTTTATTTTTGCTCTTTAAAAACAATTTGCGGATACTGCTTAATACTAAAAAACAACCGTCAACGTTAAAAAAAAAATAAAAACAGACAATGCTAATTCTTTCTAACTTGTGGCATTCCTTTAGCTTATCTACCAACTTTGCAATACTGAATATATCACTTTAAAATAAGTCTTTGGTAACAATATAATTTTGAAATTAATAAACTCTTTACTAAGATGTCTCTAACATGATAACATTTTGAAAGACGCATCAAATAAGGCCAGTGTTAATTTGCACAACTTACAAATCTATAGGGCACTGTCTTAATTTACTTGTAAACTGTGTTTTAAGTCAAAAACAATGTTTAAAAACAAATTTGCTTATAATCCTTACTACTATCAACAATTTTAAATAATAAAATTTAAACAATTTGTTAGATTATAGTTGTTGAACCCTAATTTTTAGTTAGCTGGTTTGTCTGCAACAAAAATGTGTATATTTTTTATTACCCTTTACAAATACCAGAATAACTGATTATGGTAAATAAATCTGAATTGATAAATATCAAAAATTATAAATATGCAATTAAGCAGCAATTTCCAAAAATGACCCCTCTAAAATAATCCGTGGGAGGGTGACATTCCAAACGAATAACGTAATTACCAACCCTTGACGTATACATATATTTTTAAATATAATCGCCTCAAGTTGACCGCGATGTTTAATTAAGGCTCCACCGCATGAGAATATAATATTCATAGACAGTAAAAATGTCATGCGATGTGGCAGTCCATTTCTGTCGTTCAATACACGGGACACAAACACTTATTCGCAATGTATAGAAGGGCGCGTTTCCCCAGTTGTTGACCATTATGTAAATCGGGCCGATTAAAAATCACGACACACGACAAAAAATATGATGCACGGCAGCTCATATTTATTTATCTATAATCTACCCCCTTTCATTTGAGTGGACAGTGGTCGATTGTGAGGCCGATATCTCTGCGAGCGTTCGCAGGAATTACACGTGGATGGCCGTTGGTGGTTGTTAATTTCTACAAGGGCGGCTTAATTGTTTTATTGGATCTCGTGATTAAAAAATAAAAGGGGGTAACGTTTGCCGGTTTTATCTTCTCACTGAGATCACAAATGATGTGATTGTAAAGAAATAAATTGTATGACTCAAAAAACGTCTTAATTAGAGTGTAAATGAACTAGTAAAGCAATAAAAAAGTTTACATTACAATTATTGATCTAGAATAATAATAGTTCATCTTTTATTAGTTTTACAGTTGAATAAATTGAAACAAGATATTTTTTTTTTTTTTTAATCTAAAAATAGTCGAGCCAATTTTTAAGAAGTTATAATACTCTAAAAAAATAAATGGTGAGAAAGTAGATATTTTACGATCATTCATTATGATACTTTGGGGTTAATTTTTATGATTTATACATCATATATTGACTGATTGACGATAGACATATGTTAGAATAAAGTCAACGCTGCGGCACCATCTGAGATTCTTGAGATGTCACGGCCCGTTGCCAAATTCGTCGCATTCGGTTGCCTCCTAATTTCCCATGTTTGGGATCCGCAGGCCGCCATAACGCCCACAGGAAATGTAAATCGCTCCGAATTTAACGCATTATTTGGCATGCGACCCCAGTAATATAATCACCACACATCTTTAAAAATTCATTAAAACTTCCTTCCACCTTTATACTAAGCGTGTAATCATTTCATTAAATAATAATCATAATTTCTTTATTTCAGATCATTTTTTCAGATATTGGTTTTGACTTTTTTATCACATTTTAAATTTGATACATTCAATCTACTAAAAAATAAGTTTGCTTGATCAAACTAAAAAAAGTTTTTAGAAATTAAGCAAATAAATCAAGTTGTAACTAGTAAACCAAACATTAGATTTATGTAAAAATTGGCAACAATACTTTTGAATATTGTTGCCACTAACGGTAAGAATTTGTTGAGAATTGATACATTCAATCTACTTAAAATTAAGTTTGCTTGATCAAACTAAAAAAAGTTTCTTGCAATTAAACAAAGAAATCAAGTCGTAACTCGTAAACCAAACATTAAATTTTTGTAAAAATTGGCAACAATAGTTTTATATAGTGTTGCCACTAATGGTAAAAATTTGTTTAGATTTAATACATTTAATCAACTTAAAATCAAGTTTGCTTGATCAAACTAAAAAAATTTTTTTTGCAATTAAGCAAACAAATCAAGTCGTAACTCGTAAACCAAACATTGAATTTTTATAAAAATTGGTAACAATAATTTTGAATAGTGTTGCCACCAATGGTAAAAATTTGTTTAAATTTGATACGTTCAATCAACTTAAAATTAAGTTTGCTAGATCAAACTAAAAACAGTTTTTTGCAATTAACCAAACAAATCAAGTCGTAACTCGTAAACTAAACATTGGATTTTTGTAAAAATTGGTAACAATAGTTTTGATTAGTGTTGCTACAAATGATAAAAATTTGTTTAGATTTGATACATTGAATTTATTTAAAATCAAGTTTGCTTGATCAAACTAAAAAAAGTTTCTAGCAATTAAGCAAACAAATCAAGTCGTAACTCGTAAACCAAACATTGAATTTTTATAAAAATTGGTAACAATAATTTCGAATAGTGTTGCCACCAATGGTAAAAATTTGTTTGAATTTGATACGTTCAATCAACTTAAAATTAAGTTTGCTTGATCAAACTAAAAACAGTTTTTTGCAATTAACCAAACAAATCAAGTCGTAACTCGTAAACTAAACATTGGATTTTTGTAAAAATTGGTAACAATAGTTTTGATTAGTGTTGCTACAAATGATAAAAATTTGTTTAGATTTGATACATTCAATTTATTTAAAATCAAGATTGCTTGATCAAACTAAAAAAAGTTTCTTGCAATTAAGCACACAAATCAAGTCGTAACTCGTAAACCAAACATTGATTTTTTATAAAAATTGGTAACAATAGTTTTAGAAAGTGTTGCCACTAATAGTCTTAGAAGATAATCATTTTATTTTATTTTCCTATTGCCGATGTTTAGGCAAGAGTCAATTTAACCAAGTTTGTGCAAAATTTGGCGTGTCAATTTTGTTGAATTTTGTAAAGTTGGTACCAATGGCATTTGAGTATATTAGTACATTTTTGTTTTAAAGTTCAATGTTTATCTTGGAAGATAATTATTTTATTTTATTTCTTTAATGTTGATGTCAAGATGAGGTCAATTTAACTAAGTTTGTGCAAAATTTTGAGTATCAATTTTGTTGAATTTTGTAGAAACCGTACCAATGGCATTTTAGTATACTGGTACATATTTATATTAAATTTTAATGGTTATCTTGCAAGATAATAATTTTATTTTATTCCCGTATTGCTGATGGTTAGGTTGAATGAGGTCAATTTAATTAAGTTTATACAAAACTGAACGTGTCGATTTTGTTGAATTTTCTAGGGTTGGTACCAATGGCATTTGGGTATATTGGTACAAATTTGTATTAAATTTCAATGCTTATCTTGAAAGATAATTATTTTATTTTATTCTCTTATTGCCGATGTTTAGGCAAGATGAGGTCAATTTAATTAAGTTTATACAAAACTGAACGTGTGGATTTTGTTGAATTTTGTAGGGTTGGTACCAATAACATTTGAGTATACTGGTACTAACTTGTATTAAATTTCTATGCTTATCTTGGAAGATAATTATTTTATTTTATTCTTTTATTGCTAATGTTTATGTTATATGAGGTCAATTTAACTGATGTTATGCAAAATTGGGCGTGTTAATTTTAATGAATTTTGTAGGGTTGGTACCAATGGCATATAAGTATATTGGTACAAAATTGTATTAAGTTTTAATGCTTATCTAGGAAGATAATAATTTTGTTTTATTTTCTTATTGCTGATAGTTAGGTTAATTGAGGTTTTGCAAAATTGGGCGTGTCGATTTTGTTAAATTTTGTAGGGTTGGTACCAATGACTTTTGAGTATACTGGTACAAATTTGTATTAAATTTCAATGCTTACCTTGGAAGATAATAGTTTTATTTTATTCCTGTATTGCTGATGGTTAGATTGAATAAGGTCAATTTAATTGAGGTTAGGCAAAATTGGGCGAGTCAATTTTGTTAATTTTTTAGAGTTGGTGCTAATACTATTGAAGTATGTTAGTTTTAATTTGTATTAAATTTCAATGCATATCTTAAAAGATATTTATACAAGAATATCACTGAAAGTAAAATTTAAGACTAAGACTAAAATACAACTTATAAAACTGCATAAACTACTCATGAAGAAAATAGGATGCAATGAAAAAAAGTGACCAAAAACCTAAGAAAATTAAAAACGCATCTAAAAACAAACCAAATAATTAGAATAAATAGCACAGGGATAGAGAAAGAAGAGAATGCAGAGGTGGATGTCAGTGCATTTACCTCAAACTACTGCCAAATCTAGACTAGATTAACAAATACATCATAACAGCAGGATTTACGTAAAAAAAACCGGAACGGTATTGTTATGGGTAAGTCATTTTTAAAGGTTAGTATGTTGAGGCGTCTACAAAAAAAAAGAGGATTAAATGTTAGTTTTATGTACAAATATACGAATTTTACGTAATATTTTATTAAAAAGTACTAAAATTAAAACATGAAATTGCCAAAAAAGGTAAAAAATAGCAAAGTTTTGCTTTAAAACATCAAAATATGGTTCTTCTTTTTATAGTGCTATGCTTGATACAAGCGTATGTTTGTGGTGTGCGATAATAGTTTTACACAAACATGCGGGACCAACAGTTTAACGTGAAATTTACTTTAGTAGACAAATACTTTGTTGATTTGCCATTGCAAAGAAGACGACAGCATTAAAATATATTTGACAAATTAGATATTACCGCTGCCGGGAATTAAACCTAGGTTGCCTGCTCAACAGTCTTCGCACTAGACCATTATGTTATGGTCGCCACAAACATCAAAATATGGTTAATAGACACCAAAACCCGGCCAACAACTCTTAAAAAATGAAAAAACTTAAAATTTGGCTATAAAATATCAAAATATTGTTAAAAATAGTAAAAGTCTAGTCATAAACTGTTAAAAAAAACAAAATTTACTATAAAACTAACTATCTGTAGTCATAAAACGTTAAAACATTTATAAATAAAATCAAAACCCCGCAAAACACTGTTTTAAAGTGCAAAATTTTATTTATAAAATGACAAGGAAAAAAAGGAAAAACCCGGTTTTAAAATATCAAAATAATGCAAGAAAACACCAAAATAAGTAAAACTCTAATGGTAAAATGTCAAAAATTGCAAAATCTGCTAATAAAATATAAAATAATTGTTATAAAAATACAAAACTTGGTCATAAACTGTTGAAAAGTGTAAAATTCTATTTAAAAAAAATAAAAAATCTGAACATAAAATTTAAATATTGTTTAAGCACCATAATAAAAAGTTATACTTTTAAAAAAAACTTATTTTTTTAATAAATTTGTTCATAAAGTATAAAAATGTTGTTAAAACTACCAAAATTCAACCAAAAAACTGTTAAAAATACAAAAATCTACTTTTAAAATGTCAAAACTAGCAAAATCCAGCTCCAAAGATTGTTAGAAAGAATAAAAATTTGAACATAAATAGTAAAAAATAAAAAACCACAAAACCGCAAAACCCGGCAGTAAACTAATCAAATATTGTTAGAAATTGTTCAAATTTAATCATAAACTGTCAAAAAATGTAAAATGTTAATTATACAATGTTAAAATTTGTCTAAAAAATATCAATTTTTTTTTTTATATATAGTCATAAAAAATTGAAAAGTGTAAACTAATTAATAAATGTCAAAAAACATTAAAGTATTTTTAAATAGACTTAGAATCTAGTTAACAACAGTTAAAACGTGCAAAATTTTATTTATAAATTGTCAAAAATATCAAAATTTGGTTTTGAAACGTCAAAATATTGTTAAAAAATTCCAAAATCCGTCCTTAAACTAAAAAAAGTAAAAGTCTGGTCATAAATTGTTAAAAAGTGCTAACATCTATTTATAAAATGTAAAAACTAACTAAATGCGATCAAAAACTATTAAAATATTTTACGATAGTATTAAAATCCGGCTAACAGCGCTTTAAAAGTGCAACATTTTATTCATAAAATGTCAAAAATAGAAAAATTTTGTCATAAAATATCAAAATATTGTCAGGAAAAACCAAAACCTGGTCATAAACTATTGAAGAGTGTAGAAGTTTGTTTATAAATTGTCAAAAATTAAAAAAAAAGTTTAAATATTGTTAAAATATCAAAATTTGTTTCAAAAATAAAAAAATGTTGTTAAAAATACTAAAATCCAACCAAAAAACTGTTCAAAATACAAAAATCTACTTATAAAATATCAAAAGTAGCAAAATCTAGTCTTGAAATATTCAGAAAGAAAATACAAAAACCCGGACAAAAAAAGTAAAAAAATTAAGAAATTTTAAAAGAAATAAACTATAAATGATCAAAATATTGTTAGAGAACACTCAAATTTGGCTATAGACTGTCAAAAATTGTATTTTTTTTCATAAAATAATAAAAAATATAAACAAAACTTTCAAAAACTATAAAATATGAAAATATTGTTAGAAAGTACAAAAATTCTTCCATAAAAATGTAAAATATGTAAAATTCTATTTATAAAACGTAAAAAACAGCAAAAACCAGAAATAAAACATAAAAATATTGTTAGAAAAATGTTAAAATTAGCAAAATTTAGCTTTAAAAAACTAAAATGCAAACAAAAAGTGGAAAATTTAAAAACTGTAAAATCCGGCTAGAAACTAACAAAATATTGCCTAAAAAAATTTAAAAAATTGTAAAAAAACAAAATCTGGCCATAATGTAAAGTGTAAAATATATAATAAATTCATAAAACATTCAAATATTTTAAAATAAACTAAAAATTTGAATTACAATGGTTAAAACAAGCAACATTTTTATAAATATTATTAATAAAATGTCAAAAATATCAAAATTTGGTCAATAACATCAAAACATTGTTAAAAATTACCAAAATCCGGCCATAAACTCTTAAAAAATGTAAAAAAAACTTATAAAATTTAAGTAAAAGTTTGCCAGTCATAAACTGTTAAAAAGTGTTAAAATCTATTTATAAAATGTCAAAAATAGCAAAACTTTGCTATAAAATATAAAAGGCCATGTATGAGTCAAGTGCACTGTATAAATATTTGTTTTTGATTAAACCACTAAAAATGCCTTTTTCTACATGACTCCTAATTTTTTCAGATTTTTTAGTGAGCCATTTTCAAGTAATGAGCAATCAAAATTTAAAAAAATCAAAGTTTTTGAGTTTTTTACATTATTTGATTATTTGTAACTTATTTTAAGAAAAAATTATAAGAAACTTTTTTCTTCAAAATTGTCCAAAAAATAAGATTTTATAGCTAAAAAATTTTTTCCTTGAGTTTTGAAAACTTTGCAAAACTTTAAAAGACAAAAGTTTTTCCCAAAAAAACGGGTATTTTTAATTTTTTTTTTAAATATCAAGAAAAAAGTGCTTTTATATACTTTTTTAAATACTTAAAATACGATAAAATGCTTCAATTTTAAATTTTACATTTTTTGATTGTTTGTAACTTTTTAGGATTGCATTTTTAGGAAAAAATTATAACAAATTTTTTTTTCAAAAGTGTCTAAACGTTTTTAAGAAAAACCTACTTTTAAAGTTCTGCAAAATTTTCAAAACTTAAAGAAAAAATTGACATAATCAGGAATCATGTAGAAGAAGACATTTTTAGTGGTTCAAGCAAAAACATATTTTCATTCCGTACACTTGACTCATACATGATCAAAAATATTGTTAGAAATCAACAAAATCTATTGAAGAGTGTAAAATTCTATTTATATATTGTCAAAAATAATGAAATGCGGCTATACAATTTAAATATTGTCTAAAACTTCAAAAAAAAAGAGTTTAACTGTTAAAAAACATATTTTTTTAATTAATTGTTAAAAATAGAAAAATCAGTTTATAAAATATAATAACTTTGCTAAAAATATCAAAACGCAACTATAACAACAGTTAAAATAAACAAAAACCTACTTACAAAATATCAGAAATATCAAAATCCAGTCTTAAAACATTCAAAAGTTGTTAGAAAGCACAAGAATCCAAAAAAAAATGTAAAAAAATCAAGACAAATTAAAAACCGCAAAACTTGGCTATAAACTACCAAAATATTTTTATAAAACACCACAATTTGGGCATAAACTATTAAATAATGTAAAATTTTAATCATAAAATGTTAAACAAACAAAATCAAAAAAACAAAATTTGCCTAAAAATATCAGAAAATTGTTAGAAAAAATTAAAATTGAAAAGTGTAAAATAAATAATAAATATCATAAAATTAAAGTAATTTTAAATAAAATCAAAATCCGGCTAACAAGTGTTAAGAGTAGTAAAACCCGTCCATAAAATACCAAAATATTGTTACAAAAAATACAAAATTTAGCCAAAAAGTGTTAAAAAATGCAAAATTATATTAATGGAAAGTTAAAAATAACTAAATGTAGCCATAAAACATTAAAATAATTTCATATAAAATCAAAATCCGGCCATAAACGGTTAAATTGTGCAAAATTTTACTCATAAATTGTCAGAAATGGCAAAATCTATCAACATTTTGTTAGAAAGCACTAAATCTTGGACATAATCTGTGAAAAATATAAAAAATATAAAATTATCAAAATAGCAAAAGCTAGCTAAAATTGTGCACCAAAATTTGGTCATTAAAAAAATTTAAAATGGCAAAATCCCGTTATAAAATACTAAAAAACTAAATGTTGACTAAAAACGGTTAAAAATTACAAATTTCTATTTATTATATAGTAAAATGTGGCCTTGTTTAAACAAAATACAAGACATTTTGCCATCTAAACAAATATTTACTTGTAATACAAGATCTAAAAGTCTTAACGAATATTCTCTGACAGTTCAGAGATGTAGGACCAAAACTTTTAAAAGAAATTTCTTTAACCGTACTATTGACACATAAAATATACTTCCAAATTCAGTATTTTGTAAAACTTATAAGCCACAATTCTTTAATGTGATCGTTTCAAGGAAAGTGGTTAAAATTCAAAGGTTTTTTCATTTTGTTATAGCATTCGTATACCAAATGCAGATGAATTTATATTATGTTGTGTTTCTGTGTTATTTTGTCTCAACCTGGATCATTCTCTTTAGAAAACCGAGCTGACGGGCGAAAAATTACAACACTCCGCGTGTTCGAAATGAATAGAAAACCAACAGCGTAAAAACGTTACGGATATTTCTACGCGCAAAAAAAAACACAGATTCCTGACTTTATTAATGTGAAGTTTTAACAAAAGCTACTTATCTATAGTTACTTTTAAGTATTTGACGACTTGAATTGCTCAAGGAATTAGAGTATTGTCTATGTAGAAGTTATTGTGGGGTTGTTTGTGTCTTCTTGAAAAGAAAAATTAATTTGTTGGCAAAAGTTTTTACGTAATTAGGTTAGGGGATACTGAGCTTTAGAAAATTGCAGAATCATCAGCATATAGAGCCACAAACAAGTGATATGGGCAATCTTTGAAGAACACAAACTGTACTGAACTTAGAAAGTTCTTCTAGTCAGAAAGTTTTTAATAATTACGCTTAGATGGTGAGAAAGGTTGGTTCTAAACAGTTTGGCTAAATTTTATCAAACGCCTTTTCGACATCAAAAAATATAGCTTTAGTAAATTTTTTAATGTTAAAGCCCTTGGTTATGTAGTCCATTACTTGTGCTAGTTGGTGTGTTGAGGGATAATACTTTCTAAAGCCGTACTGATGGTTGATTATTACTTGATTGTTAGAGATGTGGATATGCTTGAGTATGATTTTTTGGTTATTTTGCTCAATGTACAGAGCAAACTAGGTCTGTAATTTTGCGGAAAGCTTTCTGGTCTTGACAGATTTGATTATGTCGGCATCTTCAAATGGTTTAGCAAATGAAGGAATTGTGTCAAGATAATACTCTAACTCCTTTGTCTTCCACTTTATTGACATCCAATATGTCGAAAGGGGGACTACACTGCATTTTTAAAGATTAAGTTATGATCTCGGCTTTCTTTTTGGTGGTATGTGTTAGTCGAGTTAGACCATGAATGGTGAGTATAGTTTCTGGTTTTTTTATTAAAAATATTTCAGTTTTTTGTTTTTGTTTTGCTCACGTTAAAATTGGTTTTTTTATTGCTGGTTTGTGAATTGTTTGGTTTTGGACAAAACTTTGCTTTTAAGTTGATTTTTGCGTCTTTTTTTTACCGTTTTTGATCTCTTAAACTTTTGTTGTTTTTTATTTTTTTCCTTAAGTTGCTTAATGTGGAGAGGAAGTCTAAGCGGATTATTGTTCTTATGTCGATTATGGTAGTTGTCTAGTTTTGAGCTTCCTAAATTGTATTTAGTCCAGTCAAAGTAGCTTTTTACTTCTAAAAAATTTCAAAAGTTTTAAAACTTTGTACACTGATTTATAGGTACCTAGTGAAGGATATACTAAAAGTCCTTGCGGTTTTTTGTAATAAAAATTAAGATTTTTTAAATGAAAATCCACAAACGTATTAAAAACTGATAAATTACCCTCAAACTTACAAATCTGACCTTTAAACCAAAAATCTGGCTTTTAAAAATGTAAATTTAGCTTTTCCAAATGAAAATCCCGCCAATTGTGTTAAAAACTGATAATTTACCTCAAAATAATAAACTAAAAAAATTGAAATTATAAATCTGGTTTTTTAAAAACTAATCAATTATCCCCAAAATAATAAATTCGGCTTTAAAAGTGTTAATCTGAGTTTGTCAAAAAGAAATCTATATAACTAATCATATATTCTCAAAATTATAAATCCGTTTTTCTAAACTAAACTAAAGTATAAATTTAGTTTTTCCAGTTTCCAGTATACTTTTAATTTGATTTTTTCAAATAGAAAAACATGGTAAAAACTGACATTACCCTCACTAGATGCGGCATTTAAAAAAAAAAATAAATTCAAATTTTTAAATAAAAAAAACTTTGCATAATTTTTTTCTAAAAAAGAAAAAAATATATAATTTTGAAAACTCAAAAAAACATTGTAGTATTTGTTTCTGATTATTGCACAGTTTAAAATAATTGAGATTTTACTTTTTTATATATTAAGACCGGTTTTGGCGGTTAGGTTAGGTTATTCACACCACCCGCAACACACAACAACATCTGTGAAAAGAAAAAACTGATGATGGCCTAACCGCCGAAACCGGTCTTAATATATAAAAAAGTAAAATCAGCACAATAAAGTATAAATTTTTTTACAAAAAAACCCTAACCTCAAAAAACATGTTTTAAATTTTTGAAAAATTACTAAATTTTGGAAAATGAATAAAAAACTTATTAAAAATTGTTCATAAAATTGCAATTTTACTAGTAGAAAAAAAATTACAATTTTAAAAATTCAAATAAAGACAAGTAAATCCGATTATATCAAAATATTGTTAGAAAGCACCAAAATCCGGCCTAAAAACTATCGAAAACAAACAAACATTTAACAAATGACAAAAAAAATACCAAAGTTTGATTTTGAAATATCAAAATACCGTTAAAAAGAACCAAAATCCGGCTGTCAAAAAATGCAAAATTATATTTGTGGAATGACAAAACTAGCAAAATTTAAGCATCAAAATACAGTCAAAAAGCCCAAAAATCCGACCATAGACTGATAAAACACGTAAAAATAACAAAATTTGTCTATGAAATATCAAAATATTGTTAAAAATTGCAAAATTTGGCTATAATCTGTTGAAAAAGTGAAAAATTTTATTTAAAGAATATCAAAAAAAGCTTCAAAATTTGCTTATAAACTGTTAAAAAATGCAAAATTCGATAATATAAAAAGTCAAAAAAAAACAAAATCCGACTAAAAACGGTTAAAAACTGCAACATTTTGTTCATAAAATGTTAAAAATATCAAAATCAAAATTTTGAACAATTGTCAGATTGCATCAAAATAAACTATAAACTCACAAAATTTCAAAAATGGCATAATCCAGGTTTGAAATATAAAAAATATAGTTAGAAAGAATCAAAATCTGGCATAAACTGTTGAAACGTGCCAAATTCAGCTATGAAAT
The DNA here is from genome assembly GCA_963932245.1 of Tachinus rufipes. Classification (NCBI taxonomy): domain Eukaryota; kingdom Metazoa; phylum Arthropoda; class Insecta; order Coleoptera; family Staphylinidae; genus Tachinus; species Tachinus rufipes. Next base: position 98,611,230 of record OZ010747.1, on the reverse strand, counting down.
TTTAAGCAATTAACAGAAAACACCAATTTTTGGTGCTATACAATAAAAAAAAAAATTTATAGCTATGAATATCAAAAATATTGTAAGAAAAAATTTTTTTTGGAAAGTAATTAACTGACTTATTGATAGCATTGACACAATAAATTTTGTATAAAACATTCATTATTTTGCAATAATTGCAATTTTTATAAAAAAAAATTAAGTCATTTTGAAAATTTAAAAACTTGTTTAGAATTTTTAGAAAAATACTAAATTTTATATTATACTTATTGACAACATACACAATAAAAACTGAATCAAAATTTTGGAAATTGGTGCAGCAATTGCAAATTTTATAAAAAAAAAATTCAAAATTCAAAAAACGCAACAAATATAAATTTAAGAAACCTGCCATGACACTATTTTAACAAATGCAGACATTCATTAATGACAACGACAACGATTGACTAACTGACAACTGATTGACTGACTCACTGACTGACTGACGACTCATACATCATTCTACATTATATTAATCGTACCTTTTTTTATATATATACAAACTATTTAAATTTATAACTATAACTGTCACAATGCCAACACCAAAGACAGAATTTTATCTAAACTTCTCATCAGAAAAAATCTAACTATACATAGCCTTGAAATACTTACTTTCTACAGTAGCCAAGATTACTACCCTGCTATTTTTGACATAGCAGTTTTCAAAACACTACTACCTCTGAAGTGATCAATGAACTGAACCTTTACCATTCTTTTTGTAATTATCTGTTCTATATATTTTCTTTCTGTATGTACTTCTTTGTTGAATAAATATGATATATACACATATAAAATGCAGCCATAAAATTTTGTCTTGCAGCACTAAAATAGGTAATTAAACTGTTAAAAAAATATAAATTATCAAAAATAGCAAAATTTGTTTATAAAATATGTTAAAAAATACAAAAATCTATTTATAAAATGTCAAAAACAGCAAAATATAGCATTAAATCATTTAAAAGTTCTTAGAAAGCAAATAAATTCGGACAAAAACTGTTAAAAAATGTAAAATTTTATTCATAAAATGTCAAAAAACCAAAATCCGCATAAAATATATCAAAAAAATTAAAATTTGTCCACAAAAAATTAAAAAATGTGAAATAATTAATAAATGTCATAAAACATTACATAATAACCATAAAAAGTATATTTAAATAAAACCAAAACCCGGCTAACAAAGGTTTAAAAAAATTGTTTTTATAAAAATATTAAAATTTAGTCTTGAAACATTAAAATATTGTCAGAAAACACCAAAATCCGGCTATTAACTCTAAAATTACTTTAAAAAAACTTAAGTAAATGTATAAAACTGTTAAAAAATGCAAAATTCTATTTATATAATGTCAAAAATAACAAAATTTGGCTATAAAATATCAAAATATTGTTTAAAAAAAACAAAACCTGGCTATAAACTATTGAAAAATTCTATTTAAAAATTGTCAAAAATAATGAAATGAGGCCATAAAGTTTAAATATTGACCAAAATAAAGAGTTAAACTGTTAAAAAAACATATTTTTTATTAATTGTCAAAAATAGGACATTTTTTGTAAAATATTAAAATGTTATTAAAAATACTAAAATTCAACTATAAAACTGTTAAGCAATACAGAAATCTATTTATAAAATGTCAAAAATAGCAAAGTCTAGCCTTAAAACACACAAAGATAGTTAGAAATTTGTAAAAAAATTCAAGAAACTTTAAAAACTGCAAAACCCGCTTAATCTAATTAAAGCTATTAAAATATTATAAAAAACACTAAAATTTGGCCATAACTGTCAAAAAATGTAAAATTTTATCTATAAAATTATTAAAAAAAAATTAAAATCTGTTTATAAAAAATTGAAAAGCAATAAATGTTATAAAACATTAAAGTATTTTTAATTAAAACCATAATACAGCTAACAACGGTTAAAACGTGCAAAACTTTATTTATAAAATGTCAAAAATATCAAAATTTGGTCTTGAAACTTCAAAATATTGTTAGAAAACACCAAAATCTAGCCACAAACTCTTAAAAAATGTTTAAAAAAACTTAAGTAAAAATCTGGTCATAAACTGTCCAAAAGTGCTAAATTCTATTTATAAAACGTCAATAATAACTAATTGCGATCAAAAACCATTGATATATTTTAAAATTAAATTAAAATTTGGCCAACAACGGTTTAAAAGTGCAACATTTTATTCATAAAATGTCAAAAATAGCAAATTTTGGCTAATAATATCAAAATATTGTTAACAAAAAAAAAACAAAACCTGCCATAAACTATTAAAAAGTGTAAAATTCTGTTTATAAATTGTCAAAAATAATAAAATCCGGCTATAAAGTTTAAATATTGTCTAAATGCACTAAAATAAGTATTTAAACTGTTAAAAAAAAACATATTAATTGTCAAAAATAGCAAAATTTGTTTATACAATATAAAAATGTTGTTAAAAATACTAAAATCCAACCATAAAACTGTTAAATCCAACTGACAATGGTTTAAACGGGCAAAAATTTATTCATAAAATGTCAAAAATATTAAAATTGTTAGAAAACACTCAAATTGGGCCATAAACGATCAAATCTGCCTAAAAAATATTCAAAAATTGTTAGACAAAACTAAAAACTGCTAAAAAATAAAAAGTGTAAAATAAATAATAAATATCATAAGACATTAAAGTATTTTTAAATAAAAAAATGTTAAGATAATAAAAAGCATACATAAAATATCAAAATATTCTTAAAAAAAATTAAAATTTAGCCAAAAAGTGTTAAAAAGTGCAAAATTCTATTAATAAAAAGTTAAAAATAACTAAATGTGGTCATAAAACATTAAAATATTTTTAGATTAAATTAAAACCCAGCCAGAAGCGGTTAAATTGTGCAAAACTTTACTCATAAATTGTCAGAAATAAAATCTATCAATATTTTGTTAGAGAGCACTAAATTTTGAACATAATCTGTAAAAAATATAAAAAAATATAAAATCATCAAAATAGCAAAAGCTGGCTAAAAAATATCAAAATAAAAATTGTACACCAAAATTTGGTCATTAAAAAAATCAAAAATGACAAAATCTCGTTATAGAATACTAAAAAACTAAATTTTGACTAAAAAAGGTTCAAATCTACAAATTTCTATTCATAAAATAATAAAATCTAAGCTTGTTCAAACAAAATACAAATATTTACTTGTAATACGGGCAATTCCATTTCAAACGGACCAGAGCTGGGGGGGGGGGTGCATTGAGAAACTTGATTATGTATTTTTTTAAGTTTCTATAACTTATTAATAGTCATTTGATCGGTATATGAGAGTATGTAACACATAAAAAAAAATTCTACGACTTTTTAAAGTTTTTTTGTCGTTTTTTAACTTAATCGCATTTTTTGTTTAAAAACCGCAATTTTAACTCAAAAAAAAATAAATTTATTAATAAAATCAATCAGAAATTTTCCGTAAAATCCAAATCTGGTGCCATTTCAAGTCTATACCCTGTCAATAAGCCGCAAAAGCCATAAAACCATGTTTTTGTTCTCAGTGGGCTGGGCAAAAACTTATTTTTTTAATAAGTACTGTTAAAAATACAAAAATCTACTTATAAAATGTCAAAACTAGCAAAATCCAGCTTTGGCACATCCAAAAGCATTAGAAAGCATAAAAATTTAAACAAAAAGTAGAAAAAAAAAACGCAAAACCCGACTATAAACTATTCAAATATTGTTAGAAATCACTCAAATTGAATCATAAACGGTCAAAAAATGTAAAATTTTATTTATACAATGTCAAAATTTGCCTAAAAAGTTATCAAAAAAATGATAAAAAAATAAAATCTGGTCATAAAAAATTGGAAAGTTAAAACTAATTAATAAATGTCATGAAACATTAAAGTGATTTTAAATAAAATTAGAATTCAGTTAACAATAGTTAAAACGTGCAAAATTTTATTTATAAATTGTCAAAAATATCAAAATTTGGTTTTGAAACATAATATTGTTAAAATATACCAAAATCCAGCCTCAAACTATAAAAAGTAAAAGTCTGGTCATAAACTATTTATTATCTATTTATTAAATCTAACAATTAACTAAATGCGATCAAAAACGATTGAAATATTTTACGATAGTATTAAAATCCGGCCAACAGCAGTTTAAAAGTGCAACATTTTATTCATAAAATGTCAAAAATTGTAAAATTTGGCCATAAAATATCAAAATATTGTCAGAAAAAAACAAAATCTGGCCATAAACTATTAAAGACTGTAGAAGTTTATTTGAAAATTTTCAAAAATAAAAAAAATGCGGTCATAAAGTTTAAATATTTTCAAAATAGCAAAATTTGTTTATAAAATATAAAAATGTTGTTAAAATTACTAAAATCCAACCAAAAAACTGTTAAAAATACAAAAATCTACTTATAAAATGTTAAAAGTAGCAAAATCTAGTCTTGAAACATTCAAAAGTAGTTAGAAAATACAAAAACCCAGACAAAAAAAGTAAAAAGAACAAGAAATTTTAAAAACAAGAAAACCTGTTTATTATCCTGATCATTAAATATTGTTAGAAAACACTCAAATTTGGCTATAAACTGTCAAAAAATGTAAAATTTTATTTATAAAATAATAAAAAATATAAACAAAACTTTAAAAAAACTGCAAAATTCTGCTATAAAATATGAAAATATTGTTAGAAAGTACAAAAATCCAACTATAAAGCTGTTAAAAATGTAAAATTTTATTCATAAAACGTGAAGAACAGCAAAAACAGAAAATAAAATAAATAGATATTGTTAGAAAAATGTCAAAATTAGCAAAATCTAACTTTAAAACGTTCAAAGGTCGTTAGAAAGCACAAAAATCCGAACAAAAAATGTGAAAAAGATTTAAAAAAAATTAAATTTGTAAAATCCGAATAGAAACTAAAAAAATTTTGTTAAAAACACTAAAAATCCGGACAAAAAGAGTAAAAAATTTAGGAAATATTAAAAACTAGAAAACCCGTTTATAAATTATCAAAATATTGTTAGAAAACACTCAAATTTAGCTATAAACCGTCAAAAAATGTAAAATTTTATTTACAAAATAATAAAAAATATAAACAGAACTTTCAAAAAACTGCAAAATTCAACTATAAAATATGAAAATATTGTTAGAAAGTACAAAAATGCATCTATAAAACTGTAAAAAATGTAAAGTTTTGTTCTTAAAATGTAAAAAACAACAAAAACCGGAAATAAAATAGATTGTTAGAAAAATGTCAAAAGTAGCAAAATTTAACTTTCAAACGTTCAAAGGTTGTAAGAAAATACTAAAATCCAATCAAAAAGTGCAAAAAAGATCAAAAAAATTTAAAAACTGTAAAACCCGGCTAGAAACTATAAAAATATTGTTAGAAAACACTAAAAATTTGCCATAAACTGTCAAAATATGCAAAACTTTACTCATAATATGCCAAAAAAGCAAAATCCGTATAAAAAAAATTTAAAACATTGTAAAAAAATAAAATCTGGGCTTAGTGTAAAGTGTAAAATATTTAATAAATGTCATAAAACATTCTAGTATTTTTAAATAAACTCAAAATTTAAATAACAACGGTTAAAACAAGCAAAATTTTATTTATAAAATGTCAAAATTATCAAATTTTGGTCTAAAACATTGTTAGAAATCACTAAAATCCGGTCATAAACTCTTAAAAAATGTAAAAAATACTTATAAAACTTAAGCAAAAGTGTGCTAAAGTTATAAACTGTTAAAAAGTGCTAAAATTTATTTATAAAATGTCAAAAATGGCAAAATTTTGCAAGAAATGATAAAAAACCATGTATGAGTCAAGTGTACCACTAAAATTTCCTTCCTCTACATGAATCCTGATTATGTGATTTTTTTCAGATTTTTTTAGTGAGTCATTTTCAGGTAGTAAGCAATCAAAATTTGAAAAAATCAAAGTTTTTGAGTTTCTTTTACATTTTTTGATCATTTGTAACTTCTCAGGATTGCATTTATAGAAAAAAATTATAGCAAAACTGTCTAAAAGTTTAAAAAAAATAATTCTACAATCACATAATTAAGATTCATTTTTAGTGGTTAGAGCAAAAATAATCTTTCGTACACTTGACTTATATATGGTCAAAAATATTGTTAGAAAACAACAAAATCTGGCCATAAACTGTTGAAGAGTGTAAAACTCTATTTATATATTGTGTGTATAAGTATTTTAAATATTGTCTAAAACCACCAAAATAGAGAGTTAAACTGTTAAAAATCATTTTTTTTTATTTATTGTTAAAAATAAAAAATTCCGTTTATAAAATATAAAAATGTTGCTAAAAATATCAAAATGCAACTATAAAAACTGTTAAATAATACAAAAAATTGCTTATAAAATGTCAAAATTAACAAAATCTAACCTTGAAACATTCAAAGGTTGGTAGAAAGCACAAAAAATCAAACAAAATTTCAAAAAATTTCAACAACTTTGAACACAAACTGTCAAAAAATGTAATTTTTTTTTTCATAAAATGTCAAAAAAGCAAAATCAGTTTAAAAATATTAAAAAATTGTTAGGATAAAATAAAACTTTAAACGGGCAAAATTTTATTCATAAAATGTCAAAAATACCAAAATTCGGTTTTGAAACATTAAAATATTGTAAAAAATACCAAAATACGGCCACAAACTAAAAAACAAATGAAAAAATTAAATAAAAGTCATAGTCAATAACTAAGTGCGACCAAAAAACATTAAAATATTTTAAATAAAATTAAAATCTGGCCAACAACGGTTTAAAAGTGAAACATTTTATTTATAAAATGTCAATAATCGAAATATTGTTAGAAATAACCAAAACCTGAGCATAAACTATTGAAGAGTGTAATTTTTTTTTTATAATTTGTCAAAAATAATAAAATTTGACCACAAAGTTTAAGTAATGTCTAAAAAGCATCAAAATAGAACATTAAACTATTAAAAAAATACAACTTTTTTTATTAATTGTCAAAAATAGCAAAATTTGTTTAAAAATACTAAAATTCAATTATAAAACTGTTAAAAAATAGCAGAATCCAGCTTTTGAACATTTAAAAGTTGTTAGTAAGCACAAAAATCCAAACAAAAAAATGTAAAAAAGTAACTGCAAAACTCGGCTATAAGCTATCAAAATATTTTTAGAAAACACTAAAGTATGAACATAAACGTCTAATATTATTTATAAAATGTGATGAAAGCAAAATTCGACTAAAAATATCAAAAAATTGTTAGAAAAAAATAATATTGAAAAGTGTAAAATAAGTATTTTAAAGTAAAATCAAAATCCAGCTAACACCAGTTTAAACGTACAAAATATTATTCATAAATGTCAAAAATATCAAAATCTGGTCTTAAAACATCAAAATATTGTAGAAAACACCAAAATCCGACATTATGGCTATGGTTAAAAAAAACTTATAAAACTTAAGTAAAAATCTAATTATAAACTGTTAAAAAGTGCTAAGCTTTATTTATAAAACGTCAAAAATAATTAAATGCAATCAAAACACATAAAAATATTTTAAGATCAAATTAGTTAGAAAGCTCTAATTCTCAGACATAATTTGTTGAAAAAAATTTTAAAAAATATAAAATTATCAACATAGCAAAAATGGCTATAAAATATTAAAATAAAAATTGCTATTAAAAAAAAAAAAAAAAATGAAAAAATCCGGTTATAGAATACTAAAAAACTAAACTTTGGCTAAAAACAAATAAAAAAACTATAAATTTCTATTCATAAAATATTAAAATTTAGGTTTGTTCAAACAAAATACAATACATTTTGCCATCTGAACAAATATTTACTCGTAGTATAAGGCTTGCTAAGAATTCTAACAAATATTCACTGACAGTTCAGAGATGAAGGGTCAAAACTTTCTTTAACCGCACTATTAACAAATGGAATAAACTTCCAAATACAGTATTTTCCGAGACTTCAATGTGATAGTTTTAACGAGCGTGGTTTTACTTTAAAATTCAAAGGTATTTTTATGTTTTTGTAGCATCTGTAGCCAAACGCGAATATAGTCGCTTTCATTTCTTACTAATATAAAATTTATATTGTGTAGTGTTTTTGTGTTATTTTATCTCAACCTAAAGCATTCCTTTTAAGAAAGAGATTTCACCGATAAGATGGTTTTTTGTCCAGCTCCGATGAAGAAATCGAGCTGACTGGCAAAGAGTCACAACAATCTACGTGTTCGAAAAAGACAGAAAACCAACAGCTGTTCATTGATTGTAAGAAGCGTAAAATTGTTATGGATATCTACGCGCAAAAAAAAACACAAATAAAAAATAAAATAAAACCGTATCAAATCCTACACAAAATAGTTTGAACTCAATCCCGAACAATTTACAGAAAATAATTTAAAATTAATAAATTATCTATTTTATGTAAATTGCTTTTTCATCCAGCAAGAGACACATACACTCATGGTTTAGTGTATGCACTTATCATTAGAAAGTCTTTAATTATTAAACCTAGATGGTAAAAGAGGTTGGTTCTGAACAATTTGGCGATTAGGCCGCTATACTAGACTTTATCAAACGCCTTCTTAACATCAAAAAATATAGCTTTAGTAGATTTTTTATTGTTAAAGCCCTTGATTATGTAGTTCGTTACTTGTGCTAGTTGGTGTGTTGAGAGATGATACTTTCTAAAGCCGTATTGATGATTGGTTATCACTTGATTGTTAGTAATATTAGTTAATATGCTTGAATATGACTTTGCTCAATCTAGAGAGCAGACAGAAAAACGACTTATTAGCAAGATGCTTCATATCAACACTAATTTCACTTGCAACCTAGACGCTAATAATTTAAATAATACCTATTATAATAGCATAAGGATATAATAATATAAACAACATTTAAATCAGAGGTGAGAATTAACAAGATTCCATTAACTATTAACTAATTATAAAATGAAATAAATTCATATTTTCAATTCTTTTTAAACGCACTGTATAAATAATATATTATTAAAATCTCTTTCAATAGCGAAACGAATTCTTAGTATATTTTTTGCTGGATATATTATAAAAAATAGAATATATTTATAGACAGATATTTCTGGTTTATTCCACAATCCGGCTGCTTCTCCTTAGAGAATGTTTCATACAATTTGAAATAAAATACGTTAATTTTAATCAAAGAAACACAATGTTCATTAACATATTATTCAACCAGACAATTGCAAACATTATTACAATTTTGGTGAGTTTACTATTATATTAAATGTATTATATAATTATATTCATTTTAATTGAAATCTTTTATGTTTTATATTTAGAATTGTTTAAGAATTTTGTCTAATGTAATCAACTATTTATGATGTTTTTAACTTGTTATATATATTTTTTATATTAAATCACACTTTTTCAAATTTAGACGATTTAGTAATTTTGCATAACGCCAAAAAAAGTAAAAAGTTGAACCTATTAGAATAAATTCACAAACATAAAAAGAAAACCAATTCACCACTTTTAAACGACAAGTTTAAACAACTCTATACGCCTGTTAATTTAATTCCTCGCTTAATCTATAAACAATTACATTGTTTGTTTGTTTTTGTTAATTATTGTTAATCTCAACCTTTTTGTAATTATACTAACAAACCCACAGCATTTATTAGATTATGTCTTTTTATTTTTTTTTTTCATTTTATTTTGTTCTTTCTTATACACAAAAAATTTCTGTTGTGAATTGTCTGACGAAGGCTGAAGTTCAGCCGAAACTGCAGTAACAAAATTTTTTGAAATAAACTTCTTTTCATTTACAAAGAAAATAGCCTTGAATATACATTAAAAGGCAAAGCTCGACAGAAATTGTAAAAATGTACCCAAAAAAGATTTAAAAAACTATCAGTTAATCAGCTTCACAGTTTTTTTCTATATAACCTTTAACTTACAGCGTAGTCAAAGCGACTAATACCAGGTTTAGTGTCAGTTGAGGTAACTACCACTTTTAGAAAGAATCTCCTCTAATTATTGTAATTGACAAAAAGAAATTTAATGCAATGTTTTCTTCTTTTAATGTTTAGTCTTTAAGCTCAATAAAAAATAATGCTAAAGACTAACTGAATAGAGAAAATAAATGCCAATAATACGTTATATTGATTGAATGACCTATACCTATCAAACAAAACTATCCCAAGAGGCATCAACATAAATATTATGTTCGTCGCACATGTAACATTTTCAAAACAAATAAAATGTATCTCAACAAAAACAATAAAAACCGATTTTATTAGGTAACTTGAAACAAACACATTAATTTTTTTCTCTTCGGTAATGATTTTTTTTTATTTCCGTGTGAGCAAACAAGGAATTACGATTCGTGTCGAATGGGGCAGATTGATATATGAAGTTATAAACTCGACCAATTTGTGACGAATTCTCGCTGCGTCCTCTCCGCCCAGCTGCGGTATAAAACCGACAGAAACTGAAAAAAAAAATTGTCGCCCCATTCTCTTCCGCCTTTGCAAAACAAAAACAAAGCGGTTCACACAATTTTACACCTTTTCCGGAACATCTGTCTCTCAATATCAATAAATCATATTTATAAAAATAAAATTGTTATTATTTGCATATGATTAAATACATTAATTATGATTCAAACAATGTCCTTTGTTGTTTTTAACAATATTGTTTATTAACCGTTGATTAGGTACAATACGTGTTATTAATTAATCAACGGGATTACCAGATTAAACACATGTTTATGTACCGTATTGAATTGAATAGCTTATTGAATATTAATGTCCTTTAAAATAGTTTAAATGAGCGCATGAGCATTTTAGTTGATTCTGGAATTGCAGGACGAATCCTGTTATCTCATTGCGTTCGCTGAATGGTCCATAAGGATGCTCTCGCAGGATCATCCTTGTTGAAGATAGGATAGATGCGCGCAACTTTATTATAAAACGGGGGGAATTGTGCGCACTGTCCTGATGAGTCGATGCACAAACCTATGTCGAGTCCCTATTCGCTGCAAGAGATACCGTACGAATCGTTTTGTGGCGATGAGCACTGATACACGGACTCTTCTATCAATTTGCTTGACTCCACCTACAAAATGGCGTTTTGAAAATATTACACCTACATAAAAAGTTATCATATAATATAATTGATAACAAAATATACTAATTATAAGAGAAATATTAATTGTTTTTATTTATATGTTTTTATTATAAAAAATAATTATTGCTAATTTTTGGAGACAGCAAAATAGTTTGAAATAACTTTTCTTGAAGCTAAAATATTGCGCATTCCAATTCTTTGAAAGTTATTTTCTACTTTATATTGATAGATTTGCAATTCCAATATGTTAGTTTTTAGAAAACTGAAACTTTTCATAAATGATATTAATAATAATAATAATAATAATAATAATAATAATAATTTTATTCATGTTTTCAAAAAATACATTTTTTACATACGTCATTAAACCTAACAGTAATAGTTAAAAAATACAGTAAATAATAAAATAAATTACCAGTAAAAAGTTTTCTACATTAAAACAGTTAAAAAAAAATCACAATAATAGTATACACCTACATTTACTAAACGATTTATATAATTCTAAACTAGGACGTACTTAAAAAATTAGATTCATAAATTATATTATTTAAAAAATCGTTGACTGAATAGTATGCTTTTTTTACAAAATATGTTTTAATAAGGTTCTTAAATTTATTTCCTTGCAAATCAGTTATAGATTTTGGTAACTTATTATACAGTTTTATGCCAAGAAATTCACTAGCTGTGACTGACTTAGTTAGTCTATATTGAGGTAGTCTTAGATGATGCCCTTGTCTGGTGTTATGACTATGGATAGTAGTACTTGCAGTATATGAGTGAATGTTTCTTTTTATAAATAAAATGCTTTCAAGCATAAATAATGAAGGTAGGGTCAGAATATTCAGTCTTTTAAATGTTTCTTTGCAGTCTGCTCTATAGGACAGGCCAGCCAGAATTCTTACAGCTTTTCTTTGTAAAGAAAATATCCTTTTAGATCCATGCGAATTTCCCCAAATTACAATAGCATAGGATAAATGTGAATGCAGATTTCCAAAATAACACATCTTTAAAACGGATTCTGATACTGTTCCTTGCAAATTTCTTAAAGCGTATATGTTTTTATTTAATTTTTTAGACAGTTCTTCACAATGTTTATTCCAATTAAGTTTGGCGTCCATATGTACACCAAGAAATTTAACTGATTTATCTAGTTGTATTGGCATAGGTCTCATAGAAAATGTCAATTTTGTAGTTTTATTCTCGTTTAGTAAAAGATCATTTGCAGAACACCATTCTTTAGCTTTCTTTAAAGCATCGTTAGCAGATGATAATACTTTTTCTAGCGACGAGTCTTTAAGAATTAAAGTAGAGTCGTCAGCATACAATATAGTCTCAATAAGTGGCATATATTCGGAAAGATCATTTATATATATAATAAACAAAATTGGTCCCAAAATCGATCCTTGGGGAACCCCCACAGTAACATCACTACATTTTGAAAATTCTTTATTATAATAGACTCTTTGTTGGCGATTAGAAAGATAAGATTTTATTATATTAATTATATTGTCACATAATCCATATTGTTTTAATTTAAATAATAGTAAATTGTGAGATACGCAGTCAAAAGCTTTTGTCAAATCACAGTACACAACTTGCATGTAGTTGCCTTCTTCAAAATTAAACTAGTAAGAGAGCAAACATTCAAAGTTTTAATTTTAATAAAGTTATAATTTACAAAAGGTACTATTGTGTGTATAGTAAAAAAAGTTTAGAGACTAAATTTGCTAAAGTCGGTTAAAATTGTATTCTAATCTATCCAGTAATGTGTCATTTATGAAAATTTTATTGTATACAGGTCGTTAAACTGTGAGTAAAATTTCTCGCAGCTACACCCCCCGGAAGTGCGCCAGCTGAAGGTCCATTCACTTACCAGTGATACCAAATAAAGCTTAGAAATTTTTTTTAGCTTTTGTGAAATGACTAATTCTAAACGGTCGCTGGCTCCCGGACTAGGAGGTTGCTACAAAACATGGAGTCAAGAACCAAATTGATTATATTATTATATAAACAAATTTGTAATACAATAAAAACATACCTAGCGACAGCTCTAATTATTTTCTCTAAAAACTCTACAAGTCAAAACATTAAATAAATTAAGAGAAAAGAGAGATGTTGGTCTCAGCAAATGGCTCTTGAGAATGACTAACGCTTGGCAATACTTTTTAGTTTTCTTTTCTGCATAAGTCTTTTTTTTAATTTGTCTTAATCATTGTCACTAATGTGCTACTAGTTTGAGATATCCTACTTCCTACACTAACATCCAACTCTCCTTTCTCTCATTCTTGTGTTATTCAACCTAGTTATTATCAAAGCTCTAGATACTCTAAAAATTTATTCTAACAAACTAAACATCAAGATAGAAGATAATACCATCTAACATCTCATCGGTAGAAATAGTTAAAAGGTTAGTGGCAACAATGCAAGCAAGAATAGATAAAAAATAGTATCATACTATTAATGAAAGAATGAAGAAACATAAGAACCATAAAAACCGTAAAAAAATCGGTAAACCCTAGTGAAATTGGAGCTGAAATCAACGACATTAAAAAGACAAAAAATGGAGATCTGCTTCTCTCGGTTCAAAACAGTGCCCACAAAGTGGAAGCCTTGAGAATGAAGATAAGCGAGAGGCTACCTGATGCAACCACATCTCGCCTGACTGATAAAAGGGTATTACACTTAAAAGACTTCGACAATATTTCAACTGAAGAAGAAATAAAACAAGCTATATCCGAAACTCTAGCAGTCAAAGCAGATAATTTTGAGGTAAAAACATTAAGACCAGCTTATGGGCAAAAACAGAATGCTACATTAGTAATGGCCGAGCTAGACTCTAGAAGACTCGTACAGAATAATCGAGAGAACAAATGAAGTCAAGTGTTTTAAGTGTTGGCAATATGGACATGAAAAAGTTCACTGCAAGAAACCAGATAGAGAGAGGCTATGCGTGAAGTGTGGCAAAAAAAGGCATAAAGCAGCAGAGTGTCAAAGTAACTCTTAATGCGTGCGCTGTAAGGAAGAGGGACACCAATCGGGAAGCGTAAGATGCACAAATAACGGGTACAGAAGAAGGCTACAAACTTTATCCCAAAATAATCAAGTTTTTGCAAATTAATACCAACAGAAGTCTTCCGACACAGAACCTTGCCATGACCACCGCTAAGGATCTGAATGCAGGAATTGTAGCAATAAGCAAACCCAACAAAAACGCCATCAAAAACAGAAAAGACTGGATATTCGACAAACAACTAGACACCGCCATAAAAGTGATAGACAGACGCATAGCGATTAAAGGGCAGGGCTTTGGAATTGGTTTCTCGTATATCAAAACTACCTGTTTTACATTGTTCAGCTGCTACGCGTCCCCCAACAGGGAGATAGAAAACTTGAAGGAAATACTCTTCAAAATCGGAAGGAATATAAGAAGATGCAAAGATAAAGCTAAAGATTTTAATGCTAAATCCTTGCAATGGGGTATGCATTTCATGGATGAGAGGGGTCGAATTGTAACCGAGGCTGGCAGAAAACGACCTCATATGTGTGAACAAAGAAAATAACCCAACATTCCAAAGAATTGAGTCCTTCTCAATACTAGACATAACCCTGACCGCGGAATGCCTATCAACAAAAATTCGAAGATGGGAAGTGAGCAACAAGGAAATCCTGAGTGACTACAATTACATCATTTTTGAGCTAGTGGACATACAGCAGAAGAGGACCCACCCAACCCAAAATAAAGGATGGAACGCAAGAAGGCTTGACAAGCAGATGCTGCAACGGGCCTTGGCCGCTGCCAACATCACTTACAAGGAAAACGCGTTACCTGCAAAAGACTTCTCAAAAAACCTTACGCACATCTGCAACTCGACCCTGCCGAAGAGAAATCAACACATGAAAATGCAGCCAGTATATTGGTGTTCTAACGAGATTGCCAATATGCGGAAGGAGTGCATGAAGAAAAAAAGGGAGTGCACTAGAAGCGCACGAAGAAATCCTGCAGCATTAAATGCAAGATGCATATAAAAGCAGCAAGAAAACTTTGCGGGACAGAATTAAAGCGGCAAAGAAAAAATGCAGGAAAACTATCTGTGATAAACTCGACTCAATGTATGGAAAGGCGGATACAAGATTGTTATAAAACAACTGATAAGTTTTCCCCCAAATGACAATGCAAATGATGGAAGCGGTTGTCAAACACATCTTTCCAAATCACGACTTAGTCAACTTTATCTGTGATAGAACCGTGACGTTTACCGATTTTAGTATAGATGAGCTGCAAACAGCATGTAGTAAGCTAAAGCTTAATAAAGCACCTGGACCAGGAAACATCCCTGCAAAAGTGCTAAAAGAATTTGTAAATGTCAAACTTAAATATGTGTTAGAGGTGTATAATAAGTTAGCGCGCGAAGGTACATTCCCGGAAGACTAGAATCAGGCTAAACTTGTGCTGCTTATAAAAGGCAACAAACCGTTGGACCAGCCGGCATCATATAGACCCATATGCCTAGTAGATGTTGAAGGAAAACTATATTAGCAGCTAGTCTTGTTGCGGCTTAAAAACAAACTTGAACGAACTGGAGGTTTAGCGGACAAACAGTACGGTTTCAGGGAAGGGCGGCAAACAGTAATCGAAATCGCAGAAAGAGCAACACACCAACATAGACAATTATGCGCTGTTATTACACTGGATGTGAAAAACGCCTTTAATAGTGCCTCGTGGCAAAATATCCTCAAAAATCTAACAGAAAGAGGAATAAAAGAAAGCCTGATAAATGTACTAGCATCTTACCTATTCAAGAGGAAGATAATCCTAGAAGCTGAGGACAAGACCAAGACCATCGAAGTCAATAGCGGTGTTCCACAGGAATCAGTACTTGGTCCAACCCTGTAGAACATCCTATACGACGATCTACTCAGAATGGAACAACCAAAAGAAGTAACGCTAATTGGATTTGCCGATGACGTGGCTCTGACTGTGGTTGCAGAAAATTAAGCAATATTAATATACAATGCAGACATAGCACTCCTCCGGATAGCAAGTTGGCTAAAAGAAAGACGACATTTTGACCACCAAGCGGAAAATAGGGCGCATACGCTTTAACATCCTAGGCCCTTTTATCAAACTCAGTACTGCCATCAAATACTTTGTTATCTGGCTGGATACTAAGCTTACTTTTGAGGAGCATGTCAAGCAAATCACCGGAAAAGTTGCAAGAACAATGAAAGTCTAAACCAGTCTAATGCCCAATGTGGGTGGACCTAGAGCGTCAAAGAAGCAAACAATGGCAGGTGTGATACGGAAAAAAATCGAAAAGTACAACAACTCCTCAACAAGAATAGACATAAGCTCTAGGTGGCAGGAAAGCTGGGAAAACGGGACCAATGGTAGATGAACATACAGGTTGTTACCAAATATCCAAAAATGGGTAAGCCGCCCTTACGGAGAAGTAGATTATTTCCTTACGCAGGCCTTCTCCGGGCATGGTTACTTCAGGAAATACCTCTATGACAGACACAGAGCAGCGACTGAGAAGTGAAGTTACTGTGACCGGACTGATGACGTAGGACATACCCTCTTTACCTTCCCCAGGTGGGGAAACGTTAGAAGTGGCTACACTACACTACACTACACTACACAAACCGGAGATGCCTTTAACGAGGAAAATATGATGGCAGGCCTGCAAGCTGTTGAAGAGTCATGGAGAAAGGTGTACGACGTAATCCGCACCATAATATATACCAAAGAGCAAGAAGAAACCGATAGATAGGTAAATTGACAACGTCCATCGTGAAGTAATGCGTAAGCGGTCCCGTAATAAAACGGCTAGAGTGGGGGGGGGGTGTTTAGTTTGTAGGCGAAGCTGTAGAATGGCAATCGAATTGAGCAGCATTCCATAGATTGGATGTTCTTTTGAAGATTTACCTCTCCAACGTACAAAAAAAAAGGTGGTTTTAGACACTTTGAGGTTGACAGCCTTATGTTGTTTTTATAACAATTATAAGATCTCTTAAACATTTTATGATAGTTTAAGAACATTTTTTGACTGCTCAGGAACATTTGATGACGTTTATGACAGTTTAGAAACATAATGTGACTGTTTAGAAACAATTAATGATATATGATATGATATAATAATATTTTATACTTTAGTAACAGTTTAAGAATGTTTGATAACATTTATGACAACACACAAACATTTTATAACATTTATGACATTTCACGGACATTTTAAGACATTTATGATATTTTACAAATATTTTATGACGTTTATGATTCCTCACAAACATTTTATGAGAGTTTGGGAACGTTTTATGACAGCTCAGAAACAATTATTGACTGCTCTCAAACGTATAAAGTTTATGTCAGTTCACAAATAATTTATGATTTTTCTAATAGCTCACGTCACGTACAGTTTATGAAGTTTATATTATCTTTTAAATATTTTATAACAGTTCGAAAACATTTTATGACATTTATGCCAGATCAGAAACAATTATTGACTGCTTACATATATTTTTTAACGTTTATAACCTTTCACAAACATTTTATGACGTTTCTGATAGATTACGTACATTTTATGACGTTTATAACATCTTATAAGCATTTTATGACCGCTAAAGAACATTTCTTAATGTTTATGATAACTCACTAACATTTTATGACGTTTATAATATTTTTTAAACATTTTATAACAGTTCGGGAACCTTTTAAGACATTTATGACAGTTTAAGAACATTTTATAACATTTATGGCAGCTCAAAAACAATTATTGGTTGCTGACAAACATTTTATAAGATTTATTATAGTTCACAAACAATTATGATGCTTATGACAGCTCACAAACATTTTATAATGTTTATAACACCTTACAAACTTTTTATGGCCTCTCAGAAATACTTTATGACGTTTATGATAGCTCACCAACATTTTATAATGATAAAAATATCTCTTAAACATTTTATGACAGTTGAAAAACATTTTATGACGTTTATAACAGCTCAGAAACTATTATTGACTGCTCACAAACATTTTATAACGTTTATGACAGCTTGCAAATAATTTATGACGTTTCAAATAACTCACGTACATTTTATGAATTATGCAGGAATTAAATATAAAGAATGGTTGCACTTTATAAGTAGAATGTATACATGTTGATGAAAATAAATGATAAAACCCATTACCACTTTAATGTAAGCGTCAGTAAATAAATGTATAGTATTGGGCTTCTAAAAATTATCAAAAATTACATAAAGATTCACTGCTTAATCTAAAGGTAACAGATTGGTGCAAGATAGTTTGGCATCATGGATCATTATTTTGATTTTTTTAATTCCAAAATTACAAAAAAGTATTGATCGTTTACATTTGTGGCTTCAACAAGACTGGGCCAAGGCACATACTGCCAGAACATAAATGGCTTTGCCCCATGTTTCCTAACTGTTTTATTTTGAGATTTGGTAATGTTCAAAAGCTTTCTTTGGACAAATCTGGATCTGTCTACGTGTGATTTTTTTTTATAGGTCACGTGTAAACAAAAGTAAATCTTAGAGGTTAGATAAATTAAAAAAAGCAATTCTTTAACTAATCACTCAAATCAACAAAGACCTGCTGGAAAAACTTGAAACCAATTTTTGTAAACGCCTCCAATAATGCGTCAACTAAAACGTGCATAGATAAAGAATAGATACCTGAGAACAGTCAAAGAAACTATCTGGTACACAGATAGAATTAAAGACCAAATGGGTCTAAGGAATCTACGAAGACAAAAACCAAGATTTGCTATCTTTACGTAAATATGCTTTGACTTTTCAGGCAGAAGTGGCAGCCATCAAGTGAGACATAATCGAGCAGGGACTGATAACTATTATGTCAAACAGTCAAGTGGCATTGCAAGCCACGCAATGGTCAGTAATAAAATTCAAACTGCTTATGACTTGCATAAACAGTCTGGAAGCAGTAGCCACAACCTGCAAAGTTTGTCTAAGATCTACTTCCCTCACAGACCAGTTAAGCCGGCGCGTTAATAACTTTTGTTCTACTGTGTCCCAATTTTTTTTTTCAATGAGTCAATTATTGTCTAGATAATTTAACCATTGCAAAATTTTAAAATCAATATTAACAATAAGGATATAAGGATTATTGGAAAAACTGTCTCCGTACACTTACAAGCAATGGAAAAGTTATATAGAAAGGACAAAAACAAAAAAACACAAAAAAATAGCCAAAAGAAAATAGCTGATAAAATAAAAAGTGGAATAAAATCAGAGGAGAATATAACAGACCAGTTTTTGATATGCCAGAGATGGGTCAAAGTAAGTGAAGCCTAGCCAAAATGAATTAAATGGACAAAAGAAGTACATAATGTAGTCAACTACTTGTTACTTAGCAAAGAATTAGTCACTCTGATCCCTTTCAGGGTAGGCAATCAAGGTGTCAATCACACAGAGCCACATAGACTTAAACTAAAAGCTAATTTAGGGCTGATGCGCAAACATAAACATGACAAAAACAAATTCCGGTATACTATAAGATTAAAAACGTTGAAACGCAATCTATAGTGTATAATCACAAAAGGCACTTTCGGGAAGAATCCGAAAGTATTTTGAAGAATTATTTTATTTTGTTCATACTTCTAGTTGTAGAGTATCTAGCAATGAATTTAAATATGTAAGCTAGCAAATCGGGTTGTCATCTTGAGCACAGATTTTAGTTTTTTTAATGACTGATTAATATAGTAAACTAATTAAATAATAAGTATAAACAAAGAAAATGTTTATTCAAACTTGTAAGTATGAAGTAAAAGAACAAAAGCGTTTGTAGTTAATTTATTAGCTTAAATCATTTATTAAAACTAATCAACTAAGAAATTTGTAAGACAATAGATGCTGCAAAAATTATTCTAGCTGCTTCATAAATCATTAAACGATCACTTCTGCGTTATATGATATATGTAAATATCGATTAATTGTATATAAGCTTTCCATTGCAATCTGGTGTTTTAATAAATGGTGCGAGGGGAGAGTGAGCACCTTGTAGTGTGAGGGGAACCGGGTGACCGGTCGGTTCTGTAGTTATGCATGCTAATAACGGTAAGTTCTTATAAACATGTGACCTTATTATTCATGGCAAATGACATGTTGAGATTGCGACTATGAAATATTCGCTATAATTCAGTGTTCGTGATACGGGCACGAGAGATCAATCAGGAGTGAGCACAGGGCAGGCAACCTAAGCAGCCTAACAACACATCACATTACGGAACGAACACGCGAGCCGAACACTTTTTACGAGCTCCGGCCGCTGGATATCTTCGCTTATTAAACGGCGTGCCTCGTTATGTTGGGGGTTGGTGGGAGACCACTCATGGGGGCGGTTGGGTTGTCGCTAAAAGGCAAGCGAGCTTTGTTTAACCCACATTTCAGGAAGATTATATATTTTTTTTCAAGTTGGTCACATACTTACACACACACATACGACGCTAGTTGCGCATGATGGGAGATAAAATTGCATTTAATTATTCATTTCTTGTGTGATTATGGTATACACGTGGCATACTTTCATGTTAATCAAATTGGAATTAATCAAAGGTCTTTGAAACTAGAAAATTGAACTACATAATAATATTTTTTTTACATATTTATGATGACAAAACAATGATGTTTGAATAAATATACAAATATAATATAACAGCAGATTTATATTAAATAATTTAAAAAAAAAAACACTTCATTGGTTTATTTAATATATTAATAAAAAAATTGTATGTTATTATAGATTTAAGCAATAGATTTATACTAATATCTATATCATTATTATCTTACTTCTTACACAGCTACATAATATTATTGTTCGTTCACTTATTGTTTGACCAAAAACTATGCTAACAAAAACGCAAGTTTTAAAACTTTTTTTCAGTTACAATACTAATTTTTTTTTGTAGAATTTTTTTGTCTGCACCTTCAAAATGTAATATTAATGCAAAAGAATAAGCAATGCCAAATTTCAGCTCAAC
The DNA here is from genome assembly GCA_963932245.1 of Tachinus rufipes. Taxonomy (NCBI): domain Eukaryota; kingdom Metazoa; phylum Arthropoda; class Insecta; order Coleoptera; family Staphylinidae; genus Tachinus; species Tachinus rufipes. Next base: position 98,590,081 of record OZ010747.1, on the reverse strand, counting down.
AAAAAATCTACAAAAAATAATTTAAAAATCATTTTTATTTTACCTATAATCTACAAATAAAAAAAGAAAAAAAATGGAATTAGAATAATATACAAGAGTAAGCAATAAATTGAACAAATTTTTTAGAAACCAATAATCATTCTTCTTTTTAACGTGCTTATTCGTTATCGGATGTTGTCTATCCACATAGCAATTTTTACTTTTTACTTGATGATCATAAAGGTAGTAAATGACTTAAGTTCAGATTACAATTTGATTATATTGAATCTGCTCAACTCTTTTCAAAGTTTGTACGCTCGCTAAACTAGCAAGCATCATTAGGAACTATACTTTTAAATCTAAAATGCCACGTAAAAGGTAACTAAAACTTACACCGTTCAAACCAATATCTGCGTAATTAAAGCTAAACTGGTGATCGCAACACTAAAAAGCAATTTACTTGTTAAATAAAAAAAGCCTTAAAACTTACAAAAACGCAAGTTGAAAGAAAGCATGTGGCACTTTGCAACTGGGCAACACTCAACGAGTTTAAATAAGTTTTAAAAAGAAAAGCCGACAGTTTCAAACTACATTGTGCTCCAAATCTAGATGCCAAAACAATGCTGTTCAAACCATATTTAGAAATAATATTCAAAAAAGCTTTAAACAAAGCCAAGGAAAGTATAACAGTTAATGGAGAACTACTGAATAACTTAAGATATGCGGACGATACGGTTGTATTTGCAAGCTCCATGGAAGAACTACAACATCTGTTAAATAGCATAAAATCTGCAAGTGAACAGTATGGTCTCAAAATAAATGTAAAAAAGTTTATGATTATTAGCAAAAACATCTTTAACCCGGAGAGACTATTGCTCAATAATGCAGAAATAGAAATAGTAAAAAAATGTACGTACCTAGCCAACAATAAAATAAGTACAGTACTTTAAATTTAACAGTCTAAACATTAAACTTAAAGTAAGACTAGTTAAGTACTTTGTTTTTTTGGAGCCTTTATCCTTAACAAAGGCTTCAATAAATAAACTAAACTTCTTCGAGATGTGGACGTACCAAAGGATCTTTAGAATCTCTTGGATGGATTATGTTACTAGCAAGGAAGTTTTAAGATGGTTGAAGGTAGAAAAAGAAGTCGTAAAAACAAATAAAAAACGTATTTGGGGCATATTATAAGACATCCAAAAAATACCAAGTTATTGCAGCTAATACTCTAAAAAAAGGTAGACGGTAGGAGAGAACCAGAGCAGAGGAATGTTTTGGCCAAAGAACTTACAAACGTGTTTCAATACAACTACCAACAAACTATTTCGTACTGCCGCAAACAAAGTCAAAATAGCGTAGTAAATAGCCAACATTTGGTAACGAATGAGATTAATTTTTTTCTATAAAATCAAAAAAGAAGAAGTTAGTAAGAAAAATTACAGTTTTCTTTTTAAAAATTTATTTAGAATACAACACAATTTAAGTCTTAGCTCAGATTTAAGTTTTAAAGTGTCTGATAATATATCTCATTCTAAATAGACAAATTTATCCAAAAAGTGTAGCATTGTTAGTGCGTTGCAGAAATAATTTAAATTTGCATTTTAAAGTATATTTAAAGTTTTTTTCTTTAAAATTTAGATCAGATTTTTATTTTATTTGCAGAATTAAAAGTAATTTGCTATCAATAATGTTTGTGATTTTTTATTACTTTCTTAATCTTACCATAAAACTAATTAAACTTGATTTGATTGACTGAGTTATAAAACCTTTGTAACTTCTGTTTAGTTTTTAATTTAATTTAAAGAACAATTAACTTTTTTTTTAACAAAAAAGAAAACTGTTTGTCTTCTAGACCAATTCAATTATCTGCTTTCTTTTTCTAAAACAATTTAAAATTATTGAACTATGGTGTAAGCTAAAATTGTTTACGATTGTAACACAAGCTTGTACTCTGATGTTCTGAAGTATAGCAGTGTATTTTGCGGCTGAAATTAATTGGCATAATCTGGCCTAAAAACAGTATAATCTTTGCCCTAAACGTACCCAAATAATGTTTTACTTTTAACAATCGCAATGTCATAAATTAATATTGTTTACTTAAGTTATTCTTTACTTTGCTAGGTAAAGTGATAGATTTATTAAAACAATAAAAATTGCAATTTTCCTTAAGAAACTTAAAAACATTTTTTTTTCATTTTTTTAATTAGATTCATTAGGAACATAATAAATAAAAAAATAACAAAACAAATAATTAGAAAAGCCAAAAAATTTTAAAGCAAAGTTTTTAATTTTTTATATGCTAAACAAAATCATCTAAAATTACATATTATTATAAGAACTAAATATTTTAAAACCAAATTGTTTCAGTGTTTGACAAAACTTGATAAAATCTTTAGAAAATTAATAAATATTAAAAGACAGCCAAAAAATGTTTTAAAAAAACTATAAAATAAACACCAATGGCAGTTTTTGTTAGAGAACGAAGCAGGTTAAACAAAAAGAAATAACTAGCTACCAAATGTTTATACATATAATAACTGTAAAAGAATAAACAACAATGTAAGTAAAATAATAGCGCAGATTGCGGGTAGTCTCTAGCGGGAAGTACAATGAGTGTGCGCTCATGGTTTGCAACAAACCTTTTTATTTCGGATTTTCTGGATTCATATTCAATCCACCTACACAGAATTAGTGCTTTTAACGTAATATTCCGTTGGTCATCACATCAGTCAACATATGTGTGTGTAAAAGCTTTAACGTCTTCTCTCTTGCGATTTCTCTTATAAAGTGATATTTGATGTTGATGTGCTCTAGCATTGTTGCAGTACACTGTAGCATCTGATACTTTTTGAAATCTAAATTTCAGTAGGAAACACTGTAAGTAAATAAATGTATTGTATTTGCTTAAAGCCAAATATTTGGTTTAAAATTAATAAATGATGTATTTTATGTAAATTGCCTTTTTGTCCAGTAAGAGACACATACACTTGTGTTACAAGGTATGCATCCATCATCAGTGTGTCTAGCATCTTACTGGTCAAAGAGACAATTTACATTTTTTTTTTTGTTGGGCTAGGCTGTAAAATTTTCTATAGACTGGCAAAGTGTCGGATTTACCCTTTTGGGCGCCTACCGACTAAAAACCGCCCATTGAATTGTCTGTGGAAGTTCGTACCTTTTGGTACATGCCTTTCTTTGGTAAGATGGAATTGGAAAGAAGGTGGGTGAGTAGCCCTATAGGCTGTGGGATAATTGGTAGGGAGTCCCTTTTGTTACGATGCGATTTGATTTGAGACAATTTACATAAAATTACAGTAACTATTAAATAGTTTATGTTTACTAATGCGCCAAAGATGTTAACGAAATGCCCCCTATTAGGAGAAACGTTTAACTGTTTGTGTGTGAAGGCCAAAAATGCGTGTAGGATTTAATTGTATTGCAGTCTCTTTCTCACACAAACAGTTCAACGTTTATTTACTGAAAAAACAACAATACTCATCTGTGTAAAAACCAAGACACATTCCAACGCACATTTAGCAAAAAACTAGAAGAAACAAGCAAGCTAGCACAAATAGAAACAGAAAAGTTTTCCGAAAACATTACTAAAAGTATACAAACAGCAAATAAGTTGATATGTGCAACACAAAAAAGAAACACGGGTAAACTGAGCTCACAAACTAAAGAACTATTGATACAAAAAGGAAACATGACAATAATTACAAAATATTAAACAAAGACATAAACAAAAATATACGAAAAGACTAACAGAATACAACACAAAACTTATAATAGATACTATTGAGGCCAACAAAAACATGAAAATCCTGAAATCTAAATTGACCCAGGAAAAAACAAAAATAACATTTCTGAAAAATAAACAAAACAAACTGATCAGAAATTAAGAAGAAATCAAGAATTTTACGGAATTTTCTACAGCTTCACTTCTTAGAACTGCCAATATCACAAACCAAAAATTCAAAATATCAGATCAGAAAAAATCCCAAAAAATGACTGAAAAAAATTAAAGGTTCTAAACTAATAATTGAAGAACAAGAAAAGTCCTGGCAAAGCATAACGACTAAGATACTGAAAATAAAAGAAAAGAAATGTTTACAAAAAGCGTCCAAGTACTACTAAATAAATGTATAAGAAAAAAGTCGATGGCAAAACGTAGAAGTTATGATTTTACATAAAACAGAAACAACATAAATCCTGTGAAATACCCAGAAGAATAAAACTCTGTTGGCGGCATTTAGAAAATTAGGATCTATACTTAAGGCACCAAAATCTCTAAAAATTTGAAAATAAGATTATGCAAATTGTGCGTACTATCAGTTTTCACTTACGAGACTGATACCGTAGCTTTAATAAGAAATGCGGCAAACAGACTATAAACTATACAACAAGCAATATAGAGGACCATGTTTAAGATTAGCTTTAAAGATAAAATCAGAAACAAAGAAATCTGGAGAAAAACTTAGATAGATGTGGTAACGCAAACAGCACATCTGAAACGGAAATGAGCCGGCAACGTGGCAAAGCAAGATCAATCAATGTAGTCCAGGGTAATACAATAGCAACTAAAAATAGTAAATAAAAAGCAAATGAAGAGAGACAGATAAAGAAAATTGAAAGAAGCCGCTTTTTTTAATGGAATCGAGCTTTGATCTTTAATGTTTAGTTGACTATCTTTAAATAAACATCGATAAGGGTAGATACAAGTTTACAATCAGTCATTTTAAAGCAGTTTAACATGCTAGTTATGTGTTCTCTATGTTGTAAACGCAATCTCTCTTTACTTTTTTGAATATTATTGTTAAATTTTTTGTTGACGTGATTTGTACTGTTATCTGATTGTATGCATTTGACCTTTATTTTCTTCTAATTTTTAAGTAGGCGCAATACCTTACAAGTCTTTTGAATCACTTTTGACTTGAATTTGATGAAACGTACTTTGCAAAAATAATTGTCGATAAATTCAAGAAAATATTTGGCACCACCCTTTAAATCTACACGCATTGGTCACATTCTTCTTCTTCTTCTTCTTTTCATGCTTTATCCGTTGCAAATATTGGCGATCATCATGGTTATCTTCACTTTATCCACGGCTCCTCGGAACAGTTGTATTGAGGTCACTCCAAACCACTGGCGCAGATTTTTAAGCCAAGATATTCTTCTCCTCCCCGGACCTCTCTTTCCCAGCATCTTTCCTTCCAGAATAAGTTGGAGTATTCTGTACCTTTCCTTGTGCCTCATAACATGCCCAAGGTATTCTAGTTTTCTAACTTTTACTGTAGTCATTATTTCTCGATCCTTCCCCACTCGCCGAAGAATCTCCTCGTTAGTAACATGATCTATCCACGTTACCTTCAGTATACGTCTGTAGGTCCACAACTCAAACGCTTTCAAAATCCTTGGTAAGAGTCCAAGATTCTGCGCCATACAGAAGAGTAGAAAATATGTAGCATCGTAGGATTCTGATTTTAAGTTGTAGAGTCAGGTCTGGACTTGTGAATATTTTTTTCATTTGTATGAATGCAGCTCTTGCTCTCTCAATTCTGCATTTTATTTCCACAGAATGGTCCCATTGTTGGTTTATGCAGGTACCTAGGTATGGATATTTATCTACTTGTTTGATAGGCGTATTGTCAAGAAACTGGTTCACCGGTGACGGGTTATTTTTGCTCACTACCATATGTTTGGTCTTTTTTATATTTAAACAGATTTCGTATTTCTCACTAGTGGATTTGAGTCCTTCAGCACTGCTGCTCATTATGACGGAGTCGTCTGCATATCTGATGTTATTGAGTAGTTCATCGTTGACCATGATTCCCTCCTCTACACTATCCAGTGCTTCTTTGAAGATTTGCTTTGAGTATATATTAAATAGCATAGGCGAGAGCACACACCCCTGCCGCACCCCTCTACTTATTTTTATTTTCTTAGTTTTGTGGTCTCCTACTCGAACTTCTGCTGTTTGTTGCCAATATCGATTTGCTATGATACGGATATTTTGTCGTCGGCTCCGTATACATATATATATATAAATCTGCTCTACATTTTTTAATTTTTGTCCAGATGCTTTAGAAAATGGAATACGCGTCATCTTTTCAACACAGCATACTTTGCAAGTAGTATTTTTATGTAATTCACTTGTGTTTGAGCCAAGTATGTTGCTACGTCGTATTGCTCTCACGAGATTTCTGAAATTTATGTGGCTTAGAAACCGATTTCATGTGCGTAAAGAAATGTTGTTTTTCGGCGAAAAACCCGAATTTGCGGTGGCTGTTGGCATTTGTTCTTTTGCATAGTATAAGTCGCTAACTCGGTCAGCAACCAGAGCAACCTTTTTGTTCACTTCGATCACTAAAGCATTCTTTCGTCTAAAAACTGCTAATGTTTTTTGTTTCACTAAAAACGTTTGGTGCGAACGATGCTTAAGTGTGATGGTTCAAAAAACTTAAAAAAAAAACTATTAAAATATTTTTTCTATGCTTATCAAATTTGATTGAAATGATTAAGAAATTAAATAATAAAAAAATAACAAAATGAATATTTAGAAAAACTGAAACTGATTTTACAATATTTTTTTTTAATGCTTTTTAAATCCAATTAAAATTATTAGAAAATTAATAAAAATCAAGAAAACATCAAAAATATTGTTTAGAAAAGCTGAAAAAATAGCAACAATTGCCATTTTCATTACAGAAACTAAAAATTTAAAACCAAACTATTTCAATGCTTAACAAAACTAATCATTAAAAAGTACTGAATTATTAAAAGTAATGAATAATAAAAAAACAGCAAAAACATGTTTTTAAAAACCGGAAAATTAGCAACAATTTTTGTTTTAAAAATATGTTAACTTATTTATATTAAATCTGATTAGAAATTGTAGGTTATCTGTAGCATCTATAAAGAAAAACCGTAAATATTTCTGTACTTATAAACACAATTGATAATATTAATAATCAAACAAACGACTGGTGGCTCTGGCTAGTGCAGTTTAATACTAAACGTCCGCATTAGTTGGTATCATTTAGCATTTATACAATTGGTAGTTATTTTGCAAGTTTTGATTCGTCAAAAAATTATTAAATAAATTAAAAATTTATTTTCAATCTAACGGCCAAGAGTCAAATTTGTCTTGTGCTATCATGCGATGCCATAATCATACAAGGCACACTGACGAGGTTTGTAAAACCGAAACAATTGTCTATACTAGACGCTTAGCTGCTGTGATTGTTAGATTAAATTTAAATGAATTATATTAAATACATTTCTTATTAAGTAAAATATGACATTTTAAAAATTAAAAATAATAAACTATGTATATATACAGAGTGTTCAAAAAAAAATGTATAATATTTAAGGGGGTAGTAGTACAAACCACAACAAATAAAAAAATCTTAATAAACATAAGTTAGATATGGAACGTTATTTTTTTTTCTCCATTTTTTATTTTGCAAGAAGGTGCATTTTCTTATCATAGTTCGCTGATGTTTAGTGAAATAAACATTCAGTATTTGACAAATCTTTTGCATATATAAAAGCACGTTTTTATCTACATTTAAAAAAAATACTTGGCATCTTTTAAAAAAAATAATGTTTTTTTTAAATAATGCAAAAGTTTAAAAATAAAAATTATTAGCTGTAAAAAATGATCTTTTAAAAAATTTTGAAAAAAAAAGTTTACTGCAGTTTTTTCCTATAAATGCAACCCCGAGTTACAAACGATCAAAAAATGTAAAAAAAATGCAAAAAATCGATTTTTTCAAATTTTGATTGCTTATTACTAAAAAATTGCATATTGAAAAAAATTAAAAAAATTCACAAGATCAGGACTCATATAGAGAAAAGCATTTTTAGTGGTTTGAGCAAAATGTCTAGTCTAATTGTAGCGCATTTAAAGTAAAAAGTAAACAAACTTATTTGGTGCATTGAAATAAAAGTTTAATTATTTATTGCGTCGTATCGCAATGTTTAGTGTTAGTTTGTAATAGTTTAGTTTATTATTTATTTAATTATTTATGTCTTTTTACAGCTTATTATTTCACACTTTTATAATAAGAATAATCATTTTAGACTGATAGAATAATTTGGTTTTATGTATTATTTACTAATACACTAAACACCCGAACATCTTCTATTAAGCGTAATATTGATTTGTAAACTGATGAAATTATGAAAAAAATATATAGGCCTGTAAAAAGGCAGTTGACTGAAGGAATGAATTTAAGACGGTTCCGGGTAAAAACTGAAATCGATGTTGCCAGCACGATGTGACGTCACCAGACTGAAACGAGCCGTCTCCATGGTGACCGGGAGAAGAGTTGAGAGAATAAGAGACCATCAGCAGAACATCTCACTTGTATGTATACATATACATAACTCGCACACATATTCCCACACGCAGAGGTACAGACGAATTGTGTATTCCAACACATACAAACATGCAACAGCAAACATCTCGCCGAGTAGAGTATGTACAAGTACATCTATCCAGCCAGTATTGAGCTTTCTACGGTTTCATTATGTAAAACGTTACAGCGACTTATGCAAACAAAGTGCCCATGCATTATGTTGAATTATATCATTGAAACTTTCAAGAAGAATATTGTTAAGCTTTAGAATAAAATAATTTAATTGAACATCAAAATATAAATATATTTATTTATTTATATTGTATGGCTTACAATTTCAAAGTGCAACCAACTATGCTTCTCAGGCATCTTCAGAATCCATTCGAGAGAAAAACCCGAAATGGCCGATCCCATAGATAGAGAGAACGTTTTCCCTCGATTAGCCCTAATAATATTTTCCCAGAGTGATCCCTATGTGAGGGTGGTAAGTGGATAAGTGGTTAAAATGCACTGCGCGCTCCGATGAACTCGCCCGTGTCTACAAAAGAAATCGCAGTCGTCCAGCACACTTTTCCGCGCTCTAAACTGAAAGCTGGTCGTGGAAATCGTTTGGACTTGCATACCTTGCGACTGAAATATGGGAGCATATTTTTAATGTCATGTTTTATGATGTCAAAAGGTTCGGTTTTATTGCGAGCTCGTCTGTGGTTAATATTCTACTTGGGTAAGACTGCCTGCCATCTCGTTTCGTTGTCCATATTTATATATAGCTCCCGCATAGACCCCCATTTTTCGTTATGTAATGTAGAGGGAATTATTTTATCGTTCGTTGAAAATGTTCTTTTACATCATCATAATATAATTAACGTCGTTTAGAATTAATTTCGAAAGGTGTCACGGGAAATGCAAATACCTCATTAGGTGCAGCGTTTTTGTGTATAATTAAAGCTTTTTTATTTCAGCAGGATCATAACAAATTGTTACATAATTTAATAATAGTTCTTGCTCTACAAAAAAGTATTATTTAAATAAATAATTAATTCTAAATCCATCCAAATTTAGCACAGTCTTTCTACATCTAAATAAACTTTACTAATTTTTACACTAATTGGGTACTTCAACGGTTTATTTTCTATTATGGGTTCTTTCATTGTACCTAAATGCAATTGTCTTTTTTGAATTGTTATATTGTTATTTACCTCTCTATTTTTTTAATTTTTAAACATCGTACCAGATCAGATAATTGTCTTCCAACAGATGACAAGAATGAATAAAAAGTTTTAATCTACTTTTTGTAATTGCAATTTTAATTGTATCCAAACTAATTATTTAAAATTAGATGGATTTTTTTACAGACAATGAGCACAACACCGACGAATTCTACAGAACTCAAATTTTTAATAATATTTGGTCTATATTTGCTCTGGGAGCTACTAAACGTGTATTTGTTAATGTTCAAAAATAGGCATTTTTATCATATTTTTGCAGTTATTTCAAGTTTTAGACTCCTAAATACACAAAACAAACTTATATTTTTTAATTAATTTAAATTAAAATACGCCAACTAGTCTATTACTTAGCTACCCTTAATACAACCTCAGATGCTCTATCTGTACGCAAATAACAATGTTTATGGAACATTATTATAAATAATGCTAACAAAAACCACTGTTAACATTTGTTTGTTTTTTTCAAAAATTATAGAGAAAGCATTATCTAATAGAATTGTAACTTTTCTTAACTCTAATAATATTTGGATAAGTTTGGTTAGGGTATTCATCAGCAATAGGACTGTTTATTATTTTAAAACTTTATTTCCATTTACTTATAAAATGAACGTTTCGGGCTTGTACTTAGCCCTTCCTCAGCACTAATTCTTTTGATGAAAAACGATTCCAATTTCTTCATCCACACCATTGCTATCGAGCCGAATTGTCGTTCCAATTCCTTTATGTATGTCATCTTACACGGTATTGTTAAAGCTGATATGGGTTATATTCGTTTGTTTTTTCTTTTTTTCGTCCTTCAAATATTTGGATAAGTTTGGTTAGGGTATTAATCAGCAATAGGACTGTTTATTATTTTAAAACTTTATAGCAATGGTGTGGATGAAGAAATTGGAATCGTTTTTCATCAAAAGAATTAGTGCTGAGGAAGGGCTAAGTACAAGCCCGAAACGTTCATTTTATAAGTAAATGGAAATAAAGTTTTAAAATAATAAACAGTCCTATTGCTGATTAATACCCTAACCAAACTTATCCAAATATTTGAAGGACGAAAAAAAGAAAAAACAAACGAATCTAATAATATTATAGATTTAAATCAGCATGGTTTTGTTAAATCTAGATCAACTGATACAGCAGTATTTCAATTTACAACTCAAATTTATACGGCCTTAGACAATCAAGAAATGCCATTGGGCATTTTTCTTGACTTGTCTAAGGCATTTGATATTATATCACATGATATACTACTTGCCAAAATGTATAAATATGGAATACGAGGAGTGGGATACAACCTTATAAAATCATATATAACTGGACGAAAACAAAAAGTAGTTATTCAAAGTAAAACTGGAATCACTTTTGAATCAAAATACTCCGAAATGAATATTGGGGTACCGCAAGGAAGCATTATGGGACCGCTTCTGTTTTTGGTGTATTTTAATGATATTAATAACATTTTTAAAGAACATAAAATAATTACTTACGCGGATGACACAAATATTCTTATATGCAGCAAAGAATTACCTGATTTAATAACTAAAACCACTATTTTGTACTCGCATTTAAAAGATTGGCTTATCCAAAATAAATTATTTTTAAATGAAAATAAAACAAAATTATTGATTTTTAGAACTTTTAGAAGCAATACAACCTTACCCGAACAGCTAACAGTTGGTAATAATACTTATAATGTAAACTCTGACTGCAAGATGTTAGGTCTACAACTTGATCAACATCTAACCTGGAAGCTTCATCTTGAAGAATTAAATAAAAAATTAAACAAGACAATATACATGATGCGATCTATAAAAACTTATGTCAATCAAAACACAATGCGCATACTTTATTATAGTAACTTCTATTCATTATTAAAATATGGAATTATTTTCTGGGGCAACTCAGTTAATACTGACATTATTTTTAAAAGTCAGAAAAATATAATTCGTTTAATTTATAATATGAAGTTCAGAGATTCTTGCAGAAATATCTTTAGACATAATAGTATATTGACACTACCTGGAATATTTATAAACGAGTGTCTCAAGTTTATATTCAAAAATAAACAGTATTTCTCCAATGAAGAGATGAATCATACCTGCAATACTCGATTTAAAGAAATTACTTACAAATACCCCAAGCATAACTTAAGCTTAACAAAAAAATCGGCATTGTATACTTGCATCAGTTTTTTTAACGCACTTCCATCAAAATATCGTAAAATTAATAATTTGCTCTGTTTTAAGAGAGAAATAAAACAACTTTTAATTAATATAGAACCATATGATGTAAACGAATGTATGGAATACTTGAAAAAATTGTGATCAATTGTATTTAAATATTTTCTATACAATTATTTTAATCTGTATGTATATTGTTTATTTTAATCTGTAATACATCTGTATTGTTTAAACTTATGTTGATAAACTAATGTAAATGTAATGTAATGTAATTGTACCTAATGTTTAATTAATGAATTTGTTTCTTTTGACGTTTTCACATTATTGTCATGTTGTATGTAGCATTACCCATGTGAAATAAATGATTATTATTATTATTATTATTATTATTATTATTATTATTATTGTTTATTTCAATAAAACTTTTGAAGACGCAAAATACTTTTCTTAAAGCTTTTTCTAAAACCGTGTTTTGGCAAATTTGCCAAGATTTTAAACATAATAATTAATTCAATTGATGTGCTTTTTGATACGCAATGACTTTCCGATTCATAATACAAGCGGAAAACGGTTTTTCAGAGTGAGCAGCAAAAAATCTTAATATTTTTAACGTTTCAAACGTTACTGTTTCAGATTTTAGGCTCACACTATAGATGCATTTTCTAAAGTTTTGTTCTTGCAATTTCTTTATAGTTTATAGTTTTTATCTGTAGTCTTTCTAAAGTTTTTACAATCATCTTGTAAAGATTTTTAGTTCTGATTTTTTTCAGATATTTTTGGGGTTTTTTTAAAGTATTTCTAAAAATTTTGCAAATTATTCTTTTCCTTAACGTTTTGCAATCTTTTTTATTTTTTCTGACATTTCTGTTTTTTATTCAAAATTTTGCAATCTTTTTGTGAAAATTAGTTCTACATTCTTGAATTTCCGAATTGTTTTTAAAGTTTCCAATTTTCTATTCTAAAGTTTATAAAATGTTTCTAAAATTTATTGATTCTTTTTTAAGTTTTTTTCTTAAAAAAAAATTCAGAAACTTTAAGACTGCAAAAGCTTCAAGAAAGCAGCAGAAACCACAAAATTTAAAAAAAAAAAAAATTTAGAAATCCAACCTACAAACTCAAAAACTTCAAAACAAGACAAACTTTAAAAGGTTTAAAAAGCTTTTTAAGAACTGTTAAGTATATCTAAACAAACTTAAAAACTGACAAAACTTTAAGGAAATTGATGACAATTTTGGAAACTTCAAAACAAAATTAGAAACATAAAAAAAACTTTAAAACGGCTATAGCTTTAATAAAACAGCAAAAACTTAAAAAAGCTTTATTAAAACAACAAAAAATTTAAGAAAAACTTCAAAAATTTTAATAAAACTGCTAAAGTTTTAGAAAAAAGCAAAACTTAAAAAAAAACGCATTTACAAGACTTAAGAAACTTAAAAAAAAACTGCAAAAGCTTAAAAAAGACTGCAAAAACTTCAAGCCAGTTTTAGAAAAATATTAAAAACTTTCCAAAATTTTCAAAAAAATCAAAAACTTTAAAATTAGTCTACAAATTTAAATAAAATTTTAGAAAATTTAAAAAGCTTTTGCAGTCTTCTAAAAAAAAAGTTTAAGTTTTTAAAACAAACAAAAATTTTAGAGAAAACCCAAAATCATTAAAAAAACTGCTACAAAATCTAGAAAAACATTTGAAAATTTTAGAAAAATTGCAAAAACGTTAGAGAACTTCAGTAAATCAAAAGAAGCTCCAAGAAATTTTAGACAAAATCTAGAAGATATGGAAAAACTACAGAAACTTTAATAAGAATGCAAAAACAGAAACAAAGAAAAATAAAATAACTTTAAAACAAATCTACAAAGTTAAAAAAAACTTCAGAAACTTTGAACAAAAATCTAGAAACTTTGAAAAATAGCAAAATTATCAAAAAAATAATCTAAAAAATTCAAAAAACTTTAGTTTTAAGTTTAACGAAACTTTAAAGTTTTTAGAAAAAATTCAAAATTATTTAAAAAAAACTAGAAAAACTTTCAAAAATTTTAAAAACTCAAATTTTTTTAGAAAGATTAGAAGGGCTCTATAAAAATTCAATTTATTTACTAAAACTGTTTTAAAAATTTCAAGGAAACTTTTGAAAAAATCCAGAAATTACTTCTGAAAATTTAGAAAAATTGCAGCAACTTCAAAAAACTCCAAAAAGACGGAAGAACATGAACACAAAGACAACTTGGCGGACCACCAAAGAAATGGAGACAGTGCTGGACTTAGTATCGCTGGGCAGCTGAGAAGTGGAGTTGGAGAAAACAAGCCATAGGTTTAGTACAGGGCCCAAGAAAGTTAAAACGCTACCAAAGACAAACCAAATAATTAAAATAAATAGCACACGGATTGAAAAAAGAAAAAAATGCAAGCGAGACGTTTTTAGATTGTTTTTAAAGTTTTTGCTTTTTCTTCCTTGTTTTTTTTTTACGATTCTGCAGTAATACTAACGTTTTTGCAGTTTAAAAGTTTAAAAAAAAAAATGAAACTTTAAGATTGCAGAAGCTTCAAGAGAGCAGCAGTAACTACAAAACAAACAAAAAATTTAAAAACATTAAAAAAATAACCAAAAAATTTAAAAAAAATTGACAAACTTTAAAAAAGTTTAAGAAACTTTTATTATAAACATTAGAACAAATCTGACAAAACTTCAAATAGATTAATAACAACTTTAGAAATTTTAAAACAAAACTAAAAACTTAAAAAAAAAAACTTCAAAAACTTTAAAACGCCTTCAAGAAAACAGCATATACTTAAAAAATCTAAAAACTAAAATTTTATCAAAGTTTACTAAAGTTTCATTTTTTTTTTCAGAAGTAACAATTTTTTTTTGAAAGTATAAAGTATTTTGCTTTTATCTGAAGTTACTAAAATTTTGCTAAATATCTGTTTATAGAATTTCTCTTAGCAAAACAATAAAAAAAAAAAATAAAAAACTTTAAAAAACTGTCTAAACTTTACAAACTTTAAGAAACTGTCAAAAATTTAAAAATTTTAGAACAAATCTATAAACTCTAAAAAACAACCAAAAAAATAAAAAATGTAAAAACTGTCAAAACTTTGAGAAACTTTTAAGAAGTTGCCAAAAAAATTAAAAATCTAGAACAAATCTAAGAAACTTCAGAAACTTAAAAAAATTTAAAAGTTATAAAAAAAATAAAAACGTATGACGTATTTTGATGTAAATTAGTTTATTTTTTTAAAAAGCAATTTTTATGTCTGCTTTTTTAAATTTAATTTAAATTAGTAAAATTACAGAAAATTCGAGAAAAAATCTTTAAAAGTAACCCATTTTTAGCAATTAAGTGTTATATTTTGCCTTAGAACAAACAAGTCTATTTTTTTTTTAATTTTGCGATCAAAAGTACTATATTTTAAGAGCATCATATTCAAACTTCAAGTCTCCAGGTGTAACGGAATCAGAAATATCAAATTTTCACAAAAATGGTAATTTTTCCATTTTTCACGCAAAATTTTGGAAAACTAAGAGCAGAATCGTGTTTTACAAAAAATTATAAAAAAGATACATCTTTTTGAATATGATTTTTGACTATTTTTTGCTTATTTATAGGACAAAAACTGAAAGAAAAAAAAAATTTCTAAAAAATTAAAACAGGCGCCATTTACACTGTATTTTGTATTTTGTATTTTGGTACCCCAAACATGTTTACAAAATTTGAGCAAAATTAATATCGTGGAATTACCTTTCATAAAGACAACAAACTTATAACTTATAACTTATACAACTTTCAAAAAAGATTAGATTTATCTTGCTGAAGTTTATGGAATTTCTTTTAGAAAAAAATTTAAGTTAACCAACAAGTTTCAGAAAACAGCAAATTAAAAAAAATAAAACTTTTAACTTTTAAAAGACTGCTAAATCTTTAAAAATACAGCAAAAACTACTAATTTCTTGTTGAACAACACTTGGGTGGGCAGGTGAACCACTTTAAAGTATGAGACCGTGTGTGAACGTTAGATTGGAGTGGTTCACCTACCCATCCAAGTTTTACTTATCAAGAAATTGGATCACAACCTTCTCTAGTAACTTAATATATGTAGCTTTTGAAGTCTGCACAGAGGTCAAGGTCCTAATCTTTTAATGACCAGCACTTGGATGAGTGGGTGAGCAACACGTCCTCATGTTCTTGAGTGGCCCACCCACCCACGCAAATGTTACTTATCAAGAAATTGGATCACAACCTTCTCTTGTGACAAAATATTATTTAACGTCCACACAGAAATCAAACTACTAATCTCTTAATTAACACTTGAGTGAGTAGATAGGCAATTCTAATCCAAATTATTGACACCTTCTCATAATCTGGAGTGGCCCACCCAGTCACCCAAATGTTAGTTATCAAGAAGTTAGATCACGACCTTTTCTTGTAACAAATTAACTTTTGTCGTCCGAACAGAGATTAAACTATAATCCAGTTTTAGAAAAAAAAAAAATATTTAAATTAGCGAAAAATCAAAAACTTTAAAATGATTGTTCAATTTTTTTTGCAGTTTTTAGAAAATTAAAAAAAAAATTGTTAGAGTTTAAAAAAACTTTTGAAGTAACCCAAAATTATTATAAAAAACTTTTAAAAGTTTTAGAAACTCAAAAAAGTTAGAAAAATACTAATAAAATCTATTTTTTTAGTAAAATTACAGAAGATTAAAAAAAAAACAATATAAAATTTAAAAAAAAGCTTCAGAAAGAATCTAAAAACTACAAAGCTTTAAAAAAAAATTTAAAAAAAACTGCAATAACGTTAGAGAACTTTGAGTAACTTTAGAAAAAATTTAAAAAATTATAAAAAATCTACAAAATTTAATAAATTTTCAGAAAATCAAAAAAAAAACTAAACAAAAAATTTAGAAAATTTAAATCTAATTTTACAAATAAATAAAACTTTTTCAAAAAAATTAAAGAAAATTTAAAAACTTTGAAAAATGGCAAAAATATCAAAAAACTAATCTAAAAAATTCAAAAAACCTTAAGTTTAAGTTTAAAAAAACTGCTTCAACTTTCAGTTTTAGTAAAACTGCAAAAGTTTTAGAAAAACTTCTAAAGTTTTAGAAAAACTACAGAAACTTTAATAGGCTTCAAATTAAATTCAAAATTTTAGAAACATTTCTGAAACTTTAGATAAATTTTACGAAATTACCGGACAGTCAAGAAAGCAAAATACGGAAAACCAGGAACACATCGACAACTCGGCAGACCATTAAAAAGATTGCAGGACAACTGAGAAGTGGAGCTGGAGAAAACATCAGTCATAGGTTTAGAACGAGATGAAAAACAAAAAGGAGCATAAATCATTTATGAAGAAAAACGGATATTACAAATAAAAAATGAACAAAGAAGAATTAAGATTGCATCTAAGGACAAACCAAATAATTAGAAAGAGTAACACAAAAATGCAAAAGAGAAATTTTTGAATTGTTTTTAAAGTTTTTAAAGTTTTTTTTTTAAGTTTATAAAAAGTTATTTTACGATTCTGCAGTCATACTAAAATCTTGCAATCCAAATGTTTTCTTCAAAAAAATTTCAAAAACTTTAAGACTGCAAAAGCTTCAAAAGGGCAGAGAAACTCTAAAACAAAAAAAAAGTCAAAAATATCAGAATAAATCTAAAATATGTCAAAACTTAAAAAAAGATTGTTAACAACTTTAGCAGCTTAGAAAAAACTAAAAGCTTAAGAAAAAACGTTAAAAACTTTAATACGGTCTCAAGAATTCAGCATAAACTTAAAAAAAAAATCCAAAAACTAAAATTTTATTAAACCAAAGTTTCTAAATTTTTTTTTTAAGTTATTGCAGTTTTGCAAAAATTTATGAAATTACTTTTGGCAAAAAATTAAGAAACTTCAAAAAAATCAACTACTTCATAAACTTTAAAAAACCATTTCAAACAATTCAGAATATGTAGAACAAATCTAGAAACTCTAGAAAATCAGTCAAAAAAAAAAATTAAGAGCTGTCAAAATTTCAATAACTTTGAGTAACGTTTAAAAAACTTTAAAAAAAATCAAAAACCTCTAAACAAAAAAAAAAATTTTTTTTTGCAACCCAAAGTCCTGTACTGTACGTTTTATGCTCCCATCAATGAACACAAATAAGTCTATAAAGCAACAGTGTTTTACGAGTTTTATTGAACTGATATTGTTATACAATCATAGCACATAAAGTTTATTTAAAAAAAAAAAGCATAAAATAACAGACTTTATTCTATTAGACATATTATTACGTTGACAATTTTTTCCTTGTATATTCACATTAATTATTTTGGTATGATATAAATTTATTACACAATTTATTTGAATTAAACTTGGCCAGTAATTCAACTCCAGTTGTAGTTTTATCTTTAATATATTCTATGTAATTTAACTGCATGCAATTGCACGAACTAATAGAAATGTACTGTTTTGCTTTATCGCTTTGATATATTGTACATTATTATCCATTGCTTTTTTTATATATTATGCTTCCAAACACTATTATATATTATGCAAATCTAACTCAATTATAAATTTATCAAATAATCACACGAATTTAAATATGTTTTGCATGTGTTTGTACATATAATATTTATTTTTAATTGTATTTACATCATACTAAATTGTATTTAAGTTTATTTTGACAATAATGCCATTTATGAATTGACAGAAATTAAGTTTTATGTTTGACATTTACGAAATGTAACGCTTTACACTTAAACAAAGTTGGGAAATAATAAAAACTTACTTCTAAAATAGTGAGTTTTCTACTCAAACGGTAAGAAATTTACGAAACTTTGATAGAAAATATGTGCTTTTAACGCAGTTTGTGGACTAATTTGTAAAGCAAGTTTGCATAACTGGATTGTTAGTGGATAAAACAACACGTTCACGTTATTATTCAGTGTGATCAGCCAAAAAAATTAATGCTTTTGCTCAGAATGTGCGTGAACATGCATCAACATCAACTTGTCATCGTTTTCAGGAACTGAATATTTTTTGCACTTCTTTGAGGAGAATTTTGCATAAAGACTTTGGTTTGAAGGCTTACAAAGTTCAATTAGTTCAAAAAATGAAGCCTCATGACTATCCAATACGTTTTTAATTTGCCCAATGGGCTAAAGATTGTTTGGCCAAAGAAGTGTTTTTTGATCAAGTTTATTTTTATCTCGGATGCTATGTCATTAAGCAAAATTGTTGCATTGAGGATCAGAAAACCTACTCATAACTATTGAATAGCTTATGCATCCACAACGAGTAACTCTTTGCTGAAGTTATTGGTCTGGCTTCATTATTAGGTCATTTTTCTTCAAAAATTAGCAAGAAACCGCCGTTACCGTTAATAGCAAACGTTACTGTGCTATGCTAAACACATTTTTGTTTTCAAAAATTGAAGACATTTGTTGCCATTCAGCTAACGTAACCATCAATATTTTGCGCACTGTTTTTGGAAATTAAATAATCAGCCAAATGCTGATGTTAATTGACCGCCCAAGAGCTGTGATTTGACCCCGTTGAATTTTTTTTTTTTTTTTGAGGTAAGACTTAAGGATAAGTGTGCTTTGAAACACAAAATTGAAGTTGCCATTCATACGATTGGAGCTGTTTGAGCCAAAAAATTGTGTTAATCAAATGGGTTACTGTCAAGCCAACCGTGGCAGTCGTTTGAATGATGTATTTTATTCTTAAATGAAAATCTTTTTAATAAACTTATAATTTTAGATTGCCCACAAATACATTATATAAACTGTCAATTTTTTAAGAAAATGTTTTGGTAATTATTAAGTAAACTGATAACATTATTTATTATTACACTTTTTTCATGCATTGCTGATTGGATCATTTATTGAGCAGAATGGGATTTATAAGTGCTGCGTAGGTCAATTTGAATGCGAAATTGTCCATGAAATAACGTATTTGCTCATCGGATGCATAAATTTATCGCATACAATTGATACGCGGTTGCTTCATTAAATACACTGACATTTCACGCCCTCCGTCGTTTTTATCTCATCTCGTACCATTGTAAAATGTTTATTGTGCGGATGTTGGAATTTTAATCAGTTCAAGACTAAAGTGTAATTATTTAGCTTTGAAAGGACGCCATATAAAAAAGTCCCGCAAATACATTAATTTATATTCAAATGAGTATCCCGGCCCTAAATGATAATAAAAGTTATTAAAATAATAACACGAGCGAGTGTGCGGTGGTGGGGGGGCGGGGGTTAATAATAATATGTGCAGGGAACTGTTAAGCAATAGAGATATGCGGACAGATAGGGCGCTAGAGGGCGCACGCGACCTCCGGAAGATTAGCCCTGTCCGTGTGTCGCGGTGGCACGCACTTCCGGTTCGCAGGTAACCGGAAACGCAACCTAGCGACGGATATACGTAGAGACTATAGTCGCTCGCAAGCTGTTCACTTATTTAGTCCCGGTTTCTATCTCGCACAATGCGAAATTAAGGATTGGATTTTTATTGTGTGCGACTTGTCTTTGTCAGTCTTTTTTTGTGAGTAGTGCCTTAATACCATCTAGGCACGAAAAGATAGATATGTAGTTTTCTTATTTGCATTCCACTTCTTGTTAGTGGAAATTTATTATCCATTTACAGGTGTTTAAGTGAATTAAATTATAATCTATAAATGCAACTACAGTTATTTTTTTTAATTCTATATTTTAATTTAATTTAATTTACAGTTAAGTTAAATTTTTGTTCCTAAGACTAATATGGAACAAAAAATATTAAAAAAAACTTATCACTAATATTGAGTATTACCCCCTCTTGCATTAATGACTGCTTGAAGTTGGCAAGGAACACTTTGAATTAACTTAAGGATTACGTTTTGGTTGATATTATTCCATTCCTGCAATAGCAACTGTCTTAGCTCTTGAGCAGTTCTTGGAGCAGGTGTATGTTTTCGGATACGTTGTCCCAACTCATCCCAGACATGTTCTATGTGATTCATGTCCGGGCTGAGAGCTGACCAATTAAAACGCAAAATTCCCACTTCATCCAGATAATCTTCTACAAATCTGACTACGTGAGGTCTAGCATTATTTTGCATAAAAATGCCGCGCTTGCCCATAGTTGTCATAAAGAGCATAAGAGCCTTCTCTTGTCAGTTTGGTTGCCTAGATTTTAGTTATTTATTGTATGCATGATTTCAAGACTACATACATAAATAATAAAATTTCATTTTAGTAAAATAATTCTAAAATTAAATTAAAAATTAATTGTCATGTTCATAGATTTGAAATTTGGTTTTATATAAAAGTTTTATCTAAAATACAGCAAAAATCAAAATTCTAACACTGTAGTTTTATTAGTAATTAAAATCTTATTCATTCATTTTATATTCAATCATGTAATTTAATTAGCCACAACAACGGAATCATGCAATAATTAAGAAAATATAAATGCTCTGTAAAGTGGTGTCCTTTGTGGAAATTATTTGGTTTATTCCGCTAAAATAACCTCGGAGAAGCAGCGGCATCGTTGCATTGTTGCGAGCACAGTAATACCTACTGCGCAAGAAAAATATAAATACATGACTTGATTTATGGTTCACATATAAGTTTTATTAATTTTTATAAAATGATTTTTATAGCTCAGCTGTTTTAACACTGTTTCTTATGAAATTCAACATTCAACTAATTTCTGTATAAAAATGTTAAAATAAATCTTTACAAAAATTGCATCATTTTATAAAAGGACACCTACATAAACATGAGGTCCAGAAGAATAAGCAAAAAAAGGTTTATTACCGCAATCGGCTTAACAATGAAGACCGCCTCAATGCATAAGAGGGTTAAAATATTTTTTTGTTGTATGCCCACAGATATAGTGTCTTTATAACATGGCTTTAAATTATCTCGGCAAATTACTTCATTACCAATCGTCTTGAGAAGGCAATTATGTTTGTATTATATACCATAAATAGCTTATAAAACCTCGCTATTTAAAAAACATATATAAATAAATATGCAATATATTCACCTTTGAAAACTACCTCGGTAGTTTGCTAATGAAGTAATCCGTTGAGATAAATTAAGCCCATGTTGTAAAGACACTATATCTATGGGCATACTATATTTTATTTTTCTCATTTATCCTTTATAATCCAATACCATTAGTGCACACGTGCACATTATTATTAAAGATAATCTCTGTACCCCGTTGCAACCGTAGTGTGCCCGAAGATATACCGGCTTTATTGCTTTTACTTATCGGATAAATTCATTAGTAGCCTTTTTAGGGGTCCATTAAATAAGTAACAATCTCCCATCTATTATACCTGTACGGGACGGGCATTATGCGTTGGAAGGTAGGAAAGACTCTGCAGTTGGTTTCGACAACATTTTGTATTCTATGATCCGCAAATCTCCGGCTGTCATTAAAGCCTATTTGGTGCAAATATTTAATGCTTGTTTAGAACAGGGAACAACTCCTGATGTATGAAAAATTATCAAGATTGTCTCCATACCAAAAGGCAAACCATTTTCAGATTCTGATACTGCTTTTCGTCCAATTGCGTATCCAAAAAACCTTTGAAAACATCCTTAAAATACGACTAGAGAGATGGTGCAAAACAAACGCAATTTTTCATTCGACAAACTGTCGTTGAGTACACATGCAAATGCCCTACAAAAATTATGTGCTCAAAGAATCAATATACTCAGGTGTGTATCTGGTACTAATTGGGGAGGAGACCCTGAGACGTTGTTGCTTTTTTACAAAGCATTTGTCCGTTCACGTTTAGATTTTGCATCAAAGCTACAACAGCTATATTGGATAAAATCCAAAATCGAAGTATCAGAATTTGTATAGGAGCAATGAACTCCACACCGATTAATATCATGGAAGTGGACATTGGCCTAATGCCTCTGCACATAAAACTACAAGTGTTGTAAGAATGTATAACATTTGAAGCCATTTCTCGAGCCATTAACAAGTTTGGCAAACGGCCCTTCTGGCCCTTAAAGGGATGTCCCATGATCATCTCTGCCTTTAACAAAATCTCCCAATTTAAAAAAATTATCAACATGAGCGCATTTTCAAAACTATTTCTATCCCCTTTCAATCCCTTGCCCTAAAAATGACCTATCACAAATTTTTGGTAAAAGACATTGATTGCAGCTCAGTAAACACCGTTTTTTAAAGTATTATCTACAATCATTAACCAGATTCTGTTTACATTTTTACAGACGGATCTGTAAAACAAATCCCTTATTTGGCGGTCTACGGTGTCTACATACCCTCCCGGCACTTGGAAGAATCTGGAAAAGTACCCCAACATGCCTTGATATTATTTATATGCCATTTAAAGAGCCTTGATTTTGGTCGCTTTTTACAATCTGTCTAAGACAGTAATTCTTACAGACTCCTGGAGTTCTCTTGATGCGGTATGCTCCCCAGCATGCAGCATTAAAGATAACATATGGGTCACACACATTAAAAACTTAGTGATCTTGCTGCAAAACAAAGGTTATGCAGTACATTGGTGTTGGGAGGCGATGTAATGATATCAGTATCAAATATACCGACCTCTATGCCAGCTTCGTGCGAGAGGGAATGAATACATGGCAACAACTTTTCTAATTGAACTAAATATTACAATTTGGTAAACAAAGTTACGCATTCAACTTTTTGGTTAAAAAAAAAACACCGTTCCATACTAAAGCGGAAGTGGGCCTACTTAGTAGATCAGGACACTTTAGATCACCATGGCATTTATTTAGAATGAACATTGTAAGCAATCCTCTATGTTGTTGTGGTCAAGTAGATACATTAAACCATCTATTTTTTGAATGTAATAGATTTAGACAAAATCAACAGAAACTTTGACAGAAATTAAGTAAATGTGAAGTAGAACTCCTTACCTCCATGGAACTACTGATTTCCTCCAAACTCAAAAAAGTTTACGCTGCTCTGTGAAAGTATGTCAGAGAAACAAAAATTAAGCTATAAGTCTCACTCACCACATTCCAACAACTACTAACACCTTCCCGACCGAGGCTCCCCTGTGTTGTGACAGAGCCGCCGGAGCTCCGGTTCGAAAAGAGTTTTATTCCTATCTTTGTCACCTTTTTTCTTTTAACTCAGTTTTGCCTCCACGGCGTGTACATACTCCTAACTGGTGAGTACACGCTAGTGATTGATGAAATATTTATTAAAAAAAAAAAAAGCGGTAATGGCTACAAAGTACCTGAAGCTAGCGTACGAGCCAAGTAAGATGCAGCTTACTTCACAAAGCAGCTGACATCACCCATTCAACAACAACAGTTCTTATTCGCCTCTCATAAGGACATAATTGTTATACTTGTGCTTTTAAAAACTTAATTATTGTTTCGGTGCAATTGTGTCAGTTACAAAATTACGGAAAAGCAAACAATTACTTTTAAACCTTCCAAAAGTAAAGCTAGGAAATGTAGACCAATGACTGCAAAAAGTCGTGCTCGATTATTACAATCATTTATGTAAGTAAATATTCAATTATTATTTTTGAGTTACTGGGATGCGTTCCAATTTAGAGGAGAAACGCGCCCGGGCGTTATTTTTTTACCCCAACGCTTTCATAAATGCAAAACGTTTGTTCCGGAATGTACGCTCAAGCCGTTCGTAAATATTGGAAAAAAACGCTCGAGTAAAAATAGTTTACCCGTTTCTTGGAGATGGTGCTCATAACATAATCTTTTAAAACCTCCATGTATCTTTGAGCTGTCAGGAAGCCATTTTCTATAAAGACCAACTCTGAGTGTGCTTCGGTAAATTTTTTTGCCCAAACCCTAACCGAGTCACCGCCAAATGGAAGTCGCTCAATAATACAAACTGAAGCGTGTCTGATCCATTGAGGCAAAAGCGCGACTGTTCTGAAAACAGTACTCTCAGGCTGACCAGACATACTCTTTTTTAGTAACATATACTCTTTTTGAATACTCTTTACTCTTTACTCTTTTTAATTTAAAATAACAAAAAATATACTCTTTTTTTTCAGTCCTAATAATTCAATTTTTTATTAAATGTTTAATTTTACTGCAAATTTGTTAATCTTACTTTTAAATTATAAATCCAGTCTTAAAAACAGTAAATATGGCCATTAAATTAAAAATATGTGTTTAGTCAAATAAGCCAAACTGTTAATCCGGCGTTGAAAAGTAAAAATGCAGCATTCAAAAATATAAATCCGGCTATCAATTTGTTAAATTCTACTGCCAAAACGTCCAAATTATAAATACTTCAAATTTGGCTTTTAAAATTGTAAATACGGCTTTACTGTCAAACTGTTAATTTGGTCTTTAAATTATAAATCAAGCCTTTAAACAGTCAATCCGGTTTAAAAAAATATTATCCATTTTTAAAAAATGTAAATTCCGTCTACTAAATTGTAAATTTGGCTATTAAATGGTTAATCAAGCCTCTAATTGTAAGCTTAGCTTTCAAAAATATAATTGCGGATTCTAAAAATTAAAGGCCACCAATATATCTTAAACTGTTAAATGCAGCCATAAAATATTTAAATATTGTCAGAAGTACAAAAGTTTTTGAAAAATCCGGATGTGGTTTGTTGTATGTGTTCACATTTAGTAGTTGTACCATAAGTGAGTGTGTGCAAAAGAGAAAATTATTATTTTTTTTTAAAGTCGGTATGAAAATGAGTGCATATCAGCGTAACTTTGAAATTTTCTCTAGCTGCAGTCTTTAGTTTGTTTTCGGTATAGAAACGGATGCATTCAGAAGTTGTTCCACGTTCTGTGATAAATGTCATCCTGGAACAAAAAATGCACGAAAATAGTTGTTGTTGAGGAAGTGTATCTTTAATGAAAACTGAGAGTAAAGTCAAGCTGGGTTTATATAAAATGTTGTAAATCTCCATTTAATCCAAGCGTCTCTCATTTATTTTTGTTAATTTTCTTAAAAAAATTTTCTGAAATTGTATTTTTTTTTATACATTTAAAGATTTTAATTAAATTTTTATGTTTGGGTAAATGATATAAATTCAATTTCATAAACACCTCTGGGGAACTATTGTTTATACCCAAGAGGCACCCTAATACCTGGGATTGCCCAAACAAATAAACAATTGGAGCCCAACCTTTAAAAAGATTAAAAGAAAAAAATTAAGCCCACAACTCGCTCTCCGACAATAAGAGCTGCCGCTAGCAACAAACGTTCTGACGGCTAGTAGTAAGGTCGGGAAAAACGTTTCAGAAAATGAGATAGCAAGAAAATGGTACAAGAAAAAAGATAAACAATACACAGACCAATGTAAATAAAAAAAACATAAATAAAAAAAATACAGAAGAAAGAAGAAAGAAGAAAGAAGAAAGAAGAAAGAAGAAAGAAGAAAGAAGAAAGAAGAAAGAAGAAAGAATAAGAACATAAAATATAAAAGGATACATGGGAAAAAAGCTGAACTGGTGAAAGAAATAAAAAACCAAAAAATAAAAGTACTAGGAATAATGGAAACAAACAGGAAAGGGCAAGAAATAGTAAGAATACATAGAGGGTACTGGTTAATGTGGACAGGAGTAGAGGAAAAGAAAAAAACTAAAGGAGAAGTAGAAGTAGCTCCGGAAAGAATATGGGACGGGGAAAGATGATTTTTCCGCAATCGCACGGTGTGTTGGATGTGTGAGTTAACGTTTGTGCGTTTATGAAATACAAGTTTTAATATTTAAGTGTTTTTTGTTGATAATTTAATATAATTTTTTTAATTTTTAAATTTAAAATTTCTGCGATTTAATTATGAAAACTATATTTGTCAATAATTTCCAAAACATATTTTTTACTATTGATTACTTTTTAAATTTAATTTTTTTAAATAAAAAAATATTAATTAGTTAACTAAATGCTATGTAATTGATGATTGACGAATACTCAAATACAAAGTAGTTTTGACTAACCATTAGTCGCAAGTAATCGACTACTGATCAATCTGTAATCGTAAATAAACTGACTAATGACTAATTAATTAAAAAAATATTGTGACTAATGACTAATGATTGATTAGTTAGTCAGTAATCATTAATCAAACTAGTATTTTGACTAAATGGTTAGTCATTAACGCCCAACTCTGGTATGGTAGTCGGCGAGGAACACTTTGAGTTAATCTATAGATCACATTTTGGTCAATATTATTCTATTCCAGCAACAGATGCTTTCGGATACGTCGTCCCAACTCATCCCAGGCATGTTCTATGGGATTTATGTTCGGGCTGAACCGCAAAATTTCCACTTTATTCAGATAATCTCTGACAAATCTGGCTACGTGAGATCTAGCATTATCTTGCTCATAGTTGTCATAAAGGGCATAACATGATCTTTGAAAACTTCCATAATGTATCTTTGATCTGTCAGGGAGCCATTTTCTATAAAGACCAACTCTGTGCATGCTTTGGTAGAAATTTCTGCCCGAAACATTACCGACCCACCGCAAAATAGAAGTCATCAATACAAACTGAAGCGTATTTTTTTCCGCGTTTTTTTCACACTTTCCGACGTCTGTCTGATCCATTGAGGCAAAAGCGCGACTCATCTGAAAACAGTACTCTCAGGCTGACTAGACATACTCTTTTTTTAGTAATATATACTTTTTTTGAAGTTAGAATACTCTTTACTTTTTTTAATTCAAAATAATAACTTGTCCAGTCTTAAAAACAATAAATATGGCCATTAAATTAAATATATGTGTTTAGTCAAATAAGCCAAACTGTTAGTCCGGCATTAAAAAGTAAAAATGCAGCATTCAAAAATAAAAATCCGGCCATCAATTTGTTAAATTCTACTGCCAAAGCCTCCAAATTATAAATACTTCAAATTTGGCTTTTAAAATTGTAAATACGGCCTTCAAAGTGTTAAACTTTACTGTCAAACTGTTTAAATTATAAATCTAGACTTTAATCAATCCGGTTTAAAAAAAATTAATCTATTTTTAAAAAATGTAAATTCCGTCTACCAAATTGTAAATTTGGCTTTCAAATAGTTAATCAAGCCTCTAATTGTAAGCTCAGCTTTTAAAAATATAATTGCGGATTCTAAAAATTAAAATCCGGCCACCAATATATCATAAACTGTTAAATGCAGCCATAAAATATTTAAATATTGTTAAAAGTACGAAAATTTATGAAAAATCCGGATGTGGTTTGTTGTAAATGTACACATTTAGAAGTTGTACCATAAGTGTGTAAAAGAAAAAATTTAATTTTTTAAAAAAGTGGGTTTGAAAATGAGTGCATATCAGCGTAACTTTAATTTTTTTTCTAGCTGCAGTTTTTAGTTTGTTTTTGGTATAGAAACGGACGCATTCAGAAATTGTTCCACGTTCTGTGATAAATGTCATCCTGGAACAAGAAATGCACGAAAATAGTCGTTGTTGAGTAAGTGATTCTTTAATGGAAACTGAGAGTAAAGTCAAGCATTGTCGATTCCAATTTTGCTAGGTTTATATAAAATGTTGTAAATCTCCACTTAATCCAAGCATCTCTCATTTATTTTTGTGAATTTTTTTTTTAAATTACTGGGTTTATGTTAAATACTTTAACTATCTCTTGGTTATTCTAAAGATAAATTTAGAGGTAGAAAGTTGTGGGTTTTAATTTGAATTAAATTCAAAATGCGGCTAAAATGGATTAAAAACCAACTATAAAGTTGTATGGACAAAAGCTTCCTAAAATTGATCAAATTTGGATATATTTCAAAATAACATTAAAATCCAGTCCGGAAAGTATTAAAATCCGTCAAAAAACTTAAAATTTATACATAATTTAGACATTAAATACAAAATTAAAGTTCAACCATAAAGTATTGAAATTCAATCAAAAGTTACAGTTTAAAAAAAAATATTCTAAAATACGGATAAAACCTCAAGCATTTACAAAATTCGACAAATAAGAACTAAAATTTGCCCCAAAAGTAATTAAATCCGGCCATAAACTTTAATAATGTAATGACATAATCTCAAAAATTTGGTTATTAAAAACAAAATCTGGCTTAAAAAATTAAAACCTAAAAAAAAAAAACATTTTCCGTTTTTGTGCAGCTAACAAACATGACAGATGACGGGAACACAGTTTATAAATGTTGAGCCGGTAGTTTGATATGGTAGTATATGAGCTAGCAACGTCGAAAAAAAAAATCATTTTAGGTCGGCTAGTTTTTGAATATTTCTCATCTTTATTGACGATAGGTAAGAACGCGCCGAATATGGCAGCTGGGAGCGGTTGCGTATACCTGTGCGCAGCCCTCCCGTACAGGTAAAATTGAGCATTTTCAAAAAATTTTCAAAACATTTTAAGACGAAATTTTTTGTTTTATATTTTTTATGTCGCTTTACCATTATAAATCTATCTTGCCAGGCAGTATTGCCATCGTTAACATCGTTCCCGACACAATTTAAATAATTAAAAAATAATAATTTTAAAAACAATTTAATATATGATAAAAAACATCCTGTTAATTTGCCATACAGAAATTGGGTTGTTTAATTAGCAAATTGATCATTTTAAGTCAAAAAATAGGCAAGTTTGAAGAGTGCAGCATGTAATTCCTCAGGTGCGTAACAGAAAAAATAATACAAAGAAGATAATTAATAATAACACAAAAAAAATAATAAGTCGTCATCATCGCTATCACTATTTCCATTATCATTGTTGTTTTCGCATGTATTGTCGTCTTCTAGAACCTGAGTATCTGTAAAAGAATATATTTGGAAATATTAGCCAGTTGTTAAATGTTTGTAGCAAACTTCTAATTTTTTTATCAATAAATATTTAGTATAATGTCGGCAACCAATGATGGTAACTGATCTTCAAAAAACCAAACAAAATCAAATTGATTATTCTTAATGGTCCAACCAGAAGCTTCTGGAGATAACGAGGTTGGATATTTTAAGTAGGCGTTGCTCCAAAATTTTGCTACATATCAAATTCGTAATAAATGTTGCCGTAGCTCTGATTTACATGGAGGTAAATTTGATAAGTCAAAATTCCTAAACATTTTCTTGATGGTGTCGTCTGGGTTTTTGGATTAAAACGTACTGGAGATAAGTGAAATTTCACAGAATTGACGTCGCAATAATTAGGCACTCCATAAATATGGCAAACAAATTTCTCTAACGTAGCGAAACAAGATTTTGAAATGCTAATTGATAATCTTCCGATTCCGTAAACAATTTGAAAGGCCGGAGCTTGCCTTTACAAAAAAAGGCAGGTGTGTAATCACTGCCTGTCATTGCGTGGAAGACCGGCAAAGTTTTACATATGTTACTGCCAAGTGTAGTATGCAATTTATTGATATTGAGATATCGCTGGTGATTTCCAGTACCAATTTGTACCCATAATTTTAAAGAAACGTTCAGATGCTCCATGTTTCGGAGAAGTATAATTATTATATCCGAGTCCGAGCACCTTAACACAATTTCAGCATCTAAATCAATTTGGCAAATATGGTATATTATCCTAGAATCGGCCTCTTCATGCTTTTCACAAGATAATGATTCCTCTTCGGTCTGAATAACATTGTTGTCTTTAACTCGATAGCTATAGCATTTATTTTGTTTTGTTGCCAATGAAAAATGCCATATGACCAGTAGCCCAGTGGTCAATGAAAAACTTCACGATTGCTTCTTTAAATTTGATATTTTTGAGCTGAGCAGTAAAATTGTCTAGACGTATCTGGTTAGGTCCAATTGAAACCGAGCTGGATGATTCTTTGTGAAGTGCACGCTCACAATCTTTTATTGAAAGTGTAAAATATTGATCAAATACTATGTCAATACGCTTTGCTCTAGAATTGGTAATCATGCTGAGAAATTTTTTAGAGACTTCGTCAAAGGTTTGCAGCATAAAAAAACCGTCTAATACTATATCGACACATAGAGGATGCAAATTGTTATTAACACTCATTTTTGTTTCATAATTTTAATCAATTGCTATTTGTCTGTCTTGCAAATACTTCCATCCGCATGACACATGGATGTCGGCACAGGTGTAAGAGGGAAAGTTAATACTTATTTGATGTCAACTTTGTGGTTTTGGAATATACCCAACATGCAACCAAACAAATCTTTTTGCAGCTTTATTTCAACAATTTTATTTTTAAACGTGCCCTTTCTTTTCTTTGGTGCAACAGCAAAATTAAGTACTTTATTTTTTTTATAGGCTTGTAGAATCTATTTTCTTTTTGACCACATTCATCTATAAATTGTTTTCTCAAAAAATCACCATTTTCTTCCATTTTCAATAAAAATTCAGCAACATTTGAGAAAGCAATCTTTATCTACATTGGAATCAAATGGATTTAAATTTTTCTGCAATATCTCAATAAAGTTTGAGACTTGTTTAGCATAAATTTTAATTCTGCTCGGTTCTAAATCCGCAGCTACGTCTTGTAATTCCTTTAAACCACAAATATGAAGAGTGTGTGAAATTAAGGCAGCTCTTATGCTATGACTTTTTGTCCAACGTTGACGTGCTGCTAACAAATTTGTAAAATGTGCATTGCCACTTAATCGTCTGCATTAATTGTTTGATCCAATGTAAGATCTATAGGTATTCTGAAAAAAGGTTTATCTGTTCTTTTGACGCTAAAGTAACCTTTTTTGAAATCGTTTTCTAGTCCCGGGTGCGTCTTATTAACATTATTTAAATTATCCGAGTATTTCACACACCACCGTGCATAGTTTTGCTGATTAACTATGAAAAATAAGTTACTTATTTTTGGTATCATATATTTATATATTTCAAAATCACCCATATGTATGCTTCTTGAGAAGCAGATGTAATAATTGATGAGCTGTGTATACATCATATAGTACTGAGCTGTCTTCCCATGGTTGCCTTGTCGTGTACTATTGACATATATTTCATATAATGAAAATAATTCAGATAAAACTACCTCTGACGCAGTTGAATACAAAATATTTGTTTTTTGACATTTTAAAAGATCGTCGTAAATCTGCTATTTAAGAAAATTATATTCAACTGCTTTAGTTTTTAAAAATTGTTCAAAATGCAACATTTGCAACCAAGAGCCATCAAAGAATGCAAACGTTTACAATGATTAAAATGTTTCCCTTCAATAATCCCGTTAATCAATCCACTAGCTATAATTTTGCTCTCAATCAGCATGTGCATCAATCCAGACTCATTTATAAATGTGCCAATTGATTTGAAATATGCCATCATTAAGTGAAACAAACCGAGGTGTATAAACAGATTGTCAAACCTAGGCTTGAATTTTCAATGTAATTTTTGTTATTGCTAAATCATAAGTTACTTGTACGTGAGTTTGATTACATTCTATACCAATTTGTTGAGCCTGTTCCATTGTATTACCCATTATAGCTACATTAGTAGGTGAAGAATTAATAGACTTTTTGCTTTAAGCTCTTGTCTTTCAATAATTGACAAAATTGAAGTGTTTGGAACATGAAGAAAATGTAAAAGCAAGTGCAATAAATCGATAGATTGTATTAATGACAATTTATCTGGAAGAGTAAACTTATCTTGCTCAAGAGGAGTTAAACATCCAGACATCCTCAATCGTGTGACGTTTGGAGCAATGTCGGCATCAATAGCTTTAAAGGTTTTTTTTCTTCCTTTAGATGGGTTGGCAACGTTTTATCAACATCATCACTGGCAGTATTTAGATTTTGTTCTTGACAAACACTATCATCTATATTTTGATAGATAATTCCAACTGTGCCATGTAGAGTTTTTTTTTCATTAATTGTATCAACAAACATGTCAAAATTATCAAATGTCTGTGCATAATAACAAATTGCGAATAATGTCAGAAGAAGAAATTTTTGATGTAGCAACAGATGAAATTGTAACTTCACTTTCAAATTCTTCTAGAGTGTTATAGTTGCAGCAATCTATTTAAAATATTAATAATCTTCCGGCTATTTGTAAGACTTTTTATAGTTATTCCAAGAGTTATATGTTTAGACGGCTTAACTATCCCATTACTGACACAAAAAACAGCATCTGAGGCTAATGAACTCGTCAATCCCCCACAATTTTCACCATCTCTTCGACGAGCATCTTTCCCTCCAATTAAGGCTTTGAAGAATCGTTCCAATATTGCTGGAATAGCATCACTTTTTTTAAATAATAACAAATAGATAATTTAATTTAATTTGTTTATTTTATAATTATTTTTCTTTTAATTTTGTACCAATAACCAAAAGCATCAAAAACTTGATAGTTTTGCATATAATAACAAAAAATAACTAAAAAACTTGATTATTTTGCATAAAATAACAAAAAAATAACTCAAAAACACAATAATATTGCTAAAATATTCAAAAAGTAATTCAAAAACTTAACAATTTTGCTAAAATAACTATAAAGTAACTCAAAAGCTTGCCAATTTTGCATCAAATAATTAGAAAGCATTAAAACTTGATAATTTTGCAAATAATAACTAAAAAATAACTATAAAAAATAATTTAATAACTAAAAATTAACTTAAAAACTCAATAATTTTGGTAAAATAACCAAAAAGTAACTCAAAAACTTGCTAATTTTGCATTAAATAACCAAAAAGCATAAAAAATTTGATAGTTTTGCATATAATCACTAAAAATAACTAGAAAACTTGATAATTTTGCATAAAATAACAAAAAATTAACTCAAAAACTTGATCATTTTGCTAAAAAAATCAAAAACTCAAAAACTTGATAATTTTGAACATTACAGAAACATTTTTGACACTTTATAAAACTTATTTTACATTTAAGAATATTGCAGGAACATTTTTGAAAGTTCAGGAACAATTTTTGGCACTTTAGAACATAACGAGAATATTTTTAACAGTTTAGGCAATTTTTTTAACGTTTTAGAACATTACAGAAACATTCTTGACAGTCCAGGAAAATTATTTTGCATTTAAGAATATCAAAAGAACATTTTTGATAATTTAGGAACATTATTTTGCATTTGAGAACATTACAGGAACATTTTTGAAATTTCAGAAATATTTTTTGGCATTTTAAAACATTACAGAAATTTTTTTGACAGTTTAGGCAAATTATTTTGCACTTAGAACATTACACTATTTTATTTTACACTTCAAGAATATTTTTTGGAATTTTAGAGCATTACAGGAATATTTTTGACAGTCCATGAACATTATTTTGCACTTAAGATAATTGCAGGAAGATTTTTAACAGTTCATGAACATTTTTGGCACTTTAGAACACCACGGGAACATTTTTGACAGTTTAAGAATATTTTTTGGCGATTTAGTACATTACAGAAACATTTTTGACATTTCAAGAAAATTATTTTGAGTTTAAGAACATTTTTGACAGTTTAGGAACATTTTTAGCATTTTAGAACAATACAGGAACATTTTTGACTATTTAGGAAAACTATTTTGCATTTAGGAATATTACATGAACATTTTTGACAATTTAGGAACATTTTTTTTTACTTTAGAACATCAGGTGAACATTTTTGACAGTTTAGAAAAATTAATTTGCATTTAAGTATACAATGGGAACATTTTTCACAGTTCAGGAAAATTATTTTGAGCTTAGAACATTATATTTGACAATTCAATAACATTTTTTTGCACTTAAGAATATTACAGAAACATTTTTGACAAGTCAAGAATATTTATGAGAGGTTAGGAACATTTTTGACATGTCAGGAGCATTTTTTGGCACTTCAGTATATTACTGGAACATTTTTGACAGTTTTCAAATACTTTGTAGCATTTTTGAACGTTACAGGAACATTTTTGACAGTTTATAAACATTATTTTACACTTAAGAATGTCGCAGGAACATTTTTGACAGTTCAGAAACATTTTTTGACACTTTTAAACATAACGGGAATAATTTTGACAGTATAGGCACCTTTTTTGACGTTTGAGAACATCACAGAATTATTTTTGATAGTTTAGGAACATTTTTAGCATTTTAGAACAATACAGCAACATTTTTGACTATTTAGGAAAATTATGTTGCATTTAAGAATATTACATGAACATTTTTGACAATTTAAGAACATTTTTTTGCACTTTGGAACATCAGGTGAATATTTTTGACAGTTTAGAAAAAATAATTTGCACTTAAGAATATTATGAAAACATTTTTGACAGTTCAGGAAAATTATTTTGCACTTAGAACATTATAGAAACATATTTGACAGTTCCAAAACATTTTTTTGCACCTAAAAATATTACAGAAACATTTTTGATAGGTTAGGAACATTTTTGACATGTCAGGAATATTATTTGACACTTCAAAATATTACAGGAACATTTTTGACAGTTTTTAAATCATTTGTGACATTTTTGACAGTCCATGAATATTATTGTACACTTAAAAATATTACAAGAACATTTTTGACTGTTGAAGAACATTTTTTGCACTTAAGAACATTACAGGAATATTTTTTGGCATTTTTTTGAACATCACTAAAACATATTTAAGAGTCCAAGAAAATTATTTTGCATTTAAGAATATTATAGGAACATTTTTGACAATTAAAGAACATTTTTTGGCTTTTAATTAAATCTTTAGTTTTGATGTTCGATAAAAATTTAGTTTTATCTATATTTAAAATTGATTTCCGCCGGATTAATGTCGTTTTGTTGATTAAATCATTCTTTTCAAGACTTGCTAAGTCGTTGTCTTGAATTAAATTACTGTCTCTGTTCAAGATCACTTTATGCTTATTTTTAATTTGAATTTGAATTGTTTTTTTGGAAGTGTTTCACTATCTTACTTTCAAGGAAATGATTAGTTATGTAATTTGAGTTCGGTAATTTTTTTTCTTGTAGTTCAGATTGTAAATATCACAAAGAAATGACAATACAACTATTTCTTATTTGTGTTTTTATAGAACGTGTGTTTTACATTCTCCGACTCTGGTAATAATATTAAGGTTGCACTTATTTTATGTGAGTAGTTTGTTACTCCATGACTTCTTCTTACTCATTATTTAATTTTTTGTTTTCTCCTACCGATTCATTAAAATAATACTTTAAAGTTTGCTTTTTTGCACAATTTTTCTTTGTACCTGCTCTTCCTCTCTTTGCGCAAGAAGTTTATGAATGGCATGCTTGCAAGTACAAAGTAAGCGTCAGTAGGCACCTTTTGGTATGCGCTTCACACGCGTATAGCCATCTTTTTCTGCACCTTCAGTAGCATGCTTTTATTTTTTGATGTATTAATCTTCTTGTTCAGATAATATCGGCATAAAAATGATAGAAAGTGGTACTGCGCATAACATACTATTTTTCTTGCTGTAGGACCATGTACATTTGGATTGAAGCAAGCAAGTAGTAATATTTTTGTTTAGTTGGTTACTTTCTTAATCATTTTAGTAATGCTTAAAAGTACAGTTTTTGTGATTTTCGCAGTTATTTCCAGTCTATTTCCATTCATCCTTTTAGTAATTTGTTGTATTGCACGGTTTGCGTTAGCTATTAAGGTTTTTTTGTCTTTCTAATAACTACAACTGTTTGGTTGTGTGTATATCCCAAAATGGCATTTTTGGTTGCATAACTCCGTCATAATATACGTTCCATAATCAATTCCTGCAAAACTTTGCATGTAACTCTTTTTGGATCGTCTGGTGCTCACTAGCAATGTTTTTTTGGAAAAATAACTTTTTACAATTGCATGGTGAGATTTTTCTATTTTTTAGAGACCTGACAATATCCTTCTAAAGCGCAGAACTAATAACATTTTAACGTTTAGTGTGGCCAATAAACAGAGCCATACCTACCATTTTTTGCTTTATTTACTGTTCTAGAATTCTTTCCATTGCATCTGACCTTAACTTTACAAAACGATACTGTGAAATTCTCTACCTTTGGCTAAAAAATTCACAAACATTTTTTGTGTAAGATTTGAGATTTAGCGTTTTTTTAGCTTAAACATTAGATTTTAATCTTTTTTTAAATAATGACATTAAAGATGCTAAGTTTTCAATTAGAGCGAAACGGATGCTGTTTCATAAAAGTCTATAGATAGATAGATAGATAACATTTGTCAGGAAATAAACTATAAAACGCCTATTTTGGTTTACAATTTGCAAACATCTATTTTTTGCTCACCAGTTTATATATACATAAAATTCTCTTGCAAACTAATCATTTTTAAATAAATACATATTTATCCTGTCTGAAGTGTGAAGTTTCCTATTTTCGTGTAATGATATCTAATGATATAATTCATCATAGCAAGCAGCCGGTTATTATTAAACGTAATTATTGGTTGCTGTTATATTATGTGTGTTACGTTGCGATACGAGTGTGTGATCACTGTATAATTCATTGATCGCGATATAATTGTAGTTCAAACAAGGTGTATAATAGCTGTCTTATTTGTCAGACAGGATAGTCTAATAATTATCACGGTCGCACGCGTCAATAATTAAAACGACCTGTCACGGCTAACAAATCGAGAATTTTTATTTCTACTGTTTGCTTCAATTATATCATCCAATTATTGACACAAATATTTTGTCAGAGGGTGACAAATATGTGTTTAACAATTTAACGTTGTTCCTATAATGTCAATATAAAATATCATGTTTCATATCTACATTTTATATAGCTGATGATGTTAACCGACTTCTCTATTTATGTTTTAATTATTATTTAAAAATATCGTTATATTTATTAAATTATACTAACTAATTCGTTTGATAATGAATTGATACAAAAATGTTTCAATTACTTCCTCTTTTAAAAGGCCAAATTAAACACACTGGATCTCGTACAATAACCAGTTGAGCAATACGTATTTTTTTAAATAGTTTATTCAAAATAAAGCCATCATAAAATAGATGTTTGCAAATAAACTATAATATTTAAACTAATTAATTAAAAAAAATAATAAATTGTTTGAAAATATGAAATTCATGTTTATCATCCGCATGCTGCCCTCTTAAATAAATTCAAATTTTGTCTATTATTACTAATTCTGTTTTCAAAGCTGGACTTAGTGCAATGAAAAAACGCGGGTAAAAGCGACACGCACCCCCCGACTGCGGAAGAGTTACTGACGTTGCGCTGTATTGTAAGATTAGTAAGTATATTTCTCCTTCACACTACACTACCTCCTCTCCACACCGCCCGCCATTCTACGATCTTAAAAAAAATTACTCGGTTTCCTAATAAATTTATAAACTTAAAAACAAAATAGAGTAATCAAATATTTAATACGCGTATTCATAATTTTTTGAAACTCAAAAACGTGAAACAAATATACTTTTAGCCGGCGGTTGTTCCTGTGGCAAGCCATCGAACCCCAGCAGATGCTCTTGCAAACCAAAAGTCCGTAGGTCAAAGGGTTTTTCTTCGGCGATCGACGAAAAATAGGGTTTTATCGCCGATACGTACATAAGCTCACGTCGCCACACTAAAATTGGCAAACGTCGACCAATGTTGGTAATTTTTTGGTTACTGGGGTAATTTGGACCCCTGATTACGATTTTGGAATCGCCGTTTCAATATTCTCAACCGTTCACTTTCTGTTTGAATTTGTAAAAAAGGGTTATTTTTAGGCCATTTTTGAAACTCAAATACGTGAAACAAACATACTTTTAGCCGGCGGAGGGCAACGCGGTTGTTCCTGTGGCAAGCCATCGGACCCCGGCAGATGCTCTTGCAAACCGGAAGTCCGTAGGTCAAAGGGTTTTCCTTCGGCGATCGAAAAAGTCGAAACATACCAAAGAGGGGGGTCTTTCTTCTTTTTTGACAAGGATTTTTTCAATTTTAACGAAAAAAGGGCGGTTTTTTGGCATTTCCTGACGTAAAATAAACCCCTGATTACGATTTTGGGGGTCCGACACCGATATTCCTAGCATCCTGGCGTCAATTTTAAAATAACCGCGAAAAACACGGTTTTTCTGCGTTTCGAAGAGCAGAAAAGGTACTGAACGGTGAAGGGGAGAGACGATTTTTTTTCTGAGGGTAGCCAACAGACCCATCTGAATTCCCGCCAAACCGGAAGTCCGTAGGTCAAAGGGTTTTTCTTCGGCGATCGACGAAAAATAGGGTTTTATCGCCGATACGTACATAAGCTCACGTCGCCACACTAAAATTGGCAAACGTCGACCAATGTTGGTAATTTTTTGGTTACTGGGGTAATTTGGACCCCTGATTACGATTTTGGAATCGCCGTTTCAATATTCTCAACCGTTCACTTTCTGTTTGAATTTGTAAAAAAGGGTTATTTTTAGGCCATTTTTGAAACTCAAATACGTGAAACAAACATACTTTTAGCCGGCGGAGGGCAACGCGGTTGTTCCTGTGGCAAGCCATCGGACCCCGGCAAATGCTCTTGCAAACCGGAAGTCCGTAGGTCAAAGGGTTTTCCTTCGGCGATCGAAAAAGTCGAAACATACCAAAGAGGGGGGTCTTTCTTCTTTTTTGACAAGGATTTTTTCAATTTTAACGAAAAAAGGGCGGTTTTTTGGCATTTCCTGACGTAAAATAAACCCCTGATTACGATTTTGGGGGTCCGACACCGATATTCCTAGCATCCTGGCGTCAATTTTAAAATAACCGCGAAAAACACGGTTTTTCTGCGTTTCGAAGAGCAGAAAAGGTACTGAACGGTGAAGGGGAGAGACGATTTTTTTTCTGAGGGTAGCCAACAGACCCATCTGAATTCCCGCCAAACCGGAAGTCCGTAGGTCAAAGGGTTTTTCTTCGGCGATCGACGAAAAATAGGGTTTTATCGCCGATACGTACATAAGCTCACGTCGCCACACTAAAATTGGCAAACGTCGACCAATGTTGGTAATTTTTTGGTTACTGGGGTAATTTGGACCCCTGATTACGATTTTGGAATCGCCGTTTCAATATTCTCAACCGTTCACTTTCTGTTTGAATTTGTAAAAAAGGGTTATTTTTAGGCCATTTTTGAAACTCAAATACGTGAAACAAACATACTTTTAGCCGGCGGAGGGCAACGCGGTTGTTCCTGTGGCAAGCCATCGGACCCCGGCAGATGCTCTTGCAAACCGGAAGTCCGTAGGTCAAAGGGTTTTCCTTCGGCGATCGAAAAAGTCGAAACATACCAAAGAGGGGGGTCTTTCTTCTTTTTTGACAAGGATTTTTTCAATTTTAACGAAAAAAGGGCGGTTTTTTGGCATTTCCTGACGTAAAATAAACCCCTGATTACGATTTTGGGGGTCCGACACCGATATTCCTAGCATCCTGGCGTCAATTTTAAAATAACCGCGAAAAACACGGTTTTTCTGCGTTTCGAAGAGCAGAAAAGGTACTGAACGGTGAAGGGGAGAGACGATTTTTTTTCTGAGGGTAGCCAACAGACCCATCTGAATTCCCGCCAAACCGGAAGTCCGTAGGTCAAAGGGTTTTTCTTCGGCGATCGACGAAAAATAGGGTTTTATCGCCGATACGTACATAAGCTCACGTCGCCACACTAAAATTGGCAAACGTCGACCAATGTTGGTAATTTTTTGGTTACTGGGGTAATTTGGACCCCTGATTACGATTTTGGAATCGCCGTTTCAATATTCTCAACCGTTCACTTTCTGTTTGAATTTGTAAAAAAGGGTTATTTTTAGGCCATTTTTGAAACTCAAATACGTGAAACAAACATACTTTTAGCCGGCGGAGGGCAACGCGGTTGTTCCTGTGGCAAGCCATCGGACCCCGGCAAATGCTCTTGCAAACCGGAAGTCCGTAGGTCAAAGGGTTTTCCTTCGGCGATCGAAAAAGTCGAAACATACCAAAGAGGGGGGTCTTTCTTCTTTTTTGACAAGGATTTTTTCAATTTTAACGAAAAAAGGGCGGTTTTTTGGCATTTCCTGACGTAAAATAAACCCCTGATTACGATTTTGGGGGTCCGACACCGATATTCCTAGCATCCTGGCGTCAATTTTAAAATAACCGCGAAAAACACGGTTTTTCTGCGTTTCGAAGAGCAGAAAAGGTACTGAACGGTGAAGGGGAGAGACGATTTTTTTTCTGAGGGTAGCCAACAGACCCATCTGAATTCCCGCCAAACCGGAAGTCCGTAGGTCAAAGGGTTTTTCTTCGGCGATCGACGAAAAATAGGGTTTTATCGCCGATACGTACATAAGCTCACGTCGCCACACTAAAATTGGCAAACGTCGACCAATGTTGGTAATTTTTTGGTTACTGGGGTAATTTGGACCCCTGATTACGATTTTGGAATCGCCGTTTCAATATTCTCAACCGTTCACTTTCTGTTTGAATTTGTAAAAAAGGGTTATTTTTAGGCCATTTTTGAAACTCAAATACGTGAAACAAACATACTTTTAGCCGGCGGAGGGCAACGCGGTTGTTCCTGTGGCAAGCCATCGGACCCCGGCAGATGCTCTTGCAAACCGGAAGTCCGTAGGTCAAAGGGTTTTCCTTCGGCGATCGAAAAAGTCGAAACATACCAAAGAGGGGGGTCTTTCTTCTTTTTTGACAAGGATTTTTTCAATTTTAACGAAAAAAGGGCGGTTTTTTGGCATTTCCTGACGTAAAATAAACCCCTGATTACGATTTTGGGGGTCCGACACCGATATTCCTAGCATCCTGGCGTCAATTTTAAAATAACCGCGAAAAACACGGTTTTTCTGCGTTTCGAAGAGCAGAAAAGGTACTGAACGGTGAAGGGGAGAGACGATTTTTTTTCTGAGGGTAGCCAACAGACCCATCTGAATTCCCGCCAAACCGGAAGTCCGTAGGTCAAAGGGTTTTTCTTCGGCGATCGACGAAAAATAGGGTTTTATCGCCGATACGTACATAAGCTCACGTCGCCACACTAAAATTGGCAAACGTCGACCAATGTTGGTAATTTTTTGGTTACTGGGGTAATTTGGACCCCTGATTACGATTTTGGAATCGCCGTTTCAATATTCTCAACCGTTCACTTTCTGTTTGAATTTGTAAAAAAGGGTTATTTTTAGGCCATTTTTGAAACTCAAATACGTGAAACAAACATACTTTTAGCCGGCGGAGGGCAACGCGGTTGTTCCTGTGGCAAGCCATCGGACCCCGGCAGATGCTCTTGCAAACCGGAAGTCCGTAGGTCAAAGGGTTTTCCTTCGGCGATCGAAAAAGTCGAAACATACCAAAGAGGGGGGTCTTTCTTCTTTTTTGACAAGGATTTTTTCAATTTTAACGAAAAAAGGGCGGTTTTTTGGCATTTCCTGACGTAAAATAAACCCCTGATTACGATTTTGGGGGTCCGACACCGATATTCCTAGCATCCTGGCGTCAATTTTAAAATAACCGCGAAAAACACGGTTTTTCTGCGTTTCGAAGAGCAGAAAAGGTACTGAACGGTGAAGGGGAGAGACGATTTTTTTTCTGAGGGTAGCCAACAGACCCATCTGAATTCCCGCCAAACCGGAAGTCCGTAGGTCAAAGGGTTTTTCTTCG
The DNA here is from genome assembly GCA_963932245.1 of Tachinus rufipes. Taxonomy (NCBI): domain Eukaryota; kingdom Metazoa; phylum Arthropoda; class Insecta; order Coleoptera; family Staphylinidae; genus Tachinus; species Tachinus rufipes. Next base: position 98,547,919 of record OZ010747.1, on the reverse strand, counting down.
GCGATCGACGAAAAATAGGGTTTTATCGCCGATACGTACATAAGCTCACGTCGCCACACTAAAATTGGCAAACGTCGACCAATGTTGGTAATTTTTTGGTTACTGGGGTAATTTGGACCCCTGATTACGATTTTGGAATCGCCGTTTCAATATTCTCAACCGTTCACTTTCTGTTTGAATTTGTAAAAAAGGGTTATTTTTAGGCCATTTTTGAAACTCAAATACGTGAAACAAACATACTTTTAGCCGGCGGAGGGCAACGCGGTTGTTCCTGTGGCAAGCCATCGGACCCCGGCAGATGCTCTTGCAAACCGGAAGTCCGTAGGTCAAAGGGTTTTCCTTCGGCGATCGAAAAAGTCGAAACATACCAAAGAGGGGGGTCTTTCTTCTTTTTTGACAAGGATTTTTTCAACTTTAACGAAAAAAGGTCGGTTTTTTGGCATTTCCTGACGTAAAATAAACCCCTGATTACGATTTTGGGGGTCCGACACCGATATTCCTAGCATCCTGGCGTCAATTTTAAAATAACCGCGAAAAACACGGTTTTTCTGCGTTTCGAAGAGCAGAAAAGGTACTGAACGATGAAGGGGAGAGACGAATTTTTTTCTGAGGGTAGCCAACAAACCCATCTGAATTCCCGCCAAACCGGAAGTCCGTAGGTCAAAGGGTTTTTCTTCGGCGATCGACGAAAAATAGGGTTTTATCGCCGATACGTACATAAGCTCACGTCGCCACACTAAAATTGGCAAACGTCGACCAATGTTGGTAATTTTTTGGTTACTGGGGTAATTTGGACCCCTGATTACGATTTTGGAATCGCCGTTTCAATATTCTCAACCGTTCACTTTCTGTTTGAATTTGTAAAAAAGGGTTATTTTTAGGCCATTTTTGAAACTCAAATACGTGAAACAAACATACTTTTAGCCGGCGGAGGGCAACGCGGTTGTTCCTGTGGCAAGCCATCGGACCCCGGCAGATGCTCTTGCAAACCGGAAGTCCGTAGGTCAAAGGGTTTTCCTTCGGCGATCGAAAAAGTCGAAACATACCAAAGAGGGGGGTCTTTCTTCTTTTTTGACAAGGATTTTTTCATTTTTAACGAAAAAAGGTCGGTTTTTTGGCATTTCCTGACGTAAAATAAACCCCTGATTACGATTTTGGGGGTCCGACACCGATATTCCTAGCATCCTGGCGTCAATTTTAAAATAACCGCGAAAAACACGGTTTTTCTGCGTTTCGAAGAGCAGAAAAGGTACTGAACGGTGAAGGGGAGAGACGAATTTTTTTCTGAGGGTAGCCAACAAACCCATCTGAATTCCCGCCAAACCGGAAGTCCGTAGGTCAAAGGGTTTTTCTTCGGCGATCGACGAAAAATAGGGTTTTATCGCCGATACGTACATAAGCTCACGTCGCCACACTAAAATTGGCAAACGTCGACCAATGTTGGTAATTTTTTGGTTACTGGGGTAATTTGGACCCCTGATTACGATTTTGGAATCGCCGTTTCAATATTCTCAACCGTTCACTTTCTGTTTGAATTTGTAAAAAAGGGTTATTTTTAGGCCATTTTTGAAACTCAAATACGTGAAACAAACATACTTTTAGCCGGCGGAGGGCAACGCGGTTGTTCCTGTGGCAAGCCATCGGACCCCGGCAGATGCTCTTGCAAACCGGAAGTCCGTAGGTCAAAGGGTTTTCCTTCGGCGATCGAAAAAGTCGAAACATACCAAAGAGGGGGGTCTTTCTTCTTTTTTGACAAGGATTTTTTCAAATTTAACGAAAAAAGGTCGGTTTTTTGGCATTTCCTGACGTAAAATAAACCCCTGATTACGATTTTGGGGGTCCGACACCGATATTCCTAGCATCCTGGCGTCAATTTTAAAATAACCGCGAAAAACACGGTTTTTCTGCGTTTCGAAGAGCAGAAAAGGTACTGAACGGTAAAGGGGAGAGACGAATTTTTTTTTGAGGGTAGCCAACAGACCCATCTGAATTCCCGCCAAACCGGAAGTCCGTAGGTCAAAGGATTTTTCTTCGGCGATCGACGAAAAATAGGGTTTTATCGCCGATACGTACATAAGCTCACGTCGCCACACTAAAATTGGCAAACGTCGACCAATGTTGGTAATTTTTTGGTTACTGGGGTAATTTGGACCCCTGATTACGATTTTGGAATCGCCGTTTCAATATTATCAACCGTTCACTTTCTGTTTGAATTTGTAAAAAAGGGTTATTTTTAGGCCATTTTTGAAACTCAAATACGTGAAACAAACATACTTTTAGCCGGCGGAGGGCAACGCGGTTGTTCCTGTGGCAAGCCATCGGACCCCGGCAGATGCTCTTGCAAACCGGAAGTCCGTAGGTCAAAGGGTTTTCCTTCGGCGATCGAAAAAGTCGAAACATACCAAAGAGGGGGGTCTTTTTCCTTTTTTGACAAGGATTTTTTCAATTTCGGTTTTTTGGCATTTCCTGACGTAAAATAAACCCCTGATTACGATTTTGGGGGTCCGACACCGATATTCCTAGCATCCTGGCGTCAATTTTAAAATAACCGCAAAAAACACGGTTTTTCTGCGTTTCGAAGAGCAGAAAAGGTACTGAACGGTGAAGGGGAGAGACGAATTTTTTTCTGAGGGTAGCCAACAGACCCATCTGAATTCCCGCCAAACCGGAAGTCCGTAGGTCAAAGGGTTTTTCTTCGGCGATCGACGAAAAATAGGGTTTTATCGCCGATACGTACATAAGCTCACGTCGCCACACTAAAATTGGCAAACGTCGACCAATGTTGGTAATTTTTTGGTTACTGGGGTAATTTGGACCCCTGATTACGATTTTGGAATCGCCGTTTCAATATTATCAACCGTTTACTTTCTGTTTGAATTTGTAAAAAAGGGTTATTTTTAGGCCATTTTTGAAACTCAAATACGTGAAACAAACATACTTTTAGCCGGCGGAGGGCAACGCGGTTGTTTCTGTGGCAAGCCATCGGACCCCGGCAGATGCTCTTGCAAACCGGAAGTCCGTAGGTCAAAGGGTTTTCCTTCGGCGATCGAAAAAGTCGAAACATACCAAAGAGGGGGGTCTTTCTCCTTTTTTGACAAGGATTTTTTCAATTTTAACGAAAAAAGGTCGGTTTTTTGGCATTTCCTGACGTAAAATAAACCCCTGATTACGATTTTGGGGGTCCGACACCGATATTCCTAGCATCCTGGCGTCAATTTTAAAATAACCGCAAAAAACACGGTTTTTCTGCGTTTCGAAGAGCAGAAAAGGTACTGAACGGTGAAGGGGAGAGACGAATTTTTTTCTGAGGGTAGCCAACAGACCCATCTGAATTCCCGCCAAACCGGAAGTCCGTAGGTCAAAGGGTTTTTCTTCGGCGATCGACGAAAAATAGGGTTTTATCGCCGATACGTACATAAGCTCACGTCGCCACACTAAAATTGGCAAACGTCGACCAATGTTGGTAATTTTTTGGTTACTGGGGTAATTTGGACCCCTGATTACGATTTTGGAATCGCCGTTTCAATATTATCAACCGTTCACTTTCTGTTTGAATTTGTAAAAAAGGGTTATTTTTAGGCCATTTTTGAAACTCAAATACGTGAAACAAACATACTTTTAGCCGGCGGAGGGCAACGCGGTTGTTCCTGTGGCAAGCCATCGGACCCCGGCAGATGCTCTTGCAAACCGGAAGTCCGTAGGTCAAAGGGTTTTCCTTCGGCGATCGAAAAAGTCGAAACATACCAAAGAGGGGGGTCTTTCTCCTTTTTTGACAAGGATTTTTTCAATTTTAACGAAAAAAGGTCGGTTTTTTGACATTTCCTGACGTAAAATAAACCCCTGATTACGATTTTGGGGGTCCGACACCGATATTCCTAGCATCCTGGCGTCAATTTTAAAATAACCGCAAAAAACACGGTTTTTCTGCGTTTCGAAGAGCAGAAAAGGTACTGAACGGTGAAGGGGAGAGACGAATTTTTTTCTGAGGGTAGCCAACAGACCCATCTGAATTCCCGCCAAACCGGAAGTCCGTAGGTCAAAGGGTTTTTCTTCGGCGATCGACGAAAAATAGGGTTTTATCGCCGATACGTACATAAGCTCACGTCGCCACACTAAAATTGGCAAACGTCGACCAATGTTGGTAATTTTTTGGTTACTGGGGTAATTTGGACCCCTGATTACGATTTTGGAATCGCCGTTTCAATATTATCAACCGTTCACTTTCTGTTTGAATTTGTAAAAAAGGGTTATTTTTAGGCCATTTTTGAAACTCAAATACGTGAAACAAACATACTTTTAGCCGGCGGAGGGCAACGCGGTTGTTCCTGTGGCAAGCCATCGGACCCCGGCAGATGCTCTTGCAAACCGGAAGTCCGTAGGTCAAAGGGTTTTCCTTCGGCGATCGAAAAAGTCGAAACATACCAAAGAGGGGGGTCTTTCTCCTTTTTTGACAAGGATTTTTTCAATTTTAACGAAAAAAGGTCGGTTTTTTGGCATTTCCTGACGTAAAATAAACCCCTGATTACGATTTTGGGGGTCCGACACCGATATTCCTAGCATCCTGGCGTCAATTTTAAAATAACCGCAAAAAACACGGTTTTTCTGCGTTTCGAAGAGCAGAAAAGGTACTGAACGGTGAAGGGGAGAGACGAATTTTTTTCTGAGGGTAGCCAACAGACCCATCTGAATTCCCGCCAAACCGGAAGTCCGTAGGTCAAAGGGTTTTTCTTCGGCGATCGACGAAAAATAGGGTTTTATCGCCGATACGTACATAAGCTCACGTCGCCACACTAAAATTGGCAAACGTCGACCAATGTTGGTAATTTTTTGGTTACTAGGGTAATTTGGACCCCTGATTACGATTTTGGAATCGCCGTTTCAATATTATCAACCGTTCACTTTCTGTTTGAATTTGTAAAAAAGGGTTATTTTTAGGCCATTTTTGAAACTCAAATACGTGAAACAAACATACTTTTAGCCGGCGGAGAGCAACGCGGTTGTTCCTGTGGCAAGCCATCGGACCCCGGCAGATGCTCTTGCAAACCGGAAGTCCGTAGGTCAAAGGGTTTTCCTTCGGCGATCGAAAAAGTCGAAACATACCAAAGAGGGGGGTCTTTCTCCTTTTTTGACAAGGATTTTTTCAATTTTAACGAAAAAAGGTCGGTTTTTTGGCATTTCCTGACGTAAAATAAACCCCTGATTACGATTTTGGGGGTCCGACACCGATATTCCTAGCATCCTGGCGTCAATTTTAAAATAACCGCAAAAAACACGGTTTTTCTGCGTTTCGAAGAGCAGAAAAGGTACTGAACGGTGAAGGGGAGAGACGAATTTTTTTCTGAGGGTAGCCAACAGACCCATCTGAATTCCCGCCAAACCGGAAGTCCGTAGGTCAAAGGGTTTTTCTTCGGCGATCGACGAAAAATAGGGTTTTATCGCCGATACGTACATAAGCTCACGTCGCCACACTAAAATTGGCAAACGTCGACCAATGTTGGTAATTTTTTGGTTACTGGGGTAATTTGGACCCCTGATTACGATTTTGGAATTGCCGTTTCAATATTATCAACCGTTCACTTTCTGTTTGAATTTGTAAAAAAGGGTTATTTTTAGGCCATTTTTGAAACTCAAATACGTGAAACAAACATACTTTTAGCCGGCGGAGGGCAACGCGGTTGTTCCTGTGGCAAGCCATCGGACCCCGGCAGATGCTCTTGCAAACCGGAAGTCCGTAGGTCAAAGGGTTTTCCTTCGGCGATCGAAAAAGTCGAAACATACCAAAGAGGGGGGTCTTTCTCCTTTTTTGACAAGGATTTTTTCAATTTTAACGAAAAAAGGTCGGTTTTTTGGCATTTCCTGACGTAAAATAAACCCCTGATTACGATTTTGGGGGTCCGACACCGATATTCTTAGCATCCTGGCATTATTTTTAAAATAACCGCGAAAAACACGGTTTTTCTGCGTTTCGAAGAGCAGAAAAGGTACTGATCGCTGAAGGGGAGAGACGAATTTTTTTCTGGGGGTAGCCAACAGACCCATCTGAATTTCCGCCAAACCGGAAGTCCGTAGGTCAAAGGGTTTTTCTTCGGCGATCGACGAAAAATAGGGTTTTATCGCCGATACGTACATAAGCTCACGTCGCCACACTAAAATTGGCAAACGTCGACCAATGTTGGTAATTTTTTGGTTACTGGGGTAATTTGGACCCCTGATTACGATTTTGTAATCGCTGTTTCAATATTTTCAACTGTTCACTTTCTGTTTGAATTTGAAAAAAAGGGCTATTTTTAGGCCATTTTTGAAACTCAAAAACGTGAAACAAACATACTTTTAGCCGGCGGAGGGCAACGCGATTGTTCCTGTGGCAAGCCATTGGACCCCGGCAGATGCTCTTGCAAACCGGAAGTCCGTAGGTCAAAGGGTTTTCCTTCGGCGATCGAAAGAGTCGAAACATACCAAAGGGGGGTCTTTCTCCTTTTTTGACAAGGATTTTTTTAATTTTAGGGAAAAAAGGTTGGTTTTTTGGCATTTCCTGACGTAAAATAAACCCCTGATTACGATTTTGGGGGTCCGACACCGATATTCCTAGCATCCTGGCGTCAATTTTAAAATAACCGCGAAAAACACGGTTTTTCTGCGTTTCGAAGGGTAGAAAAGGTACTAAACGGTGAAGGGGAGAGACGAATTTTTTTCTGAGGGTAGCCAACAGACCCATCTGAATTCCCGCCAAACCGGAAATCCGTAGGTCAAAGGGTTTTTCTTCGGCGATTGACGAAAAATAGGGTTTTATCGCCGATACGTACATAAGCTCACGTCGCCACACTAAAATTGGCAAACGTCGACCAATGTTGGTAATTTTTTGGTTACTGGGGTAATTTGAACCCCAGATTACGATTCCGAAATCGCCGTTTCAATATTCTGAACCGTTCACTTTCTGTTTGAATTTGTAAAAAAGGTCAATTTTTGGGCCATTTTCGAAACTTAAAAACTTAAAACAAACATACTTTTAACCGGCGGAGGGCGCGGTTATACTTGTGGTAAGCCATCGGACCCCATCAGATGCTCTTGCAAACCGAAAGTCCATAGGTCATAGGGTTCTCTGTTGGCGAAAAAAAGGTTTTTCTCAATTTTTTTTAAATTTTTATTTTAATTTTTGGAAAAAGTTGTTTTTTTTGCATTCCTTGACTTAAAATTGACCCTTGCTTACAATTTTGGTGATCCGATTCCGATATTCTTAGCATTTTTCTGTCAATTTTAATATAATTGTTTAATATATATAAAAAAGTTCAAACGTACTTAATTTTTTATATATGTAACTATCTATATAACATAATTTGTTCTGGAGTTCAATAATTGGTTTGGATTCATTAAATTCCTTTAACTTATTTAATTCATTTTATATTTATATAACTCCCATCTGGCAGCCAAAGTAGCAACTATGAAATGGATCATTTATTATAAATTTCTTTTTAACTTGCTATTTTATGACATAAGTAAATTTATGTACAAAAGTGTTTGTTTTATAATACTAATGTAGTTAAATGTTATTTATTAAGTAATGAACTGTTTTTGTTTTAATATTTATTTTATATTTAAACCCGCAAACACACTATAGTCTCATAGATGTCACTAAAATTAAAAAAAAAAAATTAGTTGATTCGTGCTGCCATCTACTAAACATTGGCGTTACTGAAAAATTCAATTCAAATTCAGAATTCTACCATTTGATTGCTTGAGACGCATGCCGCGCCAAACGCCACCATCGACCCGTGTGTTTTGACAGAAAACACCGAGGTATCGTAATGTTTATGTCGCCTATCGCAACAAAACCGAAAAAAAGTTGCGTCCCGCAATCGGAATAACAGTAAATCCGGCGGATTCGCGACCGGTGACCAGTGCTGTGGCCGTTACTCTGTGCAGACAACCCCTAAAGTGATTAAAATCCAGTTTAAAATAAGCATAAAGTGGAATAAACAACAGGGAAGGATTGATTGAGAGAGGTGAGTTCGAGCCAAAAGATGTGAAGTGTTGTTTATTTATTTTTAGGTGTTTTAATAAATTTAATTAATATTACCATTGCAACAATTGATTGGGGGATTGGGTTGAGGAGCCATGTCTGGCGGGATGTGCATGCATGGGGTAGGTCGGGTAACCCCGGGGTGTAGCCATTTTTAAATCCATATCAACCGTTTTTTATATAACATGTGGATTTTTAAACAATTAATTATTAATGCAATGAAGCAATATTGTAAACAGTACATAATGTAAACAATTAACATATTTAAACAATTAATAATGTTATTGTTTTAAAAATATGTTTTGGAAGGAAGTGTCAATTAACATAATGTATTGACCTTTATGAATGAAACAAAGCAAGTCTGATAAGGCTAATTTATATACTTTTTATTTCTGATATGTCAGTTGAAGGGTCTATTTTGTTATCTCTATTTTTCAGCTGGCATTGGCATAGGGTTGATTTCATAATCTGTGTATACATTTATTTGAATGGGTCTGTCTGGTTTGGAATGAATTGTCTGTCATCTCGTATGATGATATTATTCATGTCAAATTGTTCCTACTCAGATGAGTAGTGGCTAAATAGTTTTATTACACAATTTTGCATAAAAGTATGTCATTTAAAATTTCAGAATTTATGAAATAAATTTATTTAATTTATTCATATCTCTTCTGAATTTTTTTGCACTTGCCAGAGACTGGTACAACATCGTTAATACTCGTGGGAAATGGGTATCATTACGTGCTAGTTGTATAATATACTATTTTTATTAGTCTCAATTATTCTGTTATTTTAATCAATACAATTAATTTTACAAATCTTGTAAGTGTGCTTAGTTTGTCAAAGGTATTGGGATTCGGACATTTAAATGTATTCAATGGAGCTACCATCATTCATATTATCATTTATAATTCAAATAGAAGTCCATTTGAAATTAAGTATATTATGTTACAGTCCTCTCGACTTGCAGGAGGGGAGAAACACCTTGAAAATGTTGACTGTTAGTGTTTCTAAGATGTGGGCCTCTTGTTTGGTCGCCGAGTGTCCGATTATTGAAGGTTTTATTCCAGTCTCTTCATCTTCTGTGTTTCTCGGGACTAAGGTGTCCTGACATAGTTGTTCTTATTCTTTAGTTTGGGGTTTTGGTAGTTTTTGGTTGTGAGTGGTGTCGATCGCTGTTTTGTCCATGATTTCTTGGATAACTAATGGTTTGATGGTGTTCGGTTTGAGACGTTTTTGGTCTTTCATCTCCAACGTGATTTTGTTGATCGTCGCAGTTTTGGAGTCTCATCTTTTTTTTTTCTGAGAAGGTGGACAACGTCTACAAGGCATCCCGAGGGGTAGTGTAAGATTTTTACTGACTAAAACCAACTTCCTCTCTTCTTGCGGGAATAACGATCTTTCTCCACCTCGGGATTGTAGTGAAGTATTACTTTGAAGGAACTCCCTCTTTTCTTCATCTTTTATACGTAGCATGGATCATATCATGATGGCCACAATGTTCCAATTGGACACCGAATTATTAAAAAAATATTAAAACAAAAGAAAAAAGAAGTAGAGGACAAAATTAAGGAAAGAAAAGAAAATTACTACAAAAACAAAATAAAAAACGCAAATGGAAATCAAGCTAAACAATGGTCGGAAATAAATAGTATGCTAAATAAAACAAAGAAAAAAACAAAACAAGAAATAACTGAAATTATAACAAAACACGGACAAAAAAAACAGATAAAATTGACATAGCGGACGAACTGAACAACTACTTTGCAACAGTAGGAAAAAACTTGGCAAACAAAATTAAGAAGAATGATGGCAGGAAAACAACAACAACAACTGTAAGAATAGAAGAAGAAGCTAAGTTTGACGAAACAACAGAAGAAGAGATAGAAGATATAATCAAACAACTGAAAATAAGAAGCGCGCCAGGAGAAGATCAAATAACCCATGACGTAATAAAAGCTATAAAAAAAGAAGTAGCACCAATACTGAAAAAACTAATAAATAAAATGATACAAACAGGTGAATATCCACAAATACTCAAAAAACAAATTATAAAACCAATACACAAAAAAGGAGAAAAATCAAAATCAGAAAATTATAGACCACTATCGCTTATATAAGTGTTAAGCAAAATAACAGAAAAAGCAATATATAACAGACTTATGACACACATAAACAAACATAACATAATAAACAAAAGACAATATGCATTTCAAAAAAACTCAAACACTATGGGCATAACAACTGATATAATACAACACATAGCAGGAAAGCTAGATGACAAACAGTATGTAATACCAATATTTATAGACATGAGGAAAGCCTTTGACACAATCGACAAAGACAAATTGATCAACAAAATGGAAATTCTTGGAATAAGAAACACAAACTTAAAACTACTAAAAACATATATTAAAAACAGAACACAAAAAACAAGAATAAACGACATACTTAGTACATCTACAATAGCAGAATATGGGCTACCACAAGGTGGAGTACTAGCGCCAATATTGTATATATTATACATAAATGATATATATAATATAAACTTAGTTGGTGAAATATATACATATGCTGATGACACATGTATTATATATCACGGAAAAAATAAAGAAGAGATAGAGAGAAACATAAATGAAGACGTTAAGAAATTAACTAAATGGTACGACGAAAACATACAAACAATAAATGAAGAAAAAACAACGTATATGATAATAAGACAAAAAAACACAAAAGATATTAACATAAAAATTGAAATAAATAACATACCAATTACTAGAACAAAACAGACAAAATACTTAGGAATAATATTAACTGAAAAACTCACCTGGGATACACATATTAACAAATTATTAAAAGAAAGCGCAGCAACAATAGGAGCTGTGTATAGAGCTAGGGAATGCATTACAAAAGAAACTGCATTAAGTATCTACCATTCACTATTTTTAGCAAAAATTAATTATTTAATAAACATATGGGGAGAAACAACAAGAACAAACATTCAAAAAATTCAAAGGCAACAGAACAAAATTCTAAAAATAATATACAAACTACCAAAACTAACACAAACAGAAGAAGTATACAAAATAATTAACGAAACAAAGATAAACGAAAAAATAAAAATAGAAAAATGCAAACTAATATACAAAATTAAAAATAAAGAAATTAAAACCAACCTCCAAATAAAATGCAACAAAGAAATTCACGGACATAACACAAGAAGAAGAAGCAATATACATGTACACACAACAAGGACAGAAAAAGCAAAACAAACAATACTAGGCAATGGACTTGTCACTTACAACCAACTGCCTGAAAGTATCAAGAAAATAAAGAATTATAAAGAATTCAAAATTAAAATTAAAAAACACTATATATTAACAAGATCTAATTAGAAGAAGACAGAAGCAGATAAATAGAAACATAAAATGGTGCCCCGAATACGAAGCTCTGCAGCCATCCACATGGAAACGGTGTAGAGCAGCAAGTGGGGAGAAAAAAACAAATAATATAAACTGTAAATATGTAAACATTTTATAATAAAAACTAAATATTAAAAAAAAGACAGCATTAATGGTGGTAGCATGTTATTCGGAAAGTTCTCGGCCAACAGTTTAATTCTTGCTCTTTCACGCATCTCCAGCCATCTCTTGCAATGAAACACGGTGTGCTCAACTGTATTCTTTGCACACAGTACAAAACAGTACGCCCAGAAACAACTACGTTAGTACCTGCGTGAGGTAGTAGTTTGCCTCGTCATAGGGGCTATGACGAAACGTTGGGTGTGTCGGGGCGACCAACCCAACGCCTCACGTCTGCGATGAGCCGTCTGGATCATGCAAGCCACCCCCACTCGACACGCATTGTTCCTAACTTTTCTGCCATTTTTCTTCCGCTTCTCACTTAGTAAGGCGACTCTCCCAAACCGCCGTTTTCACTTGCGCTGTCTTTTGTTTGGTGCAGATTCTCTGGTACCACCTCCTTTGAGTCTTTCTTTGCTGCACACGGCATTCCCCCATATTTCTACTTCATAGAGCACTATGGTGGAGACTACCAAGCACTAGGTGTCTAGTAGAAGATTGCACTTTTCTCAGGTTTGGCATTAGCTCTGCTAAGGACCGAGCCGCTTTCTCTGCTTTTTTACTTACTTCTCTTGCTTGCATACCCCACGTTAAGTTTGCCCTTAGCATAACCTCCAAAAAGTTAAAAAATGTGTTAAAGGCGTTCTTCACGTCCAGGGCAACCAAGACCCAAGCTTTCCGATGTGTGTAGGTGAATTTTTTGGGGCTACTTTGGCGCGTTTAGTGTTGACCGCTGAGAGCTTGGTTACCCTGAAGTACCTCTAGCAGCCTTCTCACTCACATTAGGTGCTTAAAGAGCTTTCTGGCTACGTCTAGAAGATATTTAGGCCCAAAAGTCCTTGCACCTACTCCACCCTTTCTTTTGTCAAGAAGAACAAGTTTTGCTCTTTTACAAATTTTTTGGAAGTCTTTGTTTTTTGCGTTTTTGTTTATTATGGCTAGCCACACTTTGGGGCACCGATCTAAAAGGGTTTGGTGCTCGAAACGCATCTTTCTGTATACTTCCCGAAGCTTGTCTTCCGTAATCGGACGGATTTTTTCTGCTTCTGAAGGCTATCTTCTAACAGCCCTTCCATACTGTCAGACGGGCTTCACTTAGAGCGCTACCAACTTGCAACTGCTGTTGATGGTTGCCGACGGAATCAGGTTGGAAATCGTTGCCTGGAAACTGCACCTACGGTAGGTAGATTGGTACAGGGGGTCCTGATGATTTTCGTTTCTTTGATGGTGGCTTGGGCTTGACTGACTCAAAAACGAAAAAGTTGGATTTTTATAGGAAGAGGGATAGGAATTTCAACATTAGATTGGCCGATGTTGCTTTGCCTACTGGCTGCACCAAAAAATGTTGTTTTTTTTTTAATAATTGCCGGTCATCTATAGGCTCTATTTCTCTACTCGTCAGTGATTGTTTTTCTTGTTGGTATCAATTCCCATCAATTTTTTTGATGGAGGCAGCTTTTGTCAGGTGGTCCTGTAGGTGATGCTGGCCGGATATCATTCAGGTGAAGTTTGGAGGGTAGGCTACTTCATCTAATTATTTGTGAAACTTTTTGTTCTTATGCTTGGGACGTAAGTGTGGACGTTGGTATGGTAGCTTAGCATGCCTTTGTTGGGCCTTTTGTAGTTGTTGGTCAAGGTCTGGTAGGTTTTTGGTAAGGTAAAGTAAAGTAAAATGGTTGGTGTGTCCCAGCTTCCCGGTTTTGTTAGGTTATGTTCTAGTAGTAAATTGGTCGCATTGGTCTTGCGGTTATTGTGGTAGAACGCGAGTGGTAACAGTTTATTTTACTGTGTTCTTGGATGTTCTACATGAAGCAGGTAAGACTTTTTCAGCTTGTTTGCTTGTGGGGGGTAAGTGGCTGTGATATGTTGCCTTTATCTTCTACTTCTGCATGGCGATCTTAAAGGTCTGGCTCACGCACTGCGAACAATTATCTCATCATTGCGTTTTGGGATATTTCCATCAGTGAATGAGATTGTTTTCCAGCTCCTGGGCGATTGTTTCACTGGTTGCTGATGGCAGTGGTACGTCTTAGGCTCATCATGTACACAAATCTATGATGGTGAGAATTATTTTCACTTGTTTCTGCTCGAGGGATGTGACTGAAGGATGGTCGTATGTGTTTTAACACTTAATGTATTGCTATTGGTGGTGATGGCTCTTTTTAGCCGGCGGAGGTGCGCAGCAATTTACTTTGCGCTCCCAGACGCTATCCCATATCTGCATCACGGGAAAGTCTGGGTCCTTGAGCTTTTTCATGTATTTTCAAATGATCTCTTGGGTATGAGGTAATATTTTTTGGCACCTGCGTACTATCTCTGCTAAGGTTTTGCCTTCGAGCAGATTTGCTGTTAATTTGTTTTTGTTTTAAATTATTTATTTAACATTGTTTTATTTCTGCTGCTAAGGCTAATTACCGACGCCAGAGGTTAAGACTACTACATCTGGGAATTTTGTCGCACATTCAGGAATTCTAACTTTAATTATTGGGTTCTTTAACGTGCACGCAACATTGAGGCAGTACACGGGACCTACTAAAGTTTCTCTTATCCGAAAAAAAGCGTAAAAATAGTCTAGCCAATTAGAGAGGTTGCTTTCACGGCTTCGAACGTCCGCTTTTTGGTTTCAGTCTAGATGAATGGTTTCTTAGACACTTTTTTCGAAAATTCTGGGACGTATTCCCGGTGCAGATGCCTATGAATCGGCGGAGTTGCTTTTTGTTATTTGGTTTTGGGTGGTCTCGAATTGCGGCAAATACTCTTCTGAACTTATTTCGTATTTCAAATATTCAACATTGACTTTTCCAAGTTTGCATTTTGATATTTTGCATTTTAATCCATATTTTTGTAATCGTTCCAGAACTCGGCGTAGAAGGGGAATTTGCTCCTTATGGTTTTGGGAGTTGACTATGATATTGTCTAGGTAGACCAAGACATTGAATGGTACTTAGGAGCTTATCGAATACTCTAGACGATGTGTTTTTGGACTGTTTCAAATTGCATTACGGTGAAGTGGTAGGTGCCTCCATCAGATACAGTGATGGCGGTGTATGGCTTGTGGCTAACCGGTGGTCAGGCTGAGTAAATACTTGGGCACTTTAGGGTCTCTCGGATTTTTGGGAATGGAGTTGATTTGGTTTTGGTTACGTCGTTTAGTTTTCTGTAGTCAATGCAATGATTATTTTATTCTTGAGCAATTGTAGATTTGTTTGAAGATTGCTTGAACTGGAGCTTTGTTTATTTGTTGGGCAATGGTCTTATTTGCCGTTGGTACGATGCTGTGATTGAATACTACATGGAATTGTTAGTTTGGTTGTATACTAGAATATGATGGTCCGGCGCTTCTTTCTGTAATGAAGGAATAGGCGGTAATTTTTGAACCCGACGTTCTGATCTCTTAATTTTTGTTGGCCCAGTATTATCTTTTTTTTTAACTTCTGACACACAGTCTTAAGATGGAAGCCATAGGGAGAGAACAGAGGAAGAGGACGACCACAAATGAGATGAGCTGGTGACCTTAAAAGAGCAGCGGGTCTGAACTGGTTCATGGTTGAACAGGATTGACAGGTTTGGAGAAGTAAAAGAGAGGCTTATATCCAAAGGATAGAAAATGGCTGACTGAAGAAGAAGAAGAGGTAGCCCGTAAGGGAACACGACGGCACTCATCTAACGTTGTCCAGAAATTTTGGCTAACAGAGTACTATGTTGCATATAGTTGTACCTCATGGATGTATTCATTTGAACTAAGTGTAGATTCTGCCTGATTCTAAAATTTTGGGCAAAAGAGGAACTACTTAGTTTACAAGATGTGAGGTACAGGCGGTAGACTCAAATGAGTACTGAGAGAAGCTGCCAGTGCCTGCTCAAATTGGTCTCTCACTGGCAGTCCAGTTCTTCAGTAGATAGAGTGGGTCTTGTTGTTCACGTGCGTGGAGATATGTCCTTGATTTGGGGGGAAATACACTTTGCATGTATGACCTAATCCTACCGTGCTCCTAGTCACGAGCCGGTGCGGTAAACCACAATTTTAGCAGGTCCCAAGCCCTGTTGAGAGAGGGGGAGGGAAGGAATGGACGAAGTTCTCACTTTAATTTAGTGGGTGTCAACTAGTATCGGGCCATAGAGGAATTTGGTAGAATAATTATTACTTAGTTTCACAATAACGTCGGCGAAGAGTTTTCTTTTGGCATTGGCTTCGCTGTGTATTAGTGGGGACAGGTTCGGTGGATGGCTACGTTTAGTAGTGAGGTGCTGAGGTACTATCTAGCGAAACTACTGCAAAAAGGAACGGGAGGTCGATTTTGAGAACGTTGTCATAATATATGTTTCACAGGGTTGGTCCTAGGACCGAGCCCTGTGGTACATCACACGTCATTTTTAACTCTAGGTTTTGCGCTACTAGTCTCTCTCTTTTCTGCAAGTATGCTTTCACTAGGTTTATCAAATATTGCGGGATTTCTTCTTTAACGCTTCAACAATGCTTGCTCACGGGATCGAGTTGATGCCGCTTTGTGGGCGTAGCTTCACTCCACTAATAGCATCTTTGTCCTTTGTCCTTTCTTTCTATAAATTCTTGACTTTTACGGCTACAGTCAGTCGAAATCCGAGAGCCAAGCAGATAACATTTGCAGCCAACATCACTTTGACCACCATAGACAGGAATTCCATCTGGGTCATCCGGTGATCACTATCATCAGCTTTCGACATGAACCACCTGTGTCGTCGACCACCACACACAATAGTAACTGGGTTAGGCCGAGGCTATTGTAAACTCGTTCTCTGGTTTGCATCTTTACCAGAGGACACCACAAAAACAAGAACCGATATGGAGCAATCTACCCATATTGCCAACGAGAGCCTCTTTCGCCGAGCAACAATGACTTTTGGAGATAACCCAGCTTTCAAGGGCACACACGGCTACACCTCTAGCACCTGGGAGAATGCAATCTTCTTTTTCTTTGTCTCTTTGAATGCTACTTAACTTTTTGAATGGCAACTACGGTTGAAAAAGTGTCAGCTTAGCTACCTTCCATATGTCTGGAAATATGACTTTAGTAATCAGTTTTGCAAGAGTTTTGCAAGAGTCTAGAGACTTCTAGTGACATGACACTCTGCTATGCCTGCTTTCAGATTGCCTCCTGCTCTTTTATTACTTTTATCTGTTGCATTTGCGAATATCGCTTGCTTTTATCGATTTTTTCTGTTTTTGTGACATGGGAACAGTTCTTTACTCTGCATTGCTTCCTGTCTGAGAGCGTTATGAGGCTGCGAAGGACGAGTTTGCTGGTGTTATTTTAGTAAGTTCTAGGCGGTTTTCTTGGAGGCTTTGATTGCATTTAGAAAGTATGATTTGCGCCATAAGTTTTTCTTTTGGCTTTCCTTGTCCTTATAGTCAGTTGTGTCTAGGCTGCTACTCACTTCTTTTTGATTTTTTTACAAAAAAAACGATTGTTCTTAATTTTTGCGGTTTTTTTCAGAAAAGATTTGTCACATTCTATCTTATGTAGTTCCAAGTGTTTGTTAACCATTGGTAATTTTTTGGGTTTTGAGTTATTTTTTTATAAGTTTTCAAAATAATCCAAAAATTATTTATCTAAATTTTTTCTTCTGGATCAAATGTTTGTGAATATTTGTTGCTCAAATTTTACCAAAATGTGCAGAAAACATTGGTTAATCATTGTAACAAATTTGAACTTAATCGGGTTTTGGGTTCATTTTCTTTTGATTTTTATATCGACCCAAGAGCATTTGGACAAAATTAATAAAATTTGTTTTTGTCTTTAAAATTGATTTGTTAATGTAATAAAGTTGTTTGTTGAAAAACTAGATTGAGGACACTTGATCCTTTTTAAAAATTAAGTTTGAGCACTTAAAAGCTTCTAAAAATGAGCTTAGATGACTAAATTGCTTAATTTTGTTAATAAAATTAATTGCAAAGTTAGAATGCCTTGATTCAGTAAGTTTATATTTACAGAATTGGATTCAGCATGCTTGATTCTATTAAGGATTTAAGTTTCAGCACTTAGATACACTTAAAAGCTTTAAGAAATAAGCTTAAATTGATTAAATTGCTTTATTTTGTTAAAAAAATTAACTTGAAGGTTAGAATGTCTTGATTCAGTAAGTTGATGTGAACGAATTGGATTCAGCATACTTGATTCTATTAAGGATATCATTTGTAGCACTTAGATGCACTTAAAACCTTTGAAAAATGAGCTTAAATTGATTAAATTACTTTATTTTGTTAATTAAATCAATTTTAAGGTTAGAATGTTTTGATTCAGTAAGTTGATGTTTACACAATTGGATTCAGCATACTTGATTCTATTACAGATTATATTTTCAGCACTTAGATGCACTTTAAAGCTTCAAAAAATAAGCTTAATTTGATTAAATTGCTTCATTTTGTTAATTAAATCAATTTTTAGGTTAGAATGCTTTAATTCGGTAAATTGGTATTTACACAATTGGAATCAGCATACTTGATTCTATTAAGGATTATATTTTCAGCACTTAGATGCACTTAAAACATTTAAAAAATTATATAGAATAAATTGCTTTATTTTGTTAATTAAATCAATTTTTAGGTTAGAATGTTTTAATTCGGTAAGTTGGTATTTCACAATTCGATTCAGCATACTTGATTCTATTAACGATTTTATTTTCAGAACTTAGATGCACTTAAAACTTCAAAAAATGAGCTTAAATTGATTAAATTGGTTCATTTTGTTAATTAAATCAATTTTTAGGTTAGAATGCTTTAATTCGGTAAGTTGGTATATACGCAATTGGATTCAGCATACTTGATTCTATTAAGGGTTTTATTTGTAGCACTTAAATGCATTTAAATCCTTTGAAAATTGAACTTAAATTGATTAAGTTGCTTTATTTTGTTAATTAAATTAATTGTTAGGTTAGAATGCTTTAATTCGGTAAGTTGGAATTTACACAATTGGATTCAGCATATTTGATTCTATTAGGGATATCAATTTTTAGCACTTAGATGCACTTAATGCCTTTAAAAAATGAGCTTAAATTGATTTTGTTAATCAAATCAATTTTTAGGTTAGAATGCTTTAATTCGGTAAGTTGATATTTACAGAATTTGATTCAGCATACTTGATTCTATTAAGGATTTTAGTTACAACACTTAGATACACTTAAAAGCTTTAAAAAATGAGCTTAAATTGATTAAATTGCTTTATTTTGTTAATTTTATCAATTTTTAGGTTAGAATGCTTTAATTTGGTAAATTGATATTTACAGAATTGGATTCAGCATACTTGATTCTATTAAGAATTTTATTTTCAGCACTTAGATGCACTTAAACTTAAAAAAAAAATGAGCTGAAATTAATTAAATTGCTCTATTTTGTTAATTAAATCATTTTTTTGGTTAGAATGCTTTAATTTGGTAAGTTGGTATTTACAAAATTGGATTCAGCATACTTGATTCTGTTAAGGATTTTATTTGTAGCACTTAAATGCATTTAAAACTTTTGAAAATTGAGCTTAAATTGATTAAATTGCTTTATTTTGTTAGTTAAATTAATTGTTAGGTTAGAATGCTTTAATTCGGTAAGTTAGTATTTACACAATTGGATTCAGCATACTTGATTCTATTATGGATATCATTTTTAGCACTTAGATGCACTTAATAGCTTTAAAAAATGAGCTTAAATTGATTTTGTTAATCAAATCAATTTTTAGGTTTGAAGGCTTTAATTTGGTAAGTTGATATTTACAGAATTTGATTCAGCATACTTGATTCTATTAAGGATTATATTTTCAGCACTTAGATGCACTTTAAACCTTTAAATATGAGCTTAAATTGATTAAATTGCTTTATTTTGTTAATTAAATTAATTTTAAGGTTAGAATAGTATGATTCGGTAAGTTGATATTTACAGAATTGGATTCAGCATACTTGATTCTATTAAGGACTTTATTTTCAGCCCTTAGATGCACTTAAAACATTTAAAAAATAACTTAAATTGATTAAATTGCTTTATTTTGTTTATTAAATCAGTTTTTAGGTTAGAATTCTTCAATTTGGTAAGTTGGTATTTACATAATTTGATTCAGCATACTCGATTCTATTAAGGAATTTATTTTCAGCACTTAGATACATTTAAAACATTTAATAATTGAGCTTAATTTGATTAAATTGCTTCATTTTGTTAATTAAATTAATTTTAAGGTTAGAATGCTTTAATTTGGTAAGTTGGTAATTACACAAGTGGTTTTAGCACACTTGATTCTATAAATTATTTTATTTGTAGCACTTAATTTTTTTGAAAATAGAGCTTAAATTGATTAAATTGCTTTATTTTGTTAATTAAATCAATTTTAAGGTTAGAATGTTTTGATTCAGAAAGATGATGTTTACAGAATTGGATTCAGCATACTTGATTCTATTAAGGATTTTGTTCGTAACACTTAGATGCTCTTAAAACCTTTAAACAATGAGTTTAAATTGATTAAATTGCTTTATTTTGTTAATTAAATTAATTTTAAGGTTAGAATGGCATGATTCGTTAAGTTGATGTTTACCAGAATTGGATTCAGCATACTTGATTCTATTTTAGCACTTAGATGCCTTTACAATCACAAATTTTGGATATAAAATAATAATTATCTGTTAGTAAACGGATAATTTCTTTTTTATTGGTTGTATATACTAAAATGCCTTTTGAAATGCATCTGTTGCAACATCAGTTATATTTGATGTTTGTACACAAACGACCTACACTTAAAACACTCATTACTTTGAAGGTCCACCAACGCTCTAAGAAAAAAATAGATTACTCATCTAAAAATATAATAATATTGCTATTAATGTTCGTGACCATTTAAATTATAAGTTTACAAAAATATATTGTCATATCATTATAATGGATTAAAAATATTTTATCGATTTCGGCCTACATACGTAAACAACCGCTTTGACGCAATTTATAAAATATTATTTAAACATTTTTAATTACGTAATGTTTATAACACATGCTGTGAGCAATATTCTATAGCTGGAAGTCGACACGTTATTAATGGACTAGTATTATAAAGAGAATCTATTAATCAAATTGTGTATTAATATAGATTTGATAAATGATTTTAGATTCCAATTCTAAACTAATATTTTGGTAATACTGATTATTTTGATTATAAAGAACCTATCCACACAGTTACTTAATTTTAAAAAAGATTTTAATTGTAAAGGGTGTCTCAAAATGAACGCAAGATGGTAAATTTGTTGGTAACCCTAAACAAGAAACAATTAGACAGCTGAGCCCTATTCTATGTACTTTATGATTCAATAAAAAAATAACAATCTAGACTAAAAACTGTTTTTTATTTAATTCAAATCTTGCGTTAATTTTGGAACACCCTTTATAAACTATAATAGTCCAGTCAAAAAATAGGCAGATATTTAGAAAAAAAAACAATTTTTATGGTACAAAAATTTATAAATGAAATAAATCTCCCAAATTAATAGTCTTATGTATGTATTAGCCGACTTCCTATACTAGCTCCAGTTTGTATATAAATGTCATTGACTGTAATAACACACGATGCATAATTACCTCTGCATGTGTAAAGACCGGTGAGTTTGTAAACAAAATCCGAAATGCCACTTGTCAAACGACCACATGGCGAGTAACATCTGCCCTCCGTTGTTGTAACGATGGATAACGCGGGTGGGCCTGGAGATGCTTCTAAGAAGTTCTAATATTGGCTTGACATATTCTACGTCACGCGTTTCCCGCGATTTACAGATTTTAACTTTACGATGCTATTAATGTTTCAATATTACATTAAAATAATATTAACGCGTTTTTATGATGGAATTAAAAACAGGAAATATGGCAAAGACTTTCTTAAAACGGTACTAACTTTATTTTATTTTTCTTCGGTCTTTATTTTTAACAATGTAAGTATTATTATGTAGGAAAATTATTTGTTTGACGACCAATGTTAATATTTTAAAGCATACATAATATTTATATTATATTTTATAATTTTATTGTGATATATATATTAACTAAAGACTGGATACACTAAAATTAAGTAGGAAGGTTTGTACGTAATATGAAAATTAAATATGCAAATATGAGCAATTATGAAGATTTTCAAGAAATGCTGAAAAGACTCAACAAATAGAATTAACATCAATATATCCAAAACACAGTTTACGACCAATCTTGTTAGGATAGAAGATATCAGTCAAGTAATCACATATAAATACTTAAGACACAAAACACAAATAGGAAAGGATAATCAGACAAACGTGAGCTGCATTCGGGAAACTTAAGCATGTAAAGGGTGTGTGAAGTATTAACAAAATTCTTTTTTTATTTGAAAGGCCTATGTATGCCATTAAGTGTGGAATATGATATCGGTCAAATGCACGCCTCGGCTTCTAATGGCAGCACGGATCCGAGTGGCCCAATTTTCAATGACTCTTTCGCATAGATCCATCCGGCTGAATTTGAGCGATGGCCTGTGTTATGTTCACCTTTAGGGCATCGGTCGATTGTGGTTTGTTTGCATAGACTTGCGACTTTAAGAAACCCCAAATTGCATGACCTTGGTGGCCAATTCACATCACCTTACCTTCAAAAAGTTCAAACAGAATGTCAATTGTGGCGCCGTCCTGCTCGAACCACATGTTGTCTAGGTTCATATGGTTCAATTTGGCCTATAAGAAATTGGTTATCATCGTTCTGTAGCGCTTGCCGTTGACGGTGACCGCCTCACCAACGTTGTTTTAAAAAAAGTACGGACCAATGACGCCGTCAGCCCAAAATCTACACCAAACGGTAACTTTTTAAGGATGCATTATTACCTGGTAAACTTTGTGTGGGTTGGTGGCTTTCCATATACGGCAATTTTGCTTGTTAACATTGCCATTTATCCAAAAATGCGTCTTGTCATTAAAGATAATTTTTCCGCCAAAATTGGAGTCCTCTTCCAAACGATTTGAAGTCCAGTCAGCGAACAAATAGCGTTGTCTATGGTCATGAACTTAGAGCTTCTGGGTCAATTGGATCTTGAACGGGTGTAGGCCTAAGTCCCGACGCAAAATTTGCCAAATTAAAGTCTGCGAAAGCTCGAGTTCTTGTGCACGGCAAGGAATCGACTGCCTTGGATTATGCTGTACACTTTTACGGACTGCCGATCTTGCGTTCCTTGAACGTACAGGTGTTGGCTGATTATTTACCGAACCCGTCGTCTCAAATTTGGCCATTAAACGTTGAAGAGTCGACTGTAAAGAGCCACCACGTTTACCGTAAAATGGGCGCAATGAGCGCAACGTTTGCGCTAACAAACTCTCATTTTGATAATAAAGTTTTATCAATTGAATATCAATTGAAATTTAAGTAACTGAATAATAAACAAAAAAATTATTAAATGTCGCAAAAACATAATGGCCGCTACGGGCCGCGTGTATACTCTCAGTATTCACTTATGAAGCAGAAACATTAACGAGAAATCCCACCAACAAGCTACAAGTAGCGCAGAAAGCTAAGCAGAGAGCAGTGCTCGGCATTACTTTAAGGAATAGATTCCCAAACATAGAAATTAGAAAACGAACCAAACTTACTGATAACAATGCTTAAGTGGAACTGGGCGGGCCATGTTGTCCCAAAATGGACCAAAAAGATCCATAAATGAAGACTTTGGCAAATTGCATACAGAAGCCGAAAACGTCACCTTCACAACGGACCGACGACATGAAATGTGTGACAATTAACTGGCTCCAAGAAGTGCAAGAACAAACTAAATGCAAAATGTTAAAAAAGCCTATGTTTAACAGTGAACTACAACGGCTGAAAGATGATGATAAATTCAAATCTTTCTCTCCCACTTTTTTTTTATTGTTTACTCCAATTGACAGATCTGTCAATCTTATTTGATAAGACATGAAGCATGTGGGGGTAAGGAAAAGTTGTTACGGACATTTTGTTTAGTCATCCAAAAGCGGCTTTACCAGTAAGCAAAGTTTCAACCTTAAACTAGACAAAATCCTAGAAAGCCTTACGTCCACTGAGCCTCCCAATTAGTATTTCTTCAATATTAACTTCAGTCAAGTGCAACTTCGTATTTGTGTATCTCAAACTTGTTATTAGTCGATTTTATCTTTAAGGATAGCTTAATTTTGTTGTATTGTTTTGTCAGTGAACTTCAAATAATGCTACAATAGTAAAAACTACAAAAAAATGAAAAAAAAAATTGTATTTTTTTTCAAAATTTTAATTTTAGACTTTCAATCACCAAAATTGATGAAAACAAAAATGTCTCACTCAAGCGTTAGTTGTCAAGAAATTTATTGTTAAACAATTCTCTTGTATGTAATAACTTCAAGAATACAAGAGGTGGTTGATACAATAAATCTTTTGATGACCAACACTGGGGTGGGTGGGTGGGTCACAGTAGAAGAAGCTACCCGCCCACAATTTGAACTTGGTTTCCAACTACCCACCCAAGCGTAA
The DNA here is from genome assembly GCA_963932245.1 of Tachinus rufipes. NCBI lineage: Eukaryota > Metazoa > Arthropoda > Insecta > Coleoptera > Staphylinidae > Tachinus > Tachinus rufipes. The sequence continues at coordinate 98,523,831 of OZ010747.1, read as the reverse complement.
GTGATCAAGACATTTATTGTTCAACAATTTTTTGATTTTTTACCACAAGAACACAAGAAGTAGGACATACAGTAGATCCTTTGATGAGTAACACTTGAGCGGGTGAGTGGGTTATAGTAGAAGAAGCTGCTTGTCCACAATTTGAACTTGGTTCCCGCCCACCCACCCAAGCGTTAGTGATCAAGATATTTATTGTCCAACAATTTTCTGACTTTTAGCTACAAGAACACAAGAAGTGAAACAAACATAAGATCCTTTGATGACTATCAATTGGGCGGGTGGGTGTATCATAGTAGAAGAAGCTACCCGCCTTCAATTTAAACTTGGTTCCCGCCCACCCATCCAAGCGTTAGTTATCAAAACATTTTTGGCCAACAACTTTCTGACATTTAATTACAAGAACACAAGAAGTGGGACAAACAGTAGATCTTTTGATGACTAACACTTGGGCGGGTGGTTGGGTCACAGTAGAAGAAACTACCCTCCCACAAGTTAAATTTAGTTTTTGCTCACCCACCCAAGCGTTAGTGATCAAGGCATTTATTGTCACAGTAGAAGAAGCTACCCGCTAACAATTTGAACATGGTTCCCGCCCACCTACCGAAGCGTTAGTGATCAAGACATTTATTGTCCAACAATTTTCTTACATTTAACTACAAGAACACAAGAAATGGGACAAACAGTAAATCCTTTGATGAGTTACTCTTGAGCGGGTGAGAAGAAGAAGCTGCTTGTTCACAAATTAAATTTTGTCTTCTCCCACTCACTCAACCGTTAGTTATCAAGAGATTTATTGTTAAACAATTCTTTTGTTTGCAATAACTTTAAGAACAGATGAGGTTATTGACACAATAAATCCTTTGATGACTAACAATTGGGTGGGTGTTTGGGTCTCAGTAGAAGAAGCTAACCGCCTATAATTTAAACTTGGTTTCCGCCAACCCACCCAAGCGTTAGTGACCAAGACATATTTTGTTCAACAATGTTCTGATGTTTAAGTACAAGCACACAAGAAGTGGAATAAACAGTAGATTTTTTGATGACTAACACTTAGGCGGGTGGGTGGGTCACAGTAGAAGAAACTACCCGCCCACAAGTTAAATTTAGTTTCCGCTCACCCACACCTAAGCGTTAGTGATCAAGACATTTCACCTAACCTAACCTAACGTAACCTAACATTTGGGCGGGTGGGTGGGTCACAGTAGAAGAAGCTACCCGCCTACAATTTAAACTTTGTTTCCGCCCGTCCACGTAATCAAGACATTTATTTGTCTGACAATTTTCTGACTTTTAACTACAAGAACACAAGTAGGACAAACAGTAGATCCTTTGTTCCACATTTCACACTTGGTTTCCGCTCACCCACCCAAGCGTTAGATATCAAGAGATTTATTGTTAAACAATTCTCTTGTTTGCAAAAACTTCTAGAACACAAGAGGTCTTTTGATGACTAACACTTGGGCGGGTGGGTGGGACACAGTAGAAGAAGCTACCCGCCCACAATTTGAACTTTGTTTCCGCCCACCCTCTTAACCGTTAGTGATCATGACATTTATTGTTCAACAATTCTTTTGTTTGCAATAACTTTAAAAACACAAGAGATGGTTGATACAATAAATCCTTTGATGACTAACACTTGGGTGGGTGGGTGGGTCACAGTAGAAGAAGCTACCCGCCCACAAATTGAATTTGGTTCCCGCCCACCCACCCAAGCGTTAGTGATCAAATCATTTATTGTCCAACAATTTTTTTGATTTCTTACTACAAGAACACAAGAAGTAGGACTTACTGTAGATCCTTTGATGAGTAACACTTGAGCGGGTGGGTGAGTCATAGTAGAAGAAGCTGGTTGTCCACAAATTGCATTTTGTTCCCGCCTACCCACTCAACCGCTAGTTATCAAGAGATTTATTGTTAAACATTTCTCTTGTTTGCAATAACTTCAAGAACACAAGAGGTGGTTGACACAATAGATCTTTTGATGACTAACAATTGGGCGGGTGGGTGGGACACAGTAGAAGAAACTACCCGCCCACAATTTGAACTTTATTTCCGCCCACCCTCTTAACCGTTAGTGATGAAGACATTTATTATTCAACAATTCTTTTGTTTGCAATAACTTTAAAAACACAAGAGATGGTTGATACAATAAATCCTTTAATGACTAACACTTGGGTGGGTGGGTGGGTGGGTTACAGTAGAAGAAGCTACACGCCCACAATTTGAACTTGGTTCCCGCCCACCCACCCAAGCGTTAATGATCAAGACATTTAATGTCTCACAATTTTTTGATTTTTTAATACATAAACACAAGAAGTAAGACGAACAGTAGATTCTTTGTTGCACAATTCAAACTTGGTTCCCGCCCACCCATTCAAGCGTTAGTGATCAAGATATTTATTGTCTAACAATTTTCTGACTTTCAGCTACTAGCACACAAGAAGTGGGACAAACAGTAGATTATTTGATAACTAACATTTGGGCGTGTGGGTAGGTCACAGTAGAAGAAGCTACCCGCCTACAATTTAAGCTTTCTTTCCACCCACCCACCCAAGCGTTAGTGATCAAGACATTTATTGTTCAACAATTCTCTTGTTTACAATAAATTTATGAAAACAAGAGGTGGTTGATACAATAAATCCTTTGATGACTAATACTTTGGTGGGTGGGTGGGTCACAGTAGGAGAAGCTACCCGCCTACAATTTGAACTTGGTTTCCACCTACCCACCCAAGCGTTAGTGATCAAGACATTTATTGTTCAACAATTTTTTGATTTTTTTTTCACAAGAACACAAGAAGTAGGACATACAGTAGATCCTTTGATGAGAAACACTTGAGCGGGTGAGTGGATCACAGTAGAAGAAGCTACCCGCCTACAATTTAAATTTGGTTCCCGCCCACACACCCAAGCGTCAGTGATCAAAACATTTTTTGTTCAACAATTTTCTGATATTTAACTACAAGAACATAAGAAGTGGGACAAACAGTAGATCTTTTGATGACTAACACTTAAGTGAGAGAGTGGGTTACAGAAAAAGAAGCTACTCGCTCACAATTCAAACTTGGTTCCCATACACCCACCCAAGCGTTAGTGATCAAGACATTTATTGTCCAACAATTTTTTAATATTTTTTACTACAAGAACACAAGAAGTAAGACATACTGTAGATCTTTTGATGAGTAACACTTGAGAGGCTGGGTGGGTCATAGTAGAAGAGCTGCTTGTCTACAAATTAAATTTAGTTCCCGCCCACCCACCTAACCGTTAGTTATCAAGAAGAAATTTATTGTTGAACATTTTTTTGTTTGCAATAACTTCAAGAATACAAGAGGTGGTTGATACAATAGATCATTTTATGACTAACACTTGGGTGGGTGGGTGAGTCACAGTAGAAAAAGCTACCTGCTTACAATTTAAACTTGGTTCTCGCCCGCCTACCCAAGCGTTAGTGAACAAGACATTTATTGTCTGACAGTTTTCTGACTTTTAACTACAAGATCACAAGATGTGAGACAAACATTAGATCTTTTGATGACTATCAATTGGGCGGGTGAGTGGATCATAGTAGAAGAAGCTACCCGCTCACAATTTAAACTTGGTGCCCGACCACCCACCCAAGCGTTAGTGATCAAGACATTTATTGTCCCAACAATTTTTTGACATTTAACTACAAGAACACAAGAAGTGGGACAAACAGTAGATTCTTTGATGACTAACTTTTGGGCGGGTGGGTGGGTCACAGTAGAAGAAGTTACCGGCCTACAATTTAAACTTGGTTCCCGCTTACCCAAGCGTTAGTTATCAAGACATTTATTGTTAAACAATTTTCTTGTTTGCAATAACTTCAAGAACACAAGAGGTGGTTGACACAACAGATCTATTGATGACTACCACTTGGGTGGGTGGGTGGGTAGTTTATATTAGAAGAAGTTACCCGCCCACAATTCAAATTTGGTTCCCGCCCACCAACCCAAGCGTTAGTGATCAAGACATTTATTGTCCAATTTTTGTTTTATTTTTTACTAAATGAACACAAGAAGTGGAATCTTTTGATGAGTAACACTCGGGCGGGTGGGTGGGTTATTGTAGAAGAAGTTGCTTGTCCACAAATTAAATTTTGTTTCCGCCCACCCACCCAACCGTTAGTTATTAAGAAATTTATTGTTAAACAATTCTCTTGTTTGCAATAATTTCAAGAACACAGGAGGTGGTTGATACAATAGATTTTTTTATGACTAACAGTTGGGTGGGTGGTTGGCCCACAGTTGAAGAAGCTACCGGCTTACACTTTAAACTTGGTTCCCGCCTACTTACCTAAGCTTTAGTGATTAAGACATTTATTGTCCATTTTTTTAAATTTTTTTACTAAAAGAACACAAGAAGTGGGATCTTTTGATGAGTAACACTTGGGCTGGTGGATGGGTCATAGTAGAAGAAGCTGCTTGTCCACAAATTAAAATTTTGTCCCGCCCACCCGCCCAATCGTTAGTTATTAAGAGATTTATTGTTCAACAATTTTCTTGTTTGCAATAACTTCAAGAACACAAGAGGTGGTTGACACAATAGATCCTTTGATGACTAACACTTGGGCGGGTGGGTGGGTCATAGTAGAAGAAGCTACCCGGTCTTAATTTAAACTTGGTTCCCGCCCACCCACCCAAGCGTTAGTGATGAAGACATTTGTTGTCAAACATGTTTCTGAATTTTAACTACAAGCACACAACAAGTGGGAGAAACAGTAAGTCCTTTGATGACTAACACTTGGGTGGGTTTACAATAAAAGATGCTGCTTGCCCACAAATTTTTATTTTGTTCTACGGGCTCTATCTTTAAATGTTGTGACCCATAATTCTTTGACCTTGTATCAATTGCATTTACGTTTCGTTGCCTCGGAGTACCGGTAGAGGTTTCTATTTTTGGCTGGATAATTTATTAAATACTCCGTTAAGCAAGTTACTGCTAGTACGTAGTATCCTAAATCGTCTTCATAAACGCTATTTCCAAGAACAGTACTTAATTACAGTTCTCAGAAGATAGCAATTTTTTCTTTCATCAGCCACTCAAGTCAATCCCGTTCAGGTGATAATGAAGAAGCTTTAATAGTTGTTTTGCTCATACTAGTTGCTAGTTTAAGCTTGCTCAAATTAAAGCTGTCCAAACTTCTAGATTTTATTCAATTAGTTGGCTGATCTATCAGGACAACACTTTTAGATTATAGAATCTTACCTGGCAATTGTTGAAAGGTCTTGCTGTTGTGTATCATATTGGAATCTGGCCCAAAGCAGATGGGCTTTAAATGGTTGTTTTAGTTTCTTTGCTCCCAATGATTGGATGCTGTTACAGGTTCTCGAATCAGGCGGGTGAGAAGGTATTGGTCTTTATTGCGTCGTAAATTAGTTGAAGGCTTTATTATCCGACACATGTTTTGTAACACCCCGTATATGCTTATTTTGAATAATCTCAAACAATAATTCATAATTATGATAATCTTGCTAATAATATATAAAGTTTACCATTTTTAATTGATTAATAAAATTGACCACAAATAGGTATCATTAGTATAAGGTTGGTTAAACACAGTAACTGCTCAAACAATATAATACTTGCAATAATAAACATACAAAACATATTTATCTTTGTATTTAACGCTTGGAATAGCAATTTATAAATATGCATAATAAATAATAAACATACAAGTTATTGTTCAAATGAATGAAACTACAAGTATATCGAATACAAAATGATTTATTGTGTTATTAATTACTTACTTAGAAGCAAGTATTGATATGTGTTAGTCATGGTAATTCCCAGAACACCAAAATAAGTTGTTTTTTAATTTTTTTATGTCTTAGACGAGAAGACTGATTATATTTGGTGCTGAAACTATCACATTGAAAACTCAGTCTATAAACATTGACCTTGAATATTTGCGGCTTATAAGTTTCGGAAAATACTGAATTTGAAAGTTTATATGGTACGGTTAAAATATCTCTTTTAAAATATTTTGATAGACAATTAAAAATTGTCTTTTGTATATTTTTTAGAAACCTAAATAATAATAATTTTGAAAAATATATATATTTTTTAAATATTTAAATAAAGCAAGCAGCAAATCACTCCCTAAAATAAATGCTTACGATGAAGATAGAATAAGTATTATATGCAATTGCATAGATTTGCCAAGATGTTAGCATTCAGTGAATAGATAGTAAACAAGTCTGTCCTCATTATTACATCGGGTGGTTCGACCAGTTTCCCGTTCAAAAATATTTATTCTTACTTCACGATGTTATTCTTTCCTAATCAAAACATTTAATGAAATTACTTATTCCTTCCAATAACAAAATCTATTAATAAAATGACCAAGTTGACTGCTATAGCTAACAAGATTTAAATTTTACAAATAAATGTTACAATTATAAACAAAGTAAATGAGTAATTCGATGTAAAAGGGACCAGAGCTATTTATTTTTTTAAATTTTTAAATTTGATATTAAGCATTACATAATAAGCCACAACACAAAAATACCTTTGAATTTCAACTAGTGAAACCACTGAAGACTAGATTTAAGCAGTCTGTGAACAATGACTTTGAATATTTTTGGCTTATAAGTCTCGGGAAATACTAAATTTGAAAGTTTATTCCATTTGTTGATAGCATGGTTAAAGAATTTTTTCTTACATCTCTGAACTGTCCATGAATATTTGTTATAATTTCTAGCAAGCATTGTACTACGAGTAAATATTTGTTTAGATGGCAAAATGTCTTGTATTTTGTTTGAACAATGTTCATTAAAATATCTATAGAAAATGCAAAGATCTGCAACATTACGCCTGTGTTGTAAAGTATCTAAGTCATTAGTCAATTTTGGATCGGCAATGATCCGAATAGCTCGTTTCTGAATAGAGTTTAGAAGAGATAGAGTAGTTTTTGATGCTCTTTCCTATACTTGGGAACAATATTCAATACAAGAAATTTTAGTTTTCTAGATACTTCTGAAGCTATGTCGACAACATGGTCGTTGCAGAGAAGATTATGTGAGATTGTAACACCTAGAAGACATATTGAAGAAGATTTAGATAATGATAAACAGTTAACTGCAAAGTGTGAAAGTAATAATTTGTTGATTTGCCAAAGCAACCGTTTAGATCTATTTAAACTGATTTGTCATAGCAACCAAACAACGGTTGCTACGCGACGGAACGTCGGCTGCAAAATGTAATCTTATAGCCTTAATATATTTGACATAAAAGGAAGATGGTAACGCAATGTCCGCTATCAGGAGAATCGTTAAATTGTTTGTGTGTGTAGGAGAGCTGTAGTACAGTACGGACATTTAATGGCGTTTTTGGCGCGTTTTATTTGAATGGCCGAAACAAATTTATCATTTAAAATTAATAAATGATCCATGCACACTGATGATGGATGCATACCCTGAAACACGTGTATGTGTTTCTTACTGAGTGAAAAGGCAATTTACATAAAATACATCATTTATTAATTTTAAAAGTTTTGGAAATATTTTAGTTAATCAATGGCATATTTTGACAATTTACAGTGTATTTGTTAACATTTCACAACATTTTGACAGATTTAATAGTTTTTAATAATATTTTGTCAGTTTTTGATGTGTTTCAAACCTATAAATGCATATTTTGACATTTAAATGTATATTTTGATTAGTCTTTGTAGCATTTTGACAATTGTCAATATTTTGTGACATATTTTGACAGTTTTAGCAATAGCAATTCAGAAGTTTTAAAAATTGCTTAATTTTCATTTTACAAAAATTGCTATTAAAGCAACAATTTTTGAAAAACGATTTTAAATTTTTTTACAGTTGTTATTAAAGAGTTGTTTAATAGATTTCCAAAAATTGGGAATTTTCAAAAAATCCCAAATAACATTTCAAAAATTTCGAAAATTGCTTAATTTTTCTTTTACAAAAATTGCTATTTAAGCAACAATTTTTGAAAAATTATTTTTAAATTTCTTACACATGTTGCTAATAAGTTATTTAAATAATTTCCAAAATTTGGTAATTTTCAAAAAATCCCAAACAACATTTCAAAAATTCCAAAAATTGCTTAATTTTTATTTTACAAAAATTGCTATTAAGGCAACAATTTTTCCAAAATTTATTTGAAATTTCTTACACATGTTGTAGATAAGTTGTTTAATTGATTTCCAAAATTTTATAATTTTCAAAAAACGTCAAATAACATTTCAGAAATTCCAAAAATTGATTAATTTTTATTTTACAAAAATTGCTATGTAAGCAATATCTTTTAAAAAATTAATTTCAATTTTTTTACAAATGTTGCTAATGAGTTGTTTAAATGATTTTCAAAATTTAGTAATTTTCAAAAAATTTCAAATAACAATTCAGAAATTTTAAAAATTGTTTAATTTTTATTTTACAAAAATTGCTATTTAAGCAACAGTTTTTGAAAAATTATTCTGAAATTTTTCACACTTGTTGCTAATAAATTGTTTAAATAATTTCCAAAATTTGGTAATTTTCAAAAAAATTCAATTAACATTTCAGAAATTCCAAAAATTGCTTAATTTTTATTTTATAAAAATTGCTATAAAAGCAACAATTTTTGAAAATTTTATTTCAAATTTTGTACAAAAGTTGCTTATGAGTTGTTTAATTGGTTTCCAAAATTTAATAATTTTCAAAAAATCCTTAAAATCATTTCAGAAATTCCAAAAAGTGCTTAAATTTTATTTTACAAAAATTGCTATTTAAACAAAAAAATTTGCAAAATTAGTTTCAAATTTCTTAAACATGTTGTTGTTAATTGATTTTCAAAATTTAGTAATTTTCAAAAAATCCCAAATAACATTTCAGAAATTCCAAAAATTGATTAATTTTTATTTTACAAAAATTGCTATTAAAGCAACAGTTTTTGAAAAATTAATTTCAAATTTTGTAAACAAGTTGTAGATGAGTTGTTTAATTGATTTCCAAAATTTGGTAATTTTCAAGAAACTCAAAATAACATTTTAGAAATTTCAAAAATTGCTTATATTTCATTTTACAAAAATTGCTGTTTAAGCAACAATTTTTGAAAAATCAATTTCAATTTTTTTTAAAATGTTGTTAATGAGTTAAAAATTTAAATTCCAACACTTGGTAATTTTTAAAGAATTCCAAGTAACATTTCAAAAATTACAAAAATTGCCTAATTTACATTTCACAAAAATTGCTATTTAAGCAACAACTTTCGAAAAAATTGTTTAAATTTTTTTACACATGTTGCTAATAAGTTGTTTAAATAATTTCCTAAGTTTAGTAATTTTCAAAAAATTTCAAACAACATTTTAAAAATTTCAAAAAGTGCTTAATTTTCATTTTACAAAAATTGCTATTTAAGCAACAATTTTTGCAAAATTAAGTTCAAATTTTTTAGAAAAGTTGTGGATTAGTTTCTTAATTGATTTCCAAAATTTTATATTTTTAAAAAAATCCCAAATAACATTTCAAAAATTGCTTAATTTTTATTTTACAAAAATATGCTACTGAAGCAACAATTTTTGAAAAATTATTTTCAAATTTTTCACAAATGTTGTTAATGAGTTGCTAAAATGATTTTCAAAATTTAGTAATTTTCAAAAAATCTCAAATAACATTTTAAAAATTACAAAAATTGCTTAAATTTTATTTTACAAAAATTGCTATTAAATCTACAATTTTTAAAAAATTATTTTAAAATTTTTCACATTTGTTAATAAACTGCACAATTAATTTTCAAAACTTGGTAATATTCAAAAAATCCCAAATAACTTTTCAGAAATTACAAAAATTGCCTAATTTTTATTTTACAAAAATTGCTACTTAAGCAACAATTTTTGAAAAATTAATTTCAAATTTCTCACAAATGTTGTTATTGAGTTGCTAAAATTATTTCCAAAAGTTGGTAATTTTAAAAAAATTTCAAATAACATTTCAAAAATTCTAAAAATTACTTTATTTTTATTTTACAAAAATTGCTATTGAAGCAACAAATTTTTGCAAATTTAATTTTAAATTTCTTACATATGTTGTGGATGAACTAAAATTGCAACTGCTATTTTGCAATCACATCAAAAATTGCTCAAAAAACACAATTGTTGCAAAAGTTGCCCATAAAATTCTATTGTTGCACAAAATTCATCAAAAATTTTTAGTTGTAGCACGAAATTTATAGAGAAACTGATTTATATTATGAAATTCATCAATAATTGAGCAGAAAACTCAATTATTATATAAAATTTATGAAACTTTGCTTATAAAACTCAGATGTGGCACAAAATTCATTAAAAATCGCTCATAGAACACAAATGTTGCACAAAATTTATCACAAATTGCTCATTAAACGTAATTGTTGCACAAAATATAGAGTAAAACAGATTTAAATTAAAAAAATTACTCATCAAACTTAGGTTTTGCGCAAAACTAATTAAAAAATCGCCCAAAAAACTTAATTGCTGCACAAAATTCATTAAAAATCGCTCATAGAACTCAAATATTGCACAAAACTCATCACAAATCGCTCATAAAACCCAATTGTTAAACAAAATTCATCAAGAAATGTTGGTAAAATCTAATCGATGCACAATATTCTTCAAAAATCGTGTATAAAACGCAATTGTTGCAAAAAACGCTCATCAAAAATTGTTTATTAAATCCAATTGTTGCACAAAATTTAAAGAAAAACTGATTTATATTTTAAAATTGATCAAAAATTGCTCATAAAACTGATATTAAGCAAAACTCATAAAAAATTGCTCCAAAAACTTAATTGCTGCACAAAATTTATTAAAAATTGTTCATAGAACTTAATTGTTTCACAAAACTCATCAAAAATCGCTAAATAAAATCCAATAGTTAAACAAAATTGATGATAAAATCAAATTGATGCACAGCGTTTATCAAAAATTGCTCATAAAACCCAATTGTTACAAAAAATATAGAAAAAAACTAATTTTAATTAAATAGTTTACCAAAAATTGTTCATAAAACTTAGATGATGCATAAGACTAATAAAAAATCGCTCAAAAATTTTAATTGCTGCACAAAATTCATTAAAAATTGCTCATAGAACTTAATTGTTCCACAAAACTCATAATGCTCATAAATTTAGCACAAAATTTATCAAAAATAGTTTATTAAATTTAATTGTTGCACAAAATGATTTATATTATAAAATTTATAAAAAATTAATTAAAAATCCCTAATAGAACTCAATTGTTCCACAAAACTCATCAAAAATTGCTCATAAAACCCAATTATTGCACAAAATTTAGAAAAAAACTGATTTGTCTTATGATATTCTTCAAAAATTAAGTAGAAAATTGAAGTGAATTGTTGCAATAATGTAGAGAGGTTAGATCTTCCTTCTCGTGACTGGAATTTTGGTTTCAAGTAGATGCTTGAAACGAGCAACATTCGTTGTTTAGTTTAATATTTGGTACTGATGATTTGGATTTTGAAACAGTTTTTTTAGAGTTAAAATTGACTATGTTAGAAGTGCCCCATCAGATATTGTTTTAAGGTTTTTGTTTATAGATGCTACAGTTTCTAACCTAGAAATTTCAAGATTTGTTGATATGGTATTTGGAAAGTATTAAATAGGGTGCTATCATCTGCAAAACTTTGAATAGGACTTTTAGTTATTTGAAGAAGAATGTAAATCAAAAATAAAGTTGGCGAAAGAGCAGAACCTTGAGGAACACCAGCATTTATGATTTTGAGGTCAGAGTTGAAACCATTGATTCTAACTATAATTTTTCTACTGTGAAGAAAACTATTGATAGTCCTTTCAAATTAGACAAAAAAGCGATGTTTTAGAGAAATTTTACCCACAGCTTAGCAACCTGTATACATAGGTGTATTTGGACTGTCTGAAGAGTGTTTTTACCTAGCGCACGCATGAAAAAGGGTGGTTTTGGAGTAATAATATGGCTATTAAATAACGAGACTGCGATTGCAAAAGGCGTGCTAGAGGGGTAGGGAGAAAAACAAATGCAGGATAGCTGGAAGTGTACTATTTCAGTACGAAAACACGTTTTTGTCTCTGTAGTAGTATTTTTTCTATAGAGGTTAGAAACAAACGTGTTTTTTTTGTGCTGATATCAATGTTTGACAAAAAAACACGAGCCACGGATGAACGTAAAATTTCATGTTAAATAAAAAAAAAATTCCGGTTGAGTGTTATAAGTTGTTGAAAGAGACCTCTGGTAAAAAAAATCTATTTTGTTTTCTAATGGTATAAACGGTTTTCTGAAGGCCGAAGCACCGAAGATAACCGTCGCCAGGTGGACCTGTCACTGTTTAAACTCTGAAAACTGTGACCAAAATCAATTGTGATGACTGAATGTGTTCCAGTTTTGTTAACACTGCGAGAGCGAGTTTGTAAGAAACGGTCGGAGTTGTGGAAAAACGCTCTGTCTGTGAACTTTAATTAGCCGCTAGAGGTACACGCATTGTACTCGTCTTAACATTAAAAGAAACCCGGTTTAAGTTGATGGAAGAGGTGAAACGAAAATCGGCGGAGTTCCTAAATGCTCTTACAAAAAAAGACTTCTACCATGGCTTTGACTAATGGAAAAAACGAATTGAACGGTGTGTGGGGAGGGGAGGGAAGTACATTGAAGGGGAGCATTTGATTATAGAATAATTTTTAAAATAAAATTCTTTTTCATAAGCAGTCTTATTTAATAGCCAGACCTCGTAGACATATACATATCAATTTTTGCGTTTTTAAATGGTTTATTGCATTTTTATCGAAAACTATGCGTTTTGGGCAAAAAATATTTCTATTAAAAGTTGTAGAGCAGAAAATTTCCAATCGATATGGTCATTTGAATTTTCCTATCATGTTTTGTTTTTCTGCTAGAGGACATTGAAAATAAAATCACGATTTTACGCGCTCTGGCGGACAATGCACGCATTATTAGAAAAATCAAAAGACCTATATCCATTGGAAGTTTTCCGCTCTAAATCTTTGGTCTCTTATCATTTTTTTCAGAAAATGCATAGTTTTGGTTAAAAATCTAAAAAATTAGCAAAAGGTCACAATTGGAGACATTTTTTAACATTCTTTAGAGGAAAATGCTCTCACTATCGGGAAAATCAAATAGCCAATATATCAGAATTTTTTTGCTTTACAACTTTTATCTCTTGTAATTTTTCACCAAAATGCATAGTTTTGGCTTTAAGTGCAAAAAAATAAAATATATACTTTATTTTCCTCGCTTTCTAGTGGAAAAACGGAAAATTAAGATTAGGATGCCATTGGAAATGTCCAGAGCTATTGCAAGATTTTCTCTTGATTGAAATCCATATTGAGTATCTGAAATGAAGTTATTTTGTTCTAAGAACTTTTCAATAAAATTGGATAATAATGCAATTGGTCTATAGTTTGAAGAATCAGACTTGTCTCCCTTTATAGGATTAGTTTGAACATTTACAATTTTCTAACAATTTGGGAATGTTTTATTTTTGTATGATAAGGCAAATCTTTTAGACAAAATGGGAGCTAATTTATTTTTGTTTTCATCAAACACTTTGCACTTTACGATTAATTTGAATATTTTTGTACTCATATTTACCAAATCTGTCTCCTACTGGTCTTGTAGGAGTATTGAAACTTTATTTATGGGGTGATTTTTTATTAAACTCAGTCGAGCATTAAACAATATCTACAGCTCAATTAACACCGACTTAATTAAACTATTTATTATGAAATATCAATTATATTATTTAAAAAAAAATTACCTTAACCTATAAAACCATTAAATTAAACAATAAAATAGTTTAATACCCACACTGAATAACTTAAATTAATTATAATTGAATAATATTAATATAATCGGAATTAATTAAAATGAATTTTATTCGGAAGTCCTCCAAGTTTTAAAAACACGTTTATATATCACTTGTTTACTCATTGAGATCGGAAACGGAAATTTCCGACAAAGTCGTTCCATATAATTCATTGCCGTCAGTAATATTGCCTCAAGCTAATCAAGATATAAATATTCATCGTGGTTTCGATTGATTAATATTTATTTTTAGAGCTTTGATGTATATACATATATTTTATGATTCAAATAATGAAGATATATCATGTGGAAGTAGAAAAAAAAGGTTGGTATAGATTGAATCGTGTTTTATGTTTATAAAACATTATGATTAACTAAACGTAATGACTTTTATAAAAAGAAAATCGTTATTGATATATGAGGAACATTATATTTTTTATTTATTTATTATCTTTATTGCAATATTATCCACATAAATACTTAAAAATAGCAAACAATTAAGCCTTGTTCGCTATTTTATTTTATGTATTTCTGAAAAAAGAAAATACCTGTCATATTTTTTTAAGAAAAACTGTTTTTTTAAGTTTTGGGTAATTTTCAAAATCCAAAAAAAAAAAATTTGGCTGTGAAAAATATTTTTTTGAAAATTTTGAAAAAAAAGTTTCTTACAATTTTTTTCTTAAAAATTCAATCTTAAGAAGTTACGCCAAAAATGTGAAAAAACTAAAAAAAAATAATTTTTTAAAATTTTAAATGATTATTACTTGGAAATGGCTCACTGAAGAAATCACAGGATTTAGTAGAGGAAACGCAAAACATTTTAACATTTTATACACAATAAATCCGATTTTATAATTTGCATGTAATATAATCTTATAAATGGAACATAATTTCAATTCAATTTCAAGCCCGATTAAAGAAATTAAATGCATTCAATAAATGAATAATTAATCATGTCAAGGCTTAGCGCATCTTATGAATTATAATTAACATATAATTCCACCTATTAATATTTAATAAACAAACAACCCTCTTATGCATTTCCATCATCCTTCTAAATTTATAACATCAAGTGTTACTAAAACTGACACTGGCTGCGTTTTAATCAACAAGAATTGTCTAGACGCGTTGTTTTATTTAATCAGAAATTACAAATTAGTATTTATCTTGTCTCTTGGCACCACGGTACTATCTTTACAAAAGAAATAATTGTTCAATGTAAATTATACGTCATTTACTCTTAAATAATGCGATAGCTATTTATGGTTTTGACCTCCGCATCGCTAAAAAGCAGATACGTACTTGCACAATATGTGTACTAAATAATTGACACTGTAAAAAATGGCACACATGCATCATGTTAACAATTTTTAATGATTTGATAGAAAAAATATGTAAGTGGCTAGCTAATTCAAGGATCGCTTAATTGAGTAATGTAATATTGCGTATTAGTTAATTGCAAAAAATATACAAATTTTATTGTTATTTGTCATTAATATTATGGCTTTATAATTGTATTCATTTTTTGTTTGTTTCAGGTGAGTGTTCTGTTGAATTTCTCAATAGTTTATGGTAAGCAAAGCTATAAAAGAAAAATGTTATGTTAGATATTTAATTGTATTATAGAATTGTATAATTTTGGTCGGATTATGTACATGTCTTTATAGAAAAATAAATTTTATTATTGTTTCTTAATTTAATTGTTAATTAATTTACACATGTTATTAACATGTTTCTAATAAACTAAAGACTTAACATGGTTTAATCGTGTTGATATTTAGGTTTGTCTATAATTATGTACAAGAAAAGTTTTGTTATGTACCCAGCTATGAAAACAAGAAATTACAGGACAAACAAAACTTTATTTTTCAACGTAAGTACCATTAATAGTAACACATTTATTCCAACGTTTTTTCAGTAACTGTTAAAGCTAACGGTTGTGCCGGATTTTGCTAGTTTTGGCAATATTTTGATATTTTGTAGCTGGTTTTTCTATTTTTAGAAGTTTATGATGATATTTTGCACATTTTCACAATTTTTTTACATTGTTTGCCTAGATTTTGATAATTTTGGAAATGTAAAGTTTTGCACTTTTTGAATCTTTTTTACAATATTTTAATATTTTATAGCCGGATTTTCCTATTTTTGGGAGATTATGGTAAATTTTGGCACTTTTTGCAAATATTTTTAAACTTTATGGCCTGATTTTGTGATTCTAATTTTTTATGAATAGAATTTTATATTTTTTGACAGTATATGGCTGGGTTTTGAATTTTTTGACAATATTTTGATATTTTAAAGCCGGATTTTGCTAATTTTGGCATTTTCTGACATATTTTTTAATGTTTTGGCGAGATTTTGCTATTTTTGGAATCATATGTTTTTTTTTTAATATTTATGATCAATTTTTGAAATTTTTGACAATATTTTGATATTTTATAGTCGGTTTTTGCTAATTTTGCCACTTTTTGATGATTTTTAAATTTTGTCTGGCTAGATTGTGCTATTTTTGATGTATGAATAAAATGTTGCACTTTTTAAGTATTTATGACTGGATTTTATATCTTGTTGGCAATATTTTAATATTTTATAACAGGATTTTGCTATTTTTAGAAATTTATGGTGAATTTTTGTCGTTTCTGACATTTTTTTATTATTCAGATTTTGTTATTTTTGGCATTTTATGTATAAAATTTGATATTTATTGACTATTTTTGACCGGATTTTGAATCTTTTTCACAATGTTTTGATATTTTATGATCATTTTTGGCACTTTTTGAAAAATAAATTAAGTTTTATGGCTAGATCTTCAGTTTTTTGGCATTTACTGACAATTTTTTTTTAACTGTTTGTATATTTATGACCGGATTTTCAATCTTTTTGACAAAATTTTGGCACTTTCTGACAATTATGTTCAACTTTTTGAACAGATTTATTTTTCTAGCCGAATTTTGCTATTTTTTGCACTTTTTTACAATTTTTTTTAAATTTTTTGAAAAGATTTTTTTATTTTTGGCATTGTATGAATAAAATTTTGCATTTTTTAAATATTTTTGACCGGATTTTGAATTTTGTTGACAGTTTTTTTATATTTTTGTCGAAATTTGCTATTGTTGGCACTTTCTGATCATTTTTTAAAACTTTTTGAACAGATTTTTCTATTTTTAGCATTGTATGAATAAAATTGACTTATTTTTAGTATTTATGACCGGATTTTGAATCTTTTTGACAATATTTTTATATTATTTAGTCGAATTTTGCTAGTTTTGGCACTTTTTGATAATTTTTTAATTTTTTTGAAGAGATTTTACTATTTTTGGCGTTATATGAATAAAGTTTTGCATTTTTTGAATATTTATGACCGGATTTTGAATCTTTTTGACAATATTTTTATATTATTTAGTCGAATTTTGCTAGTTTTGGCACTTTTTGATAATTTTTTATTTTTTTGAAGAGATTTTACTATTTTTGGCGTTATATGAATAAAGTTTTGCATTTTTTGAATATTTATGACCGGATTTTGAATTTTTTGACAATATTTTTATATTTTTGTCGAAATATGCTGTTTTTGGCACTTTATGATCATTTTTTGAACAGATTTTTTTTGTTTTTGGCATTGTATGAATAAAATTTACACATTTTAAGTATTTATGACCGCATTTTGAATTTTTTTGACAATATTTTCATATTTTAGGGCCGAATTTTGCTGTTTTTGGGAGTTAACTGTAATTTTTTGCATTTTTTGACAATTGTTTTTGAACTTTATTGCTTGATTTTGTTATTTTTGACATTCTGGGAATAGAATTTTGAATCTTTTTTAAATTTTAAAGCCGGATTAGCAAAATTTTGGAACTTTCTGACATTTATTTAACTTTTTTATTAGGTTTTGTTATTTTTGGCATTTTTTGAATAAGTTTTGGCACTTTTTGACTATTTATGATCAGACTTGAATTTTTTTCACAATATTTTGATATTTTAGGGACGGATTTTGCTATTTTTAGGAGTTTATGGTAAATTTGGACACTTTTTGACATTTTTTTTTTTAATTTTATGGCCGGATTTTATTAGTTTTGGTATTGTATTAGTATAATTTTGCCTTTTTGCGACATTATTTTGATATTATATAGCCGGATTTTGTCTATTTTGGTACTTTCTGACATTTTTTTAAAACTTTTTGAACAGATTTTTTTATTTTTGGAATTGTATGAATAAAATTTTGCATTTTTTGAATATTTATGACCGGATTTTGAATCTCTTTGATAATATTTTTATATTTTAAAACCGAATTTTGCTGTTTTTGGGTGTTATAGTGTTTTGATATTTTAATTTTGCTAATTTTGGCACTTTCTGACTTTTTTTGAACTTTTTAACTAGGTTTTGTTGTTTTTGGCATTTTTTTAATAAAATTTGGCATTTTTTGACTATTTATGATGATTTCAATTTTTTTCAGAATATTATGATATTTTAGGGCCGAATTTTGCTATTTTTGGGAGTTTATGGTAAATTTTGGCACTTTTTAACAATTGTTTTTATTTTAAACTTTATGGTCTGATTTTGTTTTTTTTTTTAACGTTATTTAAATAGAATTTTACGTACATTTGCTGATAAATTCTAGCCGGATTTTTATTTTATTTGACAATATTTTCTAATTTTAGGGCCGGATTTTGCTATTTTTGAGAGTTTATGGTAAATTTTGCACTTTTTGATATTTTTATTTAGTTTTATGGCTGGATTTTATTAGTTTTTGGCATTGTATTAGTATAATTTTGCATTTTTTAACTATTTATGACCGAATTTTGAATCATTGTGACATTATTTTGATATTTTTTAGCCGGATTTTACTAATTTTAGTACGTTATGACAATTTTTTAAACATTTTGATTTTAATTTTTATTTTTGGCATTGTGTGAATAAATTTGTGCACTTTTTAAATATTTATGACCGAATTTTGAATCTTTTTGACAGTATTATATTTTTTAATCGAAATTTGTTATTTTTAGCACTTTTTGACATTTTTTTAAATTTTTTTGGTTAGATTATGCTGTTTTTGGCATTATATGAATAAAATTTACACATCAATTTGAGTATTTATGACCGGATTTTAATCTTTTTGACAATATTTTGATATTTTAGAGCCGGATTTTGCTGTTTTTGTAGTAAATTTTGGCACTTTTCGACAATTGTTTTTAAATTTATGGCTTGATTTTGTTATTTTTAACATTCTATGAATAGAATTTAAATTTTTTGATAGTTTATGGCCGGATTTTGAATCTTTTAACATTTTTTTGTTATTTTATAGACGGATTTTGCTATTTTTGCATTATTTAAAACTTTTTGGCCAGATTTTGCAATTTTTAGCATAGTATGGCTGAAATCTTGCACTTTTTGTATATTTATAATAGGGTTTTGATTTTTTTGACAATATTTTGATATTTTTTAGCTGGGTTTGTTTAATTTTGGCACTTTATGACAATTTTTTGAACTGTTGGTTTAGATTTTGCTGTTTTTGGTACTTTAATGACCGAAGTTTGATTTTTTTACAATATTTTTATATTTAATAGCTGGATTTTTATTAATTTTGGCATTTTCTGACACTTTTTTTAAGTTTTTTGGCTAGATTTTACTATTTATGACCGGATTTTGAATCTTTTTGACGATAGTTTGATATGTTATAGCTGGATTTTGTCTAATCTTGGCACTTCTTGACAATTTTTTAAACTTTTTGGAAAGATTTTGCTATTTGTGGCTATTTATGACCGGATTTTGAATCTTTTTGACAATATTTTGATATTTTTTAGCCGAATTTTGCTAATTTTGGCACTTTCTGACATTTCTTTGTATTTATGCTTGAATTTGGAATCTTTTTGACAATATTTTGAGGTTTTATAGCCGGATTTTGCTATTTTTGGGAGTTTATGGTAAATGTTGTTTTTTTTCGACAATTTTTTAAACTTTTTGGCCAGATTCTGCTATTTTGAACATTCTATGAATAGAGTTTTATATTTTTTGACAGTTTATGGCCGGATTATGAATTTTTTAAAAATATTTTGATATCTTATTGCCGGATTTTGGATTTTATGAACAGATTGACATTTCTTATCAGTTTATGGTCAAATTATAGTGCTTTCTGACAATTGTTTTTGGGTTTTAACCGTTTTTTACCGAGTTTTGGTTCTTTTCCAAAAAAAGTTGTAAGAATTTTGCCATATTTAACTTTTTATAAATAGAATGTTACTTTTTTTGGCTTGATTTTGATATTTTAGACATAATTTTGTATGAATAAAATGTTTAATTTTTTGAGTATTTATGACCAGAGTTTGAGTCTTTTTGACAATATTTTTATATTTTTTATTAATATGGCTTGATAGTTATTTTTAACATTCCATGAGTAGAGCTTTATATCTTTTGATAGTTTATAGCCGAGTTTTGCACTTTCTGACTATTTTTTAATTTTTTTTTGCCAGATTTTGCTATTTTTGGCGTTGTACGGATAAAATGTTGCGCTTTGTGACTATTTATGACCATATTTTTAATCTTTTTGACAATATTTTGATATTCTATAGCTATATTTTGTCTAATTTTAGCATTTTTTGAAATTTTTTTAAACTTTTTGGCCAGGGTTTGCTATTTTGAATATTCTGTGAATAGAGTTTTATATTTTTTTGACAGTTTATGGCCAGATTTTGAATTTTTCTAAAAATATTTTGGGTTTTATAAACAAATTTACATTTCTTAACCATTTATGGTCAAACTATAAAGCTTTCTGACAATTGTTTTCGGATTTTAACCGTTTTTGACCGAATTTTGTTTTTTTTTTTGAAAAAAATTTGTAAGTAATTTGCTACATCTACCTTTTTATAAATAGAATGTTATTTTTTTTAACAGTTTATGGTGAGTTTTGATATTATTTAACAATTTTTTAATTTTTTTTGGCTTGATTTTGATATTTTGACATAAAATTTTGTCAGGCTTTGGCTTTTTTGAAAATATTTTAGTATTTTATGACAGGGTTTAGCGATTTTTGACTTTTTATGAACAGAATTATGCACTTTATGCGATCTTTATGGTTAATAACTACATTTTAGTGCTTTTTGACAATACTTTTATACTTAATTTGACATTCTATAAACAGAATTTTGCACTTATCAATAGTTTATGATTGGATTTTTGTGCTTATGACTATATTTTAATGTTTTAAGGCCGAATTTTGCTGTTTTTTTAGTAGAATTTTATACTATTTAGCAATTTATGGTTGTATTTTAGTGCTTTCTGACAATATTTTAATGTTTTAACGCAGAATTTTGCTGTTTTTTTGATATTTTCTGACAATTTTTTTAACTTTTGGTCTATATTTGCTGTTTTTAACATATGCAATGCCTAATATTTTCTAATTTTTTAATATTTATGACCGGGTTTTGACAATATTTGCCAATTTTGGCACTTTCTGACAATTTTTTAAAGTTTTTTGGCTAGATTTTACTATTTTTTGAGTTGTATGAATTAAATTTGGCACTTTTTGACTATTTATGACCGGATTTTGAATTTTATTGAGAATATTTTGATGTGTTATAGCCGGATTTTGTCTAATTTTGGCACTTTTTGATAGGTTTTTAAACCGTTTGGCTAGATTTTGCTAGTTTTGGCATTGTATGAATAAAATTGTGCACTTTTGACTGTTTATGACCGGGTTTTGAATTATTTTGACAATATTTTTATAGTTTTTAGTAGAATTTTGCTAGTTTTGGTACTTTCTGATAAATTTTTTTAACAGATTTTACTATTTTTGGCATTGTATGAATCAAATTTTGCATTTTTTGAATATTTGTGACCGGACTTTGATTTTTTTTTGACAATATTTGGATATTTTAGAGCTGGTTTTTTGCTGTTTTGGGAGTTTATGGTAAATTTTGGCACTTTTTGACAATTGTTTTTAAACTTTATGGCTTGATTTTGTTATTTTTAACATTCTATGAATAGAGTTTTGCATTTTTTGAATTTTTTAACAATTTATGGCCAAATTATAGTGCATTCTGACAATTGTTTTTGGTTTTTAACCATTTTTGTTAGAATTTTTTTTTTAGTTCTTTTGTTAGAATTTTGCTGTTTTTAACTTTTTACAAATATGTTATTTTTTTAACAGTTTGTGGTGACTTTTGGTATTTTTTGTCAATTTTTTAAAAACTTTTAGACCTGATTTTGAGATTTTAAATATTTTAGTATTTTATGACCGAATTAAGCGGTTTTTGACTTTTTATGAACTGAATTATGCACTTTATGCGATCTTTATGGTTGCTGACTATTATAGTGCTTTTTGACAATATTTTCGTACTTTATAGGCAGATTTTTGACATTTTATTAACAGACTTTTGCACTTTTCAAGAGTTTATTTTGTGTTTTTGTTCTTTCTCAATATATTTTAATGTTTGAACTCTAAATTTTGCTGTTATTTAACATTTTTTTAGTAGAATTTTATACTATTCAGCAGTTTATGGTTGTATTTTAGTGCTTTCTGACAATATTTAAATGATTTAACGCTGTTTTCGTCATTTTCTTTATTTTTTTTACTTTTGGTCTATATTTGCTGTTTTTGGCATATTCAATGCTTAATATTTTCTATTTTTTAATATTTATGACCGGGTTTTGACAATATTTTCATATTGTAAGTTATTTGGTTAGATTTTACTATTTTTGGAGTTCTATGAATCAAATTTGGCCCTTTTTGACTATTTATGACCGGATTTTGAATTTTATTGACAACATTTTGATATTTTATAGCCGGATTTTGTCTAATTTTTGCACTTTTTGAATTTTTTTTAAACTTTTTGGCCAGATTTTGCTAGTTTTGGCATTGTATGAATAAAATTTTGCACTTTTTGACTATTTATGACCGGATTTTGAATCTTATTGACAATATTTTGATATTTTATAGCCGGATTTTGTCTAATTTTTGCACATTTTGATAGTTTTTTAAACTGTTTGGCCAGATTTTGCTAGTTTTGGCATTGTATGAATAAAATTGTACACTTTTTGACTATTTATGACCGGATTTTGAATCTTATTGGTAATATTTTGATATTTTAGAGCTGGATTTTGCTGTTTTGGGAGTTTTTGGTACATTTAGGCACGTTTTGAGAATTGTTTTTAAACTTTATGGCTTTATTTTGTTATTTTTAACATACTATGAATAGAATTTTACATTTTTTGATAGTTTATGGCCGGATTTTGAATCTTTTTGCCAATATTTTAATATTTTATAGCAGGATTTTGCTAATTTTTGCACTTTCTGACATTTTTCAAACTATTTTGGCCAAATTTTGCTATTTTTGGCATTGTATGGGTAAAATTTTGAATTTTTTGAATATTTGTGATCGGGTTTTGATTTTTTTACAATATTTTGATATTTTATAGCTGGGTTTTTCTAATTTTGGCACTTTCTGACAATTTTTTAAACTTTTGGTCTAGATTTTGCTGTTTTTGGTATTGCATGCCAATTTTTTTTAAGTTTTTTAGTATTTATGACCGGATTTTGGTTTTAAAATGATTTTTTTTATATTTTGTAACAGGATTTTGCTAATTTTGGCACTATCTGACATTTTTTTATTTTTTTTGTAAAATTTTGTTATTTTTGGCTTTTTTTGACAAATTGTTAATATGTTGTAGCCGGATTTAGTCTATTTTTGACACCTTTTGACAATTTTTTAAACTTTTTGACCAGATTTTGCTATTTTTGGCATTGTATGAATAAAATTTTGCATATTTTGACAATTTTTGACCAGATTTTTAAATCTTTTTGACAATATCTTTATATTTTTTAGTTGAATTTTGCTAATTTTGGCACTTTTTGACATTTTTTTTACTATTTTGTCTAAATTTTGCTATTTTTGACATTGTTTTAACAAAATTTACATTTTTTGAGTATTTATGACTGGATTTTGAATTTTTTTGAATATATTTGAGGTAGGATTTTGCTATTTTAAGGAGTTTATGGTAAATTTTGGCTTTTTCCGATTTTTTTTTTAAGTTAATGACTTAAATTTGCTATTTTTAACATTTTATAAATAGAGTTTTACATTTTTTAACGGTTTATGGCTAAATTAAAGTGCTTTCTGTCAATTGTTTTTGGGTTTTAATCGTTTTTGTCCGATTTTTGGCTCTTTGCTTTTTTACCAATGTACCAAATTTAGTGCACTTTTCAACAGTTTTTAATTGAGTTTTTTCTGTTTTTTGAAATTTTATTAGTGGAATTTATACTTTTTGACAATTTATGGCTGGATTTTAGTGTTTTTTGACTAATTGATTGCATTTTGACAATATTAATAGAATTTTGACCTATTTAGCAGATTTTCGTTTTATTTTTGTGCTTTCTGACTATATTTTAATGTTTTAAGTCAAAATTTTGATGTTTTTGGACATTTTATGAATAGAATTTTACACTTTTCAACTTTTAAAGCTTGATTTTGTTATTTAAGTTTTATGGACACATTTTAATTTTGTTTAGCCTGATTTTGGTTCTTTTGAAAAAAAAAATATTTTATGACTTTTTATAGAAAAATGTAGTTTTTTAACAATTTATGTTGAGTTTTGATTTTTTCTGACAATATTTTTATACTTTATGGTCGCATGTTGCTATTTTTGACATTTTATGAATTGAATTTTGCATTTTTTGACAGTTACTGACCGGATTTTACAACCGGATTTTACTATTTCATGATTTTATGAAAAAAAAAATTATTATTCAGTTTCTAGGCCAATTTTTTTCATTTTTGTTTGACATTTAATGAGTAGAACTTTTAATTTTTCAACTTTTAAAGTTTAATTTTTTTATTTTTGACGTTTTATGAACAAATTTTTGCATTTATTAACTTTTTTGGGGGGATTTTGATTCTTTTAAATGTTTTATGATTGATATTTGTTATTTTTGACTTTGTATAAATAGTTTTTAACAATTTATGGCGAATTTTGGTTTTTTTTGACAATATTTTTATACTTTTTTTACGTCAGTTGTATGAAAGTTTAGTTTTTTTTTTTAATTTAGAATTAATATTGTATTTTCTTTTGGGAAAAAAATAATTTAATAATTTTTTCGGATTTTGCAGTGCATAAGTTGACCTTTTTAGAGTTAGAGTTGGTTTTTGCTAGTGAAGTGTTGTCTGAAAGTCTGATTCATTATGTCACGCCTTGTCTGTCTGCTCGTTAATGTATTTTACTTATAAATAGTATCTTGCATTTTTATTAGTTTATGCTTAAATTTTGGTTCTTTGTGACAATATTTTATAGCAAGATTTTTTTTTTTTTTTTTTAGAATGTTGCATATCAACAGTTCTTAGCCGCTTTTTAACAGTATTTTGATGTTTTAAGGCCGGATTTTCTTATTTTTGACATTTATTGAATAGAATTTTGCACTTTTTAACAGTTAATGACAAGATTTAAACAAATTTCAAAATTGTGCAGGTTTTTTTATTCAAAACCGTTATAATTTTTTAGATGTTATTGTATCTCAAAAAGTAGTAGTAGTGCTGCCTTTAGAAACCGACATTCATCAACACACCTAATTATTCATTACTACTCTATTGCTTCATTTGTCGCATGTACTCTCAATTAATTTTCTTATATATGAATTCTATGAATTGTCGTGTATGTCTCAACACTAAAAACCTCAAGACCAGTATTTCCTATCTTTCACTGTTTTTTTTTGCTGAATTATTAATTCTGTTATTTTCACAATAATTCTTATAAATATTAAATGTTTATTTATTATGCAAAGAACAACATATTTTTGATATAAAATAAATAACCATCATAATATAAATTTATGACAATCGAACCATACTAAATATTTACATTAATTTTGCGGAAATATGCAGGGATCGATGACGCCTATGCAATGGCCGCTGCTGCCATGCCCGAAAATAAATACAAGCTAGATTGAAATATTCACAAGCTTTCCGTATCGATTAAACAAACATAACAACGATATCGCAACGTGCATTATGTATGTCTGTTGGTTTTTATGAGGAAAGGTCGACGCCAGTATTTACTACGTAAACGTCAAGGTCCTTCTACAAAACGCAAGGATTTAGTTAAAATATTTAAAGCAAGATTGTATGCAATTAATTAATTTACTATAAACATATACAGTTATTGATGTTATTGTTGGTGTTAAGCTAATGAGATTTCTGTTTGTTTGTTTTTAGTGATAAGAGTTGATTAGTATTGTGGGTCATTAAAAATGTATGAAATTTTAGTTAAAGCAATCAGTGCTAAATAATATAGTATATTTGTTGATAGACATGTGTTTTTAAAAAATACGAGTACTGCAAATGAACAAATTGTTGAATAGTATGTTGGTGAGTTTATTGCTTTAGGTAGACAGGCTGTAGGTTGATAACAGTCCAGATCATACCGGTATCTAGATAAAGATTTGAAGTTAAGTCAGGAGGCAGTAAGCCTGTATGGATACTTTGTTGGTGTTTAACCAGGCAACCACACAACTTAATTGCGGTACCTACAAGTTCTATGATTTATTGCAGTACTTCTGCTTGTTCCTTGGAGTTGGTTCATTATTTTTCCGGTCAAACTTATTTGTGACTTTTTTTACATCACACATTTTATGCAATGTTTCTCGACAAAGAAACTATTGCACGTTGAGAAATAATTTTCCAACTTGGTTGGCTGGAGCCTAAAAGGTTTTCTGGACTAGATTAGTTCAAATTTTGTGGAAGTTGCAGAATTTCTTTTTTTATTTACGATGGACGCCAAATTGTTGGTCCGGGGCCGGCGATAATAGTCAGTTTTCTCTATGTAAAGTGTGCTGATCTCTTCTTGGAAGATATCATTTGCGACATCCGAAGGTTATTCAGTAGCGTGGCTGCAGATGCTACTTTAATTATTGAAAGAGTCAACGTTGCTAATGCTGCTCTGAAAGTCAGTGCAGTAATCAGACTTTGTTGGAAAATAATTGTTTAAATTGTTGCGGATCTTCTTTTAAAGGCAGTTTTAGATGAGTTTGCTGATGACGCTGGAAGGCGAGGTGTTGTGTTTGAGAGTTTTGCGAAAAGAAAAGTAATTGGTTATTGAAGGACGCCAGCAAAATGGTCCGGTTGAAGTTTTGCTAATGCAATTTAGCAGCGACAAATCTTGCTTTATTTCTGTACTTTGACGGTGGCAAATCGGTGTTCACCTAGTGCACGCATGCTTTTTGGTATAGACCAAGTGTTTGTACGCTCCGGAAAGTTGCTGGAGGAAAACTTTAGGGTCTTTGTGGTGACGCTTACTACTTTATAATCTGTACAATAGTTTATTTTTTTAGGGGTTTGGAAATGACTTAAGGCTGAGTGTACAATGTCATGAGCCTGTGGTGGTCTTGGAAGTACGATGTAAGCTCTTAAGGCAGTTGCCGTTGTAGATTGTTTGTGGTTTCAGCTGGGGTTTGGTGGTTAGAAGAGGACTAACGGCGGAGAGTGTAGGCTTGTAGGTCCCATGCAAGCCGAGAGTTATGGACAACACTTTTGGGGCAATTGTCGGGGTGGAGATCAGAAATCCATTGGCGGAGTCAATGATTATGAGATTATTGCGACTTTAGGTGGAGATGGTTACAATCTGTTTTATATCTTTTGCCTTGCGCTGCTTTTTTTGAAGCTGTGGATGGGAATCTTTAAAAGACTTAACATACCAACTCTCTCCCCACACTGTTGTAAAGACTTACATATTTTTGTGTACAACCTTCCTATCTGACTGTGTTGTATAGCTGACGTTTTCGAAAGGTTATTAGAAGTGTACATCTTGCGCCAACTTTTAGGCATTGGTTTAGTGTGGTGGCGGTTGAAGAACCAGATTTGTCTCAGAATCTAAACGACTAAGAAACTGAAGTTGCAGTGTGAAAGTTTGATATTTATACTTTCCTGCTGGGCTCTCATTGCTTGCTTGATGCTCCACCTAGAGTGGAAGCATGAAAAGGTGCATTACGATATGAGCAAATTATGCAAGAATGTCTAAAAGGGAGCGTTTTATGACATATTTGAAATGTTTAAAACACAATTGAAAATTTTTTTATGACGTGTGTGACAGTTATGATATTGCAGAAACATTTTATGACAGTACAAGAACATTTGATGATAACTCTGAAACATTTTGTGACATTTTTGATATCTTAAAAACATTTGATCAGACTAGGAACATTTTATGTCAGTTTTATAACATAATAGTATCTTAAGAGTATTTTATGAGAGTATAAGATTATTCTACGATAACTCTGGAATATTTTGTGACATCTGTGATATCTTAAGTACGTTTTGTGATATCTGTGATATCTTTGGAACATTTTCTGACATCTGTGATATCTTAGAAACATTTGATTAGTCAAGGAAAATTTTATTAAAGTTTTATAACATAATAGTATCTTAGGAATATTTTTTACAGTATAAAAACATTTTATGATACCTCTGGAACATTTTGTGACATATCTGATACTTTATGAACATTTTATGACAATTTAAGAACATTTGATCAGTCTAGAAACATTTGTGGAATATTATAGTATCTTAAGAATATTTTTTGAGAGCATAGAATCATTTTGTAACATTTTTGATATCTTTGGGAACATTTTATGATAGTTTAAGAACATTTTATCACTCTAGGAACATTTTATTACAGTTTTAGAATACTATGATATCTTACGAATATTTTTTGGGAGTTTAAGAACATTTTATTATAACTCCGGAACATTTATGATATCTTGGGAACATTTTATTACATTTTAAGAACATTTTATTATTCTAGGAACTTTTTATGACAGTTTAATAACATTTTGTTGATTTAAGAACATTTTATAAGGGTTTTAGTACATTATAGTATCTTAAGAATATTTTATGACAGTATAAGAACATTTTATGATAAACTCTGGCACATTTTCTGACATTTGTGATATTTTTGGAACATTTTATGACAGTTTATGAGCATTTTATCAGTCTAGGAACTTTTTATTTTGGTTCTAGAATGTTATAATATTTTAAGAATATTTAACTAGAGTTCTAGAACATTATAGTATTTTAAGAGTATTTTATGAGAGCATAGGAACATATTATGATTAATTTGGAACATTTTGTGACGTTTGTGATATTTTAGGAGCATTTTATGACAGTTTTAGAACGTTATAGTATCTGACGAATATTTTTTGTGAATTTAAGAACATTTTATGATATCTCTGAAATATTTGTGATATCTTAGGAACATTTTATTAGTCTATGAACATTTAATGACAGTTCTCAAACATTATAGTATTTTATGAATATTTTAAGAGAGTTTAAGAATATTTTATGATAATTCTGGAACATTTTGTGACATTTCTGATACCTTAAGAATATTTTTTGACAATTTAAGAACATTTGATCAGTCTAGAAACATTTGTGGAATATAATAGTATCTTAAGAACATTTTTTGAGAGCATAGGAACATTTTGTATTATTTTTGATATCTTTGGAACATTTTATGATTGTTTAAGAACATTTTATTACAGTTTTAGAATACCATGGTATCTTACGAATATTTTTTGGGAGTTTAAGAACTTTTTATTATAACTTTGGAACATTTATGATATCTTGGGAACATTTTATTACATTTTAAGAACATTTTATTGGTCTAGGAACATTTAATAACATTTTGTTGATTTAGGAACATTTTATAAGGGTTTTAGAACATTATAGTATCTTAAGAATATTTTATGACAGTATATGAACATTTTATGAAATCTTTGGAACATTTTCTGACGTTTGTGATATTTTTGGAACATTTTATGACAGTTTAAGAACATTTTATCAGTCTAGGAACATTTTATTACAGTTTTAGAGTACTATGGTATCTTACGAATATTTTTTGACAGTTTAAGAACATTTTATTATAACTCCGGAACATTTATGATATCTTGGGAACATTTTATTACATTTTAAGAACATTTTAATCGTCTAGGAACTTTTTATGACAGTTTAATAACATTTTTTTGATTTAAGAACATTTTATAAGAGTTTTAGAACATTATAGTATCTTAAGAATATTTTATGACAGTATGAGAACATTTTATGATAACTCTGGAACATTTTCTGACATTTGTGATATCTTCGGAACATTTTATGACAGTTTAAGAACATTTTATCAGTCTAGGAACTTTTTATTTCGGTTCTAGAATGTTATAATATTTTAAGAATATTTAATTAGAGTTCTAGAACATTATAGTATCTTAGGAACATATTATGATTAGTTTGGAACATTTTGTGACGTTTGTGACATTTTAGGAGCATTTTATGACAGTTTTAGAACGTTATAGTATTTGACGAATATTTTCTGTGAGTTTAAGAACATTTTATGATAACTCTGGAATATTTGTGATATCTTAGGAACATTTTATTAGTCTATGAACATTTAATGACAGTTCTAAAACATTATAGTATTTTATGAATATTTATATATTTATAAGAGAGTTTAAGAATATTTTATGATAATTCTGGATCATTTTGTGACATTTCTGATACTTTTAACATTTGATCAGTCTAGAAACATTTGTGGAATATTATAGTATCTTAAGAAATTTTTTTGAGAGCATAGGAACATTTTGTAACATTTTTGATGTTTTGGAAACATTTTATGATAGTTTAAGAACATTTGATCAGTCTAGGAACATTTTATTACAGTTTTGGAATACTGTGGTATCTTACAAATGTTTTTTGGGACTTTAAGAACATTTTATTATAACTCCGGAACATTTATGATATCTTGAATATTTTATTACATTTTAAGAACATTTTATTGGTCTAGGAGCTTTTTATGACAGTTTAATAACATTTTTTTGATTTAAGAACATTTTATAAGGGTTTTAGAACATTGTAGTATTTTAAGAATATTTTATGACAGTATAAGAACATTTGATGATAACTCTGGAACATTTTCTGACAGTTTAAGAACATTTTATCAGTCTAGGAACATTTTATTTTGGTTTTAGAATGTTATAATATTTTAAGAATATTTAATTAGAGTTCTAGAACATTATAGTATCTTAGGAATATTTGATGTGAGCATAGGAGCATATTATGATTAGTTTGGAACATTTTGTGACGTTTGTGATATTTTAGGAGCATTTTATGACAGTTTTAGAACGTTATAGTATCTGACGAATATTTAATGTGAGTTTAAAACCATTTTATGATAACACTGGAACATTTTGTGATATTTCTGATATCTTAAGAACATTTTATGACAGTTTAAGAACATTTAATGACAGTTCTAGAACATTATAGTATCTTAAGAATACTTTATGAGAGTTTTAGAACATTTTATTATAATTCTGGAACATTTTGTGGCATTTGGAACATTTTATGGCAATTTAAGAACATTTTTATTTTTATTATTGTCTTGGTACATTTTATGACGGTTCTAGAAAGTTATAGTATTTTAAGAATATTTAATGACAGTTCTTGAACATTATAGTATCTTAAGAACAATTTATGGGAGTTTAAGAACATCTTATGATAACTCTAGAACACTTCTAACATTTTAGGAGCATTTTATGACAATTTAAGAACACTTTATCGGTCTAGGAATATTTTTTGACAGTTTAAGAACATTTCATCAGTCTAAGAATATTTTATGACAGTTTTAGAATATTATAGCGTTTTAAGAGTATTTTATGAGTGTATAAGAGCATTTTATGATAACTCTGGGACTATTTCTGACATTTGCTACATCTTTGGAACATTTTATGACAGTTTTAGAACGTTATAGTATCTGACGAATATTTTATGTGAGTTTAAAAACATTTTATGATAATTCTGGATTATTTTGTGATATTTTGGATTTCTTAGGAACATTTTCTCAGCATAGGAACATTTATGACAGTTCTAAAGTGTTTTATGGGAGTATAAGAATATTTTGTGATGGCATTGAAACTCTTTGTGGCATTTGTAATATCTTTGGAACATTTTATGACAATTTAAGAACATTTTATCAGTCTGGGCACATTTTATGACAGTTCTAGAAAGTTATAGTATCTTAATAATGTTTTATGAAAGTATAAGACTGTTTTATGATAACACTGGAACATTTTGTGGCATTTCTGATATTTTAAGAACATTTAATGACGGTTCTAGAATATTATAGTATCTTAAGAATACTTTATGAGAGTTTAAGAACATTTTATGATAACTCTGGAACATTTTGTGACATTTTTTGATATTTTATGAATGTTTTATGACAGTTCTTGAACATTATAGTATTTTAAGAACATTTTATGATAATTCTGGAACATTTTGAGGCGTTTGTGATATATTTGGAACATTTTATGGCAATTTCAGAACATTTTATCAGTCTAGGTACATTTTATGACGGTACTAGAACGTTTTAGTATCTTAAGAATATTTTATGATAGATCTGGAACATTTTCTGACATTTACTACATCTTTGAAACGTTTTATGACAGTTTATGAACATTTTATTAGTCTAGGAACATTTAATGACAGTTTTAGCACGTTTTAGTATTTTAGAAATATTCATGGGAGTTTAGAAACATTTGATGATAACTTTGGAACATCTTTGATGTTTTAGGAACATTTTATGACAGTTTAAGAACATTTTATTGGTCTGGGTATTTTTTATGACAGTTTTAGAACATCACAGTATTTTAAGAATATTTTATGAAAGTATTAGACCATTTTATGATCACACTTTAACATTTTGTGACATTTCTGATATCTTAAGAACATTTTATGACAGTTTAAGAACATTTAATGATGGTTCTAGAACATTAGTATTTTAAGAATACTTTATGAGAGGCAATGAACATTTTATGATAACTCTGGAACATTTTATGACTTTTTTGATATTTTAAGAACGTTTTATGACAATTTAAGAACATTTAATGACAATTCTAGAACATTAAAGTATTTAAAGAAAGTTTAAGATTATTTTAAGAAAGTTTAAGATTATTTTATGATAACTTTGGAACATTTTGTGACTTTTTTAATGTTTTATGAATATTTTATGATAGTTTAAGAACGTTTTATTGTAGACCAATAAAATTTAATTTTGTGACATTTTTGATATCTCAAGAACATTTGATGACAGTTTCTAGAATATTATAGTATTTTAAGAAAGTTTAAGAACATTTTATGATAATTCTGGAACATTTTGTGATATTTCTGATGTCTTAAGAATATTTTATAACAGTTTAAAAACATTTAATGACAGTTCTTGAATATTATAGTATTTTAAGAATTTTTTAAGAGAATTTAAGTACATTTTATGATAACTCTAGAACATTTGATGACATTTGTGATATTTTATGAACATTTTATGACAGTTTAAGAAAATTTTATTGGTCTAGGAACTTTTAATGACAGTTCAAGCACATCATACTATCGTAAGAATATTTTATGACAGTATAAGAACATTCTATGATAACTCTGGAACATTTTGTGACATTTTAAGAACTTTTAATGACAGTTCTAGAACATTATAGTATTTTAAGAGAGTTTAAGAATATTTTATAATCATTTTGGAACATTTTGTGATATTTCTGATATCTTAGTAACATTTTATGACAGTTTAAAAACATTTATTGACAGTTCTTGAATATTATAGTATTTTAAGAACATTTTAAGAGAGTTTAAGTACATTTAATGATTACTCTGGAACATTTTGTGACATTTGTGATATTTTATGACAGTTCAAGAACGTTTTATTGGTCTAGGAACATTTAATGACAGTTTAAGCACATTATAGTATAGTAAGAATATTTTATGACAGTATAAGAACATTATATGATCATTCTGGGACATTTTGTGACATTTCTGATATTTTAAAAATATTTGGCAGTTTAAGAACATTTAATGGCAGTTTTAGAATAATTTAGTATTTTAAGAGAGTTTAAGAACATTTTACGATAGTTCTGGATTATTTTGTGATATCTTAGAAATATTTTATCAGCCTAAGAGCATTCTATGACAGTTCTAGAATGTTTTATAAAAGTATAAGGACATTTTATGATACGTCTGGAACATTTTGTGGCATTTGTGATATTTTTGGAACATTTTATGATAATTTAAGAACATTTTATTGGTTTGGGAACATTTTATGACGGTTCTAGAACAGTATAGTATCCTAAGATTATTTTATGAGATTCAAAAAACATTTTATGACAGTTCTAGAATATTATAGTATTTTAAGAGAGTTTAAGAACATTTCATGATAACTCTGGAATATTTTGTGACATTTGTGATTTTCTACGAGGATTTTATGACAGTTTAAGAACGTTTTATTGGTATAGGAACATTCAATGAAAGTTCAAGCACATCATAGTATCTTAAGAACATTTTATGGCAGTTCTAGAACATTATAGTATTTTAAGAGAGCTTAAGAACATTTTATGATTACTCTGGAACATTTTGTGACATTTTTGATGTTTTATGAGTCTATGAACATTTTATGATAATTCTGGATTATTTTGTGACATTTGTGATATCTTAGGAACATTTTATCAGCTTAGCGACATTGTATGGCAGTTTTAGAATGTTTTATGAGAGTATAAGAACATTTTATGATAATTCTGGAATATTTTGTGGCATTTGTGATATTTATGGAACTATATATGAGTCTGGGAACATTTTATGATGGCTCTAGAACGTTATAGTGTTTTAAGAATATTTAATAACAGTTCTAGAATATTATAGTATCTTAAGAATATTAATTGAGAGTATAAAAACATTTTATGGTGACTTTGGAACCTTTTGTGATTCTTGTGATATCTCGAGAACATTTTATTACAGTTTATTGGTCTTGAACATTTTTATAAAAACCATTTATTGGTCTATGAACATTTAATGACAGTTCTAGATTATCGTAGTACCTTAAGAATGTTTTATGATAGTATAAGAACATATTATGATAAATCTGAAAATTTTTGTGATATTTGTGATATCTTTGGAACATTTAGGAATATTTTAAGACTTTTTTGGAATAATATAGTATTTTATGCGAGTTTACGAACGTTTTGTGATAACTCTGGAACGTTTTGTGAATTTGTGATATTTTAGTAACATTTTATGACAGTTTAAGAACGTTTTATCAGTCTAAGAATATTTTTTGGCAGTTTTAGAACATTATAGTATTTATTGAATATTGTATAGGAGTTTATGAACATTTAACTTTGGAACATTTTGTGATATCTTAGGAACATTTTATGACAGTTTAAGAACATGTGATCAGTCTATGATCTATTAATGACAGTTCTAGATCATCATAGGATTTAAAAAATATTTTATGAGATTATAAGAACATTTTATGATAATTTTGGAACATTTTGTTATATTTGTGATATCATAGCAACATTTTATGACACTTCTAGAACACCATAGTGTCTTAAGAATGTTTTATGATAACTTTAGAACATTTTATGACACTTGTGATATTTCGGCAACATTTTATGACAGTTTCAGAACACATTAGTGTCTTAAGAATATTTTATGATACTCCAGAACATTATAGTATCTTAAGAACACTTTATAATAAGTCTGGAACATTTTTGATATTTTAGCAACAGCTTTAAAACATTTCGTTAGCCTAGGAATTTTTTATGTCGGTTCTAGGATGTTAAAATAGCTTAAGAAGTTATTATGGGATTACAAGATTATTTTATGATAACTGCAACATTTTTTTGACATTTTTGATTATATCGGCTACATTTTATGACAGTTTAAGAACATTTTATTAGTCAAGGAATATTTTATGAAAGGTTTAGAACACATTTTATGATAATTCTAGAATATTTGTGATATCTTAGGAACATTTTCAGAATATTTTGTCAGTTTAGGAACATTTTATGGCGGTTCTAGAACATCAAAGTGTCTTAAAAATAGTTTATGGTATTATAAGAACATTTTAGGAACCTTTTATGATATTTTATTAATCTAGGGATATTTAATGATAATTTAAGAACATTTTATGATAACTTTTAAAAATGTTGTGGTATTCGAAGCGAATTGTTGCAGACCTCTGCATTTTCTATAGATATTTCTATGGAGATTGTTCAAACGAATTACTAGGCTTGCTAGGAATTCTGACAGTTTATAGATGTAGACTTTTAAGAGACATTTTTAAATCTAGGACGTTTTAATTCTTAAATAGGGATTACTATAGTAAAACAAGTATAACTTGGCCGGTGACTTCACAGCATGTTAAGAAAAGTGCGTTAAATGGCACCAATAGTAAGATATGTACATTTGCATGTAAAAGCAATTATTTTGAAAATTAATTTAATTGGCTGCATGCGGCAGCTGTGTAGAATTGAAATGGTTGTTACTCGGTTCCTATAAGTATGTGGAATGAAGAGGGGTTGTTTTGCTATTTTGTTTTAATTGTGGGAATGTATGTGTCTTTAAGTGTATTGTTTCCTATTTTTACAATATTCTAGCACTGCTTTGTAATTTTCTACCATCGGCCAAGTTATGTTTGGTTTACTGTTTCTATGTTGTGGTCGTTAGTATGATGATATAGCTAATTAAATTTAATTCTGTTTAATATATTTAATAAATAAACTTTTTTATGTCAATTGGGTTTTAATAATAAATAATAATAAGATTTATTTCTAGTACATACAAATGAAAAAAAGGTTTACATTTGATATGAAAGTACACTGCCTGATTTGTTAGTACACAAATCACAAGTCCTCAAGTTTTGAAAAGTTGATTTTAAAACTTTTAATACGCATGTTCAGAAAGCAATACTTCAAGTTTATTATGTAATAAATAGCACGTCTCTTACTAAAGTTCCAACTCCAAAGGGCCATTTGGACGACACACTTTTACTAAACTAGCTAACGACTAATAATAAATCTGCATATACTCTACTAACATACACATCTATCTAAATCGACTTTCTTTTCAGCACGAACTTTTACACATTAAGCGTGAAAAACCTTGAAAACAATACAAAGATAAAAACAGTATATTGCATGTCAATAACAAAAAACATGATAATACTAATTTTAAAACACATAAATGTCTTGAAATAATCATTATATATTATGCGTGTAAATTAATGTGTCAGCTTCAAGTGTTTTTTCCTCAATAAAATGTACGCTGAATGTCGTTTTGATAATTAGAGTAAGAGGTCGTTCTTTATAGGAAATGTCTTTGTGAGTCCTAATATTTAAGGCCTTGGCGTATACAGTTTTAGAGATTAAACTTCCGTGACGTGATTATTAGTAAATGTAATAATTTATTCGGTATTATTAATTTAGATAATAGCAAAAGCTTAATAATTGCATTTTTGTTGTTTCAGAAAATTATATAAAATATCAGTAAAAATAAATAATGAACATATTTAATTAATTCAATCTAAAAGGATTTGCTTTGCATAACATAGACGTAGACGGTTTCAATAAATATTTGATTTGACCTAGTAATTAGAAGATATATGCTGTAATATATAGAATCTGATCTAATTTCTTAAATAAGTTACATAAATCTCTTATATAATGTTGTGTGTGTAAGACATAAAATAACGAATGAATTAAGTATTGGTATTCATATTATAGTTTGATTTATTAAATGCAAAAATATAGCGAAGAATGCTACTTTAATTTTTAGCATAACATGAATGAGGTTATCACGCATTGATAATTATTAGAGCTTAACTATCTTTAAATTTGTTGTTATTTGCGAAATGCATCATTAATTTGATAAAAAAATTATTAATAATTTAATGTTAATTAATTAGGTTCCTAATTATTCTATAGAAGACTATTTATTTTAATTCATTAGTTTAGGTTTTAGCTTTTACAAGGTTATTGATCCAATCTGAGCAATCGTTACCACTTATAAAATATTTACAATATTTACAAGAAGAATCAACGTTCTTAATTTTAAGCAATGAACATCTGCCCACCCGACATTCCATAATCCACGGATGGTTATCAACCCGTTTAATAATAAGGACATGGTTTTCCACAATGCTACGGACCAATCTATTCTATTGAGATTATCGACGTGATTTGTGACGTCATTATAAATGCACCCATGAATCCATACGTCACTTCGCCATACAAGAGATGTTGCAATTTTCTATGGATTCAGCAAATGGAAATCCCACAACATCAAAGCGCTGTAAATCTTGCTCGAAAAGAATTAATCAATGACAGCTTAAATCAAACGTAAATAATAATTTTGCACGTAACGCCTCCGTCATCCTTATTAACATGTACTGTTGTGGTAATGTAGCTTATTTCTATGTAGGCTGAGGTGATAATGTACATAAATTAATATCATAAACATGGATCACCTGATCGTGAAAACATCCTGACCAGGTGCAATTAAAATAAAATATAGTCTGGCAGGCAAAGCATTTTGGCGTGTTCGCTGCCATGCGAGACTTGCCAAGAATTTTGTCAACCAAAAATATAATAAGTCATACAAAAGTTGATGTTTTCTAATACATTTTAATATAATGTGAAGCTCCTGTTTGTAATTAATTTCATGAATGTTGTTTGCATTATCGAACTAGGAAGTACATTAATTACATTATTATTAACGAATTGT
The DNA here is from genome assembly GCA_963932245.1 of Tachinus rufipes. Classification (NCBI taxonomy): domain Eukaryota; kingdom Metazoa; phylum Arthropoda; class Insecta; order Coleoptera; family Staphylinidae; genus Tachinus; species Tachinus rufipes. The sequence goes on along the minus strand of OZ010747.1, from coordinate 98,485,438 downwards.
AAATTATATTTATATTAAAATTTTTATGATAAAGGGTATTTTGTGGTGCCCGTTTTAATATATTTAAATTGCAATTTTATGCAATCTTGTTTGTGTGTACTGAGGATGCTCGAAGCTTTTGGGTTATGATTACAATAACAACTCTTTTATAACATCTACAGATATGGGTGGGCGGGAACACAGTTTAACGATATTGGGCTAGTGGTTTGATACAGTGTTCCCGCCCACCCGCCCAAGTGTTTGTTACCAAGAAATTTGCTTATTGTCACACTTGTTACGTTTCTGCTGTTTTTAGTGTGACAGATTGAATGACAGTTGTTACTAATACGTCAGAGGTGGGTGCAATAACTAATTTCATGATAACTATTGCTTGGGCGGGTGGGCGGGAACACAATTTATAAGTATTGGGCCGGTGGTTTGATACTGTGTTCCCGCCCACCTGCCCAAGTGTTTGTTATCAAGAAATTTGCTTATTCTCACACTTGCTGTGTTTTTTGCTGTTTTTAATGTGACAGATTAAATGACAGTTGTCACTAATACGTCAGAGGTGGGTACAATAACAATTTTCTTGGTAATTAATACTTGGGCGGTTGGGCGGGAACAAAGTTTTTAAATATTGGACCTGTTGTTTGATATAGTTTTTCTGCCCACCCGTCCAAGTGTTTGTTACCAAGAAAATTGCTTATTCTCACACTTGTTGCGTTTCTGCTGTTTTTAATGTGACAGATTGAATGACAGTTGTCAGTAATACGTCAGAGGTGGGTGCAATAACAAATTTCTTGATAACTAACACTTGGGCGGGTGGGCGGGAACACAGTTTACAAGTATTGGGCCGGTGGTTTGAGAAGTGTTCCTGCCTACCCGCCCGATTGTTTGTTATTAAGAAATTTGCTTATTGTCACACTTGTTGCGTTTCTGCTGTTTTTAGTATAACAGATTGAATGACAGTTGTCACTAATACGTCAGAAGTGGGTGCAATAACAAATTTTTTGATAAGTAACATTTGGGCGGGTGGGCGTGAACACAGTTTATAAATATTGTGCCGGTACTTTGATACAGTGTTTCCGCCCACCCGCTTGAGCGTTTGTTATCAAGATATTTACTTATTCTCACACTTGTTGCGTTTCTGCTGTTTTTAGTATGACAGATTGAATGACAGTTGTCACTAATACGTCGGAGGTGGGTGCAATAACTAATTTCTTGATAACTAACGTTTGGGCGGGTGGGCGGGAACACAGTTTATAAGTATTGGGCCGGTGGTTTGATACAGTGTTTCCGCCCACCCGCCCAAGTGTTTGTTACTAACAAATTTGCTTATTGTCACACTTGTTGCGTTTCTGCTGTTTTTATTATGACAGATTGAATGACAGTTGTCACTAATACGTCGGAGGTGGGTGCAATAACTAATTTCTTGATAACTAACGTTTGGGCGGGTGGGCGGGAACACAGTTTATAAATAATGGGCCGGTGGTTTGATACAGTATTTTTGCCCACCCGCCCAACGGTTTGTTATCAAGAAATTTGCTTATTCTTACACTTGTTGCATTTTTTCTGTTTTTAGTGTGACAGATTGAATGACAGTTGTCACTAATACGTCAGAGGTGGGTGCAATAACTAATTTCTTGATAAGTAACACTTGGGCAGGTGGGCGGGAACACAGTTTATAAATATTGGGCCGGCAGTTTGATACAGTGTTTCCGCCCACCCGCCCGAGCGTTTGTTATCAAGAAATTTACTTATTCTCAAACTTGTTGCGTTTCTGCTGTTTTTAGTATGACAGATTGAATGACAGTTGTCACTAATACGTCTAAGGTGGGTGCAATAACAAATTTCTTGATAATTAACACTTCGGCGGGTGGGCGGGAACACAGTTTATTAGTATTGGGCCGGTGGTTTGATCAGATTACATCTGCTACGCGTGTTGTGTTTGGTGATAAAGATTGCAATATTGGCTCTTGTCACTGTTGGTTTGTGTGAACAAGCTTTAAGAACTTTTTTGGGGATACTTTTGTGGCCGAGGATTGATTGTCCTTATTTTTTCCAAGAGATCAAAGATTTTTTGGTGAACTTTTTCAATGTACTCTAAATCTGTGTCTTCAGTCAAACAGTGGAGCATTGGAGTTTGAGGTTGACATCAAAAGCTTTAGGTTTACTGTCAGTAGTGTATTGCAATTTGTTTTGCCATGAATGTTGAACACAAATCCAAATCACACGCCCACAATTTGTAAACTTTGTTCCCGCCCAAGTGTTTGAGATAAATAAAATTAAGACCCCAAACACTTGGGCGGGTGGGCGGGCAACATCATTCCAAACCACACGCAAGTTTAAGTTTATTTTAGTTTAAAAGTTTGATCAAAAAACTGTAATACTTCACTTATTCAAAAAATTTCAATTAACTCATTTAGTTTACAAAATTTTGAATATTTTAAGCAGAATTGAAATCTCTATAAAATGTAATGAAACTTTTTTTTTAATTTTTAATCATAATATGATTATCTTGATTTTTTGGAATTTTTATCAAAAAATGGAAATAACTTGCTTATTTTGGAAGATTTTGAAAAATTATTCATAACCGAACAGAAGCAATTTTGAATTTTCTATCAAATTTATTTGAAATATTTGTTTAAATTTTTAGTGATAGTTTGATAAATTTGATTTTTTTAGATTTTTTATTACAAAACTGCAACTAATTCGCTTATTTTGGAAAATTTTGAAAAAATACATTGAATCAAACAGAAGCAATTTTGAATTTCCTATAATACTTATTTGAAATTTTTTTTCTAATTTTTAGTGATAATTTTGTAAAATTATTTTTTTTGGATTTTTTATCAAAAAACTGTAAATAACTTGCTCATTTTGGAAAATTTTGAAAAATCATTTATAATCAAACAGAAGCAAATTTGCATTTTCTATAAAATTTATTTGAAACATTTTTTCAAATTTTTAGTGATAATTTCGTAAAATTGATTTTTTTGAATTTTTATCAAAAAACTGTAAATAACTCGCTTATTTTGAAAAATTTTGAGAAGTTATTTATAACCAAACAGAAGCAATTTTGAATTCTCTATAAAATTTATTTGAAACATTTTTTGATTTTTTTAGTGATAATTTGATAATATTTGTTTTTTCGGATTTTTTATCAAAAAACTGCAATTAACTCGCTTATTTTGGAATTTTTTAAAAAGTTACATATAACCAAACAGAAGAAAATTTGAATTTTCCATAAAATTTATTTGAAACATTTTTTGATTTTTGTAGTGATAATTTGATAATATTCGTTTTTTGGATTTTTTATCAAAAAACTGCAAATAACTCGCTTATTTTGGAAATTAAAAAAAAGAAATTATAACAAAATAGAAGCAATTTTGAATTCCCCATAAAATTTATTTGAAATTTAAGTGATGATTTGATAATACTGATTTTTTTGGAATTTTTATCAAAAAACTGCGAATAACTCGCGAATTTTGGAAAATTTAGATATATGTTCAAACAGAAGCAATTTTGAATTGATTTTCTGTTTTATTTATTTACCTCATAGTAACTTAATTATTCTAAGAATTTATTTTATATTGTTTATAGAATATTGATGCAAGCAATTCCAGGAATCTTTTGAATAATAATAATTAATGTTCTATTAAAATGCGTTGCAATGACTTTCAATTACATTTACAAAACAATTACGTATTAATAAAAGCAAAAAACAAATTAAGGCAGGTTTACATAAGCATTCAATATTTGGTTGCAGAAAATATTCTATCACGTATTGAGTAACAAAGAGGAAACAGAATGATGGTTTGTTTGTTTTCGGGTCTCAAAGCAGTTTTAATTTTTGAGCAAATTGTTAAAGACTATTCCAAAAGTTTTGAACTTTATTTTTATCATAGATTAGGCATAAAAACTCTGTTCATTTACTTCTTATTATGTTAACTTTAGAAGAGAGAATGATGAAAAAATTTAACATTTTTCTATGTTCAAAAGTGAAATTTTTGGAAACTAGATCCGTTAAAAAAAAGGACAAAAACTTCACATAGAAATAGAGTTATACAATTTTAAAATAATTTATTCAATACATTTTAAAAGAAACTAAACTGAACCGTAAACTAAATAAAAGTAACAAACAATTTCAATCAATCAACATATTTGCCAATTAGTATTTTATTAAAAAAAGCATACTTCCGCTTTCCTAATAAATATATCTATTGCATTAGATAATATAAAACTATTAACTATGTTTATTAAATATTGATTATTATTAAAAATGTATGTCAAAGACAAAATGTAATCCGATATTCACATCATTGAATATCTATGTCCACTAGACATTGAGATCATGGATCTATTGTTATTCTACTTATGCGCCATGTCGACATTTACCTTAAGTGAAATCTTAACAAATTTAGTTAATTGTATTATGTATTGTATTGTGTTCAATTGGCGTTCCAACAATAAAATTAAAAAAAAGTTTTTATTTAATACGTAAGAGCACGAAACAATTTCAAAATAAATAGTTTTTTGTATCGTTTAAGTTAAAAGGATGTTTGAAAATAATGCTAAATTTATGATGATATAATAATAAGGGAAAGTAAGGTTAGATAAAATTATACAATACTGCATTATTACTTTCTTTAAAATTATGTTGAATCTAAAATAAGTGAATTTGATTACCAAATTATCTCAATACTCGCCCTTGTAAATTTGTGCAATTTTTTTAAATTTCTGTAATAATCTTCAAACTATATATGATCTAATTTTTTAGTACACACATGACTGGATTAAAGGCGCGTTTTAAGGAGTATCACTCCATAAATTGCGCCCTTAATGTATTTTTTCTACTCCTTACAATAAAATGTCTATTGTGTACTGGATTAAGGGCGCGGTTTAAAGGGTGTCAACCGTGCTAGTTGCATATAGTATTGTAAAGTTAATTAAAATTTATAATAAGATTCAACTTAATGAATTAATATTTAGTTTGATTTGTGCGATTATTTTTTTATAATATTAACCCACAAATAATTAATTTCAATTCTTGAACTTCAAAAAACAAGTTTTGCAAAATAGTTATGCATCAATAATTAGCACATTCAATTTTCATAATTATCGCTATTAATTTCATTTCGAAATGCTGCTCGAAGGTGCCGCTAAGGTCATTCGCCGATGATCGGCCGATTTTTGCATTAATAAAATTTAGCGCCGCTTGCGAACAAAATAATAATTCCTCATCGATATTGGTAAACCAAGAAGGTCAAGGTTTTATTAATTGATAAGCGCTCTAGTCCCGTTCGCAAACACAGGCCTTGTAGTCCCATTCATCGGACCGTGTCAAGACTGCAAACATTGACATATTTAAAAATAGTTACACAAGAATATTTATCCATATTTTTAGCAAACGAGAAATGAGTAAGATGTGACTTAAATAATGTGTGACTGTATCCTATTGTATTGTAAGAATAATTTGTGAAACGTGCACATCATGCAACTCCACGTATCAACAATAAAAACTTCACTTTCGTTCAGGAATTGGCGCAACGTGTAATCGAGCCAGGTAATAGCATCTCCAAAAATAAAATGATCATTGCCTAATGTGAGTGCGACAGAAGTGGAGCCGCATACACTTCTGTTGCATGATTCAATTTACGACAATTGTATTTTGTGTGCAACCTACCAAATAATGGTAATATCTTTTACAATGTAATTAAATAGGTCAATCAATCTGAATAGATTTCTTAACTTTATAATGAAAATGTTTTATACAATTAATTTAGGACGTCTTGCAGATGAAAACTATTATTATAGAAGGTTTTTAAATTGTATTCATATAGATCAATTATTTTGTTAATACAAATATTTCTTCAGCGCCACTAAAATTAGCATAAAAGGCTTAATAAACATGGGTCCCTAAAATAAAATATAAGGAATGTTTTTACCTCCTTGGCTTGGTTTACTGTTTTGATAAGACTTGATCTCTTTGCTTGCTTTTATTATAGCTTCTTTTATTTGTTAACAAGCAAAATTGGCAATTGTGGGAGAAAATTCAAACATAATTCACTAATTCCGTAAAAGTTACGGTTTGGTGTTTCCTAATTGGAGGCAAAAATTGAAAACAAAAAATTTGCATAACTTTTTTGTCTACCTCGCTTTCTTTTCTTGTTTAAGCCAAATAAATATCAAAAATTGCTCAAGAAACTTTTTTATCGCACGAAAATTTATCAAAAATAGCTCAGAATATCATTTATTGAGTGAAATTAATCAAAAATTGTTCAAAAAAGTCATTTAATGCAAATAAATGTCAAAAATTGCCAAAAAGTTGTTTTAATAAAAATATCTTTTAGAATATTAATTTATACTTGTGCAATTGGCTCATTATAAATAATAAAATTTGCCCAAGAAACCATTGACTTGTAAAAATTTAGTTAAAGTAGCTTAAAATATCAATTTATTGATCAAAATTTGTAAAAAAAGGTTATTTAGAGGTTGTTTTGTTGTATACAAATTTATTTAATTTATTGAGTGAAAAATTGTGCAACAAACCATTCAAAGCAAATATATGTCAAAAATTGCTTAAAAAATCATTAAGACGCACAAAAGTTTGTTAAAAATATCAACTTATTGCGCAAAATTTAATCAAAAATCATACAAAATTTTTTTTTTGACATTTCATCAAAACAATTTTGCACTTTTCAACATTTTATGGCCGGATTTGTTTTTCTTTTAAAACAATATTTTGTTATTTTTGTAATTTTACATTTTTTGACAGTTTATGGCTGGATTTTGAAGCTTTCTGACAATTTTTTTGATACTTCAAGGCCGGATTTTATTTTTTGTAACACTTTATAAAGTCTTGCACTTTACAAACCAAAATTTGGTTCTTTCTGAAAATATTGATTAGAGTTTTGCACAATGAATAGAATATTGCACTTTTTGACAGTTATTACCAAAATGTTGTTAGTTCTAACAATATTTAAATATTCTATAGCCAAATTTTGCTAGTTTTGAGACTTAAAACATTATACTTGAACATTTTTCAATAGTTTGTGGTCGGATTCTAAAGCTTTCTGACAATATTTTGATGTTTCTATGCCGGCTTTTGCTAGTTTTGTCATTCCACAAATATAATTTTACATTTTTGACAGTTTATAACCGGATTTTAGTTCTTTTTAACAATAATTTGATATTTCGTAGTCAAATTTTCCAATTTTTGACATTTCATTTTCCACTTTTTAACAGTTTATGAATGAATTTTGGTAGTTTCTGATAATATTTTGATATTTCAAGACCGGATGTTGTTTTTTGTTATATTTTATAAACAAAGTTTTGCATTTTTAACCATTTTTCACAAATAAAATTTTGCATTTTTTAACGTTTTTTCAGTTTTTGGTGTTTTCTGATGATGTTTTCATACTTCAAGGCCACAATTTTCTATTTTTGGAATTCTATAAATAGAATGTTGCACCTTTCGACAGTTTATGGCAAAAATTTGGTTTTTTCTAACAATATTTTATAGTTGGTTTTAGTTATTTTTGAGATTTCATGAAGATCTTTACAATTTTTAACAATTTAGAGCTGCATTTTGTTGGTTTTTGAAAATTGTTTGAAATTTCAAAGACCAATTTGGTTATTTTTGACATTTTATGAACAGAATTTCAACCAATTTTAGCAAGATTCTACCTTTTTGCAATGTTTTAATATTTTATGGTTGGATTTTTTAGTTAATATAAATAGAATTTTGCATTTTTTAACAGTTAACAACCAAATTTTGAAGCTTTTTACAATATATTCATGCTTAACGACCGGATTTTGTTAGTTTCGATATTCGTTAAATAGAATTTTGAACCTTTCCGACATATTATGGCCAAATTTTGCTATTTTTAACAGTAATTTGATATTTCATAAACAAATTTTCTTTTGATGAATAGAATTTTGTACTTTTTAACAGTTTCTAACAAGATTTTTATATTTTATAGCAGGATTTTGCTATTTTTTAGATTTCATAATTTTTTTACATGTTTCAACAGTTTCTGGTCGAATTTTCAGGCTTTCTGACAATATTTTGATGTTTCAAGGCCAGATTTTATTAATTTTGACATTCCACAATAATAATTTTAAATTTTTCTACAATTTACGGCCGTATTTTGGTTCTTTTTAACAATATTTTGATATTTTAAAGTCAAACTTTGCTATTTTTGACATTTCATAGATAGATTTTTGCAGTTTTCAATTGTTTTTAGGTCGTTTTTTGGTGCTTTCTGACAATATTTTGACATTTTTAAGGCAAATTTTGTTTTTTGTGACACTTTACAAATTGAGTTTTGCACTTTTCAGTAATTAATAAAAAATTGTGAACGCTTTTTTCTAAAACCTTCCGTTTCAACACTTTACGGTGATGCTCAAAAATCGTTAGCCATTCTTCCTAAAAAGCTGGCAAACGCTGTTGAAGACTTCTCCTATCTAACTGACCTCATAAGTACTCAAGATTAAGATCAAGGCTATGAGTTAGAGTCCATATTCTGTTTTTTTTTTTATATTTTAACATTTTATCGTCAGATTTTGCTAATTGTGGCATTTTGTAAATAGAATTTTGCTTTTTTAAACAGTTTATGACCAAATTTTAAAGCTTTTTACAATATTTTCATGCTTTATTTGACATTCCTTAAATAGAATTTTACATCTTCTAAAGATTATGACACAATTTTGCTATTTTTAACAGTAATTTGATGTTTCATAAACAAATTTTGTTATTTTTGACTTTTTGTGAATAGAATATTGCACTTGTTGACAGTTATTACTAAAATAGTGCTAGTTCTAACAATATTTTGCTATTTTCAAGACTTAAAACATAAAACTTTTACATTTTTCAACAATTTTTGGTCATATTTTAGTTTCAACGCCAGATTTTGCTAGTTTTGTCATACAAATATAATTTTGCATTTTTCGACAGTTTACGGCCGGATTTTAGTTTATTTTAACAATATTTTGATATTTTATGGCTGCATTTTGCTATTTTTGGCCTTTTATTAAAATAATCTTGCACTTTTTACTAGTTTGTAGCCGGATTTTGATTATTTTTAACAATATGTTAATATTTCATGACCAAATGTTGCTATTTTTAACATTTTATGAACAGAACTTTTGTTGTGTTTTAATGCTACAATATTTTATGGTCAGATTTAACTATTTTTAACTTTATATAAATAGAATTTTGCATTTTTTTACAGTTTATAACCAAATTTTGAAACATTTTACAATATTTTGATTTCTTTACCAATAATTTGATATTTCAAATCCAAACTTTGCTATTTTTAAAATTTCCTAAATAGAATTTCACAGTTTTCGACCGGATTTTGGTGATTTCTGATAATATTTTGATATTTTAAAGCCGGATTTTGTTTTTTGTGACATTTTATAACAAAGTTTTGCACATTACAACTGTTTTTAGGTCAAATTTTGGTTCTTTCTGAAAATATTGATTATAGTTTTGCAATTTTCAATAGTTTATGACTGGATTAAAAAGAAATATAAAATTGTGTACGTTTTTTTTCAAAAACACTTATCTCAATATTTTGCGGTGAAACCCAAAAATCCTAGCTACGCCATTGGGCATACTTTCAATCAATTTCCAGATATACCCTTAAAGTATGTTAGTCATTCTTCCTAGAGGACAAAGCTGTTAAAGACTTCCTATCCATCTGATATTTTGATGTTTTAATGCCGGATTTTACTAGTTTTGTCATTCCACAAATATAATTTTGCATTTTTGACAGTTTATAACCAGATTTTAGTTATTTTGATATTTTGTGAGCAAATTTTGTAATTTTTAACATTTCATAAACAGAATTTTACACTTTTCAACAGTTTATAGTTGGATTTTGGTGGTTTCTGACAATATTTCGGTATTTTGTAATTTGTATTTATAAACAGTTTTTTTCAAGCAAGTTTTTGGTGTTTTCTGACGATGTTTTCATACTCCCAGAGTTCATTTTGGTATTTTTGACATTCTGAATTAAATGTTGCACCTTTCAACAGTTCATGGCCACTTTTGGTTTTTTCTAACAATATTTTTGATATTTTATAGTTGGATTTAGTTATTTTTAAAATTTCATGAAGATTTTTACACTTTTTAACAGTTTAGAGCTAGATTTTGTTGCTTTTTGAAAATTGTTTAAAATTTCAAGGCCGGATTTTGCTATTTTTGACATTTTATGAACATAATTTTGTAACTTTCCACCGTTTTTAGCCGGATTCTGTTATTTTTTTAATGTTTTACTACTTTATGATCGGATTTTGTAATTTTTGACTTTTTATAAACAGAATTTTGCTTTTTAACAGTTTATGACCAACTTTTTAAGCTTTTTACAATATTTTCATGCTTGATTTTAATATTTTTGATATTCTTTAAATAAAATTTTACACCTTCCACAGATTATAGCACAATTTTCACAGTTTTCGATAGTTTTTAGGCCAAATTTTGGTGCTTTCTAACCATATTTTGATATTTCATAATCGGATTTAGCTATTTTTGAGATTTCATAAAAAAAATCACTTTTCAACAGTTTATGGCTGAATTTTGGTGATTTCTGAACAACATTTTGATATTTCAAGGACAAATTTTGTTTTTTGTAACACTTTACAAATAAAATTTTGCGCATTTATTTTAGTTCTTTCTAAAAGTATTAAATAGAGTTTTGCACTTTTCAGTAGAGTTTATAATGTGATTAAACAGAAATATAAAATTGTGTACGCTTTTTTCCTTCTCAATATTTTGCTGCGGAGAGGCCCAAAATCCTAGCTACGACCCTGACCATACTTTCAATCAATCTCCAAATATCCTCTTTTAGTTGGCCATTCTTCCTAGAAAGCTAACACACGCTGTTGAAAACTTTTGATCCCATAAATGCTCAATATTAAGATCAGGGCTATGAGCTAGAGTCCATAACTAATTAACCGGATTCTGGCTTTTTAATGTTTTAACATTTTATCATCAGATTTTGCTATTTGTGGCTGTTTATAAATAAAATGTTGCCCTTTTTAACAGTTTATGACCAAAATTTTAAATTTTCATGCTTTATTTAAGATTCCTTAAATAGAATTTTACACCTTCTAAAGATTTTTGCTATTTTTAACAATAATTGATATTTCATAAGCAAATTTTGTTAGTTTTGACTTTTTGTGAATAGAATATTGCACTTTTTGATAGTTACTACCAAAATAGTTCTAACAATATTTTGCTATTTTTGGGACTTAAAACATAAAACTTTTACATTTTTCAACAATTTGTGGTCGTATTTTAGTGCTTTTTTACAATATTATGATGTTTCAAGACAGGATTTGTCATTTTTATCCTTCCACAAATATAATTTTGCATTTTTCGACAGTTTATAGTCGGATTTTAGTTCTATTAAACAATATTTTGATATTTAGTGGACAAATTTTGTAATTTTAGACATTTTATAAATAAAATTTTACACTTTTTAACAGTTTATGGCTGGATTTTAGTGCTTTCTGACAATATTTTGATATTTCAAGGCCGGATTTAGTTTTTTGTAATATTTATCAACAAAGTTTGGTACTTTTTAACCATCTTTGACCAAATTTTTCATAAATAAAATTTTGCATTTTTTAACAGTTTATGACCTGAGTTTTTGGTGTTTTTTGACTATGTTTTCATACTTCAAGGCCTCATTTTGCTATTTTTGACATTCTATGAATAAAATTTTACTCCTTTCGACAGTTTATAGCCGAGTTTCAATTCTTTCTAACAATACTATTAATATTTCATAGCTAGATTTGGTTATTTTTGAGATTTTAAGAAAATGTTTACACCCTTCAACAGTTCAGAGCTGGATTTTGTTGTTTTTGAAAATTGTTTAAAATTTTAAGGCCAAATTTGGTTATTTTTGATTTTTGATATTTTACGAACACAATTCTGTGGTTTTTCACCATTTTTATCTGGATTCTGTTGTTTTTTAATGTTTCACTACTTTATAGTCAGATTATTTTGCTATTTTTGACTTCTTATAAACAGAATTTCGCATTTTTCAATAGTTTATGGCTAAATTTTGGAGCTTTTTACATTATTTTCATGCTTTATGGTTGGATTTTGATATTTTTGACGTTCTTTAAATAGAATTTTGCATCTATCGACAAATTATGTCCAAATTTTGCTATTTCTAACAATAATTTGATATTTCATAGACAAATTTTGATATTTTTGTCTTTTATTAATCAAATTTTGCACTTTATTGCCAAAATGTTGCTATTTCTAACAAAAAAAATATATTTTATAGCAAAATTTTGCAATTTTTGGGACTTAAACATAATACTTTTACGTTTTTCAACAGTTTGTTGTCGATTTTAAAATTTTCTGACAATATTTTGTTGTTTCAAAGGCGGATTTTGCAATTTTTGTCATTACACGAATATAAATTTGCATTTTCGACAGTTTATAGCCGGATTTTAATTCTTTTAAACATTATTTTAATATTTCAAATCTAAACTTTGCTTTTTTTGACATTTCATAAATAGAATTTCACACTTTCCAACAATTTTATGACCGCTTTTTAGTGTTTTCTAACAACATTTTGATATCATATTCAGATTTAGCTATTTTTGAGATTTTTCAAACTGAATTTCACACTTTTCAACTGTTTAAAGCTGGAGTTTAGTGCTTTCTGACAATATTTTGATATTTCAAGGCCGGATTTAGTAAGTTTTGATATTCCACAAATAGATTTTTGCATTTTCCGACAGTTTATGGCCGGATTTGGGTTCTTTTTAACTATTTGTTGATGTTTTATGACTGTTTTCTGCTATTTTTCACATTTTTTGCTTTTTTCACACTATTACAAAATTGAGTACGATTTTTTTCCAAAAGTCTTCTCAATATTTTGCGGTAAAGCCCAAACACCTCAGCTAGGTCACTGACTTTTAATTAATATCCGGATATCTTTTTGAGATGTGTTAATAATTTTTCCTAAAAAGCTGACAAAAGCTGTTAAAGTCTTTCTATCTAACTAATTCCATAAGAGCTTGGGAATAAGATCAGCGCTATGAGCTAGAGTCCAGTGTTATTTCAGAAAATGTATTGTCTGATTTGCTACGTGTGGTCTTGCATTATTATGCTGGAATGAAAATTTAGGGCTTATAAAGACATCAGCAGTTTCTCACATTTGGGAGAATGTCTTTTATGTATCCGGCATCATTTATTTGTCCAGTATTAAAAAAGATCAGTTTTTATTATGTCAGATCTTCTTCCAAACCGATTTACCTACTGAAATGTAGTAAAACAATGCCGTTTACCTATACTTGCCCAAATTCTAACACAATTATCACAACGTGTTAAACTAAATATGGACTCTTTCTTAAAATGTTGTTGAACAAACGTTTAATCTGTTTCTATTGTAAGCTATACTCAATCGTAATTTCCGTACTGACTTTCTGGATCTTAACTTTTTTATTATAAATTTTATAGAATCTTAAAATCTAGTAGCTTTTCTGAGGTCATTTTACAGTCTTTAGCAGAATATGTGCTACGTCTAAGCTCACAACTGAGCAAAAATCTATCTTTTTGAAAGGTTGTCACCCGTTTTCAACCCTGACAAGCTTGTCTACCATAACTTTCTGTCTCTAAGTAGCAATTCTAAAACCTAGATACAACAGAAGGGTTTACATAAAATTCTCTTGTAACGCGACAATACTTGTCTTTTTTCAATTAATGTTACGGCTTTTGCAACTTTAACAACTTAGCGTAGATGCCTTATTGCACCGTCAATTACTCTAATGCCGTCTTCTATCGGAGGTTGGCAATCATCATTGCAGTAGTTTATGGTTCAACTTTGGTGTTTTCTAACAATATTTTGATATTGCGCAGCCGGAGATTTTATCATTTTAAAAATTTCATATTTTTTTACACATTTCAAGGCCGGAATTTGCTGTTTTTGACTTTTCATAAATAGAATTTTACACTTTCCAACAGTTTATGGCTAGATTTTGATGCTTTCTGAATATTTTGATATTTTAAAGCCATATTTATTTATACTTTACAAAAAAAAAATTGTCATTTTATTTGGCCAATTAGTTCTTTCTGAAAATATTAAATAGTTTTTAATTTTTCAGAAGCTTATGAAAAAAAATAAACTAAAATTGTGTACGATTTTTTTCAAAAACCTCCCTTCTCTATATTTTGTAGTAAAGCCCAAAAATCCAAGTTACGACACGGACTATACTTTCAATCAATCTCTGGATATACTCTTTTCTCAAGATTAAAATCAGTGCTATAAACTAGCTAACCGAATTCTGCTTTTTTAATGTTTTAACATTTTATCGTCAAATTTTGTTATTTGTGGCATTTTACAAATAGAATTTTATCTTCTTTAATAGTTTATGACCAAACTTTGAAGCTTTTTACAATACTTTCATGCTTTATTTGACATTCCTTAAATATAACTTTACACCTTCAAAAGATTATGGAAAATTTTTGCTATTTTTACCAATTATTTGATATTTCATTGATAAATTTTTGGCTTTTTATGAATAGAACTGCACTGTTTGACAGTTATAACCAAAATATTGCTAGTTCTACCAATATTTTAATGTATATCCAAATTTTGCTATTTTTGAAACTTAAAACTTTTACGTTTTTGAACAGTTTGTGGTCGGATATTAAGGCTTTCTCACAATATTTTTATGTTTCAAGGCCGGATTTTGCTAGTTTTGTCATTCCACAAATATAATTTTGCATTTTTTGACAGTTTACGACCGGATTTTAAATCATTTTAACAATATTTTGATCTTTCGTGAACAAACTTTGCAATTTTTGACATTTCATAAATAGAATTTTACACTTTTCAAGAGTTGGAGCTAGATTATTTTTTTCTGACAATATTTTGATATTTCAAGACAGGATTTTATTTTTGTGATAGTTTTTAAACAACGTTTTGCACTTTTCAAACATTTTTTACCAAATTTTTCATAAATAGAATTTTGTATTTTTCAACAGTTTATCACATGAGTTTTTGGTGTTTTCTGACAATGTTTTCATGCTTCAAGACCATATTTTGCTATTTTTTACATTCTATAAATAAAATGTTGCTCCTTTCGACAGTTTATGACCGAATTTTGGTTCTTTCTAACAATATTTTTGTTATTTTATAGTTGGATTTAGTTAGTTTTAAAATTTTATAAAGATTTTTACACCTATTAACAGTTTAGAGATTTAGATTTTGATACTTTTTGATAATTGTTAAAAATTTCAAGAATGGATTGTGCTATTCCGGATTCTGTTTTTAATACTTTATGTTCAGATTTTGCTATTTTTGACTTTTGACTATAAACAGAATTATGCATTTTATAACAATATTTTCATGCTTTATAGCCGGATTATTGACATACACAAATAGAATTTTGCTCATTTCGACAGATTATGGCCAGATTTTGCTATTTATAATCATAATTTTATATTTCATCAAAAAAATGTTGCCCTTTTTGACATTTTATAAATATAATTTTGCAATTTTTAACAGTTCAGAATAGAATTTTGCATCTTTCAACAAATTTGCTGTTTTTACTAATTATTTTTGACTTTTAATGAATACAATATTGCTCTTTTTGACAGTTATTACCAAAATGTAGCAATATTTTATAGCCAAATTTTGCTATTTTCAAGACTTAAAACATAAAACTTTTACATTTATCAACAGTTTGTGGTCGGATTTTAGTGTTTTTTGACAATATTTTGATGTTTCAAAGCCGTATTTTGCTAGGTTTGCCATTTTGGTTCTTTTTAAAAATGTTTTTGATATTTTATAGCTAGATTTGGTTATTTTTGAGATTTCATAAACATTTTCACACCATTTTCACACCAGTAACAAGATTTTGTTGCTTTTTGAAAATTGTTTAAAATTTCAAAGCCGCATTAGGCTATTTTTGACATTTTATGAACAGAATTTTGTAGTTTTCAACTGTTTTTAGCCAGATTCTGTTTTTTTTTTAATGTTTTATATTCGGATTTAGTTATATTTGACTTTTAATAAACAAAATTTTTTTTTTAACAGTTTATGACTATATTTTAGAGCTTTTTACAATATTTTCATAGTTTTTGGCAAGATTTTGCTATTCTTTATATAGAATTTTGCACCTTTTTAACAGATTACGGCAAAATTTTGCCATTTTTATCAAAAAATTTGATATTTCATAGACAAATTTTGCTATTATTGACTATTTATGAATAGAATAATGCACTTTTGGACAGTTATTGTTGCTAGTTCTAACCATATATTAATATTTTATAGCAAAATTTTGCTGTTTTTGAGATTTGAGACGGATTTTGTTAATTTGACATTCCATAAATAGAATTGTTCATATTTTATGGCCCTATTTTGCTATTTTCGACATTTTATTAAAAGAACTTTGCACTTTTCAACAGTTTATGGCGGGATTTTGGTGATTCCTAACAATATTTTGATAAATCGGATTTAGCTATTTTTAAGATTTCAAAAAAAAATCACTTTTCAACAGTTTATGCCTAGATTTTGATGATATTTGAACAATATTTTGATATTTCAAGGTCATTTGTTTTTTGTGACACAATTTTAGTTTTTTCTGAAAATATTGAAAAACAGTAGTTTATCACAAAATTAAAAAGAAATATAAATCTGTTTTTTTCAAAACCTTCCTTCTCAATATTTTGCTCAAAAATCCTAGCTAGGACACTGACAATACTTTCAATCAATTTTTAGATATCCTCTTTTAGTTTTCCATCCAATCTTCCTAGAAAGCTGACAAACGCTGTAGAAGACTTCCTATCTAGCTGTACCCATAAGTGTTCAAGATTAAGATCAAATTTTTGGTATTTTTACCAATAATTTGATAATTCATTAACAAAATTTGCTATTTTTGACTTTTTATGAATAGTATAATGCATTTTTTGATAATTATTACCAAAATGTTGCTAGTTCTAACAATATTTAAATATTTTATAGCTAAATTTTGCTATTTTTGGAACTTAAAACTTTTACATTTTTCAATAGTTTCAAAGCTGAATTTTGCTAGTTTTGCCATTCCATTTTGCATTTTCGATAGTTTACGGCCGAATGTTAGTTCTTTTAACAATATGTTGATAGTTAATGGCTGTATTCTGATATTTTTGACATTTTATTAAAATAATTTAGCATTTTTCAACAGTTTATGGCTAGATTTTTGTTATTTTAAACAATATGTTGATATTTCATTGCCAAATGTTGCTATTTTTAACATATTTTAAACAGAATTTTGTAGTTGTCAACCGTTTTTAGCCGGATTCTGTTGCACTTTTTGACAGTTAATACCAAAATGTTACTAATTTTGAAACTTAAAACTTTTACATTTTTTAATAGTTTGTGGTCGAACTTTTTGACAATATTTTAATGTTTCAAGGCCGGATTTTGTTAGTTTTGACATTCCACAAATTTATGCATTTTTCGACAGTTTGCGGCCGGTTCTTTTTAACAATTGTTGATGTTTTATGACTGTATTCACTTTTGCACTTTTTAACAGACCAGATTTTGGTTCCTTTTAACAATATTTTAATATTCCTTGGCTAGATTTTGATATTTTTGACATTTCTTAAATAGAATTTCACACTTTCCGTCAGTTTATGGCTGGATTTTCTGATAATATTTTGATATTTCAAATCCGGATTTTGTTTTTTGTGATATTTTATAAACAACGTTTTGCACTTTCACGTATTTTTAGATTTTTCTAAAAATATTTTACTTACTTTTTAATACTTTATGACTGGATTAAAAAGAAATGCAAAAACCTTTTTTCTCAAAACCTTGGCAATATTTTGCGGTGAAGCCCAAAAATCCTAGCTACTTTCAATCAATCTCTGGATATCTTCTTGAAGTTGATAACCATTCTTTCTAAAAAACGCAGCTAATCTCATAACTGCGCAGAAATAAGATCAAAGCTAAGAACTAGAGTTCAAAACTAGAATTTGGTGTTCTTCCAAAAAGTTTGTTATCTGATTTGCTACGTGTGGTCTTGCATTACCATGCTAGAACGAAAATTTGGAGCCTATAAAGACTCCAGCAGTTTTTCACATTTGTAAGAACTCGTCTTTTATGTATCAGGCAGCAATCATTTGTCCAGTATTAAAAAAATCCTCCTCCAAATCTGTTTACCTACTAAAACATCCTTTCACAATTCCATTCACCTATACTTTCAAAAATTCAAAAACAATCATCACATCGTATCGAACCAAATCTGAACTTGTCCTTAAAAAAAACTGAACGTAAATATTGTGAACCATAGTCAACCGTGACTTCCGTACTGACCTTCTGGATCTGAAGATGTTTTGTACAAACTTGAAGACCAAAAACTCTTTTCTGAGATCATTTTGCAACAGTATACAAATACAATTGTGTACAAATCTGTCTTTTTAAAGGTTTGTAATACGTTTTCAACCCTGACAAGCTCGTCTACCATAACTTCCTGTCTGTAAGTAGCAATTCCAAACACTAGATACAACAGAAAGGCTTACATGAAGTTCTCTTGCAACATGACAATATTTGTGCCTCTTCAATTCATGTTTAGGCTAGATTATTTTATAGTGTTTGCATGTGGTCCATTATACTATAACACAAAAAAATTTAGGAATGCCAAATGATCAAGAAAGAATAAGTGAAGAAAAAACACCAAAAAATTATATGAGACAAAAGTAAAAAGAAAATAAAAAAAGGAAGACCCAGAAAAGAATGAAATAACGTAATAAAAGAAGAAGTTACAAGAAAAAAAACACTTAATATAAATAAATAAAGGTAGAAAGGCAATGGAATAATAAATAAATAAAATATAAATATTACCATTATTTAGATTTTTAATCATTAATATTTACTGTTATTAAAATAATACAAAAAACTACATTTTACCTTTAAATGTCCCAAAACTTTCAAGCGTGTACATACCTGAAATTAAAAAAAAAAAATCAATTAATATTTTATACATTTTATTAAAATTTAAGATATTTACTATTTTTTTCATTTAAAAAATTAATGAACATTTGTCGATATTCCAATCCCAATTATTCTACTGAGACTCAAAACAAATATCCAAGAAAAACAATTCGTTATGCATTTAAAGAAAACAAACATAATTATTTCTTGGCACGTTTCTGTTGGTCCCAAATTAACACAGTCAAATTAGTGAGTAATACCATAAAATCAATCAAAACATGTTGACTTCTACATACCAAAATAAAATAAGACAAAAAATATTAGAACATTTTACATGAATATATTAGTTATTCGACAAATAAATAATTATTTTACATGGTCATTCACACAACCTCGATACTTTTTACCTGCAAAACAAGCTGATATACTTATTTCAGGTAAAAATAGTTGCGTTTTGTTGTTTGCGAGTTCTTTGACCTTGCCATTAATTATTCATATTAATAGACAGAATATTATAAATACATCTTATTTTTAATTGCAGATTTATAACCGAAAGTGGTTTCATATTAAATAATTTCAACTTTAATTAAGTAAGCCAAGCATTATATTAAACATTCTCAGCATTTAATTATGTAAATAAAAGTAATGGTGCCGCAAGAATTAAATGTTCATTGCATCAATGAGCAGCAATTTCCCAACGAACCCATTGGAAGCACGTCTCAAGGATGGATTATTAATATTACAAATGTAATCAGATACATAAATAAAAAATTGGTTCATATCGTGCAGAATACTCGACCGATAACTGACGCATGTTAATAATATTGTTTAAACACTCAAAGACCTTGCAAAGTGTTTTGTGTTTTAATAATTTATATTAATATACAACTTATAATTGAATTAAGCTTTAATTATTATTATTTAAAACTAACAAATAGTAAGTAACTATTTAGAATATATTCAATTTTTTTTTTAAATAAGTTATAGTTTAATTTAAATTATAGTTGTAATTGTAGTAAAAATAATAAGTTAATTTAAAAAAAATTATACAATATTTTTTGGTTCGGCCAACAACGATTTGAAAGTGCAAAATTTTATTATATTATTTATATTATTAGAAAGAACCAAGTTCGGGACATGAACTGTTGAAAAGTGGAAAATTCTTTTCATATAACGTCAAAAATAGTAAAATCTGGTCATGAAATATTAAAATTATTTTAAAAAGAACCAAAATCTGGCTATAAACTGTTGAAAAGTGCAAAATTCTTTAAAAATATGTCAAAAACAGCAAAATAAAGCCATAAACTGTCAAAACATGTAAAACTATATTTTGAAATGACAAAACTAGCAAAATCCGGCCTTAAAACATCAAAATATTGTCAAAAAACACTTAAATTTGATCACAAACTGTTGAAAAATGTAAAAGTTTTATGTTTTAAGTTTTGAAAATAACAAAATTTTGCCATAAAGTACTAAAATATTGTTAGAACTAGCAACATTTTGGTAATAACTGTCAAAAAGTGCAATATTCTATTTATAAAAAGGTCAAAAATAACAAAATTTGCCTGTGCAATATCATCATATATCTGTTAAAAGGTGCAAAATTCGATTTAGAAATAACAAAATCTGGTCTTAGCATCAAAATATTGTAAAAAACTCTAAAATTTAGTTATAAACTATTAAAAAATGCAAAATTCTGTTTATTAAAAATCAAATTTAGCAAAATTTTATTATAAAGTAGTAAAACATTAAAAAAACAAACAGAATCCGGCTAAAAACGGTGGAAAACTACAAAATTCTGTTCATAAAATGTCAAAAATAGCAAAATCCGGTGCTGAAAAATTAAACAATTTTCAAAAAAACAACAAAATCTAGCTCTAAACTGTTTAAAGGTGTGAAAATCTTTATGAAATTTCAAAAATAATTAAATCTAAACTATAAAATATCAAAAATATTGTTAAAAATAAACAAAATTTGGTCATAAACTGTCGAAAGGTGCAACATTTTATTTATAGAATGCCAAAAATAGCAGAGTAAGGCTTTGAAGTATAAAAACATTGTCAAAAAACACCAAAAACTCAAGTCATGAAAAATGCAAAATTTTATTTATGAAAAATTTGGTCAAAAATTAAAATTATGGCGGAAAATGAAGTAGATTTACAATATATGCTTGACAGAGTTGAACTTGAAAGTACCGCAGCAGGTCTATCCATAAACAAGGCTAAAAGGAAAGTAATGGCAGAGCCGCCACAAGTATTGGAGATATGGATTTTAAACTAGACAGTTGTAAAATCGAACAAGTCAAAAAGTTCAGATACCTGGGAACAATGTTAAATGAAAAATGGGACCCAGAACAAGAAATAAGATCTAGAATGGAAGAACTTACTTTGCGATGGTTTAAGCCTAAAATTACGTTGGCAAACGGTCAAATGCTACGTCTGGTCAGTGCTGCTATACGGAGTTGAGACATGAGCTCTAAAAACTAATATGTTAAATAAACTAGAGGCCTTCGAAATGTGGTTATATCAGAGGCTGCTGAAAATATCGGAAAAGGTCCGGAATGAAACGGTACTCCAGAAAATGAGTAAAGAGAGTGGTCTTAACTATCAAGCAAACGAAAACTGCATACTTGGGACACATAATGCGTAACCAAAAATACGATATTTTAAAGTTGATAATGTAAGGCCGCATTGAAGATAAAAGATCGATTGGCAGAAGAGTACTTTCCTGGTCACGCATTATCCGCAACTGGACCGGCATGGAGGTGGGGCAATTGTTCCACGCGGCTGCCGATAGGAAGAATTTTAGTGTAGTGGTCCCGAACCTTCAGTAATAAAGATACATCAAAAGAAGAAGAAAACTTTATTTATAAAATATCACAAAACATTAAATCCGGCTTTGAAATATCAAAATATTGTCAGAAAGCACTAAAATCCAGCCATAAACTGTTGAAAAGTGTACAATTTTATTTATGAAATTTCATAAATTGCAAAGTTTGCCTACGAAATATCAAAATATGAAAGTATGAAAACATTGTCAATAAATACCAAAAACTCAGATAGGTCATAAACTGTTAAAAAATGCAAAATTTTATTTATGAAAATTTTGGTCAAAGATAGGTTGAAAAGTACCAAACTTTGTTGATAAATATCACAAAATCACCAACAACTAGTCATAAACTGTTAAAAAGTGTAAAATTCTATTTATGAAATGTTTAAAATTGCAAAATTTGTCACGAAATATCAAAATATTGTTTAAAAGAACTAAAAGCCGATTATAAACTGTCGAAAAATGCAAAATTATATTTGTGGAATGACAAAAATGACAAATCCGGTCTTGAAACATCAAAATATTGTAAAAAACCACTAAAATTCAACCACAAATTGTTGAAAAATGTAAAAGATTTTTTTTTTGGCCCTTTTAGCCACCACCCCCGCTCTAAAATTGAAAATTAAGTGTAAATTTTCAAATTCAGAAGCGGACCCGGACTAAAAAAATTGTTTTTGTTTTACGTTGTCATTATTTTACTTTTTTTTTGGACCTGGTCTTTTTTTTTGTAATATATTTTAAACTCTAAGCAGATTATTCAATAATATGGTATTTAGAGATTTTTTTAGATTATGTTGTTAATGTTATGTCTATTGCTAGTCGTATTGTTTGTCTAAAAAGTGTTTTTGTTTTTTTTTGTTTTAATTCTTGAAAATACCAAAATATTGTTAGAACTAGCACTATTTTGGTAGTAACTATCAAAAAGTGCAATATTCTATTCACAAAAAGTCAAAAATAACAAAATTTGCTTATGAAATATCAAATTACTGTTGAAAATAGCAAAAGTTGGTTATAATTTTTGGAAGGTGTAAAATTCTATTTAAGGAATCTCAAATAAAAAATGAAAATATTGTAAAAAGCTTCAAAATTTGGTCAAAAACTGTTAAAAAAGGCCAAATTTTATTTATAAGTAGGCACAAATAACAAAATCTGATGAAACCAGAATTCGGTTAATTAGTTATGGAATCTTGCTCATAGCTCTGATCTTAATCTTGAGCACTTATGAGATAAACTCTACTGAAAAGTGCAAAACTTTATTCAATATTTTTAGAAAGAACTAAAATTTGACCAAATAAATGCGCAAAATTTTATTTGTAAAATGTAACAAAATTAAAATCCGGCTTTGAAATATCAAAGAAAGCACTAAAATCCAGCCATAAAACTGGCGAAAAGTGTGAAATTCTGTTTATGAAATCTTAAAAATTGCTAAATCTTATTATGATATAAAAATATTGTTAGAAAGCTCCAAAATCCGGCCATAAAACTGTCGAAATGTGTGAAATTCTGTTTAAGAAATGTTAAAAATAGCAAAGTTTGGTTATCGAAATATTAAAATTTTGTTAAAAAGAACCAAAATCCGGCCGTAAACTGTCAATAAATGCAAAATTCTATTTATGGAATGTCAAAACTAACAAAATTTGGTTTTGAAACATTAAAATATTGCCTTTAAAATTTGACTACAAACGGTTGCAAAATGTAAAAGTTTTATGTTTTAAGTCTCAAAATTAGCAACATTTTGGTAATAACTGTCAAAAAGTGCATTATTCTATTCATAAAAAGTCAAAAATAGCAAAATTTGCTTATGAAATATAACTTATTGGTAAAGATAGCATTTCAATATTTTAAAATGCTTCAAAATTTGGTTACAAACTTTTAAAAATGCAAAATTCTATTTATAGAAAGTTGAAAATAGCAGAATCTGACATTAAACCATTATCCGGCTAAAAATGGTTGACAACTACAAAATTCTGTTCATAAATTGTTGAAAATAGCAACATTTGGTCATAAACTATTGAAAAGTGCTAACTTATTTTAATAAAATGTAAAAAATTGAAAAATGCAGCTATAAAATATCAAAATATTGTTAAAAATAACCAAAATCTATCCGTAAATTGTGGAAAAATGCAAAATTATGTTTGTGGAATGACAAAACTAGCAAACTCTGGACTTGAAAAATCAAAAAATGCCCAAAAAGCACTAAAATTCGACCACAAACTGTTGAAAAATGTTAAAGTTTTATGTTTTAAAATAGCAAAATTTGGCTATAAAATATTAAAATAATGTTAAAACTAGCAAACTAGCAACATTTTGGTAATATTTGTTAAAAAAGTGTAATATTCTATTCATAAAAAGTCAAAAATAGCAAAATTTGTCCTTGAAATATGAAATTACTGTTAAAAATTGCAAAAATGTGCTATAATCTGTGGAAGGTGTAAAATTTTATTTAAGGAATATCAAAAATATCAAAATCAGGCATGAAAATATTGTAAAAAGCTTAAAAAGTTGGTCATAAACTGTTAAAAAGCAAAAATCTGTTTATAAAAAGTCAAAAATTACAAAATTTGATCATAAAGTAGTAAAACATTAAAAAAATAACTGAATCTGGCTAAAAACAGTGGAAAGCTACCAAATTCTGTTGATAAAATGTCAAAAGTGTGAAATTCTATTTAAGAAATGTCAAAAATAGTAAAGTTTGACTTCAAAATATTAAAATATTGTTAAAAAGAACCAAAATTCGGCCGTAAGCTGTCGA
This sequence comes from Tachinus rufipes, assembly GCA_963932245.1. NCBI lineage: Eukaryota > Metazoa > Arthropoda > Insecta > Coleoptera > Staphylinidae > Tachinus > Tachinus rufipes. The sequence goes on along the minus strand of OZ010747.1, from coordinate 98,460,931 downwards.
AAAATGCAAAATTATATTTATGGAATGACAAAACTAGCAAAATCCGTCCTTGAAACATCAAAATATTGTAAAAAAGCACTAAAATCCGACCACAAACTGTTGAAAAATGAAAAAGTTGTTCCAAAAATACAAAATTTGGCTATAAAGTATTAAAATATTGTTAAAACTAGCAACATTCTGATAATAACTTTCAAAAAGTGCCTTATTCTATTCATAGAAAGTCAAAAATAACAAAATTTGTTTATGAAATATCAAATTATAGTTAGAAATAGCAAAATCTGGTCATAATTTGTCGAAAGATGCGAAATTCTATTAAGAGAATGTAAAAAGCAAAATGAGGTCATGATGCATGAAAATATGGATGTTAAAATATGGATTCTATTTATAAAAAGTCAAAAATAGCAAAATCCAATCACAGAATCCTGCTAAAAACAGTTGAAAACTACAAAATTCTGTTCATAAAATGTCAAAAATAGCAAAATTTGGTCTTAAAATTTTAAACAATTGTCAGAAAGCAACAAAACCCAGCTCTAAACTGATAAATGGTGTTAAAATTTTTATGAAATATTAAAAATAACCAAATCTAACTATAAAATATTAAAAATATTTTTAGAAAGAACCAAAATTCAGCCATAAACTGTCGAAATGTGCATCATTTTAACCATAGAATGCCAAAAAATAGCAAATAGGGGCCTTGAAGTATGAAAACATTGCCAGAAAATACCAAACTAAGGTCAAACTTTAAAAAAATGCAAAATTTTATTTATGAAATATTAATAATAGTAGAATCTGGTTATAAAATATTTTTAAAACAAACAAAAATCCGGCCAAAAACTGTTAAAAACTGCACAATTCTGTTCATAAATAATTAAAGAATGTCAAAAATAGCAAAATCAGGCCATAAAGCATGAAAATTTTGTAAAAAGCTTTGAAATTTGGTCATAAACTGTTGAAAAATGCAAAATTATATTTATAAAAAGTGAAAAATAGCAAAATAGAATATTAAAACAAAAGAAAACAGAATCCGGCTAAAAACGGTTAAAAACTACAAAATTCTGTTCTAAACTGTTAAAGGGTGTAAAAATGTTCATGAAATTTTAAAAATAACTAAATCCAGCTATAAAATATCAAAAATATTGTTGGAAAGAACCAAAATTCGGCCATAAACTGTCATGAGGTGTAACATTTTATTTATAGAATTGCAAAAATAGCAAAACATTGTTAAAAAGAACCAAAATCCAGCCGTAAACTGTTAAAAAAATGCAATATTATATTTGTTGAATGACAAAACTTGCAAAATCCGGTTTTGAAACATCAAAATATTGTCAGAAAGCTTTAAAATCCGATCACAAACTGTTGAAAATTGTAAAAGTTTTATGTTTTAAATCTCAAAAATACCAAAATTTTGCTTTTATGAATATTCTATTCAGAAAAAGTCAAAATTTGCCTATGAAATATCAACTTATTTGTAAAGATAGCATGAAAATATTGTAAAATGCTTCAAAAGTTGGTTATAAACTGTTAAAATACAAAATTCTATTTATAAAAAGTCCAAAATAGCAAAATCTTACATTAAAACAATAAAAAAACAACAGAATCCGGCTAAAAACGGTTTACAACTAAAACATTTTGTTCATAAAATGTCAAAAATAGCAACATTTGGTCATGAAATATCAATTTATAGTTAAAAAGAACCAAAATCCGGTTGTAAATTTTGTCGAAAAATTAAAATATTGTTAGAACTAGCAACATTTTGGTATTATCAAAAAGTGCAATATTCTAAGCATAAAAAGTTAAAAATAACGAAAATTGTCTATGAAATATCAAATTATTGTTAGAAAAATACAAAATCCGGCCATAAACTGACGAAAGATGCAAAATTCTGTTTAAAGAATGTCAAAAATAGCAAAATCCGGTCATAAAGCATCAAAATATTGTAAAAAGCTTTATTATTTTATGAAAAATTCTGTTCATAAAATTCCAAAATTAGCAAAATCCGGTCTTGAAATTTTAAATGAATTTTCAATAAGCAACAAAATCTAGCTCTAATTTGTTTAAAGGTGTAAAAATTTCCATGAAATCTCTAACGTAACTAAATCTAACTATAAAATAGCAAAAATTTTGTTGGAAAGAACTAAAGTTTGGCGATAAACTGTCGAAAGGTGCAACATTTTATTTATAGATCGCCAAAAATAGCAACCTGAGGCTTTGAAGTATGAAAACAACTGTTCTTAAAAGGTCAAAAATAGCAAAATTGGCTTATGAAATATTAAATTACTGTTAAAAATAGCAAAGTTTGGACATAATCTTTACAAGGTGTTAAATTTTATTTAAGGAGTGTTAAATAAAGAAAAAAAATATTGTAAAAAACTTTAAAATTTTGTCATAAACTGTTACAAAAGGCAAAATTCTATTTATAAATTGTCAAAAATAGCAAAATCCGGTCTTGAAATTTTAACCAATTTTCAAAAAGCAACAAAATCTTGCTCTAAACTGTTAAAAAGTGTAAAAATCTTCATGAAATTTCAAAAATAACTAAATCCAACTATAAAATATAAAAAATATTGTTAGAAAGAACCAAAAAGTGGCCATAAACTGTCGAAAGGTGCAACATTTTATTTAGAATGTCAAAAATACCAAAATGAGGTCTGGGAGTATGAAAACATCGTCAGAAAACACCAAAAACTTAGGTCATAAACTGTTGAAAAATTTGGTAAAAATGTTTGAAAAGTGCAAAACTTTGTTTGAAAACTATCACAAAAAACAAAATCCGGTCTTGAAATATCAAAATATTGTCGGAAACCTCCAAAATCTAGCTTCAACTCTTAAAAAGTGTAGAATTCTATTTATGAAATGTCAAAAATTGCAAAGTTTGTTCACGAAAGATTAAAATATTGTTAAAAAGATTTAAAATCCGGCCGCAATCTGTCAAAAAATGCAAAATTAGATTTGTGGAATGACAAAACTAGCAAAATCCGGCCTTGAAACATCAAAATATTTTGAGAAAGCCTTAATATCCGACCACAAACTGTTCAAAAACGTAAAAGTTTTATGTTTTAAGTTTCAAAAATAGCAAAATTTGGATATATATTAAAATATTGGTAGAACTAGAAATGTTTTGGTTATAATATGGAAATATCAAATTATTGGTAAATATAGCAAAAATTTTCCATAATCTTTTGAAGGTGTAAAGTTATATTTAAGGAATGTCAAATAAAGCATGAAAGTATTGTAAAAACCTTCAAAGTTTGGTCATAAACTATTAAAGAAGATAAAATTATATTTGTAAAATGCCACAAATAACAAAATTTGACGATAAAATGTTAAAACATTAAAAAGCAGAATTCGGTTAGCTAGTTTATAGCACTGATTTTAATCTTGAGAAAAGAGTATATCCAGAGATTGATTGAAAGTATAGTCCGTGTCGTAACTTCGATTTTTGGGCTTTACTACAAAATATAGGTTTTGGAAAAAATTCGTACACAATTTTAGTTTATTTTTTTCATAAGCTTCTGAAAAATTGAAAACTATTTAATATTTTCAGAAAGAACTAATTGGCCAAATAAAATTACAATTTTTTTTTTGTAAAATGTTACAAAAACAAAATATGGCTTTAAAATATCAAAATATTCAGATAGCATCAAAATCCAGCCATAAACTGTTGGAAAGTGTAAAATTCTATTTATGAAATGTCAAAAATTGCAAAATTTGCCTACGAAATATAAAAAATATTGTTAAAAAAAATTAAAACCTTTCCGTAATCTGTCGAAAAATGCAAAATTTAGTTTGGGAATGACAAAGTTAGCAAAATTTGGTCTTGTGATATCAAAGTTTTGTCAAAAGCACTAAAACCCGACTACAAACTATTAAATATGTAAAAGTTTTATGTTATGAGTTTCACAAATAGAAAAATTTGGCTATAAAGTATTAAAATATTGTTAGAACTAGCAACAATTTGGTAATAACTGTCATAAAGTGCAATATTCTATTCGTAAAAGTCAAAAATCTAAAAATATTGTTAAAATAGCAAAATCTGGCAATAATCTCTTGAATGGTGCAAGAATCTATTTAAGGAATATCAAAAATAGCAAAATCAGGCTATAAAGCATGAAAATATTGTAAAAAGTTTCAAAATTTTGTCATAAACTGTTAAAGAAGCTAAATTCTATTTATATAATAGGCAAAAATAGCAAAATTCTTTAATGAATTATTAAATTATTATCAGAAATAGCAATATCTGTCCTTAACATGTCGAAAGGTGCAAAATTCTATTTAAAGAATGTCAAAAATAGAAAAATCCAGTCAAAAAGCATGAAAATATTGTAAAAAACAATAAAATTTGGTCATAAACCATTAGAAAAATGCAAAATTCTGATTATAAAATGTCAAAAATAGCAAAATTTGACCATAAAACATTAAAAATAACAGAATGCGGATAAAAACGGTGGAAAACTACAAAGTTCTGTTTCTAAAATGTCAAAAATTGGCTATTTTTGACAATTTCAAACACTTTTTTAAAAAGCAACAAAATCCAGTTCTAGACTGTTAAAAGGTGTAAAAATCTTCATAAAATTTTATAAATAAATAAATAAAATCTCAAAAATAACTAAATCCAACTTTAAAATATCGTTAGAAAGAACCAAAATTCGGTTATAAACTGTCGAAAGGTGCAACAATTTATTATAGAATGCCAAAAATAGCAAAGTGAGGTATGAAGTATGAAAATATTGTCAGAAAACACCAAAAACTCAGGTCATAAACTGTTTAACAATGCAAAATTTTATTTGTGAAAAATTCGGTCAAAAATTGTTGAAAAGTGCAAAACTTTATTTATAAAATATCACAAAAAGCAATATACGGTCTTGAAACATCAAAATATTGTCAAAAAGCACTAACATCTGACCACAAACTGTTGAAAAATGTAAAACTTAAAATATTTAAATCTTATTGAACTAGCAACATTTTGGTAATAACTGTCAAAAAGTGTAATATTCTATTCATAAAAAGTAAAAAATAACAAAATTGGTCTATGAAATATCAAATTATTGTTAGAAAAATACAAAATTTGGCCATAAACTGTTGAAAGATGCAAAATTCTATTTATAAAAAGTCATAATAGCAAAATCCTATTATAAATTATTAAGACAAAATCTGTCTAAACACGGTTAAAAACTACAAAATTCTGTTCATAAAATGTCAAAAATAGCATAATCCGCTTATAAATTGTTAAAAATTGTAAAATTTTTCATGAAATTTCAAAAATAACGAAATTCAACTCAAAATATCAAAAATATTGTTAGGAAGAACCAAAATCTGGTCTCTCGAAAGTGAAATAAAATTTATAAAAGTCAAAAATAACAAAATTTGTCTAGGAAGTATCAAAAATCTATTTAAAGAATGTCAAAAATAGCAAAATTCGGCCATAAAGCTTGAAAATATTGCAAAAAGCTTCAAAATTTAGTCTTAAACTATTAAAATATGCAAAATTCTGTTCATTTTGTTCAGAAAATGTAAAAAACAGCAAAATCCAGCCTAGAAGTTTTAAACGATTTTCAAAAAGCAACAAAATTAAGGTCTAAACTGTTAAAAATCTTCATGAAATCTTAAAAATAACTAAATCTAACTATAAAATATCAAAAATATTTTTAGAACCAACATTTAGCCATAAACTGTCAAAAGGTGCAACATTTGATTCATAGAATGTCTAACATATCAAAATGTGGTCTTGAAATATGAAAACATTGTCAGAAAACACCAAAAACTGTTTAAAAATTTAAAATTTAATTTATGAAAAATCAAAAATAGTAGAATCCAGTTATAAAATATTAAAATAATTTTATAACAAACTAAATTCCGGCCAAAAACGGTTAAAAACTGCAAAATTCAGTTCAAAAATAAACCATAAAATCATAAAAAGTGTAAAAATTTTACAAAATAGCAAAATCCAGCTTTGAATTATCAAAAATATACACTGCTCAACATTTGAACTGGTACACTTATATAACATGCAGTAAAAGTAATAATAATAATAATAACAATAATTATAAAGGCTGTGTTTCGGAATGCAAACAAATGCCTATCAAATAACATTTTCGAAACAATTGTTGTTTATCTGTCATCAGTGCAGTTACTGAGCTTGCGATCGCTTATACTTATCAAGTTTAATAGAATTTTTGCGAATATCTCGAGTAAGTTTTAATTCAGAGCGGTTGACTGCATTTTAAAGATGCCATCAAGGCGTTTAAGTATTGAAGAGATGAGTCAAGCGCTGGGAATGCTTATTACTGGTCCATCGCTAAGAACTGTTGCTGCTCATTTTAATGTGAGCCACAATGTGTTCAGAAGAGTTCGAATGAATGACACAGGAACTGTCCAACATAGGCATGGCGGAGGGCGAAATTGCAGTAACAACAGTCAGGAAAAACTGATTTATTACGATTCAGTGTCGAAGGAATAGATTTTTTACTGCAAAAACAATCCCAAGTTTATTTATTGAATGCAACAGGTACTCAAGTATCCACTCAAACAGTAAGAAGAAGGTTCCATGCGGTAAATTTAAGGTCCAGATCTTTTAAAAAATTTCCATTGCTGACCAGAGCCTACAAAAGAAGAAGGTTAGAGTGGACACATCAACATGCAAATTGGAGTGTTGAAGATTGGGGTCGTTGTTTATTCAGTGACGAGGCCAGAGTTAAAGTTTGGAGAAGCAGAAGAGAACGCTATACTACGTGACTTACCATCAAGCTTATGGAGGCGGTTCAATTACCGTTTGGGGAGATATTTCTGCGACTCGTCGTACTGAATTGATTATGCTTGGAAATGCTACAATGAATAGTGTCAGGTATCTTAATGAGATATTAGAACCTGTAGTGTTGCTATTTGCCAATGAAATAGGCAATGGTTTTGTGTTTGTTGATGATAATGCGCGTCTTCATAGAAAAAGGCAAATCAATGCATTTTTTGAAGAGAACAATATTACGCACATGGATTGGCATGCAAACTCTTCAGATCTTAATCTCATAGAGAACCTGAAAAAGTTGATAAGGTCACGAGGAGTGGATCTAAATAATCACCCTCAGCTCCGAACTGCCGTTTTGGGTGAATGACTAAATATTCCTCAGCATTACATTTGGGATTTGATTTCCAGCATGCCAAGGCGTTGTCAAGGGGTCATAAGAGCTAGAGGAGGAACCCACGCATTATTAATCTTTTAATGTTTGGTTATCATTTCTTTTTAGAGTAAGCTTTTTGTAATACTAAAATGATTTTGTTATTTTTCTATTAACACATTGGAAATTTGTTATTTAAGTTTTAATCTTTTAATTCTTTGCTCTAAAAGTGTTTCCAGAACCACCAATTAAGCAAGAAGTTCTTCAAACAGTACTTATTTGTTTTTTATATATGTTAGAAAGAACCAAAATCTGGCATAAACTGTTAAATCATGTTAAATCCGGCCATGAAATTTTAAACAATTAACAAAAAACACTAAAAATCCGGCCATAAATTGTTAAAAATTGTCATAGAGTTTTAAAAATAGTAAAATATATCTTTGTAATATCAAAAATATTAGAAAGAACAAAAATCTGGCATAAACTGTTGAAAAGTGCAAAATTCCGCCATGAAATGTTAAACAGTTGTCAGGAAGAACCAAAATCCGGCCATAAACTATTTAAACATTTTTCTAAAATCTCATAAAAACCTATAAAATATGAAAAATATTGTTAAAACAACCTAAACCTGGCTATAAACTTTCGAAAAGTGCTCATAAGTTTTGAAATAGACGTCGAGTTTGTGGATCCATTGCAGACTTTTGCTTACAGATAACTACGCCACTGGCATTTTGTGAAAAGAATTTTTCAAAATACATTACTTCCGTATTTGCTGTCTGTAATAGTTGACAAGGTTAAGATTATCGTAAAATATATCATTGACCTAGAATCTAGAAGTTGCATATAATAAATCATTATAAATTCATAAAATTTGTTTAGAATAGGTCAATGGAGTATAATATCTATTTTTATAACATATTTGTTTACATAAAATTGTAATTTTTTGAGAAATTATGAACAAATATTATTAATTTGTTCCTGCTAATAATCAAAAAATATTGTTTACGTCAATACATCTATAATAATAGAAAAAAACATTCCGTCATCACATTATGTTATATTAAAAGAATAACTTTATTTGCTATTTATAAATTAGTTTTCCATTAGTTAAACAAATATTTAAATCTATAACATTTAATTAGTTTATTATTATTCCAAGGTGAAATTAATAAGAATTTTGATCTGTGGATTTTCCAATTATTCTCAGCTGCGTTTACAAACAAACAATTCATTAAGTTTAACACCTTTACATTTCACACAAACATAATATATCCACAAAATTTAATACCGATTAATATAAATATTTATAGGAGAACGCGCTCGGTCGCCGATAACAAAACTTTAACAATCGCGCATGACCGCTACGCGAAATTCTTTCTTGGCCGACAAGCTAGCGTCAGCTGATTCAGTAGTATCAAAACACCGGCCGCGCTTCGCATGCATTTTGCAACAATAACAAAATTAGTAGTGTTTTATGTGTTTTAGTGCTAATTGTGTGTTTAACAATTGGATACATAGAACGGAGATTATATTTTTTTCAATATATTGCTGAGGTAATTGATTTTTTAATATTTTTGCTAGTAATTATATAATATATGGTTTTGGAGGCTTGAATACCATAAAGCGAGTGAATGTAATTATAATTTACAAAATATTTGTTGTTGCCATGCTGAATAAATAAATATAAAGTATTTACTTTATTTTTTTTTTAGTTATGCTGACTGGGGAATAAATATTTCTGATAATAAGTTATTTTTAAATATTAATTGAAAATTAAATTAATTATATTGACAGGATAATAATTAATTAATTGAAATTGATTTCAGCTTTTTATATTCAGATTGATTTTTTTTACTAAAATGACTCAATATGATCAGTACCAATTCTGCAAACATAGTATGAATGAATACATCTAAACTGTTCATTGGAAATTGTTCAAACTTTTTAGTACCAAATGTAAAAAAATGATCTGAATTGATCAATTTAACATAAATTAAATTTATTCGACTTGGCTACCTTTTTGCTTCAAATTAAGGAAGCTATTAAAACCATTATAACTTCTAAAATGTTTATTGGAAATTTTTCAAACTTGGTAACAGTATACTTTAATATTATCAGTACCAATTGTGAAAAAATTATCTAAATTTATACGCTCAATTTAACATAACCTAAATTTATTTGACTTAGCAAGTTTTTGTTTAAACTAAGAAGGCCAATAAAACTATAATAACTTCTAAATTGTTCTATGGAAAATGTTCAAACTTAGTACCAATATACTTTAATATTATCAATACCAACTGTGAAAAATTGATCAAAATTCATACGCTCAATTGAACATAACCTAAATTTATTCGACTTGGCTAGTTTTTGCTTCAAACTAAGAAAACCAATAAAATCATTATAACTTTTAAACTATTTATTGAAAATTGTTGAAACTTGGTACTAATATACTTCAATATTACCAATATCATTTGAGAGAAAATGATCAAAATTCATACGCTCAATTTAACATAACCTAAATTTATTCGACTTGGCTAGTTTTTGCTTCAAACTAAGAAAACCAATAAAATCATTATAACTTTTAAACTATTTATTGAAAATTGTTGAAACTTGGTACTAATATACTTCAATATTACTAATATCATTTGAGAGAAAATGATCAAAATTCATACGCTCAATTTAACATAACCTAAATTTATTCGACTTGGCTAGTTTTTGCTTCAAACTAAGAAAACCAATAAAATCATTATAACTTTTAAACTATTTATTGAAAATTGTTGAAACTTGGTACTAATATACTTCAATATTACTAATATCATTTGAGAGAAAATGATCAAAATTCATACGCTCAATTGAACATAACCTAAATTTATTCGACTTGGCTAGTTTTTGCTTCAAACTAAGAAAACCAATAAAATCATTATAACTTTTAAACTATTTATTGAAAATTGTTGAAACTTGGTACTAATATACTTCAATATTACCAATATCATTTGAGAGAAAATGATCAAAATTCATACGCTCAATTTAACATAACCTAAATTTATTCGACTTGGCTAGTTTTTGCTTCAAACTAAGAAAACCAATAAAATCATTATAACTTTTAAACTATTTATTGAAAATTGTTGAAACTTGGTACTAATATACTTCAATATTACCAATATCATTTGAGAGAAAATGATCAAAATTCATACGCTCAATTTAACATAACCTAAATTTATTCGACTTGGCTAGTTTTTGCTTCAAACTAAGAAAACCAATAAAATCATTATAACTTTTAAACTATTTATTGAAAATTGTTGAAACTTGGTACTAATATACTTCAATATTACCAATATCATTTGAGAGAAAATGATCAAAATTCATACGCTCAATTTAACATAACCTAAATTTATTCGACTTGGCTAGTTTTTGCTTCAAACTAAGAAAACCAATAAAATCATTATAACTTTTAAACTATTTATTGAAAATTGTTGAAACTTGGTACTAATATACTTCAATATTACTAATATCATTTGAGAGAAAATGATCAAAATTCATACGCTCAATTTAACATAACCTAAATTTATTTGACTTGGCTACTTTTTGCTTCAAACTAAAGAAGTCAATAAAACCATTTTAACTTCAAAACCGTTTATTGAAAGTTAACGAAAATTTGTCACTAATATAACTTAATATTATTAGTACCAACTGTAAAAAAATTATCTGAACTGATAAGCTTAATTTAACATAACCTAAATTTATTCTACTTAGCTAGTTTTTGCTTTAAACTAAGGAAGCTAATAAAACCAATATAACTTCTAAACTGTTTATTAGAAATTTTTCAAAGTTGGTTCCAATATAGTTTGACATTATCAGTACCAACTGTAAAAAAATTATTTAAATTCATACGCTTAATAAATAAATTTAGGTTATGTTTAAACCTAAATTTATTTGACTTGACTAGTTTTTGCTTCAAACTAAGGAGGCCAATAAAAGCATTATAACTTCTAAACTGTTCATTGGAAATTGTTGAAACTTGGTACTAATATAATTTAATATTATCAATACCAAGAGTGAAAATTCGATCAAAATTCATACGCTCAATTTAACATAACCTAAATTTATTCTACTTAGCTAGTTTTTGCTTCAAACTAAGGAAGCTAATAAAACCATTATAACTTCTAATATGTTCATTGGAATTTGTTGAATTTTAGTATTAATATACTTTAATATTATCAATACCAATTGTGAAAAAATGATCAAAATTCATACGCTCAATTTAACATAACCTAAATTTATTGGACTTTTTGCTGCAAACTATTGTCATTTCTAAAATGTTCATTGGATATTGTTGAAACTTGGTACCAATATACTTTAATATTATCAATACCAACTGTGAAAAAATGTTCAAAATTTATACGCTCAATTTAACATAACCTAAATTTATTCGACTAGGTTAGTTTTTGCTTCAAATTAAGAAAGCCAATAAAACCATTTCAACTTCAAAACCGTTTATTAGTTAAGTTAACGAAAATTTGTCACTAATATAACTTAATATTATTAATATCAACTGTAAAAAACTTATGTGAATTGATAAGCTCAATTTAACATAACCTAAATTTATTCACTTGGCTGGTTTTTGCATTAAACTAATCAAGCTAATAATGCCATTATAACTTTAAAACTGTTTATTGGAAATTGTTTAATTTTGGTACTAATATACAATAATATTATTAGTACCAACTGTGAAAAAATTATCTAAATTCATACGCTCAATTTAACATAACTTAAATTTATTCGATTTGGCCAGTTTTTGCTTCAAACTAAGGAAGTCAATAAAACCGTTCTAACTTCCAAACCGTTTATTGAAAGTTAACGAAAATTTGTCACTAATATAACTTAATATTATCAGTACCAACTGTAAAAAAATTATCTGAACTGATAAGCTCAATTTAACATAACCTAAATTTATTCTACTTAGCTAGTTTTTGCTTTAATCTAAGGAAGCCAATAAAACCATTATTAACTTCTAAATTGCTTATTGGAAATTGTTAAAATTTGGTACCATTATAGTTTAATATTATCAATACCAACTGTGAAAAAATTATCAAATTTCATAAGCTCAATTTAACATAACCTTAATTTATTCGAGGAGGCTAGTTTTTGATTTAAACTACGGAAGCTAATAAAATCATTATAACTTCTAAACCGTTTATTAGAAATTGTTGAAACTTGGTACCAATATACTTTAATATTATCAATACTAACTGTGAAAAAATGATCAAAATTCATACGCTCAATTTAACATAACCTAAATTTATTTGACTAGGCTAGTTTTTGCTTCAAACTAAGGCAGCCAATAAAAATATTATAACTTATAAACTGTTCATTGGAAAATGTTGAAGCTTGGTACCAATATACTTTGATATTATTAATACCAACTGTGAAAAATTGATCAAAATTCATACGCTAAATTTAACATAACCTTAATTTATTCGACTTGGCTAGTTTTTGCTTCAAACTAAGGAAGCCAATAAAACCTTTATAACTTCTAAACTGTTCATTGGAATTTATTCAAACTGGTACTAATATAGTTTGAAATTATCAGTACCAAATGTGAAAAAATGATCTAAATTCGTACGCTCAATTTAACGTAACCTAAATATATTCGACTTGGCTAATTTTTGCTTTAAACTAAGGAGGCTAATAAAACCATTATAACTTCTAAACTGTTTATTGAAAATTGTTGAAACTTAGTACCAATATACATTAAAATTATCAGTACTAACTGTGTAAAAATGACCAAAATTCATACACTCAAGTTAACATAACCTAAATTTATTCAACTTGGCTAGTTTTTGCTTTAAACTAAAGAAGCCAATAAAACTATTATAACTTCTAAACTGTTAATTGGAAATTGTTAAAACTTGGTACTAATATACTTCAATATCATCAATACCAACTGTGAAAAAATGATCAAAATTCATACGCTCAATTTAACATAACCTAAATTTATTCGACTTGGCTAGATTTTACTTTAAACTAAGAAGGCCAATAAAACCATTTTAACTTCAAAACTGTTTATTGAAAGTGAACGAAATTTGTCACTAATATAACTAAATATTATGAATGTAAAAAAAATGGTCTAAATTGATAAGCTTAATTTAACATAACCTAAATTTGTTTGACTTGGCTAGTTTTTGCTTTAAACTAAGGAGGCCAATAAAACCATTTTAACTTCCAAACCGTTTATCGAAAGTTAACGAAAGTTTGTCACTAATTTAACTTAATATTATTAGTACTAAATGCAAAAAATATGATCTGAATTGATAAGCTCAATTTAACATAACTTAAATTTATTCGACTTGGCTAGTTTTTGCCTTAAACTAAGGAATCCAATAAAATCCATTATAACTTCTAAACTGTTTATTGGAAATTGTTGAAGCTTGGTACCAATATACTTTAATATTATCAATACCAACTGTGAGAAAATGATCAAAATTCATACGCTCATTTTAACATAACCTAAATTTATTCGACTTTGCTAGTTTTAATTCTAACTAAGGAAGCCAATAAAACCATTATAACTTCTAAACTGTTTATTGAAAATTGTTGATATTTGGTACCATTACACCTTGATATTATCAGTACCTATTTTGTAAAAATTATCCGAATTGATAAGCTCAATTTAACATAACCTAAATTTATTCGACTTGACTAGTTTTTGCTTCAAACTAAGGAAGCTAATAAAACCATTATAACTTCTAAATTGTTTATTCGAAATTGTTGAAACTTGGTATCAATATACTTTAATATTATCAATACCAACTGTGAAAAGATGATCACAATTCATACGCTCAATTTAACATAACCTAAATTTATTCGACTTGCCTAGTTTTTGCTTCAATCTAAGGAGGCCAATAAAACCATTTAAACTTCAAAACCGTTTATTAAAAGTTAACCAAATTTGTCAATAATAAAACTTAATATTATTAGTACCAAATGTAAAAAAATGATCGGAATTGATAAGCTCAATTTAACATAACCTAAATTTATTCAACTTGGCTAGTTTTTGCTTAAAACTAATGAAGCCAATAAAACCATTATAACTTCTAAACTGTTTATTGAAAATTGTTGAAACTTTGTACTAATATGTCTCAATATTATCAGTACCAACTGTACAAAACTGATACATTTAGAAATATATTATCAAATTATCTAGAAACAACACATTCCGTTTTATAAAATTAAAAATCAAGATTTTTCAAATTGTAATTTGGCCACAAATATCTTAAAAACTGATTATTTATCCCCAAAATGATAAATCGGGCTTTAAAAGTGTAAATCTGGGTTTGTCAAAAGGAAATTCATGTTAAAAACTGGATTTTTAAAGTATAAAGCTGGTTTTTTGAGTTTTAGTTACACTTTTTCAAATAGAAAAATGTGATAAAAACTGTCAATTTACCCTCAATAGATCCGGCCTTTACAATTCCGGTCTTTAAAAGTATAAATTCGTTTTTAAATAAATAAATTTTAAAAAATTTTGTAAAAAAAAATTTAAATTTTGAAAATTCAAAAAACATTTTTTTAATTTTTGAAAAAATACTAAATTTCGGAAATTGATTGAAAAACTTATTGACAGCAATTACAAGAAAAGTTGAATTTAAATTTTGAAATTTTTTATTGCAGTTTTAGTGAAAGGAAAAAATTATATTTTTAAAAATTAAAAATAATCATTATGATATCAAAATATTGTTAGAAAACACCAAAATCCGGCCTCAAAACTATTAAAAAATGTGAAATTCTATTCAAGAAATATCAAAAATAGCAAAGTTTAGCTTTAAACTATCAAAATATTGTTAAAAAAAAAACTAAATCTGGCCATATAACTGTCAAAAAATGCAAAATTATATTTGTGGAATGGCAAAACTAACAAAATCCGGCCTTGAAACATGAAAATACTGTCAAAAAGCCCGAAAATCCGACCATAAACTGTTGAAACATGTAAAAATTTGATGAATTTTAAAAATCTTGTTAAAAAATGCTAAAAAGTGCAAAAAATTTTCATAAAAGTCAAAAATAATAAAATTTGTCTATGAGATATGAAATTATTGTTAGAAATAGCAAAATTTTGCCATAATTTTTCGAAAAGGTGCAAAATTCAATTTATAAAGAGTTAAAAATAGCAAAATCCGATCATAAAATATTAAAACATTAAAAAAACAGAATTCGCCTAAAACGGATAAAAACTACAAAATTCTGTTCACAAAATGTAATAAATAGCCTTGAGATTTTAAACAATAGTCAGAAAGCAACAGATTCTAGCTTTAAACTGTTAAAGGGTGTCAAAATTTTATAAAATCTCAAAAATAATTAAATTCAGCTATAAAATATAAATTGCAATTTTTGAAAATTGATTAACTGGCTGATTGACAATATACACACCAAAAATTGAATCAAATTTTTAGAAATTGTTGCTATTAATGCAATTAAAAAATATATTTGAAAACGCAATAAACATGTTATGGATTTTTCAAAAAATTACGTAATTTTGGAAATTGATTAATTGGCTTATTAACAACATACACAACAAAAATTTAAATAAAATTTTAAAAATAGCAATAATTTCCAAAAATTTTTAATTTTCAAAAAATCTCAAATATGTTTTTGCTTTTTAAATTTTTTTTTACTAAAATTGCGGTTATAGCAATAATTTCCAAAATTTTAATTTAATTTTTATTGCGTATGTTGTCAATAAGTCACTTAACAATTTCCAAAATTTTGTTTTTTTTTTAAATTTCAAACATGTTTTTTCGATTTATAAAATTGTTTAATTTGTAACACAAATTGCAGTTTTGGAGAGAAAAAATTAATATTGTTATGCATATTGCTTTGTAAGTTGTCAATAAGTCGCTTAATCAATTTTCAAAAATTAGTAATTTAAGAAAAAAAATTATATTTTGATTTTTTTAAATTATTATTATTATTTTTTTTTAATTGCAATTTAATCAATTTTTATTGAATTTTCAAAATTATTTAATTTTTTTTTTCACAAAAATTGCAATTACTACTACAATTTCCCAAGTTTTGATTCAATTTTTGTTGTGTATGTTGTCAGTAATTAAGTTTTAATTAAAAATTGATATTTTTTTAAAAATCCAAACACTTTTTTAAATTTGTAATTTTTTTTTTCAAAATTTAAAGCAACAAAAAAGGTTTTTGTTGTTTATGTTGTTACTTATAAATTTTTTTTAAAGTTTGTAGTTTTTCAAAAATTTTAAATACTGTTTTTGAATTTTTAAAATCATTTTTCACATATTATGAATAAAATTTTGCAGTTTTTAACTGTTCTTAGCCGATAGTGTTTTCTGACAATGTTTTCATGTTTCAAAGCTTTATTTTTGGTGAATATAAGTAAAATATTGCACCTTTTGACAGTTTATGCCCGAATTTTAGTTCTTTCTAATAATATTTTTGATATTTTATAGCTTGATTTGGTTATTTTTGAGATTTTATGAAAGTTTTTACAACCTTTAACAGTTTAAAGCTGGATTTTGTTGCTTTCTGACAATTGATTAAAATTTTAAGGCCGGATTTTACATTTTATGAAAAGAATTTTTTAGTTTTTACTGTTTTTAGCCGGGTTTTGCTTTTTTGAAATTCTTTATATGGAATTTTTGACCTTTTTGGCAGATTATGGCTAAATTTTGCTATTTCTAACAGTAATTTGATATTTTATAGACAAATTTTGTTATTTTTGACTTTTATGAATAGAATTTTGCAGGTTTTAACATTTTCTAACAAGATTTTTATGTTTATAGCCGAATTTTGTTATTTTTGGAACTTAAAACATATTTTTTTTACATTTTTTAACAGTTTATGGTCGGATTTTGACGTTTTAAGGCCGGATTTTGTTCGTTTTGTCATTCCACAAATATAATTTAGCATTTTTCAACAGTTTTAGGGCCGGTTTTTTTTTTTTTAACAATTATTTGATATTTTAAAACCAAAATTTTTAGTTTTTAGACCGGGTTTTGGTGCTTTCTAACAATATTTTGATATATCATAATCGGATTAACATGTTTTTTTTTTTATTTTTAAAATTGTATTTTTTTTCTTTATTACCAAAATTGCAATTATGGCAAAAAATCGAATTTATAGTTTTAACGGAATTTTAACTTTTTTAAAGGCCGGATCTATTTGAGGCTAAATTTTCAGTCTTTAACACGTTTTTCTGTTTAGAAAAGCCGAATTAAAAGTGTAACGGAAACTGGAAAAACTAAATTTATATTTTAAAATGGCAGATTTTTAGTTTTAAAGAACGGATTTATTATTATGGGGACAAATTATTAATTTTTAACATGAATTTCCTTTTGAATAAGCCAGGTTTACATTTTTAAAGCTGGATTTATCATTTTTGGGATAAGTGATCAGTTTTTAACAACAGTAACAGTAACGGATTTATTATTTTATTTTTATCAGTTTTTAACACATTTGTGGCCGGATTTTTATTTGGAAAAGTTGAATTTACATTTTTGAAAGCCGGATTTTTAGTTTTAAATGTCATTTTGATGCCAATTTATCAGTTTTTAATACATTTATGGCCGGATTTTATTGAAAAATTTTAATTTACATTTTAAAAAGCCGGATTTTTAATTAATAAAACAGAATTTATTATTTTGAATGTAAATTTTTAGTTTTTAACACGTTTGTAGCCGGATTATTATTTTGAAAAACCACATTTACACTTTTTTAATTTTTAAAAGCATAATTTATCATTTTAAGGGTAATTTATTAGTTTTTTTCACGTTTGTGGCTAGATTTCCATGTGGAATAGCTTAATTTACACTTTTTAAAAGCCGGATTTATTATTTTTTGGTTAAATTATCAGTTGTAGGCCGGATTTCTGTATAAAAAAAAAAACGAAATAAAAGTGTAACTGAATTTTTATTTGAAAAATCCAAATTTACACTTTTCAGTTTTAAAGAACGGATTTATTATTTTGAAAAACCGAATTTCTAATTGTGGCCGGATTTTTGCTTAAAAAAGTCAAATTTACATTTTTAATAACCGGATTTTTAGTTTCAGAAACAGAATATGTTATTTTGAAAATAAAATGTTGGTTTTTAACCGGTTTACCAATTTAATAAACCGAATTTACACTTTTAAAAGCCGGATTTATTATTTTGTCGGACATTAGTAGTTGGGGTCGGATTTTTATTTGAAACAGTCCATTAGTGTTTTTTTTTTTTGGCTGATATGCCATAAATCTAAACTAACTAATTTGAAATAATCAAATTTATACTTTAGAAGGCCAAATTTTTAGTTTCAAAGTCAGCATTTATTATTTTGAACGTTTGTGGTAGGATTTCTAAAAAATCCCAAGTTACACTTTTAAAATCTTATTTTTGTTTGTTTTATGGGCTAGATTTATAATTATAAAGCCATATTAACAGTTTGGCAGTCAAATTTAATTTGTTAGTGACCGGATTTTCAGTTTAAATAGCAGAATTTCACTTTTAATGGCCGGATTTTTAGTTTTAATGGCCGGATTTATTATTTTGAAGGTAAATTATTAGTTTTTTAACACGTCTGTGGTCATATTTATATTTCGAAATACAGAATTTACACTTTTATTAAGCTTTAGTTATAAATATCAGAAATATATAATTTTGAAATTAAATTAACAGTCAAACTTGACGCGTTTGTAGCCGGATTTCTAGTTTAGAAGACGAAATTTATAATTTATAATATAAATAATATATATAATAATATAATTTAAGGTTGGATTTATAGTTTTAAGGCTAAAAAAATAACATTTTGTGACCAGATTTTTAATTTTATTGGCCGGATTTATCATCATTATCATTTATCAGTTTTAACACGTTTTTTATCGGATTTCTCTTTGAAAAACTGAAAATCCGGTCTTTAAACATCAAAATACTGTTAGAACCACCAAAATTTAAACATTTGATCAAAATACACACAAAAAATGCAAATATAGCTCATAAAAGTCTTTTATTTAACTATAATTTAGTCAATAAATCTTCAAAAAACACTATTATTGCAACAAAATTATGCATAATTTACCAAAAATCGCTCAGTAGACTATAATTATATTTAAAAAACTGATCCAAATGCTCAAATAATGCAAAAATTGCTCATAAAATCATTTATATTTAACTAAATTGATCAAAAAACTATTAAGATACATTTTGGTCGCAAAAAAATTAATCAAAAATGGTTCTAAACATCTTTTTATTTCACAAAATAATGCAAAAATTGCTTTTAAATACTTTTTATTAACTAAATAGATCAAAAATAACTTTTATTGCTAGAAATTGATTACAAATTTATTGAATATTGCTCAGAAGAGTTTGATATTTTACAAAATTGATCAAAATACACAGAAAAAAGGCAAATATTGCTTTAAAAGTGTTTTATTTAAATAAAATGTTAAAAAAAATTTAAAAAAGCACTATTATTGCAAAAAAAAATCAATAATTTACCAAAAATCGCTCAGAAGACTATTATTTTTTATAAAACTGATCTAAATGTTCAAAAAATTGCTTATAAAACCATTTATAGTTAACTAACTTGATAAAAAAACTAATCTTAATAGTTTTTGTTGCAAAAAATTAATCAAAAATTGTCCTGAACACCTTTTCATTTCACAAAATAATGCAAAAATCGCTCTTAAATACTTTTAATTAACTAAATTGATTAAAAATCACGTTTATTGCAAAAAAAATATTTAAAACTTTTTGAATATCGCTCAGAAGATTTTTAAATTTACAAAATTGACCAAAATACACACAAAAAATGCAACTATCGCTTATAAAAACCTGTTATTTAACTAAATTCATAAAAAAATCTTCAATAAACACTGTTTTTGCAAAAAAATAATCAATAATTTACTAAAAATGTACAAAAGTTTAACTAAATTATTCAAAAAATGTTTAAAGGACACTTTTATATTAAAAAAAATATCGAAAATTGGTTAGAAGACCTTTTTATGATGCAAAAATCGCTTATAAAAAACTTGTTTATTTAACTAAATTAATCAAAATCTTTCAAAATACACTTTTATTGCAAAAAATGAAAAAAAGATTAATATTAGGCGTAATCAAATACTTGAAACGTGAAAGTGTTTTTAATTAATGCTATATCATTTAAAATTTATAGTTTTAATAACAATTAAATTATTTCTTAAATGTTCTACTATAATCCAGTGAATTAGAGCTAAATATTACACATTAATAGAATCAACTCGTAACTAATTAAAAGTTTGCCAACTATATTTTGCAAATGTTTCATTTTTAATTATGTCATATTTTACTTACTCACAACCCACTTATTACATCATGCTTAAAATAGCAAAAGAATATAATTATAATTTTGTTAAATGAACACTCTGATAAATGAAGTGAAATGCCAGAAATTGCATTTTATGTGGTAACAACTTTGATCAAACTTTTAAATTACTACGAACCTATTTATAAATATGTATGCAACTTAATTTTTTTTTTTACTTTTTGTTATGAAGTGTTTGAAACAATTGAATGAAACAGGTTTTATTTAAATCAATATGGTTTTGTTAGAATTTAATCAGTTTTGAAGATAAAATTCTTGTTTAATGTTACGAATATTATATATTGATCCTAGTCTAGCCTGATTTAGCAATACTTTAATAAATAAGTTGCATCATATTAAATCATGGTAAATATAGAATGAGTGTATAATCAATGGAATCAATTTATATGCATTTTATTTAATATTGAATGCTTATCAGTTAATGATATGAATTGAAAAGTGAATGATGATATTATATATAATATATATTTGTTCAGTTGTAAATGGAAATGATTGTTTACTAAATAAATTGTTTAATATTAAAAAAAGTGGCTTTTATCTGTGATTTGATTTGACAGTTCTTGGTTGTTTTCAGGTTAATTTTTATGATAAGATAGAATTACTAATTATATTAAAAAATAATAAAATATTTTTCTCATAAGTTGGAATTTATGACGGTTACATCGTATACAAATGAAAAGCATGTTTTTGAGTTCTTAATTAATTAATGTTTTGTGGTTGGGTATTTGTGCCTCGGGTAAATAAAATAATTATAAGTTGTAATTAAATTAATTGACTAATAAATGTATGTAAATTAATTTAATTAAAAAGGGTTTCATATAATCAATGAAATAGAGTAAACAAATATTAGTATATTAAACGATAGCCACTTAAAAACGTAATGACTAATCTTGGTATAAATAATGAAGGTTTTGTTTAGACAGGTTTATATATGCAAATAATTGTACAATAAGATTCAATAATTACAAATTAAAAAATTTGTTATATAATTCTTAATTAATAATATTGTCAGTTACATTCTCATCCAAATTTTGTTCGATTATTTTAACTCTACCCTTGGAGTGAAGGTTCGTATTTGCATAATCCTTTTTTTTTAATTAAGTTTTATTAGTCATCAGTCAAGATCGAAGTGAGCCTTAGGGAATATCTAAGTAGCTTATATTAGCACATTGTAGTCCTTTTATTGTCTATTTTATTAGCAGAGTATTCTCTTAGACTATTAATCAAAAATTTAAATGCCACGCGACGAATGCAAACTTGTTTGGAATCATTTATATAACAGTAAATTGAACTTTTTTTTATGTATTATTAGTTTGTAGATAATTTGATAATTTCTGTATCAGTTTCTATCATTTTTGTACAGTTGGTAACGATGATATTGATACATAATGGTACTAAGTTTTAATAATTTCCAATTAACAGTTTAGAAGTTATAATGGTTTTATTGGCTTTTTTAGTTTGAAGCAAAAACTAGCCAAGTCGAATAAATTTATTTTATGTTAAATTGAGCGTATGAATAGTGATCATATTTTTACAGTTGGTATTGATAATATTAAAGTATATTGGTACCAAATTTCAACAATTTTTAATGAAAGTTTAGAAGTTATAATGGTTTTATTGGCTTCCTTAGTTTGAAGCAAAAACTAGCCAATTCGAATAAATTTTGGTTATGTTAAATTGAGCTTATGAATTTTAATCATTTTTTTACAGTTAGTACTGATAATATTAAAGTAAATTGTTACCAAGTTTCAGCTTTTTCCAATGAACAGTTTAAAAGTTATAATGGTTTTATTGGCTTCCTTAGTTTTAGTTAAGTCAAATAAATTTAGGTTATGTTAAATTGAGCGTATGAATTTAAATCACTTTTTCACAGTTGGTACTGATAATATAAAAATATATTGGTACCAAGTTTCAACAATTTTCAATAAACAGGTTAGAAGTTATAATGGTTTTATTGGCCTTCTTAGTTTGATGCAAAAACTAGCCATGTCGAATAAATTTAGGTTATGTCAAATTGAGTGTAAGAATTTTGATCATTTTTTTTACAGTTGGTATTGATAATATTAATGTATATTGGTACCAAGTTTCAACAATTTTCAATAAACAGTTTAGAAGTTATAATGGTTTCATTGGCTTCCTTAGTTTATAGCAAAAACTAGACAAGTCGAATAAATTTAGGTTATGTTAAATTCAGCGTATGAATTTCAATCTTTTTTTTACAGTTGGTACTGATAATATTAAAGTATATTGGTATCAAGTTTCAGTAATTTTTAATGAACAGTTTAGAAGTTATTAAGGTTTTATTGGCTTTCTTAGTTTGAAGCAAAAACTAGCCAAGTTGAATAAATTAAGGTTATGTTAAATTGAGCTTATGAATTTTGATAATTTTTTTACAGTTGGTTTTGATAATTTTAAAGTATACTAGTACTAATTTTCAACAGTTTCCAATGAACAGTTTAGAAGTTATAATGGTTTTATTAGCTTCCTTAGTTTTAGTTAAGTCGAATAAATTTAGGTTATGTAGAATTAAGCGTATGAATTTTGATCATTTTTTTACAGTTGGCATTGATAATATTGAAGTATATTGGTACAAATTTTCAACAATTTTTAATGAACAGCTTAGAAATTATATTGGTTTTATTAGCTTCATTAGTTTGAAGCAAAAACTAGCCAAGTCGAATAAATGTAGGTTATGTTAAATTGAGCGTGCGAATTTTAATCATTTTTTTACAGTTGGTACCGATAATATCAAAGTTTATTGGTACCAAGTTTCAGCAATTTTCAATAAATAGTTTAGAAGTTATAAAGGTTTTATTGGCTTTCTTAGTTTAAAGCAAAAACTAGCCAAGTCGAATAAATTTAGGTTATGTTAAATTGAGCGTACGAATTTTGATCATTTTTTTACAGTTGGTATTGATAATATTAAAATATATTAGTACTAAGTTTCAACAATTTTCAATTTAGAAGTTATATTGATTTTATTGGTCTCCTTAGTTTGACGCAAAAACTAGCCAAATCGAATAAATTTAGGTTATGTTAAATTGAGCGTATGAATTTTGATCATTTTTTTACAGTTGGTATTGATAATATTAAAGTGTATTGGTACCAAGTTTTAGCAATTTCCAATGAACAGTTTAGAAGTTATAAAGGTTTTATTGGCTTTCTTAGTTTGAAGCAAAATCTAGTCAAGTTGAATAAATTTAGGTTATGTTAAATTGAGCGTATGAATTTTGATCATTTTTTTACAGTTGGTATTGATAATATTAAAGTGTATTGGTACCAAGTTTCAACAATTTCCAATGAACAGTTTAAATGTTATAATGGTTTTTTTAGCTTTCTTAGTGTAAAAGTAAACTAGCTAAGTCGAATAAATTTAGGTTATGTTTAATTGAGCGTATGATTTTTGATCATTTTTTTACAGTTGGTATTGGTAATATTAAAGTATATTGGTACCAATTTTTAACATCATTTAGTAAACAGTTCAGAAGTTATAATGGTTTTATTGGCTTCCTTAGTTTAAATCAAAAACTAGCCAAGTCGAATAAATTTAGGTTATGTTAATTTGAGCGTATGAATGTTGTTACTTTTTTACAGTTGGTATTGATAATATTGAAGTATTTTGGTACTAATTTTGAACAATTTCTAATGAACAGTTTAGAAGTTATAATGGTTTTATTGGCCTCCTTGGTTTGAAGCAATAACTAGCCAAGTTGAATAAATTTAGGTTTTGTTAAATTGAGCGTATGAATTTAGATGATTTTTTTACGGTTGGTACTTATAATATTAATGTATATTTGTACTAAGTTTTAACAATTTGCAATGAACAGTTTAGTAGTTATAATGTTTTTATTTTCTTTCTTAGTTTATAGCAAAAACTAGCCAAGTTGAATGAATTTAGGTTATGTGAAATTGAGCGTATGAATTTAGATGATTTTTTTACAGTTGGTACTGATAATACTAATGTATATTGGTACTAAGTTTCAACAATTTTCAATGAACAGTTTAGAAGTTATAATGGTTTTATTGGCCTTCTTAGTTTGAAGCAAAATCTAGCCATGTCGAATAAATTTAGGTTATGTCAAATTGAGTGTAAGAATTTTGATCATTTTTTTTTACAGTTGGTATTGATTATACTAAAGTATATTGGTACCAAGTTTCAACAATTTCCAATAAACAGTTTAGAAGTTATAATGGTTTCATTGGCTTTCTTAGTTTAAAGCAAAAACTAGACAAGTCGAATAAATTTAGGTTTTGTTAAATTGAGCGTATGAATGTTGATCATTTTTTTACAGTTGGTATTGATAATATTGAAGTATATTGGTATAAGGTTTCAACAATTTCCAATGAACAGTTTAGAAGTTATGATGGTTTTTTTGGCTTTTTTAATTTGAAGCAAAAACTAGCCAAGTCGAACAAATTTAGGTTATGTTAAATTGAGCGTATGAATTTTGATCGATTTTGCATAGTTGCAATTGATAATATTAAAGTATATTGGTACCAAGTTTCAACAATTTCCAATGAACAATTTAGAAGTTATAATGGTTTTAATGGCTTCCTTAGTTTGAAGCAAAAACTAGCCAAATCGAATAAATTTAGGTTATGTTAAATTGAGTGTATGAATTTTGATCATTTTTTTACAGTTGGTACTGGTATTATCAAAGTATACTGATACCAAGTTTGAACAATTTCTAATGAACATTTTAAAAGTTATAATAGTTTTATTGGCTTCCTTAGTTTGAAGCAAAAACTAGCCAAGTCGAATAACTTTTAGTTTTGCTAAATTGAGTTTATTAATTCAGATATTTTTTTTGCAAATGGCATTTTTAATATTATGGTGTATTGGTACCAAATTTAATCAATTTTTAATAATCACTTCAGAAGTTATACTGGTTTTATTGGCCTCCTTAGTTTAAAGTAAAAAATAGCCAAGTCGAATAAATTTAGGTTATGTTTAATTGAGCGTATGAATTTAGATCATTTTTTCTCAGTTGGTACTGATAATGTTGTTGTATATTAGTACCATATTTTAACATTTTTCAATGAACAGTCTAGAAGTTAAAATGGTTTTATTGGCTTCCTTAGTTTAAAGTAATAACTAGCCAAGTCGTATAAATTTACGTTATGTTGAATTGAGCGTATGAGTTTTGATCATTTTTTTACAGTTGGTATTGATGATATTGAAGTATATTGGTACCAAATTTCAACAATTTTCAATGAACAGTTTAGAAGTTATGATGGTTTTATTGGCTTTCTAAGTTTGAAGCAAAAACTAGCCAAGTCGAATTAATTTAGGTTATTGTCAATTGAGCGTACGAATTTAGATCATTTTTACAAGATTAGTACTGATAATATTAAAGTATATTGGTACCAAGTTTCAACACTTTTCAATGAACAGTTTAGAAGTTATAATGGTTTTTTTGGCTTCCTTAGTTTGAAGCAAAAACTAGCCAAGTCGAATAAATTTAGGTTATGTTAAATTGAGCTTATCAATTCAGATCATTTTTACACATTTTTTACTAATATTATTGAAGTATATTGTTACTAAATTTCAACAATTTTCAATGAACAGTTTAGAAGTTATAATGGTTTTATTAGCTTCTTTAGTTTGAAGCAAAAACTAGCCAAGCCGAATAAATTTAGGTTATGTCAAATTGAGCGTACGAATTTAGATCATTTTTACAAGATGGGTACTGATAATTTTGAACTATATTGGTACCAAGTTTCAACAATTTTCAATGAACAGTTTAGAAGTTATGATGGTTTTATTGGCTTCCTTAGTTTGAAGCATAAACTACCCAAATCGAATAAATTTAGGTTATGTTAAATTGAGCGTATGAATTTAGATGATTTTTGTACAGTTGGTACTGATAGTATTAATGTATATTGGTACCAAGTTTCAACAATTTCCAATGAACAGTTTAGAAGTTATACTGGTTTGATTGACCTTCTTGGCTTACAGTTAAAATTGGCTATGTTGCTTAAAGTTAATTTATGTTATTATTATTTATCAAATTCGAAAAAAAAAATACAAATTAATTTCAAAATTTAATAGACAATTGAAGGTTTTGAGTTTTTATACATTTTATTAGACTGGAAATTTCATTGTCTACACGTTACAAAAAATTTGATTTTATAATGAAATTAATTCCTAAACCGCGCCCTTAATATTTTTTTAGGATAAAATAAAATAATTTAACAAGTTACGTTTATCATATACCTTCGATTCTTATAACTTTTAACAATCCACTCAATTCTATAAACGAGCTAGTTAACAATGCACGTCTCTAGTTCACTATCCATATCCACATATCGAATTATTGAAAAGTCCCGTTTTGACTTTCCGAGACGAGATTGGTAACGTCTCGTCTCGTCGACATCGGTAACATTGAAATTTCCGTATTAGCATATTACGAAACGAGTTTCAATATATTCAGACGTCGGAATAAATTTTTATTTTGCTAAATGTAGGTCTATTCTATGTGCGCGACATCCAAGTATAATAATCAAACTGTTAATATAGTTACACTTTTAAAGATCAATAGTTCATGGGATTTAGAAGGTCGTTCAGTTGCATCACGTTGTATGCGAATTATAATTTCTAAAACTATTACGATATATTTAGATGT
Organism: Tachinus rufipes; assembly: GCA_963932245.1. Classification (NCBI taxonomy): domain Eukaryota; kingdom Metazoa; phylum Arthropoda; class Insecta; order Coleoptera; family Staphylinidae; genus Tachinus; species Tachinus rufipes. The sequence goes on along the minus strand of OZ010747.1, from coordinate 98,433,840 downwards.
TATTGCAATCTATTATTAAATATTCATCCTGAATTATCATTATGTAATTATTAATATTTTATAAAACTACTAGGGTTTTGATGAAGATAATTCAAATGCTGCACATTGTCTGGATTTTAGCATTCCGTGATGTGAAGCCATACTTGTAAATAATTGACATTCCGTGTTGCGGTTGCTTTTTAGACCACATTTTGTTGTTAATGAGTAATATATTTACTACTTTATTATGTTAACCTGGGTAAATATTTAAAATATGTACTTTGTAAACGTACGAAAATATTATTTGAGTTTGTATTATGTTAACATCCTATATGAGAAATTTTTTTTTTTATTGAGTTTTTTATTCATTGTTGCCTAATTACCCCTTCCAAGAGTCTAAAAGAAGTTGCTAGATTTAATCAAAAATTCGATTAATTTTTGAACATTTTTAAAAAATAGTAAAAATCTAAATTTTTTTAAATATCTTTTTTTACCATCTTACTTAATATCATTATTAACTTTTATAAAATTATCAAATTCATTGTTGCATAATTACTCTCTCTAAGAGCCTAAAAGAAGTTGCTAGATTTGATCAAAAATTCGATTAAGTTTTGAACATTTTAAAAAAATAGTAAAAATCAAAATTTTCAAAAAAATCTTTTTTTACTATCTTACCTAATATCTGTATTAACTTTTATGAAAAAATCAAATTCTTTGTTCCCTAATTACCCTCTCCAAGAGTCTAAAAGAAGCTGCTAGATTTGATCAAAAATTCGATTAATTTTTGAACATTTTTAAAAAATTAAAAAATCAAAATTAAAAAAAAAAAATATATATTATCTTACCTAATATCATGATTAAATTTTATATAAAAATCAAATTCATTGTTGCCTAATTACCCACTCTAAGAGTCTAAAAGAAGCTGCTAGATTTGATCAAAAATTCGATTATTAAAAAAAATTAAAAAAAAAAGAGTATGAAAAAAAAAGTTTCAAAATTATTCCACCCATACTAAAACTAGTATGGCTTTTATCACTAATCACTTGTCGATCGACATTATCTAAAGTGCTGTTTCAGATCTCTGATACATTTTATATGTGATGGATAACATATCCCACCTGCCAATTAGTTGCGCAAGTAATTTATTTACCAAATAATGTGCTTTTAAGTAGTTTTTACATATTATAATGCAACGTACATTATTACCAGTAATAAAAATAATTAGGTTTTTGTACTATTTTAACCAGTAGAAGGTAATGACGTGTAATTAAGTCGTAAATGCAGAACACTTAAACATAATAACTGTAATGTTGATAAATATTGATTTTGTCGTGTCAACTGACCGGCATAACTGACTGCATTGTGCACATTTAATGCGCATTATAACAAGAATTTGTAATTGACCCGATTTTATAATTATTGAACCGATTTATTGTAAATGGTGTTTATTGGTTTACTGGCATTCGTACTACTTTGATATTGATTTTTTTATTTAATTTAACATTTAGAATTAACGAGTGCGCAATTTTATTGAACTGAAAATAAAAGTATTAAATTTACTTTCAATTAATTTACGACGAATTATTAATTGGGAATATACGAAGTAATCGCAATAAATGTCATAAATCATACACTTATGAAAAAGATATTTTATTATTTTTAAGGAATAAACAAAAGAAAAGAAGAAAAGTTCTTATGTAACTTAGATTAGAAGCAATGCCAAGAGGTTCTTGATGAAAATTAATAAAATTTTCTCACAAATTTTTAGTATAACCTAGAATGAATTTGTAGTATTTAGATTAGCTTAAATCTAATCCAAAACAAAATGCCGTATAGTTTAGTGATCAAATTTGCATGTTACAAATTTTGGTATAACTTGGAAAATCTTTGATGGATATTAATCAAATTTTCCAACATTTTTTAAGTATAACCTAGAAATAGTTTGTAGCATTCAGTTTAGCGTAAATCTAATCCAAAACAAAATGGCGGATAGTTTAGTGATAAAATTTGCATAATTTGGTGGAAATTTTGGTATAACTTGGAAAATCTTTGATGGAAATTAATAACATTTCCCAAAATTGTTTTCATATAACCTTGAGATAATTTGTTTTATTTAGATTAGGTTAAATCTAATTCAAAACAAAATGGCGGATAGTTTAGTAAATAAATTTGCATAGTTTGGTAGAAACTATGGTATAACTTGGAAAACTGTTGATGGATTGATCAACTTTTCCAAAAAAATTTAAGTATAACTTAGAAATAATTTGTAGTAGTTAGATTAAGTTAATTCTAATCCAAAACAAAATGGCGGATAGTTTAGTGATCAAATTTGCACAATTTGGTAGAAATTTTGGTATAACTTGAAAAATCTTTAATGGAATTTAATCAAATTTTCCAAAAAAAATTAAGTATAGCTTAGAAGTAATTTGTAGTAGTTATATTAAGTTAAATCTAATCCAAAACAAAATGGCTTATAGTTTAGTGATAAAATTTGAATAGTTTGAACGAAATTTTGGTATAACTTGGAAAATCTTTGATGGAAATTAATAAAAAATTTCAAAAAATTATAAGTTTACTTTAGAATTATTTTGTAGTAGTTAGATTAAGTTAATTCTAATCCTAAACAAAATGGTGGATAGTTTAGTGATCAAATTTACATAATTTCTTAGAAATTTTGGTATAACTTGGAAAATCTTTGATGGAAATTAAATAAATTTTCCAAAAAAATTTAAGCATAACCTAGAAATTATTTGTTGTATTTAGATTAGGTTCAATTTAATCTAAAACAAAATGGCGGATAGTTTAGTAATCAAATTTGCACAATTTGGTAGAATTTTTGGTACACTTGGAAAATCTTTGATGGAAATGAATCAAATTTTCCAAAAAAGTTTTAATATAACCTAGAAATAATTTGCTGTATTTAGATTAGGTTAAATTTAATCTAAAACAAAATGGCGGATAGTTTAGTGATAAAATTTGCGTAAATTGGTAGAAATTTTGGTATAACTTGGAAAAATTTTGATAGAAGTTAATCAAATTTTTCAACATTTTTTAGTATAACCTAGAAATAATTTGTAGTATTCAGATTAGGTTAAATCTAATCTAAAACAAAATGGCGGATAGTTTAGTGATCAAATTTGCACAATTTGTTAGAATTTTTGGTGTAACTTGGAAAATCTTTCATGGAAATTAATAAAATTCTCTAACAAAATTTTACTATAACCTAGAATGAATTTGTAGTATTTAGATTTGGTTAAATCTAATCCAAAACAAAATGGCGGATAGTTTAGTGATAATTTTTTTACAATTTTGTAGAATTGTTGGTGTAACTTGGAAAATCTTTAATGGAAATTAATAAATTTTTCCAAATTTTTTTTTATATAACCTAGAAATAATTTGTTGTATTTAGATTAAGTTAAATTTAATCCAAAACAAAATGGCGGATAGTTTAGTGATAAAATTTTGCGTAATTTGGTAGAAATTATGGTATAACTTGAAAAATCTTTTATGCAAATTAATCAAATTTCTCAAAAAATGTAAGTATAACCTAGAAATAATTTGTTGTGTTTAGATTAGGTTAAATCTAATCCAAAACAAAATGGCAACTAGTTTAGTGATCAAATTTACATCATTTCTTAGAAATTTTGGTATAACTTGGAAAATCTTTGATAGAAATTAATTAAATTTTCCAAAAAAATTTAAGCATAACCTAGAAATAATTTGTTGTATTTAGATTAGCTTAAATCTAATCCAAAACAAAATGGCGGATAGTTTATTGATCAAATTTGCATAGTTTGAACGAAATTTTAGTATAACTTGGAAAATTTTTGATAGAAATCAATAAAATTTTCTAAAAAAATTTAAGTATAATTCAGAAATATTTTGTAGTAGTTAGATTATGTTAATTCTAATCTCAAACAAAATGGCGGATAGTTTAGTAATCAAATTTGCACAATTTGGTTGATTTTTTGGTGTAACTTGGAAAAGCTTTGATGGAAATTAATTAAATTTTCCAAAAAAATTTAAGTAACACTTAAAGATAATTTGATGTATTTAGATAAGGCTAAATTTAATTTAAAACAAAATGGCGGATAGTTTAGCGATCAAATTTACATAATTTGTTAGAAATTTTGGTATAACTTGGAAAATTTTTGATGAAAATTAATCAAATTTTTCAAAAAAATTTAAGTATAGCCTAGAATGAATTTGTAGTATTTAGATTAAGTTGGATCTAATCCAAAACAAAATGGCGGATAGTTTAGTTATCAAATTTGCACAATTTGGTAAAATTTTTGGTGTAACTTGGAAAATCTTTGATGGAAATTATTCAATTTTTTCAATTTTTTTTAAATATAACCTAGAAATAATTTGTTTTGTTTAAATTAAGTTAAATCTAATTCAAACCAAAATGGCGGATAGTTTAGTAATCAAATTTGATGTTGATGGAAATTAATCAAATTTCTCAAAATAATTTTAATATAACCTAGAAATAATTTTCTGTATTTAGATTAGGTTAAATTTAATCCAAAACAAAATGGTGGATAGTTTAGTGTTTACATTTGCGTAATTTAATAGAAATTATGGTTTAACTTGGAAAATATTTGATGGAAATTAATAAAATTTTCCAAAAAAAATTAAGTTTAATTCAGAAATATTTTGTAGTAGTTAGATTATGTTAATTCTAATCCAAAACAAAATGGCGGATAGTTTAGTGATTAATTTTGCGTAGTTTGGTAGAAATTTTGGTATAACTTGGAAAATTTTTCATGAAACTTAATCAAATTTTCCAACATTTTTTAAGTATAACCTAGAAATAGTTTGTAGCATTCAGATTAGCTTAAATCTAATCCAAAACAAAATGGCGGATAGTTTAGTGATCAAATTTGCACAATTTGGTAGAATTTTTGGTTTAACTTGGAAAATCTTTGATGGAAATTAATCAAATTTTCCAAAAAAGTTTTAATATAACCTAGAAATAATTGGTTGTATTTAGATTAGGTTAAATTCAATCCGAAACAAAATGGCGGATAGTTTAGTAATCAAATTTGTAAAATTTGGTGGATTTTTTTGTATAACTTGGAAAATCTTTGATGGAAATTAATCAACTTTTCCAAAATAGTTTTAATATAACCTAGAAATAATTTGTTGTATTTAGATTAAGTTAAATTTAATCCAAAACAAAATGGCGGATAGTTTAGTGATTAAATTTGCACAATTTGGTAGAATTTTTGGTGTAACTTGGAAAATCTTTGATGGAAATTCATCAAATTTCTCAAAAAAATGTTAGTATAACCTAGAAATAATTTGTTGTGTTTAGATTAGGTTAAATCTAATCCAAAACAAAATGGCGGCTAGTTTAGTGATTAAATTTACATAATTTTTTAGAAATTTTGGTATAACTTGGAAAATCTTTGATGGAAATTAATTAAATTTTCCAAAAAAATTTAAGCATAACCTAGAAATAATTTGCTGTATTTAGATTAGGTTAAATTTAATAAAAAACAAATTGGCGGATAGTTAAGTAATCAAATTTGTAAAATTTGGTGGAATTTTTGGTATAACTAGTAAAATCTCTGATGGAAATTAATTAAATTTTCCAAAAAAAATGTAGTATAACCTAGAAATAATTTGTAGTATTTAGATTAGGTAAAATCTAATCCAAAACAAAATGGCGAGCAATTTAGTGACAAAATTTTTAGAAATTGATGGAAATTTTGCTTTAACTTGGAAAATCTTTTATTGACATTGATCAAATTTTTCAAAAACTTTTTAATGTATCTAAATAATAGTTCAAGTTATTTAAATTAAATTAAATCTAATCCAAAACAAAATGCGGATAGTTTAGTGATCAAATTTGTAAAGTTTGGTGGAAATTTTGGTTTAACTTGGAAAATCTTTCATGGAAATTAATAAAAATTTTCAAAAAAAATTTAGTATAACCTAGAAATAATTTGTAGTATTTAGATTAGGTTAAATCTAATCCAAAACAAAATGGCGCATAGTTTAGTGATCAAATTTGCATAGTTTGGACGAAATTTTGGTATAACTTGGAAAATCTTTGATGGAAATTAATCAAATTGTTCAAAATTTTTTTAGTATAACCTTGAAATAATTTGTTGTAATTAGATTAGGTTAAATCTAATCCAAAACAAAATGGCGGATAATGTAGTGATCAATTTTGTAAAATTTGGTAGAAATTTTGGTTTTACTTGGAAAATCTTTGATGGAAATTAACCAATTTTTCTAACATTTATTAGGTATAATATAGAAATAGTTTGTATTATTCAGATTAGCTTAAATCTAATCCAAAACAAAATGGTGGCTAGTTTTGTGATCAAATTTGCATAATTTGGAAGAAATTTTGGTATAACTTGGAAAAGCTTTGATAGAAATTAATCAAATTTTCTAACAAAATTTTACCATAACCTAGAAATAATTTTGTGTATTTAGATTAATTTAAATTTAATCTAAAACAAAATGGCGGATAGTTTAGTGATAAAATTTGCATAGTTTGGACGAAATTTTGGTATAACTTGGAAAATCTTTGATGGAAAATAATAAAATTTTCCAAAAAAGTTTTAATATCACCTAGAAATAATTTGTAGTATTCAGATTAGCTTAAATCTAATCCAAAACAAAATGGCGGATAGTTTAGTGATTAAATTTGCATAATTTTGTGGAAATTTTGGTATAACTTGGAAAATCTTTGATGGATATGAATCAATTTTTTCAAAAAAGTTTTAATATAACCTAGAAATAATATGTAGTATTTAGATTAGATTAAATTTAATCCAAAACAAATTTCCGGATAGTTTAGTGATCAAATTTGCATAATTTTGTGGAAATGTTGGTATAACTTGGAAAATCTTTGATGGATATGAATCAATTTTTTCAAAAAAGTTTTAATATAACCTAGAAATAATATGTAGTATTTAGATTAGATTAAATTTAATCCAAAACAAAATGGCGGATAGTTTAGTGATCAAATTTGCATAATTTTGTGGAAATTTTGGTATAACTTGAAAAATATTTGATGGAATTTAATAAATTTTTCCAATATTTTCTTAGTGTAACTTAGAAATAATTTGTAGTATTCAGATTAGGTTAAATCTAATCCAAACCAAAATGGCGGATAGTTTAGTGATTAAATTTGCACAATTTGGTAGAATTGTTAGTGTAACTTGGAAAATCTTTTATGGAAATTAATCAAATTTCTCAAAAAAATGTTGGTATAACCTAAAAATAATTGGTTGTGTTTAGATTTGGTTAAATTTTATCCTAAACAAAATGGCGGATAGTTTAGTGTTCAAATTAGCTCAATTTGGTAGAATTTTTTGTGTAACTTGGAAATTTTTTGATGGAAATTAATCAAATTTTCCAAATTTTTTTAAGTATAATCTAGAAATAGTTTGTTACAAATTTTGGTATAACTTGGAAAATCTTTGATGGAAATTAATCAAATTTTACAACATTTTTTAAGTATAACCTAGAAATAGTTTGTAGCATTCAGATTAGCTTAAATCTAATCCAAAACAAAATGGCGAATAGTTTAGTGATCAAACTTGCACAATTTGGTAGAATTTTTGCTGTAACTTGGAAAATCTTTGATGGAAATTAATCAAATTTCTCAAAAAATTTTTGGTATAACCTAGAAATAAATTGTTGTGTTTAGATTAGGTTAAAACTAATTCAAAACAAAATGGCGGATAGTTTAGTGATAAAATTTGCGTAATTTGGTAGAAATTATGGTATAACTTGGAAAATCTTTAATGGAAATTAATCAAATTTTCCAAAAAAGTTTTGGTAAAACCTAGAAATAGTTTGTTGAATTTAGATTAAGTTCAATTTAATCCGAAGCAAAATGGCGGATAGATTAGTAATCAACTTTGTAAAGAAGAATTTTTAGTGTAACTTGGAAAATTTTTGATGGAAATTAATCAAATTTTCTAAAATCATTTTAGTATAACCTAGAAATAGTTTTTAGTATTCAAATTAGCTTAAATCTAATCCAAAACAAAATGGCGCATAGTTTAGTGATAAAATTTGTATAGTTTGGAAGAAAACTTGGAAAATCTTTGATGGAAATTAATCAAATTTCCCAAAAAAGTTTTAATATAACCTAGAAATAATTTGTTGTATTTAGATTAGCTTAAATCTAATTCAAAACAAAATGGCGGATAGTTTAGTGTTCAAATTTGTAAAATTTGGTGGAAATTTTGGTATAACTTGGAAAATCTATGATGGAAATTAATCAAATTTACCAAAATAGTTTTAATATAACCTAGAAATAATTTGTTGTGTTTAGATTAGGTTAAATTTAATTCAAAACAAAATGGCGGATAGTTTAGTGATCAATTTTGCGTAATTTGGTAGAAATTATGGTATAACTTGGAAAATCTTTTATGGAAATGAATCAAGTTTCCCAAAAAAGTTTTAATATAACCTAGAAATATTTTGTTGAATTTAGCTTAGATTAAATTTAATCCAAAACAAAATGGCGGATAATGTAGTGATCAGTTTTGTAAAATTTGGTGGAAATTTTGGTTTAACTTGGAAAATCTTTGATGGAAATTAATCAAATTTTCTAACATTTATTAGGTATAATATAGAAATAGTTTGTATTATTCAGATTAGCTTAAATCTAATCCAAAACAAAATGGTGGCTAGTTTAGTGATCAAATTTGCATAATTTGGTAGAAATTTTGGTATAACTTGGAAAATCTTGTATGGAAATTAATCAAATTTCACAAAAAAGTTTTAATATAACCTAGTAATAATTTGTAGTATTTAGATTACGTTAAATTTAATCAAAAACAAAATGGCGGGTAGTTTAGTGATAAAATTTGCAAAATTTGGTGGAAATTTTGGTATAACTTGAAAAATCTTTGATAAAAATTAATCAAATTTTCTAAACTTATGTACGTATAACTTAGAAATAATTTGTAGTAGTTAGATTAAATTAAGTCTAATCCAAAACAAAATGGCGGATAGTTTAGTGATGAAACTTACACAATTTGGTAGAATTTTTGCTGTAACTTGGAAAATATTTGATAGAAATTAATCAAATTGTCCAAAATAAAATTTAGTATAACCTAAAAATAATTTGTAGTATTTAGATTAGGTTAAATCTAATCCAAAACAAAATGGCGGATAGTTTAGTAGCCAAATTTGTAAAATTTGGTGGAAATTTTGCTATAACTTGGAAAATCTTTGATGGAAATTAATCAAATTTTCTAAGAAAATTTTAGTATAACCTAGAATGAATTTGTTGTATTTAGATTAGGTTAAATCTAATCCAAAACAAAATGGCGTTTAGTTTAGTGATAAAATTTACCTAATTTGTTAGAAAGTTTGGTATAACTTGGAAAATCTTTGATGGAAATTAATCAAATTTTCTAAAAAAGTTTTATTATAACCTAGAAATAATTTGCTGTATTTAGATTAGGTTAAATTTAATCTAAAACAAAATGGCGGATAGTTTTGTGATTAAATTCACATAATTTGTTAGAAATTTTGGAATAACTTGGAAATTTTTTGATGGAAGTTAATCAAATTCTTCAACAATTTTTTAGTATAACCTAGAAATAATTTGTAGTATTCAGATTAGGTTAAATCTAATCCAAAACAAAATGGCGCATAGTTTAGTGATAAAATTTGCATAGTTTGAACGAAATTTTGGTATAACTTGGAAAATCTTTGATAGAAATAAATAAAAAATTTAAAAAAAATTTAAGTATAACTTAGAAATAGTTTGTTGTATTTAGATTAGGAAAATCTTTGATGGAAATTAATCAAATTTTTCAACGTTTTTTAAGTATGACCTAGAAATAGTTTGTAGCATTCAGATTAGCTTAAATCTAATTCAAAACAAAATGGCGGATAGTTTAGTGATGAAATTTGACTAGGTTGGGCGTAATTTTGGTATAACTTGGAAAATTTTTATTGGAAATTAATCAAATTTTTCAAAAAAATTTAAGTTTAATTTAGAAATATTTTGTAGTAGTTAATTCTATTCCAAAACAAAATGGCGGATAGTTTAGTGATCAAATTTGCACAATTTGGTAGAATTTTTGGTGTAACTTGGAAAATCTTTAATGAAAATTAATCAAATTTTCCAAAAATAATTAAGTATAACCTAGAAATAGTTTGTAGTATTTAGATTAGGTTAAATCTAATCCAAAACAAAATGGCGGATAGTTTAGTGATGAATTTTCTAGAATTTGATAGAAATTTTTGAATAACTTGAAAAATCTTTAACAAAATTTGATCAAATTTTCTAGTAACATTTTATTATAACCTAAAAATAATATGTTATATTGAGATTAGATTTAATATTAGTTATAACAAAATAGCGGACAATTTTGTGACAAGTTTTACAGATTTTCATAAAAAAAAATTTGAAATCTTTTACGGAAATTAACGAAATTTTTCTCAAATGCTTGTTTTAACTATAGCTTTATTTAAATGTCTTTGAATTATTTTTTTTTTAATTTAGTAACAAAATGGCTGACATATTTTGCAAAATTTGATAAAAATTTTAGCATAACTCGGGAAATCATTTACAAAAATGAACAAATTTTTACTAAATATAGCAAAAATCAGCTATAAAGTGTGAAAATGTTACTCTAATTTGATCACAAATAGTTTAGAAGTGCAACATTTTATTAATAAAAAGTCAAAAATAGTTAAATCCGGTCATTAACATTAATTTTTTTAGATAGAATTGAAATTTGGCCAAAAACTGCTTAAAAGTTTAGAATTTTATTCATAAAATGTCAAAATTCAGCCTTGCAACTTTAAAACATTGTGAAAAACTTCAAAATCCGGCTATAAACGTCAAAAAAAATGTAAAAAATTCATAAAAATTTCAAAAATAGCAAAATCCGGTCATAAAATAATATAATATTGTCAAAAAAAAACAAATCTTGACCATAGACTGTTAAATAGTGCAAAATTCTATACAAAGAATGTCAAAAAGTACCAAAAGCCGGCTATAAACTATTAAACTGTAAAAATCCTTATACATCATATCATATGTTGCCATAAACTGTCAAAAAATGCAAAAATAGAATATCAAAATGATGTATAAACAAATTGTTTTGAAAAAGACGTACATACTTTTGCTTACTGTTAGCCACTGCTGAGCGTATCGCCTCCGTGCGGTGCTATTTAAAGTGCACGGACCGCCGTCAAAACACAACTTTTCCGTTTTATAAAAACGCCATGTTCTGCAGCGTTCGATGCTATCTGATTATTCCATTTCCTAAAGGTGCTTTCCAATTAGTATGGCAATGAATACCGTTCGACTTACAAAACACATTTAAACCTATCGCCCGCAATCTGAGTGTAATGGATTTGGTTCAAATCAATCAAAAGATTGTAAATTTTAAAATTTTAAATATTTAAAAAAATTGTTGGTAAATTATATTTTTTAACGTGCTGCAAACGATTTTCTCGTCTTAGGGTCGCAATGCATCATTTTCAAGAGCGGAAAATTTAAAAATCGTCAGTATTTTTTCTAAAAATTGTTTTGCTTCTGTAAGATTATTATTTATACCCGACGATTTCTTTTGCATAATTATTCTCTATGTAATATTATTCAAAACGCCTACACATTTTACATAATATGTAATACAATAACACTAATTACATATTTAAATATATTTTAATGAATAGAACGATGAAAGTAAATGTGTACAGATAACATCTAATTATTCAATTTTTAATCCATGGGATGGTAATAAACGTATTTTTATGTTGTAAATCATTCATTATAAAATTAATCTTCTATTTAATTATCAGAATTATGATTTCAATATAATTATAATGATAATTTACACAAATCCGAGAATAAATGCAGACAGCAATCATAACTATAACCCAACAATTCAGTTTCCTGCATGTATTTTGCAAACATGCAAATCACGCTCAACCTACATAATATTAATCACACCTGATTAATAATTCATAAATGTCATTACACAAAGTGTATAATTAATATAAAAAAAATAGTAACTAAATAGGAAGTTCTGTGTGACATTGATAGGATAACATATCAAAGAGAAATTTTAAAAAAAGGTCACACTTCATGTGCATTAGAGTAGATTGCATGTTATTTACATATCAAACGCGCTATCTACTCCAAGCCATGACCTTCGGATGGTAAATGTATTAAAAAGTCAATGTCGGCATATTTTTAGCTAGGTAGACTCTTTTTAATAATGTGATGGTGTTTTTAGTTTACTTATAACACTAAAAGCTCTGCATATGTAATTTTAATCATTTTAAAATGTCACGCGAATTGTGTATTTCTCAACACATTTTGTTCAGAATATTTTTGTTAAATTAAATGAATTTTTTGACAAATTATTATAACTGAACATACGAAGGTAAATATGTTATTTATCTCTTCATTTGATCTTTTTGCGATTTAGTTTTTTATTCTATATTAACTTTTTTTTTTTGTTGCAGGTACGTCACTTTCATTAATGAATATAATAAGGTAATTTTTAATATTCACATTGCAAAACATTGACAATTATAGGTTTAAAAGTTTGCTTTAACACGATGTAAAATTGGGCAATTTGAAGTATTGATTTATATTTGCTTTACTTTATTAATAGACAAATATTTGAGGAATTTAGTTCAAATTGTATTAGTATTTTCAATCATTCTTTTAATTTCCATTATTATGTTTGCAAACTTACTATATTTGTGTTATTAGCATAAACAAATTCGCATACCTTCATTTTCTGTAAATCGCAATTTCTTACATTTACTGTAAACTTCTATGTTATTTGAACATTGAAAAAAATAGTTTAACGATTCAAAAGCTCTGGTTATATTGCGTTTTATTTTGACTGTAAATAAATATCCCTTCAGTAAAGTGAATATTTCAGGAGCAAAGTAAATATGTAAAATTTGGAATTCCAACCTTCAGAAGATGAGAAATTACATATTTATAGTATTGCTTGTTATTTTATGTACAGTTATTTTTTTTATTTGTTCAGATTTTAAGCAATTCATATTTTTTATCACATTTACACATAATGTAAAATGTTTACGTTCTGCTAATTCTGCTATCAAAGGACGTGCTTGTGATAATGTTATAATGGATAACGCATATACACATAATATTACTAATAATTGCGCAGCAAGTGTTATCACGATTATATTGTTTAATATTTTGTAATATAAGCTCTATCTCTGGCCAGTATAATAGTAATTCTTCTCATATTTTATAGATTTTATCCAAACATTGGCTTGTAAAGAATTATTGATTGACATTCTTTTTTGGTTCTGGTGGCGACTCTCTGAACGTGTTTAGATACTTCCTGTGTTTTGCCTAGGTATTAGATGTTGTCTTTGTCTCTACTTTAGTTCTATTAAGCTTGAACTTTACGCTTTTTCGTCTTGCCTAGTAGTAGTATTGCTTCTGTTTTTTTCTCTGCGAGATTTAGAGGTTTTTTGGTTTGTTTAGAATTTTGTCGTATAAGCGTTATCAAGTAGTGGTCCTATGATCGACCCCTGCGGAACTTTGCAAATAATCTTGTGCTTTTTTCTGTCTTTATCGATTATGGATTTGTCAGTGAAGTAACTGCGTATTAGTTTTTTTAGGTACTGGGATTTGTTCTCTCAGTTTTTTTATAATAATTCTTCTTCTTCTTTAAAAGTATTAAAGATAGTCATAGTACATGAAATCTGGCCTTAAATTGATAAAATTTTGTTTTAATAAAAGAAATCCGTATTTAAAATTAAAAATCCGTCATCGAAGGTATCAAAACCGATCTTTAACATATAAGATCCGGCTTTAAAAGCATGAAATCCGGTCTTAAACTTTAATGTTAGAAATCCAGCTTTAAACTAAGTAATCCGGCTTTAAAACAAAAAAAAAAACGGCTTTGAAACTAAAAATGTGGCCTATAAAAGTATCCTTAATAAGCTTTAATGTTAGAAATTTGGTTTTAAAATAAGAAATTTGTCTTTAAACTGATCAAATTTTGTCTTAATGTTTGAAATCTGGGTTTTAAATTAAAAATTTGCCATCGAAGAAATCAAACCTAACATATAAATCTGGTTTCAAAGGCATGAAATCCGACTTTAAACTGATAAAATCTAGCTTTAGAATAAGAAATCTACCAATACCAGCTTAAAACGCACCAAATTCGGCTTTAAACTGATAAAGTTGGGTCTTAATTTTAGAAATTCGGTTTTAAAATAAGATTTTCTTATTTCAAATAAAAAATCGGTTTTCAAAATCAACTTCGTCCTCTTAACATATAAAATCCGGCTTTATACGCATGAAATCCGGCTTTAAACTATTATTATCTGTCACAAATGTTAAAAATTTCTCTTTATAACATCAAATTTGGATCTTAAACTTAGAAATCTCGCTTAACTGAAACATATTCAGTTTCAAAAGTATTAAAGACGTCCTATATATCACCCTCCTAAGTATTGGTCATGAACTAATTTTGTATTGCCTTCTTCTCCTTTGACTAAAGGACTTTAACAGTAGCAGAAAGCAGAAACTTCCAATTCTTTAATAATAAACACATGGGCGGTTTGGTGAGCAATCCAGTTCAAACTATTTGTTTGTAATCATGTTCTGGAGTGACCTACCCACTTATCTAAGTTTTGGTCATCAAAAGATTGAATATCACCACCTCCTCCTCTGCCTAAAGGACTTCTATCACTTGTGAAGAGGAGTAATTTTTAATTCTTTTATAACAAACACTTGGGCGGGTTTGTGTTTATTTTAGTTTAAACTATTTGTTAATAATCATGACCCACCTACCCGCCCATGTGTTGGTCATCAAGAAATTGCATATTGCTTTCTCCTTTTTTGACTAAAGGACTTCTAACACTAGCAGAAAACAGAAACTTCATATCTTTAATAACAATTACATGAGCGGGTGGGTGGGCACTCTAGTTTAAACAATTTGTTGGTAATCATGATTTCAGTCACCCACCCACCCGCCCAAGTGTAGGTCATCAAAAGATTGAAGATCACTACTTTCTTTTTTGCCTAAACAAAAGGACTTCTAATACTATCAGAAAGCAGATGTTTTTAATTCTATAATAATAAACATATGGGCGGTTGGTTGGGCATTCCAGTTTAAACTATTTGTTGGTAATTATGATCTGGAGTAACCCACCCACCCGCCCAAGTGTTGGTCATCAAGAAATTGCATATTGCCTTTGTCTCCTTTGACTAAAGGATTTCTAACACTAGCAGAAAGCAGAAACTTTCAATTTTTTAATATCAAAAACAATTGGGGGGGGGGGGGGTTAATCTATTTGTTGGTAATCATGATCTGGAGTGACACACCTACCCGCGTGTTAATCATCAAAAGATTTAATATCACCACCTTCTCTTTTGGCTAAAGGATTTCTATCACTTGTGAAGAGGAGTAACTTTGAATTCTTTGATAACAAACACTTGGGTGTGCTTTCTAGTTGCTGGTAATCAAAATCTGGAGTGACTTACTCACAAGCCCAAGTGTGGTTATCAATAAATTGCATATTGCTTCCTTCTTCTTTGACTAACTGACTTCTAAAACATTAGCATAAAGCAGAAATTTTTGTTTTTTTAATAACAACCTTATAGGCGGGTGGGTGGTCATTCCAGTTTAAAGAATTTGCTGGTAATCTTGATCTGAAGTGCCCAGCAATCCGCCCAAATGTTTGTCGGGAGATTGGATATTACTTCCTCTTCTTTTGACTAAATGACTTCTAACACTTGCAAAATGGAGAAATTTTCAATTCTTTGGTGACTGGAAAAAATCTGGCCGTAAAAGTACCAAACCCGGGTTGAAACGCTTAAAATCCGGTTTTAAATTGATAAAGTTCTGTTTTAACGTTAGAAATTTGACTTTAACGTAAGAAATCCGGTCTTAAATTGATTGAATCCGGCGTCAAAAGTATCCAGCTTTTAAGATATAAAATCCTACATTAACTGATAAATTCTCGCTTTAATGTTAGAAATCCAGCTTTGAAATTTAAAAAACCGGCTGTACATGTATCAAATCCGACTTGAGACAAATTAAATCTGGACTTACACTGATTAAAATTGGTCTTAGTGTAGAAAAGTATGAAATCCGTTTTTGACGCATCTTAAATGTTAGAAATCTTGCAATAAATAACAAATCTAGTCTTAAACTGATAAAAATTTTCTCTAATGTTAGAAATTTGGATTTCAAATTAAAAAAAAGCCGTTCTCGAAAACCCGACTTTTAACATATAAAATCCGGCTCAAACTCATGGAATCCGGCCTTAAACTTATAAAAGCTAGCTTTAATGTTAGAAATCTAGCTTTATAATAAGAAATCCGGCCTTTAAAATAAACAATTAACTTTGAAATTTAAAATTTGGCCCTTAATAGTATCTTTAATAAGCTTTAATGTTAGAAATTTGGTTTTAAAATGAGAAATCCGGCCTTAAACTGATGAAGTTTTGTCTTAATGTTAGAAATCCGGATTTCAAACGCATGAAATTCAAACTTAATGTTAAAAATACGGTCTTAAATTAATCAAATTCGGCTTTAGTACATGTACTTTGGCTTTGGAATAAGTAATCCAAGTTTAAAATAAAAAATCCGGTCTTTAAAATTATCAATTACTGCTTCAAACACCACAAATGCAAATTTCAAATATAAAAGAAGTCCGTAAAAGTGTCAAATTCTGTTTCTATTGCATAATTTGCTATCAAAAGTATAAAATTCTTTTTCAAATGTAGCATTAAGTGATAAAATCTGTTCCAAATGTTAAAAATCTTTATAAAATTTGGCTTCAAACGCTTAATCCTGCCCGTAACTAATAAAATCTACCGTAAATGTTAGAAATTTGGTTTTAAATAAGATATCTGGTCTTAAACTGATTAAATTTGGCCTTAATGTTAATGTTAAAGAAATTTCGTGTCAAAAATATCAAATCCAACCTCTAACATATAAAATCCGGCTTTAATCGCATGAAATCCGGCCTTAAACTGATAAAATCCAGCTTTAATGTCAAAAATCCTGCTTTAAAACAAAAAATCCGGTTGTAAAATTTTAAAAAAATCTGTCAAGTTTCAATACCAGCTTAAAATGCATTAAATGCGGCTTTAAACTGGTGGAATGCAGCACTAATGTTAAAAATCCGCTTTTCAAATAACAAATCCGGCGACGAACGTGCTTCTAACATGTAAAATCCGGCTTCAAACGCATAAAATTTGACCTTAAACTTATAAAATTTAATTTTAATGTTTAAAATCCAGCCTTAAACTGATCAAATATGTTAGAAATTTGTGTTTAAAATAAGAAATTCGGCTTTAATCTAATAAAATTCAACCTTAATGTTAGAAATCCAAATTTTAAATAAGAAATTCGCCGTCAAAAGTATCAAATCCGATAAAATGCGACCTTAAACTGATAAAACTCAGTTCTTAATGTTAAACATCCAGCTTTAGAACAAGAAATTCGGCTTTGGAACAAGAAATCCGGCTTTAAAATTTAACAAATTGGCCTAAAAAGTATCAATACTGAATTAAAATGTAATAAATCCTGGATTAAACTGATAAAATTAGACATTAATGTTAGAAATCCGTCTTTAAAATCGAAAATCCAACCTCAAATTAATAAAATCCAGATTTACGGTTAGAAATCAAGCTTTGAAACAAAAAAATTAAGCTTTAAAATAATAAATTCGTTTTTAAAACTATTAAATCCAGCTAGAAACGCCTAAAATTTAGCCTTAAACTGATCAAATTAAAATTTAATGTTAAAAACCTGGCCTGATCAAATTTGGCATTAATGTGAATTAATGTAAATTCAAACTTTAAATAAAAATGAAACATTTAAAATCAAATCCAGTCTTAAACTGATGGAATTCAACCTTGGCGTTAGAAATCCAACTTTAAAACAAGAAATCCGGCTTTAAAGTAATAAAATTTGGTCTAAATAATAGAAATCCGGATCTTAAATGAGAAACCAAAATATCAAACCCTACTTCTAACATACAAAATTCAGTCTTAAACTAATAAAACCCAGAATTAATCTTAGAAACCAGCTTTAGAACAAGAAATCCGGCCTTAATGTTTAAAATTTAGCTTTATAACAAGAAATCCGGTTTTATAACAAGAGATTCGGCTTCTAAATAAAAAAAAATTGGCTTTAACTATATTAAACCTAGCCTAAAATTCCGCTAAAGTTGTACTGAACCTTATGAAAAGAATTCTGAAAGAAGATAACGTCCCAAATAGTTAGAAAAATAGTAAACTAACAAAGAAATCTAACAAACCTAGCTAGAAACCGTCTTTTGATCACCATGGGAAAGCTTTTGGAAAAACTTATCAAAGAGCTAATCTTATCCAAAAATGAATACAACTTCAGGGTTAAAAGATCGTAGATGATATGGCCAAAGATATAGCCAAAAAAAGAAGGAAAAAGCCAAAAAAACTAGAAGATTTTGTGCTTTAGTCACAGTAGACTTTAACACCGCTTCTTGGAGGAATTTTATGGAAAAACTAAGAGAACGTGATCCTTGTACCTGAGAAGGCTATTAAGCAGTTACTTTACGGACAGATTTGGGCATTGGACCACTACTATTGAATGTCTTACACGAGGAAATTCTAAACATAGATTTTTTAGAAAGCGTTAAGCTCATTGGACAGTGAAAAAACAAAAGAAGAAGTCAGCAAACTTGTAAATCTAATCCTTATATGAATAATCAAATGGATAACTGATAACGAGCTAAATTTTGCAGAAGAGAAAACAAATGCAATAGTAGGTCCTAAAGACACCATTAAATATCTGAATTTTAGGAAGCAAGTCCAGATAGTCTTCACTAAAACAAATGAAATTAGCGCATTTCTTGCAAAGATATGAGGCTCCGGCGAGAACTAAAGAAAAATGTTGTGCTGCGCTGTAGAGTCAATAATTCTTTACGGAGCCAAAAAATAGATAGAAACTATAAAATATCAGAAGTACCAGGACATGCTGCAGCAAGTCCAGAGAAGGATTTACAGGGATACAGAAACGAAAGTTGCCCGATCATAGCTACGATAATCTTCATCACGCTTCTAACGGAAACGAAAATTGCAATAATTAGGAAAACGGCCGCCAAAAATTAACGGAATGAGACAGAGAATTCTTTAAAAGACAAGAGAAATGGAATAACGGCAAAAAGGAATAAAATTCGGTTTAAATGTTAGAAATCCGGCTTTAAAATAAAAAAAATTAGCCTAAAATTAATAAAATTTAGAATTAATTTAGAAATCCGGGTTTCAAACACATGAAATCGGCCCTTAAGCTGATAAATCCAGATTTAATGTCAAAAATTCAGCTTTAAAATAAGAAATTTGGCTTTAAAATCAAAAGTCCGGCCTCAAAAGTATCAAATTAGGCTTTAACTGATAAAATTCAGACCAAATATTAGAAATCCAACTTTGAAATTTAAAAAAAAACGGCCTTAAATTCATCAAATTTGACCTTAATATTAAAAATCCGGGTTTCAAACACATAAAATCTGGCCTTAAGCTGATAAAATCCAGCTTTAATGTCAGAAATTCTTTGGAACAAAACATTTGGCTTTAAAATAAAAAATCCGGCCTTAAAAGTATCAAATCCGGCTAGAAATGTATTAAATCCTGCTTTAAACTTATAAAATTCAAACTTAATGTTAAAAATACATCTTAAATTGATCACATTTGACTTTAATGTTACAAATCCGGATTTCATATATAAAATAAGGCCTCAAAAGTTGTCAAATTCTGTCTCTATTGTATAATTTGCCCTCAAAATACGGCTTCAAATGTAGTATTAAGTAATCAAATTTGTTTCAAATGTTAGAAATTTGACTTTCTAATAATAAATTTGACCTCAAAAATATTTATATTGCATAAACCGGCCTTAAATGAATAAACTTTGGCTTCAAACGAATAAACCTGAACGCAACTAATACAATCTACCTTGAATGTTAAAAATCCGATTAAATTTGGCCTTAATGTTTTAAATTCAGATTTAAATTAACATATAAATTCCGGCCTTAAACGCATAAAATCCGGCCTTAAGCTGATAAAATCCAAGTTTAAAATCCAGATTTACAACAACAAATCCGGCTTTAAAATAAAAAATCCGGCCCTAACAGTAACAAATCCGGCTTAAATCGCGTTAAATCCAGCCGTAAATTAATAAAATATGACCTAAATGTAAGAATTCCGGATTTCAAATAAGAAATCTGGCGTCAAAAGTATCAAATCCACCTTCAAACATATAAAATCTGGACTTATATTGATAAAACCAAACCTTAATGTTAAAAATCCGGTTTAAAAACCAAATATCCGGCCTTAGAAGTAACAAATCCGGTTAGAGACGCATTAAATCCGGCCTTAAACTGATCAAACCCAAGCTTAATGTTAGAAATCCGGTAGTAAAATAAAATTAAAAAAAAAAAAGTGGCATGTATCAATAACAGCTTAAAATGCATTAAAGGCGGCCTTAAAGTGATAGAATGCAGCACTAATGTTGAATAACCGCTTTTAAAACAACAAATCCGGCGACAAAAGTTCCCCTAATATATAAAATCCGGCTTCAAACGCATAAAATCCGACCTTAAACTTATAAAATCCAACCTTAATGTTAAAAATCCGCCCTTAAACTGATAAAATTCGGTTTTAATGTTAGAAATTCGACTTTGAAACCAGAAATCCAGCTTTAAAATTAAAAAAATCAGCCTAAAAAGTATCAATACTAGATAAAAATGTAATAAATCCGGCACTAAACTGATAAAATTAGACCTTAATGTAAGAAATCCGTCATTAAAATAAGAAATCCAGCTTTACACTGATAAAATTTAGACTTATTGTCAAATCAAACTTACAAAAGTCGAGTTTAAACTAACAAAATCCAGTCTTATTGTTAGAAATCCAGCTTGTAAAATAAGAAATCCGGCTTTATAACAGAAAATTCTGCTTTAAAATATAATATCCGACCATAAAACAGACAAATACAGCTAAAAAAGCATTAAATCTGGCCTTAAACAGATAAAATTCAAACTTTATGTTAAAAATTCGACCTTAAACTGGCCAAATTTGGCATTATTGTTAGAAATCTAAAATTCAAAGAAAAAATGCTTTAAAATAAAAATAAAATTAGTTAAAAAGTAGCAAATCCGGCTTAAAACGCATAAAATCCAGCCTTAAACTGATAGAATTCTATCTTGACGTTAAAAATCCAGCTTTAAAACAAAAAATCCAACCTTAGAGTAATAAAATTTGGTCTAAATAATAGAAATACGGATTATAAATCAAAAATCCGGCTAAAATCCTACTTCTAACATATAAAAAGAAGCCTTAAACCAATAAAACCCAGCCATAATGAATGCGGCCTTAATTTTAAAAATCCAGCTTTAATACAAGAAATTCGGCTTTATAACAAGAGATTCAGCTTCAAAATACAAAAAAACCGGCTTTAAACTAATAAAATTCGGTCTAAATGTTAAAAAACCGGCTTAAAACTGTTAAAAAACAGCCTTAATCTGATCAATATTGACCTTAATGATGTTAATGCATCAAAAGTATCAAATCAAATTTCTAACATATAAAATACCGCTTCAAATGAACGAAATCTAACCTTAAACTGATAAAACTTAGCCCTGACGTTAAAAATCCTGTTTTAAAATAAAAAAATCAAGTCCTAAAAGTATCAAAACTAAACTTAAACTAATAAAATTTGGTCTTAATGTTAGATATGCGGGTTTCAAATAAGAAATTCGGCATTAACAATATCAAATCCAACCTCTAACATACATAATTTGGCTTCAAATGCATTCAATTTAGCCTTAAAATAAATCCGGCTCTAAACTGATAAAAATCGTTGTTTAAAATCCGTATTTCAAATTAAAAACTCGACGTCAAAAATCCAGCTTCAATCAGATAAAATTTGGCTACAGTAGACAAAGCTATCCGCCCACAATTTAAATTTAGTTCCCGCCCGCCCATCCAAGCTTTTGTCATCAAGAAACTTGTTGTAAGCTAATTGTCTGTTGTATTGTTAACCACTTACACAAACGGTGAGTGTAATAATGAATCTACAGTAAAAGAAGTTATCCGCTCACAATTTACACTTGGTTCCCGTCCACCCACCCAAGCGTTTGTCGTCAAGAAAGTTATTATAAGCTAATCGTCTGTGGTACTGCTAACAGCTTATACAAACAGTGAGTGTAATAATAAATCTTATGATTACCATCACTTTGGTGGGTGGTTGGGCTAAAGTAGACAAAATTATCCATCCACAAAATAAACATGGTTCCCGCCTACCCACTCAAGCGTTTGTCAAGAAACTTGTTGCAAGCCAATCGACTGTAGTATTGTTAACAACTTATACAAACAGTGGTTGTAATAGTAAACTTTTTGATAACAAGCACTTGGGTGGGTGGGTGGGCTACAATAAACAAAGCTATCCGCCCACAATTTATATTTGTTTGCCGCTCATCCACCCAAGCGTTTGTCGTCAAGAAAATTATTGTAAACTAATCGTCTGTGGTATTGCTAACAACTTACGCAAACGATGAGTGTAACAATGAATTTTTTGATTACCAGCATTTGGGTGGGTAGGTGGGCTACAGTAAAATGAAATCGAGCCTCAATGTTGAAAACCTGACCTTAAAAGTAATCAATCCTATTTTAAATGCATTGAATCCGGCTAAATTGATAAAATTTGACTTTAATGTCAGAAATCTGAGTTTCAAACACATGAAATCTGGCCTTAAGCTGATAAAATCCAGCTTTAATGTCAGAAATGCAGCTTTGAAACAAGAAATTTAGCTTTAAAATAAAAAAATCCGGCCTTAAAGGTATCAAATCCGGCTTTAACTGATAAAATTCGGCCTTAAATTAACAAAATTTGAATTAAATGTTAGAAATCCGGGCTTCAAACAAATGAAATCCGGCCTTAAGCTGATAAAATCCTGCTTCAATGTTAGAAATTCGGCTTTGAAACAAAAAATTTTGCTGTAAAATCAAAAGTCCGGCCTCAAAAGTACTAAATTTGGTTTTAACTGATAAAATTTGGTTTAAATGTTAAAAATCCGCTTTTGATTTTTTTTTTAATTGTAATGTTAGAAACCCGAGTTTTAAACATGGAATCCGGTCTTAAGCTGATCTGCTTTAGAACAAGAAATTTGACTTTAAAATTAAAAAAAAAAAAACTAGCCTTAAAGGTATCAATTCCTGCATTAACTGATAAAATTTGTCTTAAATGTTAAAAATCCTGCTTTAAAATAAAAAAATCGACCTTAAATTGACAAAATTTGAATATAATATTAAAAATCCGAGTTATAATCACATGAAATCTGGTCTTAAGCTGATAAAATCCAACTTTAATGTCAGAAATTGCGCTTTGGAACAAGAAATAAAAAAGTTCGGCTTCAAAAGTATCAAATCTTGATAAACTCGGCATAAGTGATAGAATTTCGGCTTTAAAAAAAGAAACTCGGCCATAAATTAACAAAATTTGGATTCAATGTTAAAAATCCAGTTTTCAAACACATAAAACCGGCTCTTAAGCTAATAAATTCAGCTTTAATGTAAAAACTTTAGCTTTAATACTAAAAAATCCGGCCTTAAAAGTGTCAAATCTAGCTCTAACCAATAAAATTCGGTCTAAATGTTAGAAATCCGGTTTTAAAATCAAAAATCCGGTACTAACAGTAACAAATCCGGACTTAAACTGATAATAGTTGACTTTAAATCGCATTACACTAATAAAATCCAGCTTTAATGTCAAAAGTTCGGCTTTAGAACAAAAAAGCCGGGCTTAAGCTGATAAAATCCAGCTCTAACCCCAGAAATTCGGTTAAAAAACAAGAAATTTGGCTTTAAAATAAAAAAATCCGGCATTAAAAGTATCAAAGCCGTCTTTAACTGATCAAATTTGGCTTAAATGATGAAAAAATAAAACATTCGACCGTAAACTGATAAAATTTGAATTTAATGCAGATTTCAAATGAAAAATCCGGCGTCAAAAATAACAAATCCGGCTTTAATTTGATAAAACCCAATCTTAATGTTAGAAATTTGAATTTACAACAAGAAATCCAGCTTTAAAATGTAAAATCTGGCACTAACAGTAACAAATCCGGCTTAAAAAACAATAAATCCGGCCTTAAACTATGAAAAGTTGACCTTATTGTAAGAAATTCGGCGTCAAAAACATTAAATTCAACTTATTACATATAAAATCCGGCTTAAATCGCATTAGACTGTTAAATACCAGCTTTAATGTAATAAATCCGGCTTTAGAACAAAAAATCCGGCATTAAGCTGATAAAATCCAGCTTTAATATCAGAAATTTCGGTTATAAAACAAAAAATTTGGCTTTAAAATAAAAAATCCGGCTTTAAAAGTATCAAAGTCGTCTTTAGCTGATAAAATTCGGTTTAAATGTTAAAAATTAGAATAAGAAATTTGGCGTCAAAAATAAAAAATCCGTCTAGATTTATGGCATATCAGCCTAAAAAGACTACTAATAAAGCAAATCCGGCCTAAAACTGATAAAATGTAGCCTTAATGTTAGAAATCCGGCTGAAGAATAAGAAATGTAGCTTTAGAACAAGAGATCCAACTTTTAATTGAAAAATCCGGTCTTTAAACTATCAAATCCGGCTTGAAACGCTTAAAGCTGATCAAATTTTGATTTAATGTTAGAAATCCACCATCAACAGTTCAAATGCGTTCTCTAATACAAGAAATTTGACTTCTAACGCATAAAACCCTGTTTTAATTTGTCCTTCAATTCAATTCAATCAATAAATATCAAATTAAACCAAATTTTCCAACATCAACAAATAAAAGTTTGAAATGGGTTCAAAATTAATTAACCCTGATTATTAAACATTTGTGTATCTTGATACCCTAAAATCCTACGCAAACAGTATGTCAATATCTATTCATGAATTTATACGATAACAAATAATTTCAAATGTAAAATTATATCCACACAAATAGACGATTGTGGGTGGGTAGAAATCCAATTTTGTTTATAGCCCCAGTGGAAATATAATTGCTCCAATTGAACGTTTGCTGTAGTGGAAAATTTACAAATACCTTGTTTAATTTACTAAACATAGCCCAATAAATTTAATATGCGCATAACACTATATTATGCAGCATTTCCTATATTTGCAATCGTCAAGAGTGAATGATTATTATAATTAAAAAGTGAAATTGTATTTTAATCTTCACAATAACAAAATTTTAAATAATATTTTGTTAGTTAACTAATTACATCTGAAGAAGACTCTAGTCGAGTCGAAACTAGTATATTTTATTTAAATTATTGTATTTTTGTCCTTTTTTTCTAGTTTACCATATGGAACAACTACTATGACTTGATCTTTTTACATTTATTTTATTGTGAGTTTATTCAGATCATGAATCCTGCATGGTTTAGTCATTAATTCCTTCCAATTGGATTATTTGTCCTGTGATTCACTCCATTTGAATGCCCGACGACAGTTAATGGCAATCAATATCAATTTACTCCAGAACAACACAACACATGAGTGACGATAACAATGCACTCGTTTTTCCAAAGTGAATGAGAAAGAGAGAAACTAAATTTTGCATATTTGGCGTAAACCGATGACCGATTACATAAGGTGCTCGACCTACACCTGGACACAACATGCATATTAAATGATTAATTGGAGATGTATTGAGGGATTGTGTGCTTGGGGATTTATGATCGATTTGATTTTTGTGTCTAGACATTTTGAAATTAATGTAGAAATATGAAATAAGTTGAAAAATCAAAATGAAAATATATTGTTTTATTATCAAGTTAAAGCAGTAAAGATCAAAACACAATAGCAGTTGTTATCACAATTGCTAAAATAAACCTATTTAAATGTAATTAATATTAATCGGCTAAGATTAGATGCATTTTATATTTTTTTGTATTTTTCGTACTCAAAATCTAAACAAATTTAATTCGTACTAGTCCTTCAGGTTGCCTTCCAACCTAATTATAATCCATAAAGTAATGTTAATCATACAAATTACTCACAAATTGTTATAATTAACCAACGCAATTGTCTTCGATTTAATAAACAACTGGCATGGAAAAGTTTTATAACCAACAAGACTGTTATAAATCAAATCACGTACATATACAATCAGTTACAAGGTCAATGTCATCACACGATTTTACTTTTTTATTCTTATTATAATTCAACTCTCAATTAATTTTTCCCTCGAGTTCGTTCGAGCATACGAAAGCAACGAACCGACAACAGAATCGCGAGCGACCCCTTTTTTTTATATTTCTCAGTCAGCGCCACGATTAATTAAATTGCATAATTTACACGCTTAATGAAATCAAAGAGTAAATGTATGTTGTAGACAGTGAGCGCTTCATTGTGAAGTAATAGGTGAATTCCTCATATTGAAATACCAAGCAAGCAAGGGCTCATTTATTTATTTGCAAAAGTGTTTTCAGTTTGGCATTTAAATGTCAAAGGCTTAAACAATTAGTTGATGCTGGCTGAGACTAATATAAAACGTTACCAAAATATGAAAGTTGTGTAATACCTAAATATAACAATGACTTGAAATTAAAGGTGACGAATCTGTAGTATAAATGTTGATTACTTTTAATGTCAGTAAAATAGAAGTTGCAATATTCTAGTGCACAATATGCAAACTTTAAATTGTTAATCTTTAAATAAGCGAAGCAAAGATTAATTTTTTTTTAGATTATTTAAATTATAAAGCTTATTTAGTCACTTAAATGATGTAATAGCTTCCATAGTGTTTACATTAACTTAGTTGTCAAGTTTGCTGCAGCCAAACAATCAATTTAATCTAATTACATTACGCAGTCCATGTTTTAGGTACTTGCATGTACTTGGTTTGATGATACTCAACACCTCTTAGCTTAGAGTAATACATTGAATCTTCTTTATTAAAACAAATTATACCCTTTAGTCATTACAACTGAATAAGTTCTAAAGATTCGGAATATGATTAATATCGTTTTTGACAAAAAATATAAAATACATATTTAAAACAATTTTAGCAAATTTATCGCTAAAAGTCCAACAAATATCTTACAAATTGAGAAAATAGATCTGCATCAAAAGTTCCTTACTTTTTAGAAATACGCATAATCTTTTACAAAATCAATTGTCCACAACTGACGTCACAAGCATCAATTATGTTAGCTTTACCGCATCGGCAAAATGTGTGTCATACGTGGTAAGGTTGAACCAAAATGCATTTACATTTACATCTATAAAACCTATACGTCTTTTATTTTTGTGCAAAGTTTTTACAATATAGTACTAAAACATACTACAACTGCAATAAAATTCAATGTTTAGTTTAGAAGATATGATCATAAAACCATAAAGTTATAAGTTAAATCTGATATTTAGCTAAAAATTAATTTAATTGCAAAAAATCAGACGTACCAATATGATTCTAAATTTGTACAAAGTTAGTACTAATATAGTACTATATCATAATTAAAATTCATCAACACATTTTTCTGAAAATTAGTTATAGTACAATTTTTACAAAAATTAATTTTTAAATTAAAAAAGTTAAAACTAAGCAAACATCATTGGTACAAATTTGATCAAAATTTTTAATTTTAATTACGACTATAAAATGGTGAATCATAAGTAATAAGTCAGAAATGCAAAATACTTTTCAGAAAATAAGTTTGATACAATTTTTACAAAAATTCATTTTTGCTCATTTGCAAAATTAGTCAAAAAGTTAAAACTGAGCAAACATTAACAGTACAAATTTAATCAAAATTGGTTTCAACTATGACTACTAAGTGCTGAATCATAATTTGAAGCCGGAAATTTAAAATACTTTTCAGAAAATTAGTTATGATACAATTTTTATAAAAATTCATTTTTGCTCATTTACAAAATTAGTCAAAAAAGTTAAAACTGAGCAAACATCAATAGTACAAATTTATTTAAAATTGGTTTCAATTATGACTACAAATTAACAAATCATAATTTGAAGTCAGAAATTCAAAATATTATTCAGAAAATTAGTTATAATTCAAGTTTTTCAAAAATTAATTTTTGCTCATTTACAAAATTAGTCATAAAAGTTAAAAATGAGCAACCATTAACAGTACAAATTTGATTAAAATTGGTTTTAATTATGACTACTAAGTGGTGTATCATAATTTGAAGCCAAAAATCCAAAATACTTTTCTAAAAATTAGTTATGATAAAAGTTTTACAAAAATTAATTTTTGCTCATTTGCAAAGTTAGTCAAAAAAATTAAAACTGAGCAACCATCAATAGTACAAATTTAATCAAAATTGGTTCCAATTATAACTACAAAATGGTAAATCATAAATTAAAGTCAAAACTCCAAAATACTTTTCAGAAAATTAGTTATGATACAAGTTTTACAAAAATTAATTTTTGCTCGTTTGCAAAATTAGTCAAAAAAGTTAAAAATTAGTAAAAATCAATAGTACAAATTTGATCAAAATTTATTTTTGATACCAGATTTCTTATTTAAAACCCGCGTTTTTAACATTGAATCCAAATTTTATCAGGTTACGGCCAAATTTGTTATTTTAAAGCCGGATTTTTAACATTTAAGCCGAATTTTATTAGTTTGATACTTTTTAGGCCGGAATTTTTATTTTAAAGCTAAATTTCTTGTTTTATAACCGAATTTCTGACATTAAAGCTGGATTTTATCAGCTTAAGGCCGGATTTTTTGTTTTAAAGCCGGATTTTTGACATTAAAGCTGGATTTTATCAATGTAATGCGGTTTAAGCCGGATTTTATATGTTATAGGTTGAATATAAAATTTTTGACGCCGGATTTCTTACATTAAGGTCAACTTTTATTAGTTTAAGGCCGGATTTATTGTTTTTTAAGCCGGATTTGTTACTGTTAGTGCCGGATTTTAAATTTTAAAGCCGAATTTCTTGTTGTAAATTCAAATTTCTAACATTAAGATTGGGTTTTATCAAATTAAGGCCGGATTTGTTACTTTTGACGCCGGATTTTTTATTTGAAATCTGCATTTCTAACATTAAATTCAAATTTTATCAGTTTACGGCCGAATTTTTTATTTTTTTTATCATTTAATCCGAATTTTATCAGTTAAAGACGGCTTTGATACTTTTAATGCCGGATTTTTTTATTTTAAAGCCAAATTTCTTGTTTCTTAACCGAATTTCTGACATTATAGCTGGATTTTATCAGCTTAAGCCCGGATTTTTTGTTTTAAAGCCGGACTTTTGACATTAAAACTGGATTTTATTAGTGTAATGCGCTTTAAGGTCAACTTTTATCAGTTTAAGTCCGGATTTGTTACTGTTAGTACCGGATTTTTGATTTTAAAACCGGATTTCTAACATTTGGACCGAATTTTATTACTTAGAGCCGGATATGATACTTTTAAGGCCGGATTTTTTAGTTTTAAAGCTAAAGTTTTTACATTAAAGCTGAATTTATTAGCTTAAGGGCTGGTTTTATGTGTTTGATACTTGGATACTTTAACATTGAATCTAAATTTTGTTAATTTTTGGCAGAGTTTCTCATTTTACAGCCGGATTTCTATAACTTATGCCGAGTTTATCAGGATTTGATACTTTTGAGGCGGATTTTTTATATTAAAGCCAAATTTCTTGTTTCAAAGCCGAATTTCTGACATTAAAGTTGGATTTTATCAGCTTAAGGCCGGATTTCATGTGTTTGAAACCCAGATTTTTAACATTATATTCAAATTTTGTCAGTTTAAGGTTTTATAGCTGGATTTTTAACATTTAGGCCGAATTTTATCAGTTAAGGCAGGGTTTGATACTTTTAAGGCTAATTTTTTTTTTTATTTTTAAATCCAAATTTCTTGTTTTAAAGCAGAGTTTCTGACATTAAAGCTGGATTTTATCAGCATAAGGCCGGATTTTATGTGTTTGAAACCCGGATTTTTAATATTAAGGTCAAATTTGATCAATTTAATGCCGGTTATTTTAATTTTAAAGTTGGATTTTTAACATTTGGGCTGAATTTTATCAGTTATAGCCTAATTTGATACTTTTGAGGCCGGATTTTTGATTTTAAAGCCAAGTTTCTTATTCCAAAGCTGAATTTTTGACATTAAATCTGGATTTATCAGCTTAAGGGCCGATTTCATGTGTTTGAAACTCGGATTTGTAAATTATTTCTAAATTTTATTAATTTTAGGCTGATTTTTTTTTATTTTAAAGCCGGATTTCTAACATTTAAACCGAATTTTATCAGTTAAAGTTGAATTTGATACTTTTGAAGCCGGACTTTTGATTTTAAAGCCAAATTACTTGTTCCTCAGCCGAACTTCTGACATTAAAGATGGATTTTATCAGCTTAAGGCACATGAAGTGTTTGAAACTTAGATTTATAACATTAAATCCAAATTTTGCTAATTTAAGGCCGAATTTCTTATTTTAAAGCTGGATTTTTAACATTTAGGCCGAATTTTATCAGTTAAAGCAGGATTTCAAACTTTTAAGCCAAGTTTTTTTAGTTTTATACCCAAATTTCTTGTTCTAAAGCAAAGTTTCTGATATTAAAGCTGGGTTTTCTCAGTTTAAGGCCGCATTTCATGTGTTTGAAGCCCGGATTTCTAACATTAAATCCAAATTTTGTTAATTTAAGGCCAAATTTCTTATTTTAAAGCCGGATTTTTAACATTTAGGCTAAATTTTATCAGTTAAGGCAGGGTTTGATACTTTTAAGGCTGGTTTTTTTAATTTTAAATCCAAATTTCTTGTTTCAAACCGATTTTCTGACATTAATGCTGGATTTTATTAGCTTAAGGCTGGATTTTATATTAAAATGAAAAAAAAAAATTCAAAGGCGGATTTCTAACATTTAAACCGAATTTTATCAGTTAAAGTCAAATTTGATACTTTTGAGGCCGGACTTTAGATTTTACAACTAAATTTTTTGTTTTAATGCCGAATTTCTAACATTAAAGCTGGATTTTGTCAGCTTAAGGCCGGATTTTCAACATAAAATACAAATTTTGTTAATTTAATGTCAATTTTTTTTATTTTAAAGCCGGATTTTTAACATTTAGCCGAATTTTATCAGTTGAAGCCAGATTTGATACCTTTAACGCCGGATTTTTTTTTAAAGCTAAATTTCTTGTTTCAAAGCTGCATTTCTGACATTAAAGCTGGATTTTATCTGCTTATTGCTTGATTTCATGTGTTTGAAACTTAGATTTATAACATTTAAAAATAAAATTTATGAAAAAATATTCTAAACTAAAAAACATCCATAGACGCGTTTCGAGGTTTACCTCTCATCAGTATGGCTTTATTTATTTAAACTAATTGATTTTTAACTTACTTCGTCAACATTGTTCACCACCACAATTCAAAGTGAATATTTTAAAGGGTGTATTGACTATTTATACAAACTGACTTAATGACTTTATTTGATGGCTATGGTTAATAGCATTCTGAGAATGAACAAATAAACTAATTATTTCGGGATATTAAGCTGATGGTAATGACATGAAAAAATTAAAACAGAAATTTGAAAATTAAAAATAGAATAAATTTTTTGCATAAATTATAATTACTATTATACAATTTCGTGTATATCAGAACATATATAAAATATATAAAGAAGAGACGCAATGTCCTCAAATGAGACAGTTGTAATACAACTGTGTCATTTGAGGACATTGCGTCTCTTCTTTATATATTTTATTAGATTTATAACATTAAAGTAAAATTTTATCAATTTAACCGGATTTAATGCATTTAAAATAGGATTTAATACTTTTAAAGTCAGATTTTTAACATTGATTCAGGATTTTATTTTACTGTAGCACACCCACCCACCCAAGTGTTGGTAATCAAAAGATTTATTGTTACACTCACCGTTTGTGTAAGTTGTTAGCAATACCACAGCCGATTAGTTTACAATAACTTTCTTAACGACAAACGCTTGGGTGGGTGGGCGGGAACCAAGTTTAAATTATGGGCGGATAGCTTTGTTTGTTGTAGCCCACTCACCCACCCAAGTGCTGGTTATCAAAAGGTTTACTATTACACCCACCGTTTGTATAAGTTGTTAGCAATACTACAGTCGATTAGCTTACAACAAATTTCTTGATGACAAACGCTTGGGTGGGTGGGCGGGAACCAAGTTTAAATTTTGGGCGGATAGCTTTGTCTGTTGTAGCCCACTTACTCACCCAAGTGCTTGTTGCCAAAGGATCTACTATTACACTGACCGTTTGTGTAAGTTGTTAGCAATACCACAGACGATTAGCTTACAACAAGTTTCTTGATGACAAACGCTTGGGTGGGTGAGCGGTAACTAAGTTTAATTGGTGGACGGATAGCTTAGTCTACTGTAGCCCACCCACCCACCCAAGTGCTGGTTATCAAAAGATATACTGTTACACCCACCGGTTGTGTAAGTTGTTAGCAATACCACAGACGATTAGCTTATAACAAGTTTCTTGATAACAAACGCTTGGGTGGGTGGGCGGGAACAAAGTTTAAATTGTTGGCGGATAGCTTTGTGTACTGTAGCCTACCCACCCACTCAAGTGTTAGTAATCAAAAGATTTATTATTACACCCACCGATTGTGTAAGTTGTTGTCAATACAACAGACGATTTGATTTTTGAAGCTGTTATTATATATTTTGATGCTGAATTTTATTTTGAATGCACATTTTGTATATTTTAAGCCAAATTTACATACTATACAGCCGGATTTATACATTTTAAAGCCGGATTTATACATTTTAAGTCTAGATTTACATATTTTAAAGTTATTATTATGTATTTTTGTGCTATTGATAGTTTTAATGCTAATCTTATATGTTTTAAGCAGAATTTGCATATTAATTGGCCAAATTTTTATATTTTAAAGCCGGATTGACAAATTTTAAAGCAGTTGTTATGTGTTTTGATGCTAAATTTTAGTTTTGATAATAATTTTGTACATTTTAAGCCGGATTTACTTATTAAATAGCCAGATTTTTACATTTTAAGACTAGACTTATACATTATAAGACCGGATTTACACACTTTAAAGCTGTTATTATGTATTTTCTAGCTTATTTTTAGCTTCAGTACAGAAATTGTTTATTTTGAGCCGGATTTATAAATTAAACGACCAAATTTTTATATTTTAAAACAAGACTTATACAATTTAAAGCCGGATTTACACATTTGAAAGGTTTTATTAGGTATTTTTAAGCTAAACTTTAGTTTTAATACAAAAAAAATATTTTTAAGCCGGATTGATATACTTAACGGGCGGATTTACATATTTTAAGACCGAATTTATTCATTTTAAAGTTGAATGTACACACTTTGAAACTGTTTAATACTTTAATGCTGAATTTTAATTTTAATACAAAATTTGTCAATTTTAAGCAAAATTTTGATATTTAACTGCCGGATTTTTACATTTTAAGGCTGGATTTTTACATTCTAAGACTAGATTTACAGGTTTTAAAGCTGTTATTACGAATTTAATGCTAAATTTTATTTTACTATAAATTTTGTATATTTTAAGCCAGATTTTAATATTAAACGGCCGGATTTATACATTTTAAGATTAGATTTATACATTTTAAGGCCAAATGTACACACTTTGAAACTGTTATTAAGTACTTTAATGCTAAACTTTTGTTTTAATACAAAATTTGTTCATTTTAATTTAAATTTTGATATTAAATAGCCAAATTTTTACATTTTGAGGCCGGATTTATACATTTTAAGGCCACATTTATTACATTTTAAAGCTGTTATTACGTATTTTTATGCAAAATTTTATTTTGAACAGATTTTGTACATTTTAATCCAGATTTACATACTAAACGGCCGGATTTATAAATTTTAAAGCCGGATGTACACACTTTGAATCTATTATTAAGTATTTTAATGCTAAATTTTAGTATTTAAACAATTTTTTTTTAAGCCAAATTTTAATATTTAACAGCCGGATTTTTACATTTTAAAGCTGGATTTATGCATTCTAAGACTTGATTTATATATTTTAAAGCTGTTATTATGTATTTTGAAGCTATATTTGATTTTGAATACAGATTTTGTACATTTTAAGCCGGGTTTACATACTAAACAGACGGATTTATACATTTTAAGGCCGGATGTACACACTTTGAAACTGTTATTAAATACGTTGATGCTAAATTTTGGTTTTAATACAAAGTTTGTTTATTTTATGCAAAGTTTTGATATTAAACGGCCGGATTTTTACATTTTACGGCTGGGTTTATACATTTTAGGATTAGATTTACAGACTTTGAAGCTTTTATTATGTATTTTGATGCTAAATTTGAGTTTAAAAACAGATTTTGTACATTTTGAGCCGGATTTATATACTAAACGGCCGGATTTATTTATTTTAAGATCAAATGTACACATTTTAAAACTGTTTAAAGTATTTTGATGCTAAATTTTAGTTTTAAAACAAAATTTGTTCAGTTTAAGCCAAATTTTGATATTAAACGGCCGGATTTTCACAATTTAAGGCCAGATTTACACATTTTGAAGCTTTTATTGCGTATTTTGATGCTTAATTTTATTTTAAATACAGATTTTGTACATTTCAAGCCGGATTTACATAATAAACGGCCGGATTTACATACATAACCCAACTAAAAACATCAACAAAAAAAAGAAGATTATAATACTAGGTAATACAAGTTTTAGAAACAGAAAGTATACTACGAATATAGACCAACAAAAGTCAAAGAAAAAGTGACAATACAAACAAATATAAAATAAAGAAAATACAGAAAATATTTTGGTTTCAGATAAAGAGTGGGCTATGTAACGTTTACAATTTGAACTATTGTTTATTTTGTTTTTCAAAAGTATAATGACATTTATGAGTTGACAGAAATTTAGTTATTTTGTTGACATTTACGAAATGGGACGCTTTACATTTGAACAAAGTTGGAAAATAATGGAAACTTACTTCCAAAGTGGTGAGTCTTCTACTCAAACGGTAATAAATTTACGAAATAAATTTGATAGAAAAGAAATGTCTTCAACGCAGTTTGTAGACTAATTTGTGAAGCGAGTTTGCAAAACTAGATCATTAGTGGATAAAATAATTTCTCTGAGGAGAATTTTGCATAAAGATTTTGGAAATAATGCTTTATGACTATTTGATGCGTTTTTAGTTCGCCCAATGGGCTAAAAATTGTTTGGCCAAAGATGAGCATTTGTGTTTTTTAATGAAGCTCATTTTCATCTTGGAGGCTATGTCAATAAGCAAAATTGTCGCATTTAGGGATCAGACTATGCATCCACAACGAGTAACCGTTTGGTGTGGTTTTTGATCCGCCGTTACCATCAATAGCAAACGTTACTGGCTATGCTAAACAAATTTTTGTTTCCAAAAATTGAAAAGTATGAATTGAATGACATTTGGTTTTAACAGGACTTGCCATACAGCCAACGTAACCATCGATCTTTTGGAAATCAAATCGTCTAGGAGTTGTGATTTGAACCCGTTGAGTTTTAAATTTAATTTTAATTTAAATTTCAAAAGTTAGATGGGCCACCATTTACAACATATTTTTTTTTTATTCAATTACAACTTAATTTGACTTGAAGATTGAAATTAAGCGTTTGTAACTTGAGTAACTCACAGCTTAAATAAAAAAATATTACTTATTCTTAATAGCTGTAAAACGCGCAATAAAGAAGAACAATTTGAGATACATATTATGTAAGTTAACAAATATTTGTTTGAATATTATATTTTTTATTTTCCTCGTATATTTATTTTGCAGTCGCTGAACAACAAATTTTTTTGATGACAAACACTTGGTTGGGTGAGCGGGAACCAAGTTTAATTGGTGGACGGATAGCTTAGTCTACTGTAGTTCACCCACCCACCCAGTGCTGGTTATCAAAAGATTTATTTATACACCCACCGTTTGTGTGAGTTGTTAGCAATACCGCAGACGATTAGCTTACAACAAGTTTTTTGATAACAAAGGCTTGGGTGGGTGGGCGGGAACTAAGTTTAAATTGTGAGCGGATAGCTTTTTCTACTGTAGCCTACCCACCCACCTACCCAAGTGTTGGTAATTAAAAGATTTATTATCCACCGTTTGTGTAAGTTGTTAGCAATACAACAGACGATTAGCTTACAACAAGTTTCTTGATGTCAAACGCTTGATTGGTATGGCGGGAACTAAGTTTAAATTTTGGGAGTGTAGCTTTGTTTACTGTAGCCGAATTTTATGTGATTAAAGCCGGATTTTTGACGTTGAGTTTTTAATTTGAAATACGGGTTTTTAACAACGAATTTTATTAGTTTAGGGCCGGATTTATTGTGTTTAAAGTCGGATTTGATAAATTTAACGCTGGATTTTTTACTTTAAAGCCAGATTTTTGACATTAATGCTGCATTTTGTTAGTTTAAGGCCACTTTGAATGCATTTGAAGCCGGATTTTGTATGTTAGAGGTTGGTTTTGATATTGTTAATGCCGAATTTCTTATTTGAAATCCGCATTTCTACCATAAAGATTGAATTTTATTAGTTTAAGTTTAGTTTTGATGCTTTTAGGGCTTGATTTTTTATTTTAAAGCAGGATTTTTAACGTTAGGGCTAAGTTTTATCAGTATAAGGTTAGATTTCGTTCATTTGAAGCGGTATTTTATATGTTAGAAATTTGATTTGATACTTTTGATGCATTAACATCATTAAGGTCAATATTTATCAGATTAAGGCTGGTTTTTAACAGTTTTAAGCCGGTTTTTTAACATTTAGACCGAATTCTATTAGTTTAATGCCGGTTTTTTTGTATTTTGAAGCCGAAGCTCTTGTTATAAAGCCGAATTTCTTGTAATAAAGCTGGATTTTTAAAATTAAGGCCGCATTCATTATGGCTGGGTTTTATTGGTTTAAGGCTTCTTTTTATATGTTAGAAGTAGGATTTTAGCCGGATTTTTGATTTATAATCCGTATTTCTATTATTTAGACCAAATTTTATTACTCTAAGGTCGGATTTTTTGTTTTAAAGCTGGATTTTTAACGTCAAGGCTGAATTCTATCAGTTTAAGGCTGGATTTTATGCGTTTTAAGCCGGATTTGATACTTTTAAGACCGTTTTTTAACTGATTTTATTTTTATATTAAAGCATTTTTTCTTTGAATTTTGGATTTCTAACATTAATGCCAAATTTGGCCAGTTTAAGGCCGGAGTTTTAACATTAAGTTTGAATTTTATCTGTTTAAGGCCAGATTTAATGCTTTTTAAGCTGCATTTGTTTGTTTTATGGTCGGATATTATATTTTAAAGCAGAATTTTCTGTTATAAACCCGAATTTCTTGTTTTACAGCTGGATTTCTAACAATAAGACTGGATTTTGTTAGTTTAAACTCGACTTTTATAAGTTTGATTTGACATTAAGTCTAAATTTTATCAGTGTAAAGCTGGATTTCTTATTTTAATGAAGGATTTCTAACATTAAGGTCTAATTGTATCAGTTTAGTGCAGGATTTATTACATTTTTATCTAGTATTGATACTTTTTAGGCTGATTTTTCTATTTTAAAGCTGGATTTCTTGTTTCAAAGTCGAATTTCTAACATTAAAACCTAATTTTATCAGTTTAAGGCCGGATTTTTAACATTAAGGTTGGATTTTATAAGTTTAAGGTCGGATTTTTGCGTTTGAAGCCGGATTTTTTAAGCGGTTATTCAACATTAGTGCTGCATTCTATCACTTTAAGGCCGCCTTTAATGCATTTTAAGCTGTTATTGATACATGCCAGTTTTTTTTTAAATTTTATTTTACGACCGGATTTCTAACATTAAGCTTGGGTTTGATCAGTTTAAGGCCGGATTTTATGCGTTTGGAGCCGCATTTTATTAATTTTTATCATTAAGGTTGGATTTAATCAATTTAAGGCCGGATTTAATGCATCTCTAACCGGATTTGTTACTTCTAAGGCCGGATATTTGGTTTTTAAACCGGATTTTTAACATTAAGGTTTGGTTTTATCAATTTAGGGACAGATTTTTTATGTTTGAAGTTGGATTTGATGCTTTTAACGCCAGTATTCTTATTTGAAATACGGAATTCTTACATTTAGGTCATATTTTATTAATATACGGCCGGATTTAACGCGATTCAAGCCGGATTTGATACTGCTAAGGAAGGATTTTTTATTTTAAAGCCGGATTTCTTGTTGTAAATCTGGATTTTTAACTTTAAGGTTGGGTTTTATCAGTTTAAGGCCGGATTTTATATGTTTGAAGTTGGATTTGATAATTTTGACGCTGGATTTTTGTTTGAAATCCGGATTTCTTACATCAAAGTAAAATTTTATCAATTGAAGGCCGGATTTAATGCGATTTAAGCCGAGTTTGATGCTATAAGGGCTGGATTTTTAATTTAAAGCCGGATTTCTTAATGTAAATCTAGATTTTGAACTTTAAGGTTGGGTTTTATTAGTTAAAGGCCGGATTTTATGCGTTTATGTCCGGAATTTTTAGTTTAAGGCCGGATTTTATGCGTTTAAGGCCGGAATTTATATGTTAGAGGTCGTACTTGATACTTTTGACGACGGATTTCTTTTTTAAATCTGAATTTAAAACATTAAGGTTAAATTTAATGAATTTAAGACTGTATTTCTAACATTCAAGGTAGATTGTATTAGTTGCGTTCAGGTTTATGCGTTTAAAGCTAAAGTTTATTCAGTTAAGACCGGTTTATGCAATATAAATATTTTTGAGGCCAAATTTGTTATTAAAAAGTCAAATTTCTAACATTTGGAACAAATTTGATTACTTAATACTACATTTGAAGCCGTATTTTGTACTTTTGTGCGCAAATTATGCAATAGAGACAGAATTTGACACTTTTGAGGCCTTATTTTATATATGAAATCCGGATTTGTAACATTAAAGTCAAATGTGATCAATTTAAGTTGTATTTTTAACATTAAGTTTGAATTTTATAAGTTAAAAGCCGGATTCAATGCATTTATAGCCAGATTTGATACTTTTAAGGCCGGATTTTTCTGATTTTAAGACGGATTTTTAACATTAAAGTTGGATTTTATCAGTTTATTTCCAGATTTTATATTTTGGAAGTTGGTTTTGATGTTTTTGACGCCAGATTTCTTATAGGAAATTTGGATTTCTTAACATTAATGCAGAATTGTATCTGTTTAAGGCCGGATTTAATGCGTTTTATGCCGAATTTGATACTTTTAAAGCCGGATTATTTGTTTTAAATCCAGATTTCTTGTTCTAAAGCCAGAGTTCTAACATTAAGGTTTGATTTTATCAGTTTAAAGCCGGATTTTATGCGTTTGTAGTAGAATTTCTAACATAACTGTTATATTTTGTTAGTTTGAAGTTGGGTTTTATATGTTTTAAGACAGATTTCATACGTTAGATGCATGGTTTTATACTTATAAGTCTAGATTTCTTATTTTACAGCCAAATTTCTTACATTTAGTTTGAATTTCATCAGTTTAAGACCGGATTAATAATTTTGAGAACCTGATTTCTAATAATTGGGCCGGACTTTTAACATTTTGGCTAGATTTGATTAGTTTAAATCTGAATTTAATGCATTAAAGGCATATTTTATACGTTACGAGAGCGGATTTTAACTTGTAAAACCGGATTTTTGACAATCAAATCAAATTTTAATAGTTTAAGTTCGGATGTAATACTTTTGGACGCAGAGTTTTGTGGTTTTTAAGTTGTTTAAGCATCTTTCTTGTTCTTAATATCTTGCCTGTAAAAATATTAAGGTTTTTAAAGTATATATTATGTTATAAACGGATTTTCTGCGTCAGTTTTGATAAATTTTAGGTAGTTAACGTGATTTCCAAGCAAATTTTATGCATTCTGAGCTATTTTTATGTTTTTATTGCACAATTTAAGAATTTCCTTAGCAAAATAATGGGTTTTCTGCTTTTATTTACGTTATTTTTATGATACAAATGGGATTTTGGAGCAAATTTAATATTATAAAATATGCCTTTAATGCATTAAATTCAGCTTTAAATAAGAACAGAAATGTTTATTCAAAATTGTCTTCGCTATCATGCGATGCCGTGGTCGTACAAGGCATACTGACGAGGTTTGTAGAACCGAAACAATTGTCTATGCTTGACCCTTGGCCGCTGTGATTCGATTGACTGATTTTGAATAAATTATTAATTCATTTTTGCAAATTTAATACTTAAAATGTAAAATTATGTAGTAAACTTGAATTACGAGCGAATTTTATAATTAAAAATAAGTTTTTTGTGAGTTTTTCATGCTGTAAATGGTTTTTCTGTGTAAATTTTGACCAATTTTAAGCAGTTTTTGAGTTATTTTATACTAAAAAGAAGTTTTCTGTGCGTTTTCTTGCAGCAAATGGGGGTTTTCCGTCATTTTTAGTAAATTTTATATGTTAAACGTAATTTTAGAAATAAATTATGTTAAAAATAAGTTTTTTGTGCGTTTTTTATGCTGTAAATGTTTGTTTTCTGTAAATATTTACAAATTTTAAGTAGTAAACGTAGTTTTTGGGTTCATTTTATCCTAAAAAGAAGTTTTCTGAGCGTTTTCTTTGGGTTTTTCCGGCTTTTTTATTAAATTTTTAATAGTAAACGTGATTTTAGAACAAATTTTAAGCTAAAAACAAGTTTTTTATGCTGTAAATGGTTTTTCTGTGTAAATTTTGACCAATTTCAAGTAGTAAACGTAGTTTTTGAATTAATTTTATGCCAAAAAAAAAGGTTTTTGCGAGTTTTCTTGCAGCCCATGAGTTTTCTCCTTTATTTTTATTACATTTTAAATGGTAAACGTGATTTTAAAACATATTTTATGCTAAAAACAAGTTTTTTGTGCGTTTTTCATGCTGTAAATGGGTTTTCTGTGTAAGTTTTGACCAATTTCAAGTAGTAAACGTAGTTTTTTGGGTAAATTTTTTGCTAAAAAGAAGTTTTCTGCGCATTTTTTTTGCAGGAAATGGGTTTTCTCCTTCATTTTTATTAATTTTTATATTTTATGCTAAAATGTTGCAAAAAAAACGATTTTAAAAAGGAGTTAAATTGCTTATGACACCTAAACCGCGCCCTTAACAAAAGGACCTTATTGATCAATTATTAATTTAAGTTATTATTAATGAATATCATTTATGCGTTTGTTGTTTATAATGGAAACTAATAAGATATTTACGATTCATCCTATCAAACAATTTAAAGAACTCAAATATATTTAAAAATTGATTTTATATTTCCGCCAGACATTGTCAGCGTTGTCCCATTCTTCAGACATGAGAATAGCATATTATTAATGCCTTGCCGCGTTGTCGCATTTTCCATCGAGCGTGCCGCATGATTTAGTTATTTTACAATAACGAATTCTTCCCTATACTTACATCGATTGCATGTTCGTACTTGTTAATGGAATTTATTATTATTTGCAAGAACAATGCAAATAGTATTAACTCAAACATTTATATTTTATCATATGAATTGTGGGATTGGATTAATTAATTTATTCAAATTATGCTCATTAAGATTCATCGTTTGACATACTTATATTTAATCAACTAAATTAGCTGTGTTAAATAATAATACTAACAAGAAAAACTAGTAGCCTTCACACTTTTGATTCACCTTTATAATATCCTTTTTGGTATATTTATTTTTCTGCGGACCTTGCTTTGGAGGTCATAATTTAAAAATATTTAACAAACCATTGCTTCCTAATGTCCTTATCCGTTTGTGACTTGTAATTGTGCAACTTTCATTTGGAAACAAGTTCAGGGTGTATATTTACATTTTATTTGTTAATTAAATATGCATTTTTTTAAAGATTAGTTTGTAATAAAAAGTAAATTTTTTATTAAGCATTTTTTTATGCATTTATTCATTATTGGAATAGACCTTAAATTTCAATTAAAAAAAAAAACAATTAATTTGATTTTTTTATAAAAGTTAGTAATGATATTAGGTAAGATGACAAAATTTTTTTTTTTAAATTTTGATTTTTATTATTTTTTTTGATTCCTGGAGAAGGTAATTAGTCAACAATAAATTTGATTTTTTTATAACAATTAGTAATGATTTTAGGTAAGAAGGTAAAAAAAGATTCTTTTGAAAATTTTGATTTTTACTATTTTTTTAAATTTTTCAAAAATTAATCAAATTTTTGATCAAATTTAGTAGCTTCTTTTAGACTTCTGGAGAGAGTAATTAGGCAACAATGAATTTGATTTTTTTATAAACCGTAATAAACGTAATAATGATTTTAGGTAAGATGAGAAAAAAAGATTTTTTTAAAAATTTTGATTTTTGCTATTTTTTTTTTTAAATGTTCAAAAATTAATCGATTTTTTTATCAAATCTAGCAGCTTTTTTTAGACTCTTGGGAGGATAATTGGGAACAATCAATTTAATTTTTTTTACTATATTTTAAAAATGTTCGAATTTTGGGTCAAATTTAGCAATTTCTATTAGACTCTTGGAGAGGGTAATTAGGCAACAATGAATTTGATTTTTTTGTAAAAGTTAGTAATGATATTAGAAAAGATATTTAAATTTTTTTTTTTTTTAAATTTCGGTTTTTACAATTTTTTTAAATTTTTCAAAAATTAATCAAATTTTTGATCAAATTTAGTAGCTTCTTTTAGACTTTTGGGGAGGGTAGTTAGGCAACAATGAATTTGGTTTTTTTATAAAAGTTAGTAATGATATTAGGTAAGATGGTAATAAAAGATTTTTTTGAAAATTTTGATTTTTACTATTTTTTTAATTTTTCAAAAATTAATCAATTTTTTGATCAAATTTAGTAGTTTCTTTTAGAATCCTGCAGAGGGTGATTAGACAACAATGAATTTGATTTTTTTTCAGAAGTTAGTAATGATATTAGGTAAGTTGTTAAAAAAGATTTTTTTGAAATTTTGGATTTTTACTATTTTTTAAAAATGTTTAAATATTAATCGATTTTTTGATCAAATTTAGTAGCTACTTTTAGAAATTTGGAGAGGGTAATTAGGCAACAATGAATTTGATTTTTTTATAAAAGTTTGTAATGATATTAGGTAAGATGGTAAAAAAAGATTTTTTGAAAATTTTGATTTTTACTATTTTTTAAAAATGTTCAAAAATTAATCGAATTTTTGATCAAATTAAGCAACTTCTTTTAGACTTTTGGAAAGGGTAATTAGGCAACAATGAGTTTGATTTTTTTTTTAAAGTTAATAATGATATATGGTAAGATGGCAAAAAAAGATTATTTTGAAAATTTTGAATTTTACTGTT
This sequence comes from Tachinus rufipes, assembly GCA_963932245.1. Taxonomy (NCBI): domain Eukaryota; kingdom Metazoa; phylum Arthropoda; class Insecta; order Coleoptera; family Staphylinidae; genus Tachinus; species Tachinus rufipes. The sequence continues at coordinate 98,390,554 of OZ010747.1, read as the reverse complement.
TTTAAAAAATGTTCAAAATTGTATCGAATTTTTGATCAAATTTAGTAGCTTCTTTTAGACTTTTGGAGAGGGTAATTAGGCAACAATGAATTTGATTTTTTTATAAAAGGTAATAATGATATTAGGTAAGATGGTAATAAAAGATTTTTTTGAAAATTTTTATTTTTACTATTTTTTAAAATTTTTCAAAAATTAATCAAATTTTTGATCAAATTTAGTAGCTTCTTTTAGACCCCTGGAGAGGGTAATTAGGCAACAATGAATTTATTTTTTTTATAAAAGTTAGTAATGATATTAGGTAAGATGGTAAATAAATAATTTTTTTTAAATTTTGATTTTAACTGTTTTTTAAAATTGTTCAGAAATTAATCGAATTTTTGATCAAATCTAGCAGCTTCTTTTAGACTCTTGGAGAGGGTAATTAAGCAATAATGAATTTGATTTTTTTATAAAAGTTAGTAATGATATTAGGTAAGATGGTAAAATTTTTTTTTTTTAAATTTTGATTTTTACAATTTTTTAAAAATGTTTAAAATTTAATCGATTTTTTAATCAAATCTAGCAACTTGTTTTAGGTTATTAGAGAGGGTAATTTGGCAACAATGAATTTGATTTTTTCATAAAAGTTAATAATGATATCAGGTAATATGGTTAAAACAGATTTTTTTGAAAATTTAGATTTTTTCTATTTTTTTTTAATTTTAAAAATCAATCAAATTTTTGATTGAATTTAGTAGCTTCTTTTAGACTCCTGGAGAGGATAGTTAGGCAACAATGAATTTGATGGCAAAAAAAAGTTTTTTTTGAAAATTTTGATTTTTACTATTTTTTAAAAATGTTCAAAAATTAATCAAATTTTTGATCAAATTTAGTAGCTTCTTTTAGACTCCTGGAGATGGTAATTAGGCAACAATGAATTTGATTTTTTTATAAAATGTAATAATGATTTTAGGTAAGATGGGAAAAAAAGATTTTTTTGAAAGTTTTCTGTTTGCTATTTTTAAAAAATGTTTAAATATTGATCGAATTTTTGATCAAATTTAGCAGCTTCTTTTAGACTCTTGGAGAGGGTAATTAGGCAACAATGAATTTGATTTTTTTATAAAAGTTAATAATGATATTAGGTAAGATGGTAAATAAAGATTTTTTAAAATTTTTGATTTTTACTATTTTTTAAAGTTTTTCAAAAATTGATTAAATTTTTGATCAAATTTAGTAGCTACTTTTAGACTCCTGTAGAGGGTAATTGGGCAACTTTTAATTTGATTTTTTTTATAAATGTTAGTAATGATATTAGGTAAGATGGTTAAAAAGATTTTTTTGAAAATTTTGATTTTCACTATTTTTTAAAAATGTTCAAAAATTAATCGAATTTTTGATCAAATCAATCAACTTCTTTTAGACTTTTGGAGAGGGTAATTAGGCAACAATGAATTTGATTTTTTTTTAAGTTAATAATGATATTAGGTAAGATAGTAAGAAATGTTTTTTTTGAAAATTTTGATTTTTACTATTTTTTTAAAAAATTCAAAAATTAATCAATTTTTTGATCAAATTTAGTAGCTTTTTTTGGACTCTTGGAGAGGGTAATTAGGCAACAATGAATTTGATTTTTTTATAAAACTTAGTAATAATATTAGGTAAGATGGTAAAAAAAGATTTTTTTGAAAATTTTGATTATTACTTTATTTTTAAATTTTTCAAAATATATTCAATAGTTTGAACAAATTTAGTAGCTTCTTTAAGACTCTTAGAGAGGGTAATTAGGCAACAATGAATTTTATTTTTTTATAAAAGTTAGTAATGATATTAGGTAATTTGGTAAAAAAGATTTTTTTGAAAATTTTGATTTTTACTATTTTTTTAAATTTTTCAAAAATTTTATCAAATTTTTGATCAAATCTAGTAGCTTCTTTTAGACTCTTGGAGAGGGTAATTAGGCAGCAATGAATTTTATTTTTTTATGAAAGTTAGTAATGATATTAGGTAAGATGGTAAAAAAAGATTTTTTTTGAAATTTTTGATTTTTACTTTTTTTTTAAATGTTCAAAAATTAATCGATTTTTTGCTTAAATCAAGCAACTTCTTCAAGACTTTTGGAGAGGGTAATTAGGCAACATTGGTTTTGATTTTTTTACAAAAGTTACCAATGATATTAGGTAAGATGGTATAAAAATGTTTTTTTTTTGAAAATTTTGATTTTTACTATTTTTTTAAATTTTTCAAAAGTTAATCAAATTTTTGATCAAATTTAGTAGCTTCTTTCAGACTCTTGGAGAGGGAAATTTAGCAACAATAAATTTGATTTTTTTATAAAAGTTAATAATGATGTTAGATAAGATGTTAAATTTTTTTTTTTTTAAATTTTGGATTTTACTATTTTTCTAAAATGTTCTAATCTAGCAGCTTCTTCTAGACTCTTGGAGAGGGTAATTAGGCAACAATGATTTGTTTTTTTTTATAAAAGTTAATAATGATATTAGGTAAGATGGTAAAAAAAGATTTTTTTGAAAATTTTGATTTTTACTATTTTTTTAAAATGTTCAAAAATTAATCCAATTTTGGATCAAATCTAGCAGCTTCTTTTAGACTCCTGAAGAGGGTAATTGGGCAACAATGAATTTGATTTTTTTATAAAAGTTAATAATGATATTAGATAAGATGGTAAAAAAAGATTTTTGTGCAAATTTTGTTTTTTACTATTTTTTAAAAATATTTAGAAATTAATCGATTTTTTGATCAAATCTAGCTGCTTCTTTTAGGTTCTTGGAGACGGTAATTAGGCAACAATGAATTTGATTGTTTTATAAAAGTTATTAATGATATTCGGTAAAATGGTAAAACAAATTTTTTTTGAAAATTTTGATTTTTACATTTTTTTTTTTAAATGTTCAAAAATGTATCGAATTTTTGATCAAATCAAGCAATTTCTTTTAGACTTTTAGAGAGGGTAATTAGGCAACAATGAATTTGATTTTTTTATAAAAGTTAGTAATGATATTAGGAAAGATGTTAAAAAAGATTTTCTTTTAAATTTTGATTTTTACTATTTTTTTTTAAATTTTTAAAAATTAATCAAATTTTTGATCAAATTTAGTAGCTTCTTTTAGACTTTTGGAGAGGGTAGTTAGGCAATAAGTTTTATTTTATTTATAAAAGTTAATATGGATATTGGGTAAGATGGTAAAAAAGATTTTTTTTGAAAATTTTGATTATTACTATTTTTTAAAAATGTTCAAAAATTAATCGAATTTTTGATGGAATTTAGCAGCTTCTTTTATTTATATTCATACTTATTGCTATCACCGTCCGATGATGGCCTTGTAACGGTTGAAACTAGTTAATTTTTTTAAAATATATTTGTGATGGTAAATGTGTTTTATTTATTTTATAATGAACCATTTTTTTTTTTAATAATAATTTTTTATCCATAACAATTACAGTATTTGTAGAAAGGTAAAAAATATTCTCATAATTTATCTTATATCATTTCATGTCACACAATTACATTACCTTATGACGCATCTCAATATAATTACGAAAACAGTTGTTACACACCTATAACAAAAAGAAAACATAATTTAGTATAGTAATAAAATATTTCATCAAAAACTAAAGGTTGCATTTATAAAATTCGCAATCCTAAACAACGAGTTTCTCATTTTTTATTATTCAAAAATTACAATTAACTTTTTTGATATTATAGACAACTAAATATCCACTAACAATTTACATAATAATTGAATTTTAAAATAATAATTTCTTTATCAAATTATTATAAATTCAGAATTAAAAATAATATCAAGTCATTTTCTTTGAACTATTATTACTTACTTAAATGTATTTTACAAAACTAACTTACTTAATGACTTCTAGACATCTGTGTTTATCTATTTAAAAATAAACATATATCCACTTCATCATGAAGTGATCTTGAAAAATCGCGAGCTACCGTGACATTCTTGAAAATAAAATTTCAATGTCAGTTACATAATGCACCATTAAAAATGTACACCAGTTTCATTGTCTTGTAAAGACAAAAGAATTCAATCATTTATTTGAATGCAATAATTTATAACGGTTCAAATTCCAGGGCATCTACATACATTTATGTGTGATGTAATTTCATACGTAGATTGGTTCATAATTTGATTCGCTTTTTATTGTTGTTACTGGCGCGTATGGAATTGGGTCAATTATCTGATGGACACAATTCGGTCTTTGTTGAGCCGATGCATGAGAAAAATAAAGCAGATCATTAATATTTATAATTGGAATTTAATTATGGTGTGTATTGCTTGCATGTGTAACTTTTTTTTGTTGTGAATATTCAAAAGGGATAAAAAATTGGTTTGAAAGCACGAAAATGCATGTGGCATGCAATGGGCAATTATATTGAGCAACATATTCTGTTTTTTTATTATTTATGAAACAAATGTATTAAATGTCACTGAAATTATTTTTAAAATAAATCTGTTTTTCCAGAAAATGCTATTTTCAATTTTTGTGAAAAATTTAAAAATTTGTTTATTAATTTTTGAACGTTTTTTTTTTTAATAGTAAAAATCAAAATTTACAAACATCTTTTTTTACCATCTTACCCAATATCATTATTACCTTTTATAAAAAAAATCAAAATCATTGTTGCCTAATTATCCCCTCTAAGAGTCTAAAAGAAGCTGTTAGATTTGATCAAAAATTCGATTAGTTTTTGAACATTTTTTTAAATAGTAAAAATCTAAATTAAAATAAAAAAAATAATTACTATCTTACCTAATATCATTATTAACTTTCATAAAAAAATCAAAATCATTGTTGCCTAATTACCCTCTCCAAGAGTCTAAAAGAAGCTAGATTTGATCAAAAATTTGATTAGTTTTTGAACATTTTTGAAAAATAGTAAAAATATAAATTTTCAAGAAAATCTTTTTTTACCATCTTACTTAATATCATTATTACCTTTTATAAAAAAATCAAATTTATTGTTGCCTAATTACTCTCTCCGAGAGTCTAAAAAAAGCTGCTAGATTTAATCAAAAATTCGATTAATTTTTACACATTTTTAAAAAATAGTAAAAATCAAAATTTTCAAAAAAATTTTTTTTGCCATCTTTCCTAATATCATTATTAACTTTTATAAAAAAATCTACTTCATTGTTGCCTAATTACCTTCTCTAAGAGTCTAAAAGAAGCTGCTAGATTTGATCAAAAATTCGATTAATTTTTGAACATTTTAAAAAATTTGTAAAAATCAAAATTTATCTTTTTTATTATCTTACCTAATATTGATTTAGAATAAAGCAGTTTGTTGAATTGGTACTGAACTATATTGACACAAAATTAAGTTTGAATCCAATGGTTTAGAATTCAATTAAGTATACTGTTCTCTGCAAACTGCAAAACTAAATAGATACAATTGTTATCGCTCTACAGAAGCCTACATTAGAATTAGTCTCACTTTTGTAGTTGTATTTGTATCAATGATTTAGCATTACAATCAAGCTTATTTGCAATAAATTTGAAAATAAATAGAACATTTTAATTGATATGGACCAATCTTTTACAATATCACATATTATGTAATAAGTATTAAAACTTTTACATTAACATTTTAAAAGTTTAGTCTCTATTGTAATTTCCACATATTAAACTTTTATGAATATTCATGTCTTTACATTATTATTCATAAACTAGCGAAGTTAACTTTGTATACGTATTAATAGAACTAACTATTGATTATTTAATATTAACATGCACTTCAGTAACTACGGCGTACATCAGAAAATTCTCACATGCATCATATTTTTTCTCAAAAAATTATCACTTCAGTCATATTGTTTGATGTGTTTTATAGCTACATTTTTAATGATATAACTTTATTAAAAAGAAATGTAATGTGTTACCAAAATTATGTAATGAATTTTATTAATTTATTGTTATTTGCGAACATTGTACATTTAAACAAGTTTACGGTTAATTGCGAAGCGACACATTATTATGATTTTTGGTTTACTGTCAATCTTGAAGAGACAAAATGTTTTTATTGACGCAAATTTATTATACTGTTAATTGCGAAGCGACACATTGTTTTTATTGACAGACATTTTATAAACTGTCAATCGCGAAGCGACAATTGGCATTTAGGAACAGTTTTATTGGTTTACTGTCAATCGCGAAGCGACACGATTTTTGTAAAGTCAAAAAAACTTTTTTACTGTTAATTGCGAAGCGACACAGTACATTTAAAGACATTTAGTTGGTTTACTGTCAATCGCAAAGCGACACAATCTTTGTAAAGTCAAAAAAACTTTTTTACTGTCAATTGCGAAGCGACACAATCATTGGAAAGTCAAAAAAACTTTTTTACTGTCAAGCGTGATGCGAGACAGTACATTTAAAGACATTTTGTTGGTTTATTGTCAATCTGGAAGCGACAAAATGTTTTTATTAACAGAAATTTATTATACTGTTAATTGCGAAGTCACGGAAGCCCTCATCGACTCGGGAGCCAGCCACAACTTCACTCGCTTTGAACTGAGCAACCCGAAACCGCCGACGATTACTGTCGCTCAAGCGGACCCATCCACCACGCTGGACACAACAGGAGAAACGACTGTCGACATGACCGTTGGAGACCAACAACACAAGGTCACCCTTCTGGTTGCCCCAAAACTAGGGGAAGAAGTGATCCTAGGCAACCCCTAGCTCAAAGAACACCAGGCGAGAATACCTACGCCAATGCATCCACTATGGCAAAGAAAGCCGATCAACCATGCATTGAATACCCCAGAAGACGCCACCGACCAAAGCCCACGAACCGGTGAAACTACCGCAGAACTCGTTCCCCGATGCTACACCATTTGAACAATTAGTCCGGGACTTTCCGACGGTCTTCAACGAAGATGTCACAACTTTGTTTTTATTGACAGACATTTTATAAACTGTCAATCGCGAAGCGACAATTGGCGTTTAGTTAACTGTTCTATTGTTTTACTGTCAATCGCGAAGCGTCACAATTTTTATAAAGTAAAAAAAAAATGTACTGGTAATTGCGAAGCGGCACAGTACATTTAAAAACATTTTGTTGGTTTTCTGTCAATCGCGAAGCGACAAAATGTTTTTATTGACGGACATTTATAATACTGTCAATCGCGAAGCGACACATAGCTTTTAATGAAAAAAAATTATATACTGTTAATCGCGAAGCGACAATTGGCATTTAGGAACAATTTTATTGCTTTACTGTCAATCGCGAAGCGACACAATACTTTTTTTGACAGAAATTTATTATACTATCAATTGTGAAGCGACAATTGACGTTTACAAACAATTTTATTATTAACTGTGAATTGCGAAACGACAATTGGCGTTTCGGAACAATTTTATTGGTTTACTGTCAATCGCGAAGCGACACAATGCTTTTATTGACAGAAATTTATTCTACTATCAATTGCGAAGCGACAATTGAAGTTTACGAACAATTTTATTGATTAACTGGCAATCGTGAAGCGACAATTGGCGTTTTGGAAAAGTTTTATTGGTTTTCTGTCAACGGCGAAGCGACACAATGCTTTTATTGACAGAAATTTGATATACTATCAATTGCAAAGCGACAATTGACGTTTTGGAACAATTTTATTGGTTGACTGTCAATCGCGAAGTGACACAATATTTTTATTGACAGATATTCATCATACTATCAATCGCGAAGCGACAGTTGACGTTTAGGAACAATTTTATTGGCTTACTGTTAATCGCAAACCAACACAATGCTTTCATTGATAGAAATTTATTATACTATCACTCGCGAAGCGACAATTGACGTTTAGGAACAATTTTATTGCTTTACTGTCAATCGCGAAGCGATACAATACTTTTATTGACAGAAATTTATTATACTATCAATCGCAAAGCGACAATTGCCGTTTACGAACAATTTTATTGGTTTACTGTCAATTGCGAAACGACACTTGGCGTTTGGTAAAAGTTTTCTTTGGTTTCCAGCCAATCTTGAAGCGACACAATGCTTTTATTGACAGATATTTATCCTACTATCAATCGCGAAGCGACAATTGACGTTTACGAACAATTTTATTGCTTTACTGTCAATCGCGAAGCGATACAATACTTTTATTGACAGAAATTTATTATTTTATTAATTGCGAAGCGACAATTGACGTTTACGAACAATTTTATTGATTAACTGTCAATTGCGAAGCGACAATTGGCGTTTCGGAAAAGTTTTGTTGGTTTTCTGTCAATCGCGAAGCGACACAATGCTTTTATTGACAGAAATTTATCATACTATCAATCGCGAAGCGACAATTGACGTTTACAAACAATTTTATTGATTAACTGTCAATCGCGAAGCGACAATTGGCGTTTCGGAAAAGTTTTTTTGGTTTACTGTCAATCCTGAAGCGACACAATACTTTTATTGACAGAAATTTATTATACCATCAATCGTGAAGCGACAATTGACGTTTACGAACAATTTTATTGATTAACTGTCAATCGCGAAGCGACAATTGGCGTTTCGGAAAAGTTTTATTGGTTTACTGTCACTCGCGAAGCGACACAATGCTTTTATTGACAGAAATATTATATACTATTAATCGCGAAGCGACAATTGACGTTTACGAACAATTGTATTGATTAACTGTCAATTGCAAAGAGACACTTGGCGTTTTGGAAAAGTTTTATTGGTTTCCTGTCAATCGCGAAGCGACACATTGCTTTTATTGATAGAAATTTATTATACTATCAATCGCGAAGAGACAATTGACGTTTACAAACAATTTTATTAGTTTACTGTCAATCGCGAAGCGACACAATGTTTTTATTGACAGAAATTTATTATACTATTAATCGCGAAGCGACAATTGACGTTTACGAACAGTTTAATGGATTAATTGTCAATCGCGAAGCTACGCAATGCTTTTATTGATAGAAATTCTTTATACTCTCAATCGCGAAGCGACAATTGACGTTTTGGAACAATTTTATTAGTTTTCTGTCAATCGCGAAGCGACACAATGTTTTTATTGACAGAAATTTATTATATCATCAATCGCGAAGCGACAATTGACGTTTTGGAACAATTTTATTGGTTTACTGGCAATCGCGAAGCGACAATTGGCGTTTCGGAATAGTTTTATTGGTTTCTTGTCGATTGCCAAGCGACATAATGCTTTTATTGACAGAAATTTATTATACATTTAATCGCGAAGCGACACTTGACGTTTACGAACAATTTTATTGTTTTCCTGTCAATGCGAAGCGACACAATGCTTTTATTGACAGAAATTTAATATACCATCAATTGCGAAGCGACAATTGACGTTTACGATCAATTGTACTGATTAACTGTCAATCGCGAAGCGACAATTGACGTTTAGGAACAATTTTATTGCTTTACAGTCAATCGTGAAGCGACACAATACTTTTATTGACAGAAATTTATTATACTATCAATTGTGAAGCGACAATTGACGTTTACGAACAATTTTATTGATAAACTGTCAATCGCGAAGCGACAATTGACGTTTAGGAACAATTTTATTGCTTTACTGTCAATCGCGAAGCGACACAATACTTTTATTGACAGAAATTTATTATACTATCAATCGCGAAGCGACAATTGACGTTTACGAACAATTTTATTGATAAACTGTCAATCGCGAAGCGACAATTGGCGTTTTAAATTTATTGGTTTCCTGTAAATCGCGAAGCGACATAATGCTTTTATTGACAGATTTTTTTTATACCATCAATCGCGAAGCGACAATTGACGTTTACGAACAATTGTATTGATTAACTGTCAATCGCGAAGCGACAATTGGCGTTTCGGAAAAGTTTTATTGGTTTCCTGTCAATCGCGAAGCGACACAATGCATTTATTGACAGAAATATTTTATATCATCAATCGCGAAGCGACAATTGACGTTTACGAACAACTTTATTGGTTTACTGTCAATCGCGAAGCGACACAATGCTTTTATTGATAGAAATTCATTATACCGTCAATCGCGAAGCGACACTTGGCGTTTAGAAAAAGTTTTATTGGTTTACTGTTAATCGCGAAGCGACACAATGCTTTTATTGACAGTAATTTATTATACTATCAATTGCGAAGCAACAATTGACGTTTAGGAAAAACTTTATTGGTTTACTGTCAATCACGAAGCGACACAATTCTTTTATTGATAGAAATTTATTACACTTTCAATCGTGAAGCGACAATTGACGATTAGAAACTGTTTTATTCGTTAACTGTCAATCGCGAAGCGACACAATGCTTTTATTGACAGAATTTTATTATACTATCAATCGCGAAGCAAAAATTGACGTTTAGAATCATTTTTATTGGTTTACTGTTAATTGCCAAGCGACATAATGCTTTAACTTATAGAAAATTATTGTAACGTCAATTGCGAAGCGACACTTGTCGTTTAGGAACAGTTTTATTAGTTTTCTGTCAATCGCGAAGCGTCGAAATGCTTTTATTGTCAGAAATTTATCATACTATCAATCTCGAAGCGACAATTGACGTTTTGAAACAATTTTATTGGTTTACTGTCAATCGCAAAGCGACACAGTGCTTTCAAAAACTGTTTTACTTAAGCAAAATATAAGAACTTTATTTTGAGAATTGTGTTCTCAGCACTAAAACAAACAAAGCTGTTATTTACTAATAAATTCAAAAGAATGTAAAGAATATTTTAGAATTTGTAAATTAAAAGGTTGGAATTTTATTTTGTAAATTGTCTTTGGCACGAAATAATCAAAACCATATACTTACATAATTTTTGATATTGTGAATTGAATTTTGAACAATTTATAAAATTTTGTTACGTTTGATCTAAGATTGAGACAAATATCTAAATTTTGCTTTAAATATGCAAAACTGCTATTTATCAATAATTCACACAAGTAAAAATATTGGTTTGACTTTTGTGATTTGAATTTTAATCAATTCATCAGATTTTTTGGCTAAGTTTGAGCAAAATTTAATTTCAGCATCAAAAACTGCTCAAAATTTAAAACTTTTTTTTTTAATTTGTTTAAATTGTTGGCATTTAGCAGCTTTGATTGATTTACTAACTTTTTAAACAAATTTAAAAAAAAAGTTTTGAGTAGATTTTGCCATGTTTTGTTAAGGTTTGAGCAAAATATTAAAAGTTTATTTTGAGAATTGTGTTCTTATTACTAAAACAATCAAAGCTGCAAATAAATTAAAATATGAATAGAACATTTGAATATTGTGAACTAAAATTTGCTCAGATTTTGTCATGCTTTAGTTAAGTTGGAGCATCAACAATAATTAAATTTATTATTTTTAATTATTGTGATTTAAGTTTTAAGCAATTGATCAGGTTCCGTCATATTTTGGCTAGGTTTGAGCAAATTGGAATTTTATTTTAAAACTTGTGTCCTCAGAATCTAAACAATTTCTGATTTTGTGAGAAATTGAATTGAACTTATTGGATACTTTAATATATTATAATAAACTTCAGTAACATAAACCTGACACTATTAAACTCATTTAATAGAAGTAATGTACACATTACATTATGTATTTTATTACGTAACTGAAATTTGATTAAATTGCCCTGTATGAGATAATAAATTCCAAGTTTTAATAAATTCAAATATATTAATGTAAAATCCACGCGATGCATTTTCAAGTCACGGCACAAAGAGTTTAAGATAGCATCTTTTAATTAACCTGCTATAAAAATTAAAGTTAACATTAAATCACGAAAATTCTGACTGAATTTTTTTATATTTTCATAATTAAATACATTTGTAATTCTTGGAATTTATTACTATCAATGTATTTCTAAGTCTTTAAAGGTTCAATTAATTACACAGGACACCTAAATACTTTTTTGTCCAAATTGATCCATAAGAGCGCGTATGTAGAATAAAGAGAGTAGCCTACACAGGTCCTTTAATAGTGCGCACTCTTTCAGTCTTTCTGCTTGTTGAGTTCAGTTATGATAGCACCTGAGGCATCGTATCAACTATTGCAAACAAGGAAGAAGAATTATACAATTTTTTTACATATAAATAGATATTATTAATAAAATATTAAATGCAGATGTCTGAACAACATGTTTACTACATATTAATATTATTATATTTGATAAATTTAAATATGATCACATGAATGAAGCCAAATTGTTTATTTTGCAACTATTATTATATAATGTCTGATAATGACCCGCATGTGTCGGTATTATTATTCCAATTATAGTGCTAATTTAAATTTTAGAGGAAATATTTTAAAAATATGTGCAAATGAAGTATTAATATTATTTTGTTGTGAATATAGACTTAATGTCTTCTAATAGTATTTAATTTGTTTCAGATATATCGGATACACCCACTGAATATATCAAAGCAATAAATTAAACAATAACTTTTTTATGGTGAGTAATTTTAAAATTTTATTATTATTATATAATTCCTTTTAATTTACACAATTCACCTATTTTCACTTTAAAACATTCTCAACGCTATTTCAAGGTTGTTTTCTGATCTGCAATACCGCGAAACCGGCCGGGTCAGTGTGTCAGTATTTAATTTAATTTAATTTCCCATGTGCAATAGTTTTGTTTGATACGCGGGCACGAATAATGAAATATCATAATTTTTTTTATCAGGTCGACTCCAACGTTACACAAACGTTAATACTTTCATACGTGTTACTTAAGAGCGATGCATGAAACATCTAAGAAAGAATGATATTTTACTTAAAATTATGCCAATAATTTAAATTATATGCATTTTTCAAGGTTTTTTTTTAATGTTTATTTTAGTTTAACTATAACAAAGGTCAAGAATGTTGTGTTAGCAATGATGTAAGGTCAATAATAAAATTAATTTTATCTCTTGATCGTACCTTATTTAGAATACTGGCATAATATTTACTTCTCAAACAATAATAATTAAATTAAACCTTGTTTTCTTAATTATAATTAAAAAATCCTATTTCTAATTTTACTTTACTTTATTTTGTATTATATAATAATTTAATTACGAAATATTATCAAGATTAATACATTATCCTTGCGTACGTTAATAAATTAATTATGGTAAAAGGATCTAATCCTTTAGGGTTATTTTGTAACTAGTCGGCAAACAACAAACCGATATGCATGCTCATATATTAAGGAGCGTATAATTAATTTCAATTATAGACGGAAGCACAAAAAGTGTCGACCTCAACATCGAGTTTTAATTTGTGTGGTATTAGCATTGGTGATTACATAAAGGTTGTTGTGGTTTTCAGCAGATATAAGAAAGATAGTTTATTAGTTTTCAATATAATCTCTCTTATAATGTCCTTACAATGTCTTACAATAAATTAAATTGTTTCAAGATATTCCACAACGTCAGAACATGATTTAAATTAAAACACGATTTTTCAAAATGCTTTCTTATTAATTTTTAATGTTTCAGTCAGTCTCACATAAATTTAAATCAACAAACTATGTTTTATAATGTCTTTAGAATGTTTTATAATAAATTAAATTGTTTCAAGATATCCCACAACCTCAGAACATAGTTTAAATTAAAACACAATTTTTCAAAATGTTGTCATATTAATTTTTAATGTCTCACAAAAATATAAATCAACAAACTATGTCTTATAATGTTTTTACAATGGTACAATAAATTAAAATGTTTTAAGATATCCCACAACGCCAGAACATGATTTAATTAAAACACCTTTTCTCAAAATGTTCTCATAATAATTTTTAATGTCTCAAATAGTCTCACAAAAATTTAAATCAACAAACTATGTCTTATAATGTCTCTAAAATGTCTTACAATAAATTAAATAGTTTCAAAATATCCCACAACGCCAGAACATGGTTTAACTTGAATCACAATTTCTCAAAATGTTTTCATATTAATTTTCAATGTCTCAGTTAGTCTCACAAAAATTTAAATCAACAAACTATGTCTTATAATGTCTCTAAAATGTCTTACAATAAATTAAATAGTTTCAAAATATCCCACAACGCCAGAACATGGTTTAACTTGAATCACAATTTCTCAAAATGTTTTCATATTAATTTTCAATGTCTCAGTTAGTCTCACAAAAATTTAAATCAATAAACTATGTTTTATAATGTCTCTAAAATGTCTTACAATAAATTAAATTGTTTCAAGATATTTCACAACGCCAGAACATGATTTAAATTGAGACACGATTTCTCAAAATGCTCTCATATTAATTTTTAATGTTTCAGTCAGTCTCACATAAATTTAAATCAACAAACTATGTTTTATAATGTCTTTAGAATGTCTTGCAATAACTTAAATTGTTCTAAAGTATTCCACAACGCCTGAACATGATTTAAATTAAAACACGATTTCTCAAAATGCTTTTTTATTAATTTTCAATTACTCAGATAGTCTCACAAAATTTTAAATTAACAAATTATGTCTTATTATGTCTTTACCATGTCTTACAATAAATTAAATATTTTCAAGATATCCCACAACGCCAGAACATGATTTAAGTTAAAACACAACTTCTCAAAATGTTCTCATATTAATTTTCAATGTTTTAGTTAGTCTCACAAAAATTTAAATTAACAAACTATGTCTTATAATGTCTTTAGAATGTCTTGCAATAACTTAAATTGTTCTGAAATATTTCACATCGGCAGAGCATTATTTAAATTGAAATATTATTTCTCAAAATGTTCTCATAATAATTTTCAATGTCTCAGATAGTTTCACAAGAATTTAAATCAACAAACTATGTCTTATAATGTCTTAACAATATCTTACAATAAATTAAATTGTTCAAAGATGTCTTACAATGCCAGAACATGATTTAAATTGAAACACGGTTTCTCAAAATGTTCTTATATTTATTTTCAGTGTCTCAATTTGTCTCACATAGATATAAATCAACAAATTATGTCTTATAATGTTTTTACAATCTCTTACAATAAATTAAATTGTTTCAAGACATTCCACAATGTCCGAACATGATATGTCTCACATAGTCTTACAAAAATCTAATTCAACAAACTATGTTTTATAATGATTTTACAATGTCTTACAATGAATTAAATTGTTTTAAGATATCCCACAACGTCAGAACTTGAATTAAGTCAAAACACATTTTCTCAAAATGTTTTCATATTAATTTTCCATGTCTCAGATAGTCTCACAAAAATTTAAATCAACAAACTATGTCTTATATTGTCTTTACAATGTCTTATAATAAATTAAATTGTTACAAGATTTCCCACAACACCAGAACATGATTTAAATTGAGACACAATTTCTCAAAATGTTCTCATATTAATTTTGAATGTCTCAGATAGTTTTACAAAAAAATTAAATTAACAATCTATGTCTTATAATGTTTTAAGAATGTTTTGCAATGACTTAAATTGTTCTAAAATATTCCACAACGATAGAACATGATTTAAATTGAAACACCATTTCTCAAATTGTTCTCATATTAATTTTCATTGTGTCAAATAGTCTCACAAAAATTTAAATCAACAAACTATGTTTTATAATGTCCCTACAATGTCTTACAATAAATTAAATTGTTCCAAGATATTTCACAACGCCAGAACGTGATTTAAGTTAAAACACGACTTTTCAAAATGTTCTCATATTAATTTTCAATTTCTAAAATAGTTTCTCAAAAATTTAAATCAACAAACTATGTTTTATAATGTCTTTGCAATGTCTTTACAATGTGTCTTACAATAAATTAAGTTGTTTTTAGATATTTCACATCGCCAGAACATGATTTAAGTTAAAACAAAATGTTTTTATATTAATTTTCAATGTCTCAGATAGTCTCAAAAAAATTTAAATTAACAAACTATGTCTTATAATGTCTTTACAATGATTTACAATAAATTAAATTGTTTCAAAATATCCCACAACTCTAGAACATGATTTAACTTGAATCACAATTTCTCAAAATGTTTTCATATTAATTTTCAATGTCTCAGGTAGTCTCACAAAATTTTAAATCAACAAACTATGTCTTATAATGTCTCTACAATGTCTTACAATAAATTAAATTGTTCCAAGATATCCCATACCGCCAGAACATGATTTAAATTAAAACACGATTTCTCAAAATGTTCTAATAATAATTTTTAATGTCTCAAATAGTCTCACAAAAATTAAAATCAACAATCTATGTCTTATAATGTCTCTAAAATGTCTTACAATATATTAAATTGTTCCAAAATATCCCACAACGCCAGAACATGATTTAACTTGAATCACAATTTCTCAAAATGTTTTCATATTAATTTTCAATGTCTCAGATAGTCTCACAAAAATTTAAATCAACAAACTATGTCTTATAATCTCTTTAGAATGTCTTACAATAACTTAAATTGTTCTAAAATATTCTACAACGCCAGAACATTATTTAAGTTAACACACGATTTCTCAAAATGTTCTCATATTAATTTTTAATGTCTCAGATAGTCTTACAAAAATTTAAATCAACAAATTATGTTTTATAATGATTCTACAAAGTCTTACAATAAATTAAATTGTTTTAAGATATCCCACAGCGCCAGAACATGATTTAAGCCAAAACACAATTTCTCAAAATGCTTTCATATTAATTTTCAATGTCTTAGTTAGTCTCACAAAAATTTAAATCAACAAACTATATCTTATAATGTCCCTACAATGTCTTACAATAAATTAAATTGTTTCAAGATATCCCACAACGCCAGAACATGATTTAAGTGAAAACACAATTTCTCAAAATGTTCTCATATTAATTTTCAATGTCTCAGTTAGTCTTACAAAATTTTAAATTATCAAACTATGTCTTATAATGTCCCTTCAATGTCTTACAATAAATTAAATTGTTCCAAGATATTCCATAACGCCAGAACATAATTGATATTAAAACACGATTTTTCAAAATGTTCTCACATAAAATTTTAATGTCTCAAATAGTCTCACAAAAATAAAAATCAACAAACTATGTCTTATAATAAATTAAATTGTTCCAAAATATCCCACATTGCCTAAACATGATTTAACTTGAATCACAATTTCTCAAAATGTTTTTATAATAATTTTCAATGTCTCAGTTAGTCTCACAAAATTTTAAATCAACAAACTATGTCTTATAATGTTTATACAATGTCTTACAATAAATTAAATAGTTTCAAGATATCTCACAACGCCAGAACATGATTTGAATTGAAACACGATTTCTCAAATTGCTCTCATATTAATTTTTAATGTTTCAGTCAGTTTTACATAAATTTAAATCAACAAACTATGTCTTATAATGTTCTTACAATGTCTTATAATAAATTAAATTGTTTCAACATATCTTATAACGCCAGAACATGATATTAATTAAAACACGATTTTTCAAAATGTTCTCATATTAATTTTCAATGTCTTAGATAGTCTCACAAAAATTTAAATTAACAAATTATGTCTTATAATGTCTCTACAATGTCTTACAATAAATTAAATTGTTCCAAGATATTTCAGAAAGACAGAACATGATTTAAGTCAAAACACAATTTCTCAAAATGTTCTCATATTAATTTTCAATGTCTCAAATAGTCTCAAAATTTTTTAAATTAACAAACTATGTCTTATAATGCCTTTACAATGTTTTACAATAAATTAAATTGTTTCAAGATATCCCACAACGCCAGAAAATGTTTTAAATTAAAACACGGTTTTTCAAAATGTCTTCATATTAATTTTCAATGTCTCAGATAGTCTCACAAATTTTTTTATCAACAAACTATGTTTTATAATGTCTTTACAATATCTTACTATAAATTAAATTGTTCCAAGATATCTCACAATGCCAGAACATGTTTTAAATTGAATCACAATTTCTCAAAATGCTTTCATATTAATTTTCAATGTCTTAGTTAGTCTCACAAAAATTTATATCAACAAACTATGTCTTATAATGTTTTTAGAATGTCTTACAATAACTTAAATTGTTCTAAAATATTTCACAACGCCAGTACATTATTTAAGTTAACACACAATTTCTCAAAATGTTTTCATATTAATTTTCAATGTCTCAGTTAGTCTCACAAAAGTTTAAATCAACAAACTATGTCTTATAATGTCTTTACATTGTTTTACAATAATTTAAATCGTTTTAAGATATTATTTAACGCTAAAACATGATTTAAATTACAACACGATTTCTCAAAATGTTTTCTAATTTATTTTTAATGTCTCAGATAGTCTCACAAAAATTTAAATCATTAGACTATGTTTTATAATGTCTTTACAATGTCTTACAATAAATTAAGTTGTTTTCAGATATCTCACAACGCCAGAACATGATTTAAGTTTAAACAAAATGTTCTTATATTAATTTTCAATGTCTCAAATAATCTCAAAAAAATTTGAATTAACAAACTATGTTTTATAATGTCCCTACAATGTCTTACAATAAATTAAATTGTTTCAAGATATTCCACAACGCCAGAACGTGATTTAAGTTAAAACACGATTTCTCAAAATGTTTTTTTATTAATTTTTAATGTCTCAGATAGTCTCACAAAAATTTAAATCAACAAACTATGTTTTATAATGTCCCTACAATGTCTTACAATAAATTAAATTGTTTCAAGATATTCCACAACGCCAGAACGTGATTTAAGTTAAAATACGATTTCTCAAAATGTTTTCTTATTAATTTTTAATGTTTTAGATAGTCTCACAAAAATTTTAATCAACAAACTATGTCTTATAATGTCTTTACAATGTTTTGCAATAAATTAAATTGTTCTAATAACCAAATCCAGCTGGAAATATCAAAAATATTGTTAAAAATAGCACATTTAAGCTATAAACTGTTAAAAGGTATAAAATGTTATTCATAAAATGTCACTAATAGCATGGACACAATAAAATATTGTTAAAAAGCACAAAAATCGGACTAAAAACAGTTTAAAAGTCCAAAACTTTATTTATAAAATGTCAAAAATAGCAAAATCTACTTTTTAAAAGTCTCACTAAAAAGCTGTTTATTTCAATAAATTTTTCAAACATCGCGTTTATGGTATTAAAAGTACAAATAAGTGTAAATCAAAAATTAGAATTTATTGCATAAAATTTATCAAAAATTGTACAGAAAATTCATTTATATCAAAAATTGGCAAAAACCGCTCAAGAGCTTACTACGCTGCTTAAAACAAGTTATTTGAGATAGCTCAAAACATGAATTATTGGTGAAATTGAAAAAAAAAGTTATTTATTGCACAAATTTAATCAAAAATTGACCAGAAAACCCAATACTTGCACAAAAATAATCAAAAATCCTAAATATTTTACAAAAAATACGCACTAAAATGCCTAATTACAAGAAATTTAAGTTAAATATTGCCTAAAAACATGTGTATAGAATGAAATATATTAGTAACCTCGTGTTTGTTGCATAAATATTACCAAAAACATTATTTAGTACAAGAAATTACTCAAAATACCCAAATGTAGCACAAATTTTAATCATAAATTGTACTGAAAAGTCAAGAATATCTTTAAATATCAGTAGTAATAACAATATTTCATACAAAAAATTGCTCAAAAATCAAAATATAGAACAAAATTTATTAAAAATTGCACAGCTATTGCAAGAAATCTTTTTTATGGCATTAAATCTATTAGTTATTGTGAAGAAATCAGTGTTTGTTGCATAAATTTGATCAAAAAGTGTGAAGAAACATTATTTAATATAAGAAACCCAAAAATATTACAAAATAAATCAAAAATTGATCTTAAAAATTATTTTATTGCAATAAAACTGCCTAAATATCACTTTATAGTACTAAATCTATGAGTACTTGCGTAAAAATAAGTGTTTTTAGCATAAATATTATCAAAAAATGCAAAAAAAAGCAATATTTAATACAAAAATACAAAATTCATAAAAAAACGCACTAAAAAGCCTATTATTACAAGAAATTCTTCAAATATTACTTTAAAAATTTGTTTATGGCATCAAATCTACCAGTAATCGAATAAAGTTAAGTAGTTGTGGCATAAACTTCATCAAAAAGTGTAAAAAAACCTTAATTAATACTAAAAAACGACCAAAATACCGAATTGTAGCACAAAATTATTCAAAAATTACACCAAAAAACCGAGAAATCCTTTAAATATTGCATAAAATATTTTTATAGCATTAAATCTATTGGTAATCGCGTTCAAATAAGTATATGTTGGATAAATTTTATCAAAAAGTGTGAAAAAAACAATATTTAATACAAAAAATCACTCAAAAACCAAAATTAACCAAATAAACTTTTAAAAAATACTTTAATGCACCAAATTTACTAAAAATTTACCGAAAATCGCTCAAAATATAAAGTATTTCTCAAAAATCGTCCATAAATCATTAAATTAACCAAAAAATACTTTCATTGCACAAAATTGATTAAGAATATACCAAAAATCGCTTAGAAAACATTTTTATTTCACATAATTAGAAAAAAACAAAAAAATGCAAAAATCGCTTAACTTTTTTTACTTTTTTTAAGTAAATTGATCAATAATTTACTTGAAAACACTTAAAATTTATTAAAAATTTAACAAAAATCGCTCAAACATTATTTAGTAAAAAAAAAACAAAAATATCATAAAATAAATTTAAAAAGACTAGTTTATTGAAAAAAAAACTTAAAAAATGCCTAAAAATCGGTTTATAGTATTAAATCTATGAGTACATGCGTACAAATAAGTGTTTTTAGAATAAATATTAATAAAAAATACAAAACAAAAAATATTTAATACAAAGATCATAAAAAACGCACTAAAAAGCCTTTTATTACCAGAAATTCTTCAAATGTTACTTTAACAACTTGTTTATGACATTGAATTTACAGGAAATCGCGTGCAAATAAGAGTTTGTTGCATAAATTTTATCAAAAAGTGTAAAAACTTATTTAATACTAAAAAAATCGCTCAAAATACCTTTATGTAACACAAAATTAATCAAAAATTGCTCTGAAAAGCCAAAAATCCTTCAAATATTACTTTAAAACATGTTTATAGCATTAAATTGATCAGTAATTGCGTTTAAATTAGTGTTTGTTGCATAACTTTCATCAAAAAGTGCGAAAAACAATATTTAGCACACAAAATTGCTCAAAAACCAAAACATAAAAAAATTATCAAGTGTTTATTGCATAAATTTGATCAAAAAATATAAAAAATCATTATTTAATACAAATAATCGCTAAAAATACCCAAATTTATTGCAATACATTGAAAAGATTTTTTCAAAAATTATTTAAAGCAAAAAAATCGCCCAAGAAATTTATTTTCCGCATAAAACATTATATAAATCGTTCACAACATAATTATTTGTACAAAATTCATTAAAAATGATACATAACATTCTTTTAAAGTAAAAATTGACATAATATGCATAAAAAAAATCATTTAAAACAACTCAAAACACCAATTTCTTAAGTAACCAAAAATCGCTTACAAATTTATTTATTGTACAAAATTAATCAAAAGATTCCCCAAAAACGCAAATTTTGCATAAAAAAATCGCATTAAACCTATCGGTAATCGTGTACAAACAAGTTTTTAGCAGAAATCGCATAAGAAACTTATTTTTCAGATAAAAAATCTTAAATCTAAAATTTTAATTAAAAAAAAATAATGAAAAACACCGCTCAAGAAACTAAACCGCTGAATTGAAAAAAATCGTAAAAGATAGCCCAAAACACAAACTTCTTGAGTAAAATTAACTAAAAACCACATTACGATTTACAAACACACATAATCATAAGAATGTAGTCATTTTGGTTACAAAATGTTTAGATTACACATTGAATGCAATAAAAGAAGAAAACACTTGCACTAAAAAGCCATTTATTGCAATATATTTGCATTTTTGCATTAAATCAAGTACAATTAAGTGTTGTTAGCATAAATTTTACCAAAACGTGCAGAGATTTGATCAAAAATTGTAAAAGAGAACAAACAATTGCTTAGACACTTATTTTCCGTATATAAAATTATATAAATCGCTAACAACATCAATTTATTAATAAAAATTAATTAGAAATTATACAAAAAAATCATTTAAAGCAGAAATTCGCAAATCATTTAAGATAGCTCACAAATTCCTGAAATAATATTGGCCAAAAATCGCTCACAAGTTATTTATTGCATAAAATTACTAAAAAATCGCTCAGGGAACCCAAATGTTGCTCAAAAATTGCTATAAAATCTAAATATTTCACAAAATTCATCAAAAATCACACTAAAAAGGTATTTGTTGTAAAAAAAATCTTCAAATATTGCCTAAAAACCATGTTTAAGGCATTAAATCGATCAGTAATAGTGTACAAATAAGTTTAAATTTTATCAACAAGTGTGAAAAACATTATTTAATACATATAATTGCTCAAAATATGCAAATGTAGCACAAGATTAATCACAAGTTTCAATAAAAAACTATTTATTGCAATACATTTTTCAAACATTGCAATTATGGCATTAAATCAAGTACAAATAAGTGTTATAAACATAAGTTTCAACAAACCTTATAAATCATGCAAAGATTTTATAAAAAAACATTACTTAATGCATAAAAACGCTCAAGAAACTTATTTTTTGCATAAAAATTGTATAAACCGCTCACAACATAAATTGAATGCATAAATTTTATCAAAAATTATACAAAAAAATTGTTTAAAGCTAAAAGTAACATAAAAGTTTAAATAAATCATTTAAGATGGCTCAAAACACCAATTTCTTGAGCGATTTTTAATCAATATCGCTCAAGAAATTGATGTCATTAATTCAAAAAAAGTTATTTATTTAAATTAATTTAATCAAAAATTGACTATAAAACCCAAATTCATATCCAACAATAAGCAACTCTTTCTCCTTCCTAAACTAAAGTAACAAATTACATTCACAGAATAGAGAATTATGTCATCATTTGATAACCAACACTGGTAGAATGGTGGAAGATGATACAACTACCTTAGCTACACTCTTATATTTCATAGTTTTAGTGATTTTAAAATATATTCAGAAAAATGTTTTTGTTAAATGGTTTAATTTACATATTTTTAGTCCAAAAGCTGATTTGAATAACTTTTAATATATAGTTTTAATAAGTCTTAAGGTTTTGATAAAATTTGCCCAACAAACAGTTATGATAATAAAGTATATACATACTACATATAAGGAAAATTTCACAAACCTGCCTGTATCAAGTGTCGCTCAAGACACAATCAGGCAACTTATTTGTTGTTTGTTCAATTATAAATCACTTAATAAACACCAATACAGCTGTCACTTATTATAATTTGACTAAAAAAATTATTAACTAATTAAAAACAAACCAAAAATGCACACATTCAGCAATTATTTGAGCCAACTTTTGCTTAATACATTTCAAATAACCGACATTATTAAAAACACAAAAACCATTGAATTATGTATCAATCAATGATTATTAATGCCCACCGTCCCCACAATAATTATTAAAAAGTCCTTTAAGTAATTTATGACATTTCAGGAATAATTCACAATTTGCAATGATTCAGAAACATATTACAATCTTTTTGGTTTATTTTGTTATAGTTTAGAAACATTTTAATGAACTCAAAATTATGTAATTGGCAATAATTATTATGTTATATGCATAAATGTATACAGCTTATAGTAATGCATAACAAATATAAGAACAATCTACATTACAATAAAGCTTATTTCAATGACTCATCACACATAATAATTGTGCAATCGATGCTTACCGTTTTTCCTATTGAATACATCTTGCAATCACATTTGTGGTACTCCAGGACACTTAAAATACTTTAATCGAACCGATTTGCAAACGTTTTCAGTCATTATATGCACTTTATAGGAAGTCTCGTTTGCAACGACTACGCGCCGCCTCATGTCACTGAGTACTGAACAAAATGGATACCGGAGTGGGAGATCAAACAGACATGCGTTGCAGGCTGTGGTGCGTTCTTTAGGATTGCTTAATATACTAGGTAAAATATTATTGTCAAAATATAACAATAATACATTACAATAGGGCTCATTTTAAAAAATCATAGCACATAATATTGAGCAATCTGTGTTTATTGTTATTAGTGGTACTTCCGAACACTTAAAATACTTCAATCAAACCAATTTGCAAATGTTTGTTTAGTCATTATAAGAACATTATAGAAAGTTTTATTTGCCACAACTCACATCACTAAGTACTGAACAAAATGGAAGCCAAAGTAGGAGAACCTATCCTAACCTATGAGAAAACGCATACAAATAAAAATGATTGTAGCAAATTTGATTAAAAACTGTAAATTATTTTTTTGAAAAATTACAAAACATTATTTAATGCAAAAAATAATAAGCAAGAAACTTATTTGTCGCATGAAAAATTGTATAAATCGCTCATCGCATCAAATTATTGTGCAGCAATAACCAAAACTCATACAGAAAACTCAAAAATTGGCAAAAACAATTCAAGAAAATTATTAGCTGCAAGAAAAAGCCATGAAAGATTCTTCAAAACACAAAATTCTTAAGTAAAATAAAAATCGCTCATAGAGTTACTTATTGCTCAGAATTAATCAAAAATTGCACAAGAAACCCAATTAAAGCACAAAAATAAATTTAAAAAACCTAAAAGTTGCACAAGACTCATCAAAAGTTGCACTAAAAAGCCATTTATTGCAATTAATTCTACAAAATCATGTAAATGGCATTAAATAAAGTACACAAATAAGTGTTCAATTCACCAAAACATGTAAATCATGCAAAAAAACATTATTTAATGCAAAAAAAACGCTTAAAGAAACTTGTTTTTTGCATAAATCGCTCACAACATCAATTTATTGCATAAAATTCTTAGAAAATCACACACAGAACACATTAAAAGAATAAATTTATAAAAATTTATACGCTCCATGAAAAAAAATCATGTAAAATAGCGCAAAAAACCTATTTCTTAAATAATATTGACTAAAAATCGCTCACAAAATTATTTATTGAATAATGTTGCGCAAAAATTGCCCAGAAAACTCAAATGTTGCACAAAAATAGTCAAAATTCGCACGAAAAACCTAAATATTTTACAAAATTGATCAAAAATGCACTATAAAGTCTATAATTGCAATAAATCTTTCAAACACTGCAAATAACGTGATAGAACTATATAAATCGCTTAGAACATCAATTTATTGCATAAAATTTAATTAAATAAATCAAAAATAAGCAAAAATCGCTCAAAAACTAAACAAAAATTACCCAAAAAACTTAAAAGTTGTACAAAAATCACTCAAATCAGAAAAATATTTTACAAAATTTATCAAAAATTGCACTAAAAAGTCTATTATTGCAAACAAACTCTTCAAATATTGCCTAAAAATATGATTATGGAATAAAATTGAATCAGTAATAGCGTACAAATAAGTACTTGCATAATTTTTATCAAAAAGTATAAAAAACGTTATTTAATACAAAAAATCGCTCAAAATACCCAAATATAGCACAAGGTTAAGCACAAAATTTACTAAAAAGCTATTTATTGCAATCAATTTTTTAAACATCGCAATTATGGCATTAAATCAAGTACAAATGTTAAAACATAACTTTTTCCAAAACGTGCAAATCATGCGGAGATCTTATCAAATTTATTTAATGCAAAAAAAAATCGCTAAAAAAACTTTCTGCATAAAACATTATAAAAATCGCTCACAGCAATTTTTTTGCATAAAATTATACAAAGAACAAATTAAGAAGAGAAAAAATTTACTGAAGCCGCTCAAAAATTCATACGCTGCATAAAAAAAATCATTAAAAATAGCTCAAAACACCAATTTCTTGAGTGAGATTGACAAAAAATCGCCAAAAAAGTTATTTATTGCACAAAATTAGTCAAAAGCTGACCAAGAAACATAAATGTTGCACAAGAATAATCAAAATACACAAAATAACTTAAAAATTTCACAAAATTCACCAAAAATTGCACTAAAAAGTTTTTATTTAAGAAAATTCTTTTAATATTAGCTGAAACCATGCTACGTTTGTTTTGCATAAAATTGATCAGAACGTTTAAAATAATCTTTTAATACCAAAAACCGCTTAAAAATCCAAATGTAGCATAAGATTAATCAAAATTTGAACTGAAAAACCAAGAAATTCTTCAAATATTGCCTAAAAAACATGTTTATGGCATTAAATCTGCCAGTAATAAGTGTTTGCAGCATAAATTTCATCAAAAAGTGTGAAAACAACATAGTTTGACCCAAAATTTCGCTCAACAAACTCAAATGTAGAACAATATTAATGGAAAGTTACACTAAAAAAATTGTATTGTAAGAAATACGCAAAAAAATCTTATTTTTAGCAATAAAACTATAACTTAGAAATAAGTTTTTGTTGCATAAAATTACTCAAAAAGTGAGTAAAAAACATTATTTAATACAAAAAAATTTCTTAAATACAGCAATTTAGCAAGAAAAACTGCACTAAAATACATTTATTTAAAAAAATCTTAAAATATTGCATAAAAACATGTGTATAGCATAAAATTAATAAGTGTTTTTAATAGAAATCGCACAAGAAACTTATTTTCCACATAAAAAATCAAGAAATTAAATCGTTACATGAAAAAAATCGTCAAAGATAGCTCAAAACACAAACTTCTTAAGTAAAATTAACTAAAAACAACATTACAATTGAAAGACACACATGCCAAATTTTGGTTAGAAAATGTTAAAAATAACTTTAGATCATACACTATACAATATGCAATAAAACTAAAATGTATTAAAATTATATAAATCGCTCACAATATTGATTTGTTGCATAAAATTAATCAAAAATCGGACAGAAAATTCATTTAAAACAAAAATTTGTAAAAACCGCTTAAAACTAAACAAAAATCGCCCAAAAAACTCTAAAATTGTACAAAAATCGCTCAAATCACCAAAATATTTCATAAAATTGCACTAAAAAGTCTATAATTGCAAAAAACTCTTCAAATATTGCCTAAAAACATGATTATGGCATGATATCAATCAGTAATGAAAAAAACATTATTTATTACAAAAAAATCGCTCAAAATTCCCAAATAGAGTACAAGATTAATTACAAATTGCACTAATAAACTATTTATTGCAAGAAATTTGTGAAAAACTTTTAAAAATCATATTTATAGCATCAAATCTATCAGTAATCGCGTATAAATAAGTGTTTTTAGCAAATAATTTACCAAAAAGTGAAAAAGAAATATTTAATACAAAAAATTGCTCAAAATACCCAAATGTAGCACGACATTAATCACATATAAGAAATTGATTGCAAGAAATTCAGCAAACAACGCTTAAAAATCGTGTTGGTAACATAAAATCTATAAAAAATCGCATACAAATAAGTGTTTTAGCATAAATTTGATCAAAAAGTGTGAAAAAAAACATTATTTAACACAAAAAAACGCACAAAACTATTCAAAAAATGCACTAAAAAACCATGTAGGAACATGCAATTTTAACAACTTAATAATAACTAGTTTGAGCATACTTGTATGAATTAACAATTTAATTTGAGTTCTAGTTTTTGAGTTATAAAATTTCAATGATTTTAAATCAATTGATGGAAATTATTAAATATTAGTAACTTTTACTAATTGTAGGAACTTTCAATTTTTTCAGCTTAATATTAATTAGTTTGAGCATACTTGTAGCAAATTACAACTTAATTTGAGTTCTTGTTTTTGAGTTATAAATTAATCTCAATGATTTTAAATCAATGGAAATTATTAAATATTAGTAACTTTTACTAATTGTAGCAACTTGCAATTTTGACAACTTAATAACAATTAGTTTGAGCATACTTGTAGCAAATTACATCTCAATTTGAGTTCTTGTTTTTGAGTTATAAATTAATCTCAATGATTTTAAATCAATTGATGGAAATTATTAAATATTAGTAACTTTTACTAATTGTAGGAACTTTCAATTTTTTCAGCTTAATATCAATTAGTTTGAGCATACTTGTAGCAAATTACAACTTAATTTGAGTTCTTGTTTTTGAGTTATAAATTAATCTCAATGATTTTAAATCAATTGATGGAAATTATTAAATATTAGTAACTTTTACGAAATGTAGCAACTTGCAATTTTTTCAGCTTAATAACAACTAGTTTGAGCATATTTGTAGCAAATTACAACTTGATTTGAATTCTTGTTTTTGAGTTATAAATTAATCTCAATGGTTTTAAAACAATTGATGGAAATTATTAAATATTAGTATCTTCTACTTATTGTAGCAACTTGCAATTTTGACAACTTAATAACAACTAGTTTGAGCATATTTGTAGCAAATTACAACTTAATTTGAATTCCTGTTTTTGAGTTATGAATAAATCTCAATGATTTTAAATCAATTTATGGAAATTATTAAATTTTAGTAACTTTTAGTAACTGTAGCAACTTGCAATTTTGACAACTCAATAACAACTAGTTTAAGCATACTTGTAGCAAATTTCAACTTAATTTGAGTTCTTGTTTTTGAGTTATAAATTAATCTAAATGATTTTAAATTAATTGATGGAAATTATTAAATATTAGTAACTTTTACGAAATGTAGCAACTTGCAATTTTTTCAGCCTAATAACAACTAGTTTGAGCATATTTGTAGCAAATTACAACTTGATTTGAATTCTTGTTTTTGAGTTATAAATTAATCTCAATGGTTTTAAAACAATTGATGGAAATTATTAAATATTAGTATCTTCTACTTATTGTAGCAACTTGCAATTTTGACAACTTAATAACAACTAGTTTGAGCATATTTGTAGCAAATTACAACTTAATTTGAATTCCTGTTTTTGAGTTATGAATAAATCTCAATGATTTTAAATCAATTTATGGAAATTATTAAATTTTAGTAACTTTTAGTAACTGTAGCAACTTGCAATTTTGACAACTTAATAACAACTAGTTTGAGCATACTTGTAGCAAATTACAACTTAATTTGAATTCTTGTTTTTGAGTTATGAATAAATCTCAATGATTTTAAATCAATTGATGGAAATTATTAAATATTAGTAACTTTTACTAGTTGTAGCAACTTGCAATTTTGACAACTTAATAACAACTAGTTTGAGCATTCTTGTAGCAAATTGCAACTCAATTTGAATTTTTGTTTTTGAGTTATGAATAAATCTCAATGATTTTAAATCAATTGATGGAAATTATTAAATATTAGTAACTTTTACTAGTTGTAGCAGCTTGCAATTTTGACAACTTAATAACAACTAGTTTGAGCATACCTGTAGCAAATTACAACTCAATTTGAGTTCTTGTTTTTGAGTTATGAATAAATCTCAATGATTTTAAATCAATTGATGGAAATTATTAAATATTAGTAACTTTTACTAGTTGTAGCAACTTGCAATTTTGACAACTTAATAACAACTAGTTTGAGCATATTTGTAGCAAATTGCAACTCAATTTGAGTTCTTGTTTTTGAGTTATGAATTAATCTAAATGATTTTAAATCAATTGATGGAAATTATTAAATATTAGTAACTTTTACGAATTGTAGCAACTTGCAATTTTGACAACTTAATAACAACTAGTTTGAGCATACTTGTAGCAAATTACAACTTAATTTGAGTTTTTGTTTTTGAGTTATATATTAATTTCAATGATTTTAAATCAATTGATGGAATCTATTAAATATTAGTAACTTCTTCTAATTGTAGCAACTTGCAATTTTGACAACCTAATAACAACTAGTTTGAGCATACTTGTAGCAAATTATAACTCAATTTGAGTTCTTGTTTTTGAGTTATGAATAAATCTCAATGATTTTAAATCAATTGATGGACATTATTAAATATTAGTAATTTCTACTAATTGTAGCAACTTGCAATTTTTTCAGTCTAATAACATTTAGTTTGAGCATACTTGTAGCAAATTATAACTCAATTTGAGTTCTTGTTTTTGAGTTATGAATAAATCTCAATGATTTTAAATCAATTGATGGAAATTATTAAATATTAGTAACTTTTACTAATTGTAGCAACTTGCAATTTTTTCAGCTTAATAACAATTAGTTTGAGCATACTTGTAGCAAATCACAACTTAATTTGAGTTTTTGTTTTTGAGTTATAAATTAATTTCAATGATTTTAAATCAATTGATGGAAATTATTAAATATTAGTAACTTCTACTAATTGTAGCAACTTGCAATTTTTTCAGTCCAATAACAATTAGTTTGAGCATACTTGTAGCAAATTACAACTCAATTTTAGTTTTTGTTTTTGAGTTATAAATTAATCTCAATTATTTTAAATCAATTGATGGAAATTATTAAATATTACTAACTTTTACTAATTGTAGCAACTTGCAATTTTTTCAGCCTAATAACAATTAGTTTAAGCATACTAGTAGCAAATTACAACTTAATTTGAGTTCTTGTTTTTGAATTATGAATAAATCTCAATGATTTTAAATCAATTGATGGAAATTATTAAATATTAGTAACTTTTACTAGTTGTAGCAGCTTGCATTTTTGACAACTTAATAAAAACTAGTTTGAGCATACTTGTAGCAAATTACAACTCAATTTGAGTTCTTGTTTTTGAGTTATAAATTAATCTAAATGATTTTAAATCAATTGATGGAAATTATTAAATATTAGTAACTTTTACTGTATCAACTTTCTAATCATATTTATGGCATTAAATATATAAGTAATTGCGTACAAATAAGTTTATTGCATAAAATTTATCAAAAAATGTGAAAAACATTATTTAATACAAAAAGTTGCAAAAATCGCTCAAGAAACTAAATCGCTTTATGAAAAAATCGTTGAAGATAGCTCAAAACACAAACTTTTTTAGTAAAATTAACATCATTATATGTTATTTTTTTAATAAAATTTTATAATTACAAATTCTCCGTATCATATTTATTTAGTGCGTAATAAGCCCATTACACACGTGGCTTACCGTAAGTTATAAACATTACAGAAAATACCAAAAAAGTAATTAACTTTATTATTTTATTTTGTTAGTTTGAAAATAAATATATTCTAACTCAAATATTTATTTAATTGAAGTGTTTATCAATTCTATTAGCAAATACATTAGCTTCAAACCAATATAAAGTAAGAATGCTATTAGTATTCTATAAATAATTAAATCAGTCTATTTATTTTATAAACACAATCTAAAAATACAACATTTAACATTATATCAGATTTTTAATTAAAAGCATTTATTTCAAATCACACCAATTATTACTTCACCCAATGTAAAACTTATTTCGGTGGCTCATACATATTATTACAATACAAGACAGACAACAAAGGAGCTCGAATTGTTACGAAAATAAAAAAAAAGGAAGAACCGTGATGTTTAGATAAGCACTACTGGTCAGACGGCATGTGTTTGTTGGTTTCCTTCTTGACATTTTCAAGAAATCATGTAATAAGCACTTTTAAATTAAATGCTTTTATAAATAAAATCCGGGTACATTCTTAGCGATTTGTTGTTGTTAGTTGCAATGTTTTGTATTGATAAGTGGCGAGGCAAACAACATGGATAATGTGAAAATAATGGAAATGCTAGTAGCTATCAATTGTTATAGACATAAATATACGGGTTAAGTTATGCCAATAAGCATTATAATAAATTATGCAAATAGATATTGCATTAAGTAGTTATGTTTGTTGATATATTATAGGGGATTGATGGAATATTGAATTAACGGCTATTTTGTATTATTATAGGCTATTTACGGTATACCCAACATCTGTTTTG
This sequence comes from Tachinus rufipes, assembly GCA_963932245.1. Taxonomy (NCBI): domain Eukaryota; kingdom Metazoa; phylum Arthropoda; class Insecta; order Coleoptera; family Staphylinidae; genus Tachinus; species Tachinus rufipes. The sequence goes on along the minus strand of OZ010747.1, from coordinate 98,358,717 downwards.
TGTATGATTATATTTATTTTCAAATTCAATCTCGAATTTAACAAAACATCCAAGAACAACACTACTGAACTTATATTTTTATTCGATAATTATATTAAATCTAAGCCAAATCTTGCAAAAACCTCATTTTTAAATAATTTTGATTGAAGTATTTAAGTTAACTATTTATAAATATTATAGAACAAAATAACTTATCTCAGATACTCAATATGGATTTCGATCAAAACGTTCGACAACAGATTTTCTGACTTATGTTAGTCACAAATAGAATTCTACTTTAGACAAACAAGGAGAAAATCTTGCAGTAGCTCTAGACATTTCCAAAGCGTTTGATAGGGTATGGCATCCTAATTTTGTCAACAAGCTACATTGTATAGGATTTTCCATTAAAAAAAGTCTAAAAGTGTTAAATCACAAGATTTCGGTGGCCAATTGTGATCACCTCTTCGAGAAATAATGCTTATTAAAGTTGCCTTCGAGGTGCAAATGGGCCTCATCACTGAAGATGATTTTTCGATAAAATTCCTGATTATTTTGATGCATTTGAAGGCGAAGATACGACATTTATGGTGATCGACCGGCTTGAGTTCTTGTCATAACTGAACTTTAAAAGCCTTAAGACTTAAGTCTTTATGCAAAATACGGTTTAATGTTGTTTGTGGAATGTCTAATTCCAAAGATCGACGAGGAATCGTTAAACCTGGGTTTTTTCAACACTACGGGCTACATCAACAATATTCTCATGTGTTCTTGAGCAATGCACACGGTTTCGATTTTTTACATCACAAACTCAACAACAACAGCTCAAATTTTTCTACCAGGTTTACTATTGCCGGCCGAGAAGGTGCTTTACGACGACAAATAAGTGCTTTAGTTTTGCGAACTGTGACTGAAATTTTTTTACTACTTTTGTAGTGAATTTTAATAATTCCAATGCGTTGTTGAAGCGTGTCTCGTTCCATTTTTAATAATGACTCAGTTTTTACTTACTTACTTTACTTAGCTTCAAAATTGACAGCTGCTCAAATAGCCTGCTATTTAAAATGAAACTTTTTATTGGAAAACCTTTTATATGTCTTGATAAAAAAAAAATTGTAAATCTCATCAATAGTTTTCTTGACAATATAAAAGTTATAGTTAAAATTGATGGTTTTAACTTTGACCCCAAAATCATAAATGCTGGTGTTCCTCAAGGTTCTGCTTTTTTGCCAACTTTATTTTTGATTTACATTAATGAACTTCTTTAAATAACTAAAAGTCCTATTCATAGATTTGCAGATGATAGCACCTCTTCACACTTTATAAAAACTATAATGACAATTAAGGCAGATTGTCTTGAAATTTCTAGGCTCGTATCTTTAGCATCTATAAATAAAGATGAGAAAACAATATCTGAATGGTCTCAACATGGTCAATTTTAACTCTAAAATACTCAACTTCTTACTGTTTCAAAATCTAAATCCGAGGTATCATCAGTACCAAATATTAAACTAAACAACGAATTCATATCTAAATCTTCTTCAATTTGCCTTTTAGAGGTTACAATCTTACATAATCTTCTGTGGAACGAGCATGTTGTCGATATTGCTTTGAAAGTATCTAGAAAACTAGGATTTATTAATAGATGTAATAAGTTTTTTACTTCTTTTTAACTTTTGCATATACAAAATTTAAATTTGTCCTTAACACAATTTCTGGTAAATATCATAGCTTATAAAACTGCCAAGCAAGAAATTGATCATACATTAAATTAACTTCATAGAATTAAATGTGATTATCTTAAATTAACGGAATTGTTTCACGTTCCTGGTACGCACATGTTTAAAATAGGAATCATCTTTTCGGTACAATTGTTTTACTACTTCCGTTATAATGTTACAGAACTAATTGTGTGTGTTTTACACTGCGTAATTTTTTTTGGTATTATAAAACTAATTAGTTTGAACCGGAAAAAAACTTTTAATTATATAAATTTTTTGTAAAATTAAAATCGGAATTATTAAATTTTTTTCATATATTAAGTAATGTTCATTAATACACACGCTAACTATTAATAAATTGAACATTAATCAAACTCTTACAATTAATGAGTAATTATGATATAAATATCATTAAACAACCTTTGGCCGTTTTGCGGTTTTGCTTAAAGTATAGATTTTTATTATAAGTGATGAAGATGACTGTTACTATGTGATCATTCATTTAATTAATTGAAATAGTAATATGCTATTATTGGTTTTAATTAATAACAATTGTATTACAATGTTTTTCTTTATTTTATTTTGTACTGGTTATATTATACAGGGTGTTTCAGATTAATTGTTCAAACCTTTACCTCGAAAACAAACAAATATTAATTTATCACATACCTCATTCAAATTAGCTCAAATTCAGGTTAAAATTAATAAATACAATACACGATTACTTCTACGGTATGTGGTTAAGGTTAGTATACTATCCACCACTACAGTGACGATTATCAAATGTTTATCTGTTCTGTGAATGTCATTTTCTACTTAGTTTTAGGAAAGGGAATGTATTTGCTTATTTTTGGATATCAATTTGGGTTTTATATGCAATTTTTGATTAATTTTGTGGATTAAATAACTTTTTTGATCAATATCGCTCAATAAATTGGTGTTTTGAGCCATCTTAAATAATTTTTTAACTATTTTGCCACTTTTGTATAATTTTTGATGAATTTCATTCAATAAATTTTTTTAATGTGCAAAATGAGTTCTTGGGCGATTTTTTTGAATTAAATAATTTTTTTTTCTCAATTTCTGATCAAATCTACTCATGATTTGGTGAAATGTATGCTTCTAACACTTATTTGTACTTGATTTGATGCCATAATTGAAGAATAAATGACTTTTTTGTGCGATTTTTTTTTCTTTTATTGCATATTGTAAAGTGTATGATCTAAAGTTTTTTTAACAATCTAACCAAAATTTGGCATCTGTGTCTTTCAATTGTAATGTGGTTTTTAGTTAATTTTACTTAAGAAGTTTGTATTTTGAGCTATCTTTGACGATTTAATTTCTTGATTTTTTATGTGGAAAATAAGTTTCTTGTGCGATTTCTTTTAAAAACACTTTTTATTTTATGCCATACACATATTTTTTGGCAATATTTTAAGATTTTTTTGCAATAATAAAAATAATTTTACACTAATTTCTTGCTAAATTGCTGTATTTCAGCGGTTTTTTTTGTATTAAATAATGTTTTTTACTCACTTTTTGAGGAATTTTATGCAACGAACACTTATTTCTAAGCAATTACTTATAGTTTTAATGCTATAAATAAGATTTTTGGCGTATTTTTTACAATACATGGTTTTTAGTGCAATTTTACATTTGGGTTTGTTAAGCGATATTTTGGATTAAACTATGTTTTTTTTACGCTTTTTGATGAAATTTATGCTGCAAACACTTATTACTGGCAGATTTAATGCCATAAACATGTTTTTTAGACAATATTTGAAGAATTTATTGGTTTTTTAGTTCAATTTTTGATTAATCTCATGCTACATTTGGGGTTTTAAGCGGTTTTTGGTATTACATGATGTTTTTTTACACTTTCTGATCAATTTTATGCAAAACTCACTTATTTATAGGCAATTTTTGATAGATTTAATGTTGTAGCATGGTTTAAGGCAATATTAAAAGAATTTTTTAAAATGTAAAGCTTTTATTGAGATTTTTGGTGAATTTTTTTAAATTTTGAAGTTTTTTTTGTGTATTTTGATTATTCTTGTGCAACATTTATGTTTCTTGGTCAGCTTTTGACTAATTTTGTGCAATAAATAATTTTTTGGCGGTTTTTTGTCAATCTCACTCAACAAATTGGTGTTTTGAGCTATTTTTAATGATTTTTTTCATGCAGCGTATGAATTTTTGAGCGGCTTCAGTAAATTTTTTCTCTTCTAAATGTGTTTTCTGAATAATTTTATTCAAAAAAAAATTATTGTGAGCGATTTATATAATGTTTTATGCAGAAAGTTTTTTGCAATAAATAAATTTGATAAGATCTCCGCATGATTTGCACGTTTTGGCGAAAGTTATGTTTTACTATTTCTACTTGATTTAATGCCATAATTGCGATTTTTAAAGAATTTATTGCAATAAATAGCTTTTTAGTGCATTTTGTGTTTAATCTTGTGCTACATTTGGGTATTTTGAGCGATTTCTTGTATTAAATAACGTTTTTTTATACTTTATGATAAAAATTATGCAACAAGTACTTATTTGTACGCAATTACTGATTCGATTTCATGCTATAATCATGTTTTTACGCAATATTTGAAGAGTTTGTTTGCAATAATAGACTTTTTAGTGCGATTTTTGATGAATTTTGTAAAATATTTTGGTGATTTGAGCGATTTTTGTTCAACTTTACAGTTTTCTTTTTGATTTTTGTTTAGTTTTTGCTTATTTTTGATTACTTAAATAAATTTTATGCAATGAATTAATGTTCTGAGCGATTTATATAGTTTTATCACGTTAAATGCGGTGCATTTTTGATCAATTTTGTAAAATATTTAGGTTTTTCGTGCAATTTTTCATTATTTTTGTGCAACATTTGAGTTTTCTGGGCGATTTTTGTGCAATATTGCTAAATAAATAACTTTGTGAGCGATTTTTGTTCAATATTATTTAAGAAATAGGTTTTTTGCGCTATTTTACATGATTTTTTTTATGAAGCGTATAAATTTTTGTAAATTTATTTTTTTAATATGTTTTGTTTATGATTTTTTAAGAATTTTATGTAATAAATTGATGTTGCGAGCGATTTATGCGAAAAACAAGTTTATTTAAGCGTTTTCTTTGCATTATATAAAGTTTTTTACAATTTTTGATAATCTTTTTGCATGATTTACATGTTTTGGTGAAATGAACACTTATTTGTGTACTTTATTTAATGCCATTTACATGATTTTGTAGAAATTATTGTAATAAATGGCTATTTAGTGCAACTTTTGATGAGTCTTGTGCAACATTTAGGTTTTTTAAATTTATTTTGGTGCTTTAATTGGGTTTTTTGTGCAATTTTTAATTAATTTTGTGCAATAAGTAACTCTATGAGCGATTTTTATGTTACTTAATAATTTTGTGTTTTGAGGAATCTTTCATGGCTTTTTATTGCAGCTAATAAGTTTTTTGAATTGTTTTTGCCAATTTTTGAATTCTCTGTATGAGTTTTGGTTATTGCTGCACAATAATTTGATGTGATGAACGATTTATACAATTTTTCATGCGACAATTAAGTTTCTTGCTTATTTTTTTGCATTAAATAATGTTTTTTAAATTTTGCAAAAAAATAATTTACAGTTTTTAATCAAATTTGCTACAATCATTTTTATTTGTACGCGTTTTCTCATAAGTTAGGTTAGGTTCTCCCACTTTGGCTTTCATTTTGTTCAGTACTTAGTGATGAGAGTTGTGGCAAACGGAACTTTCTATAATGTCCTTATAATGACTAAAAAAACATTTGCAAATTGGTTTGATTGAAATATTTTAAGTGTTCGGAAGTACCACTAATAACAATAAACACCGATTTCTCAATATTATGTGCTATGATTTATTAAAATAAGCCCTATTGTAATGTATTATTGTTATATTTTGACAATATAATTTTACCTAGTATATTAAGCATTGCTAAAGAACGCACTACAATCTGCAGCGCATGTCTGTTTGATCTCCCACTCCTGTATCCATTTTGTTCAGTACTCAGTGACATGAGTCGGCGCGTAGTCGTGGCAAACGGGACTTCCTATAAAGTGCATATAATGACTGAAAACGTTTGCAAATCGGTTCGATTAAAGTATTTTAAGTGTCCTGGAGTTACACAAATGTGATTGCAAGATGTATTCAATAGGAGAAACGGTAAGCATCGATTGCACAATTATTATGTGTGATGAGTCATTGAATTAAGCTTTATTGTAATGTAGATTGTTCTTATATTTGTTATGCATTACAATAAGCTGTATACACTTATGCATATATCAAAATTATTATTGCCAATCACACGATTTCGAGTGGTTTAAAATGTTTCTAAACTATAACAAAATGAACCAAAAAGATTGTAATATGTTTCTGAATCATTGCAAATTGTCAACTATTCCTGAAATGTCATAAATTACTTATAAGACTTTTTAATAATTATTATGGGGACGGTGTGCATTAATAATCATTGTTTGATACCTAAATCAATGGTTTTTTTGTTTTTAATTATGTCGGTTATTTGAAGGGGGATGATATTAAATGCATTAAACGAAAGTTGGCTCAATTAATTGCTGAATGTGTGCATTTCTTGTTTGTTCTTAATTAGTTAATGATTTTTATAGTCAAATTATAATAAGTGACAGTTATATTGGTATTTATTAAGTGATTTATAATTCAACAAACAACAAATAAGTTGCCTGATTGTGTCTTGAGCGACACTTAATACAGGCAGGTTTGTGAAATTTTTCTTATATGTATATACTTTATTATCATAACTGTTTGTTGGGCAAATTCTATCAAAACCTTAAGACTTATTAAAACTATATAATAAAGGTTATTCAAATCAGCTTTTGGACTAAAAATATGTAAATTAAACCATTTAACAAAAAACATTTTTCTGAATATATTTCAAAATCACTAAAACTATGAAATATAAGAGTGTAGCTAAGGTTTTTGTACCATCTTCCACCATTCTACAGTGTTGGTTATCAAATGATGACATAATTCTCCATTCTGTGAATGTAATTTGTTACTTTAGTTTAGGAAGGAGAAGGTGTTTGCTTATTTTTTGATATGAATTTGGGTTCAATCGGCAATTTTTGATTAATTAATTTAAATCAATAACTTTTCTTTAATATTACTTAAAACACCAATTTTTTAAGCGATTTTGATCAAAAATCGCTCAAGAAATTGGTGGTTTGAGCCATCTTAAATGATTTATTTTAACTTTTTTGCTACTTTTAGCTTTAAAAAAAATTTTTGTATAATTTTTGATGAATTTTATGCAATCAATTTATGTTGTGAGCGATTCATACAATTTTTATGCGAAAAATAAGTTTCTTGAGCGTTTTTTTGCATTAAGTAATGTTTTTTTTATAAAATCTCCGCATGATTTACATGGTTTGTTGAAACTTATGTTTATAACACTTATTTGTACTTGATTTAATGCCATAATTGCGATGTTTGAAAAATTTATTGCAATAAATAGCTTTTTAGTGAATTTTGTTATTAATCTTGTGCTACATTTGCATATTTTGAGCGATTTTATATATTAAGCAATGTTTTTCACACTTGTTGATGAAATTTATTTTTATTTCTACACTAGAACTGATCGATTTAATGCCACAAACATGGTTTTTAGGCAATATTTGAAGATTTTTTTACAACAAATATTTTTTTGTGTGAATTTTGTGAAATATTTAGGTTTTTTAACCATTTTTGTGCTACATTTGGGTTTTTTGAGCGATTCTTGAGTAATTTTATGCAATAAATAACTTATGAGCGATTTTTGGTCAATATTATTTCAGAAATTGGTAAGCTATCTTGAATGATTCGCGAATTTCTGCTTTAAATGAATTTTTTTTGTATGTTTTCTGATTAATTTTATTCAATAAATTAATTTTGTGAGCGATTTATATAATTTTATATTTGGAAAATAAGTTTCTAAGCAATTTTTTGCACTAAATAATGTTTTTTTTTGACAATTTTTGATCAAATCTCTGTACGTTTTGGTGAAATTATTGCCTACAGCACTTAATTGTACTTGATTTAATGCAAAAATGCGAATGTATTGCAATAAATGGGTTTTTAGTGCAAGTGTTTTCTTCTTTTATTGCATTCAGTGTGTAATCTAAACATTTTGTAACCAAAATGACTACATTCTTATGATTATGTGTGTTTCTAAATTGTAATGTGGTTTTTAGTTAATTTTACTCAAGAAGTTTGTGTTTTGGGCTATCTTTTACGATTTTTTTCAATTCAGCGGTTTAGTTTCTTAAGCGGTGTTTTTCATTTTTTTTTTAATTAAAATTTTAGATTTTAGATTTTTTATCTGGAAAATAAATTTCTTGTGAGATTTCTGCTAAAAACTTATTTGTGCGCGATTACTGATAGGTTTAGTGCGATTTTTTTATGCAAAATTTGCGTTTTTGGGGAATCTTTTGATTAATTTTGTACAATAAATAAATTTGTAAGCGATTTTTAGTTAATGTCGCTGAAGAAATTGGTGTTTTGAGTTGTTTTAAATGATTTTTTTGATGCATATTATGCCAATTTTTACTTTAAAAGAATGTTATGTATGATTTTTGATGAATTTTGAACAACGAACTATGTTGTTAACGATTCATATAATGTTTTATGCGGAAAATAAATTTCTTGGGCGATTTTTTTGCTTAAAATATTTTTTCTCTCAGTTTTTGAAGTAATCTTTTCAATTTATTGCAATAAATTTGAGTATTTTTCGCGATTATTTGTATTATATAATGATTTTTTATATTTTTTTAAAAAATTTATGCAATAAACACTTTATAATTTATTTATGTTTTGGTTTTTGAGCTATTTTTTGTGTTAAATATTGTTTTTCACACTTTTTGATAAAAGTTATGCAACACAAACACTAATTTAAACGCAATTACTGATCAATTTAATGCTACAAACATGTTTTAAAGTAATATTTGAAGGATTTTTGGCTTTTCAGAGAAATTTTTGATTAATTTTATGCTACATAAAGGTATTTTGAGCGATTTTTTTAGTATTAAATAAGGTTTTACACTTTTTGATGAAATGTATGCAACAAAAGGCTTTTTAGTGCGATTTTTATGAGATTTGTATTAAATATTGTTTTTTTTTTCTTTTTTAATTAATATTTATGCTAAAAACACTTATTTGTACGCAAGTACTCATAGATTTAATAATATAAACTGATTTTTAGGCATTTTTTAAGAGTTTTTTGCAATAAACTAGTTTTTTAAATTTATTTTATGATATTTTTGGGTTTTTTGGACCAAATAATGTTTTTTCACACTATTTGAGGAAATGTATGTAACAAACACTTATTTGAACGCAATTACTGATAGATTTAATGCCATAAAAATGTTGTATGCAAGATTTCTGGCAATAACTGGCTTGATCCAACCATTTTCTTGATCATGCCTGATTAATTTTGTAAAATATAAGGATTTTTTGAATGATTTTCAGTAAATTTGTATTTTGAACAAAGTATTTTAAGAGCGATTTATATTTTTTTGGACATTTTTTAATCTATTTTGTGAAATAAAAAGGTTTTTTTGAGCGATTTTTGGTAAAATTTATGCTATAAAAGTGTTTTTTAATCAGTTTAGTTAAGTAAAAGCGTTTTCTTGAGAGTTTTGATCAATTTGTGAAGTTTTTGGTAAATCCTTTATCAGTTTTATGCATTAAAAGTATGTTTTTTGTTCAATTAAGTAAATAATAGCGGTTTTAAGCTTTTATCCGCAACTTTTGTATTTTTGTGTTTTTTTTAAACTTGTTAAGCGATTTTATACAATAATATGGTTTTTTCAAAAGTGTTTTGTGAGGGATTTTTGCATTTTTTTTTAGGTTTTTGATCAGTTTTGTGAAATAATTTATATTTTGAGCGATTTTTGTTAAATTTTTAGTTAATTTTGTGCAATTAAAGTATAGTTTTTTTGATTCATTTATTTAAATTAAACGATTTTTGCATTTTTTTGTACATTTTGATAATTTTTTTGAAATAACAAGGTATTCTGAGCGATTTTTAATTAATTTTGTGCAGTAGAAAGGTTTTTTGAGCGATTTTTGGTCAATTTTTTATCAGTTTTGTGCAATTTAAGTTTTTTTTGGAGGTTTTTTGTTTAATTTAGATAGTAGATAATTGTTTTTAATTGAGATTTGTACAATGAAAAGGTTTTTTTAATCAATTTAGTTAAATAAGTATTTGTTAACGGTTTATACATTTTCTTGGAAATTTCTGATTAATTTTGTGAAATATAAAAGTTATTTGAGCGATTTTCATAAATTTTTTTATTTATTTTAAACAATAAAAGGAATTTTTAAGGTTTTTCGAACAACTTATTTTAATAAAACGGTTTTATGAGCGATTTATACATTTTTTTAATCAAATTTGTGAAACAGAAAAGTTTCTGAGCGATTTTTGGTAAATTTTTAATAAATGTTGAGTGTTTTCTAGTAAATTATTTATCAATTTACTTAAAAAAAGTAAAAAAAATTAAGCGATTTTTGCATTTTTTGTTTTTTTTTTAATTATGTGAAATAAAAAAGTTTTCTAAGCGATTTTTGGTATATTCTTAATCAATTTTGTGCAATGAAGGTATTTTTTGGTTAATTTAATGATTTATGGACGATTTTTGAGAAATACTTTAAATTTTGAGCGATTGTCGGTAAATTTTTAGTAAATTTGGTGGATTTTTTAAAAGTTTTTTTGGTTAATTTTGGTTTTTGTGTGATTTTTTGTATTAAATATTGTTTTTTCATACTTTTTGGTGAAATTTATCCAACATACACTTGTTTGAACGCGATTACTGATAGATTTAATGCTATAAAAATATTTTATGCAATATTTAAAGGATTTCTTGGTTTTTCGGTGTATTTTTGAATAATTTTGTGCTACAATTCGGTATTTTGCTCGTTTTTTAGTATTATTTAAGGTTTTTTACACTTTTTGATAAAGTTTATGCCACAACTACTTAACTTTATTTGATTACTGGTAGATTTAATGCCATAAACATGTTTTTAAAGTAATATTTAAAGAATTTCTTGTAATAAAAGGCTTTTTATTGCGATTTTTGTATTAAATATTGTTTTTTTTTTGCATATTTATGCTAAAATTACTTATTTGTACGCAAGTACTCATAGATTTAATATTATAAACTGATTTTTAGACGTTTTTCAAGGTTTTTTTTGCAATATTGTAGTTTTTAAATGCAATTTTTAATTTATTTTGTGATATTTCTTGTTTTTTACACTTTTTGATGAAATTTATGCAAAACACACTTATTTGAACATGTTTTCAAACTAATATTTGAATGATTTCTTGGCTTTTTAGTGCAATTTTTGATTAATTTTTTGCTACATTTGGGATTTTGAACGATTTTTTGTATTAAATAATTTTAAACTGATTTTTAGGCATTTTTCAATTTTTTTTGCAATAAAATAGTTTTTTAGTGCAATTTTTGGTTTATTTTGGGTTTTTTGTGCGATTTTTTGTACTAAATAATGCTTTTTCATGCTTTTTGATAAAATGTATGCAACAATTAGATTCAATGCCATAAACATTGTTTTAAGGCAATATTTGAAGATTTTTTGCAATAAAAAGCTTTTTAATGCGATTTTTGATGAATTTTGTTAAAAAAATAATTTTTTAGGTTATTTTCATTATTTTTGTGCAACGTTTGTGTTTCTTGCGCGATTTTTGATTAAATTTGTGCAATTAATAACTTTATGAGCGAATTTGTGTCAATATTACTCAAGAAATTGGTGTTTTGAGCTATCTTTAATGATTTTTCCTATGCAGCGTATAAGTTTTTGAGCGAAATTTGTCAATTTCGGTGTATTTTTTGTATGTATTTTGTTCAATTTTATGCAATAAATTGATGTTGTGGGCGATTTATACATTTTTTATGTGGAAAATGAATTTTTTGCGATTTTTGGCATTAAATAATGTTTTTTCATTATTGTTGGTCAAATCTTCGCATAATTTACACGTTTTGTTGAAATTTAAGCTTATAACACTTGGTTTAATGCCATAAACGCGAAGAATTTATTGCAATAAATAGCTTTTCAGTGTAATTTTTGATTAATTTTGTTCTACATTTTGGTTTTTGAGCGATTTTTTGTATTAATAATGTTATTCATATTTTTTGATCAAATTTATGCAACAAACATTTATTTGTACGCAATTTAAGATCATAAACATGTTTGTTGAATTTTTGGCAATAATAACTTTTTTAGTGCGATTTTTAATGAGTTTTGTGAAATATTTTGATTTTCAAAGAATTTTTATGCAACGTTTGGGTTTTTTGGGCGATTTTTGATTAATTTTGTGAGCGATTTTTGGTCAATATGTAGAAATGTGTGTTTATTTTACATATTTATCACTTAAATTTAGCTGACCACTTTTCTACAGTTTCTCATTGATTTTAAAGTGCTACTTGGCTTCTTTTTTTGTAAAAAGTATTAATTGTTTACCACCCAGTTACGACCGTGGTGGTCGAAAATCTTCTAATCGGATTGTTAAAAAAAATAAAATTGGAAATTTCAAATAGCCCAAATACATAAAAAGTACACAAAATAATTGTTTTTAGAAACACTTCAAAAATTGCTCAGAAAACTAATTTATGGTGAGAAATTAAGCCAAAAATTGCATAAAAATCTCAACAATAGAAATAAGGTATTATATTATCATAAAATTTGCACAAAAAAAAACGTTTTTTGCATCAAAGTGTGCCAAAATTGTTAATAAAGCCAAAATTAAGCACTTATTTATTGCAAATATGTCCAATTTATAGTGTAAATTTGTTCAGAAATCCGATTTAAGCAAAAAATTATTAATATACTCATTTATCTCATCAAAATTATCTAATTTATTGCGTCAAATATAACAAAAAATGGGAAAAATTGAACAAAAAAATATTCTCTGATTGATCGAAAAATATATTTTTCTAAAAATTTTTTTTTTTTTTTAATTACATTTACAAATATATTTATAACTTCCCAAAATAATAAAACATAATTTTTATAAAGTTAACTCATTTATTTTTTTTGTCTACTTTTTTTCTTTGTTTATTATCTCTTTTCCGTCTCTTTTCAATATCTCGTTTTTTTTTTCTTTCATTTTGTTACACTTTTTAACAAATGTTTTAGAGTTTCCTTAGTCAGCAGATTCTGCACATTTTCAAATCTTTTTCCATCCAAAATTTTGTTACTCGCTCATCATTATCACATCTGAATCTTGTAATCATCTTTTTTATTATCTTTACTATATCTATTGCTCTCTAGGTTCATTGGCAGTTCACTTTCTATAATATTTTTGTTGTACCTAAACTTTTTCACTTGTATTTTCTTTTTTTGCTTTTTGTGCCATGTCTTTTCTTATTTTTTCAGTTTTTTTAGCTATCATAACTGTTTCTGTTGTAATAATTTTTCCTGATCTCTTCTAGCTTTTTTTTGCTTGCTCTCATTTTCTCTTTCATGCATTCTTGTAAGATTTTACATTTGTGTCTTCTGTCTCATTCTTTCTTCATACTGTATTGCTCTTTTTTTTACTTCTACTCTTAACTTATCTTTTTTTGACGTCCTCTACCCCAGTATTTGCTGGAATTTCTTTGTTTAAACCTATCACCCATCTCCAATATTTTACATGTCTTGCTTCTAGTTTGTCTTGTTTCTTCCATCCTCATATTTCTTAACTAAACTATCAAACATAAGTTGTTTTTTTCTTATATACTCAAATTTTCTTTTACTTATTCCCCAAACTTGGTCGCACTACTTTATTTGCTTTTTGAGCCATCGCTTTATTGTGCTCGGTCTCGCTGTTATTCGTGCAAAAAACATTTTTGTAATATCTTGCTCATTTCATTTCTACTGTTTCATTTTTTTCCAAATTCCCTTTTCTGAACACTAATTTTTTTTTCTAAAATATTTTTCTAAACTTATTATAATTTCTTTCATTTTCTTTGCTTCTTTTGTCAGTAATACCATGTCGTCGGCATATGCTAGCGACTACACTTTTTCTCTACCAACTACTATCCTCCCTGCTTGAGCCAACCTCAGTTTTTTTCTACACCTGATATGTAGGATGCAAACAAAGTGGGACTCAATCGACAGTTCTGTCTTACTCCTTTTGTTGTCCAAAATCTTTCACTCATTTTCCCGTTAACCCACACCCTGCTTGCTGTCTCCTCATACACTTCTTCAATACTTCTTATCAGGTGCTTGTTAATTCCTTTCTCACTAATACAAAGTTTCTCTCTCACTATCAAATGCAAACGTTTTAACAATGCACAAATATTATTTCCAACTTTTATTTAATTTTACATGATTTAGGTTGGTACTACTGCGCATGCTGGCCTCTGCTTTAGTCTCTTCAACGCTGTCAATACGTTCTGCCGTGCTTTACATCGGTACTCTTGTAATTCATACAAAATGTGCATTAAACTATCGCGGAGAAGTGCAAAAAACTTGTGAATAGTGCCCTAATAGTGTTTTGAATGTTATAAGCAACCACCGAATTGACGCCGACTTAATAAAAGTAAGCGAATATTATTGAAAGTTCATTGACCTTTGAGAAATAATTGATTAAATTGATTTATAATTTAATTTGATTGTAATAGTTTGAAAGTATGATATAATTATAAACTATTAGAACCAAAACAATTTATTTTATAAAATTACTGCACTTTTTTTTCAATTTTATTTATTATAAAATGTTGCAATATCTATCAAATCAGCTCTAAATAAATTCATGGTATTCTGATCGTTAACACATATTACATTAAGGACTATATTCGCATACTATTGCAATGTCATTCTCTTATCGGACGTAAAGAAGTTTTGTTTTCAGTCGTTTCAAATGCGCAATACAATACACATATTTTGCATGCATTGGTATCTATTTAATTCATTAAATAGTGTCGGATTTTTGCAAATTTTTATTAAAATATGTAATTAGTGATGTACTTTAAGTGAAGTGAAATTTATTATAAAAATTGTGGAAATGGAGTTTTGTATATTGGCATAATTTTCTACATATTATTTTTGAAATTTTGGGACTGTTACTTTGAAAATTATAGTTATAGTCTGCTATTATGTAAAGCAATGATAGACAAATAATATTTGAGTATTTTTTAATGGAAGTAAGTATGCTGCATCCAAATTTTCAAACCTCAACTCAATATTTCTAATAATTACTGCGCAAACTTGAATATGTTTGAGGCGATTAAGTCTTAAGTTATTTGTATGGGTCGCGTTTTGTAGTCTTCTTGAGGTTACACATTCCTCTATCCTCAAACTATGACGTCTAAAATGATGACGCTTTTAACTATTTAGTCAATTGAATTGAAGATACGACACAAAATACGCTTTTAAAATTAGTGAAAAACGGCAAAAATCAAATAAAAATTGACAAAATAACATTTAATTTTTCAATTAAAGTCAATAAATTTCTTCGCAAAATTAAAATGACAAAAATAAATCAAACACAATTCAAAAAAATAACGGAAAGCAACAATTTTTTTATAAAAACGAGAAAATTTGATCAAATTTAGTGGAAAACTGCAAAGAACGATGAAATTTCATTTAATATACCTAAAAATACAATAAGTGCAATTGAAAAACGATGAAAATTTGATAAAAATTGGTGAAAAACTGCAAAGAACGATGAAAAATGAACGAAAAACGTGACCAACAAATTAAATTAAACAGAAAAATAATGAAAAATGGCAAAATTTGATCAAATTGATTAAAAAACAGCAAAAATCGGATAAAAATGAATTAAAAAACTAAAAATATGATTAGTGCAATTGTAAAACGACGAAAATTTGATTAAAATTAGTAAAAAAGGAAAAAACTGCAAAAACAAATAAAAAACTTAAAAATAGAATTGAAAAACGACAAAAATTTGATAAAAATTAGTGAAACACCGTTAAGAACGATGAAAAATGGATGAAAAACGGTACTAAAAAATTAAATTAATAAAAAAAAAACGAAAAATGATAAAAATGAGTGAAAACGGCAAAAATCTGATGATAGATTAGCACAAACAAATCATAAACCTGAAAATAGGATAAGTGGAATTGAAAAACGACGAAAATTTGATAAAAATTACTGAAAAACTGCTAAGAATTATGAAAATTAAACGAAAAACGTCACCAACAAATTAAATAAAAAAAAGGAACGGAACAGAAAACGACGAAATTTGATAAAAACTAGTGAAAAACGGCAAAAATCTGATAAAAATGAATTGAAAAACTAAAAAATGATTAAGTGCAATTAAAAACGACAAAAATTTGATAAAAATCAGTAAAAAACTAAAAATAGGATAAGCGCAATTGAGAAATTTGATCAAAATTAGTGAAAAACTGCAAAGAACAATGAAAAACTAAAAACGTGACCAACAAATTAAATTATTAAAAAAATTAAAAAAAAAATAACCAAAAATAACCAAAAATGGCGAAATTTTATAAAAATTAGTGAAAAATTGCAAATATCGGATAAAAATGAATTGAAATATCAAAAATAGGATAAATGCAATTAAGAAACGACAAAAATTTGATTAAAATCAGTGAAAAACTGTAAAGAACGATGAAAAATGAACGAAAAACGTGACCATCAAATTAAATTTAAAACAAAAATAACGAAAAACAACGAAAATTGATAAAAATTTGTGAAAAAGGGCAAAAATCGGATGAAAAAACTGCACAAACAAATGAAAAACCTAAAAATAGAATAAGTGAAATTGAAAAAAATTTGTGCAATACTACAAAAATCGGATAAAAATATATTAAAATTAATAAACAATAAATGGCAAAATTTGATAGAAAATAGTGATAAACGGCAAAAATCTGATAAAAATAAATTATAAAACTAGAAATAGGATAAGTGCAATAGAAAAACGACGAAAATTTGATTAAAATTAGTAAAAAACTGTAAAGAACGATGAAAAATGAATTAAAACGGTACTAAAAAATTACATTTAAAAAAAATTAACGAAAAACGACGAAAATTGATAGAAATGAATGAAAAAAGACAAAAATCGGACACAAACAAATGAAAAACCTATAAATGGAGTAAGTGCAATTGAAAAACGACGAAAAGTTGATAAAAATCAAAGTGCAATTAAGAAACTACGGAAGTTTGATTACAATCAGTAAAAAACTGTAAATAACGATGAAAAATGAATGAAAACGGTACCAACAAATTAAATTTAAAAAATATAACAAAAAATGGCGAAATTTGATGAAAATTAGTGAAAAACTATAAAAATAGCATAAAAATGAGTTAAAAACCTAAAAATAGAATAAGTGCAGTTAAAAAACGACGAAACTTTGCTAAAAATCAGTAAAAATCTTCAAAGAACGATGAAAAATGAACGAAAAACGGTACCAACAAATTAAATGAAAAAAAAAATGAACAAAAAACGGAGAAAATTGATAAAAAATTGTGAAAAACGGCAAAAATCGGATAAAATTAAATTAAAAACTAAAAATAGGAAAACTGCAATTTAATTAAAATTAGTAAATCACTGCACTGCACTGAAAAAAAAAAATTTCTTTTATATTTTTATTTATGAATCTTACTGTTTCCAAGTTTTGGTACCGTTTACTTAAAACTATCACATTTAATTATTTACTATTTATCTTATTTCATCCATATTTTGTCATTCAATCGTTTAGTATAAGTCATCAAATCATGTATGAATCTAGAGAAAATGAATCAAATACTTTTTGTTTTGTTATTTATGTTTTTTTATGTTTAAATTTCAGTATAGACCAGGTTCAAGACGAAGACTAGATGTATGTTACTACATTCAATCTAAACTTAAACCCATTGCTCGAACATTTGTTTTTTTTGATATATTTTTGTAATTATGTAATCGTTAAGATATATATATATATATATATATATATATATATATATATATTTGTACTATGGGTAATAAATGTATTTATTATTATTATAGTATTTTGTATTACCGTCCGATGATGGCTTTGTAAAGGTAAACTAGTTACGGTTTTTTAATTTATTCGTGATATAGTACTTAGTAAATGTGTTTTATTTATTTTATAATGAATTTTTAAAAGCATTATATAGGGTTTTCCAATAAGAGGTTTCATTTTGATATTAATAAAAAAACGGGTATTTTTACGAGAAATCAATAAATGTTTATTTCATTGTAAAGAGGATGGTATGCCATTAACATTTGAAAACGATATCAGTCAAATGGCTGCCACGGTTACGGTTGCAGTACCACATTCTTTTCATGAAATTTTCTATGACCAATTCGTACATTTGTATGTCCTCGATAACTTCACGAATTCCATTTTTAAGGTCTTGAATTGATTGTGGAGCATTGGCATAGACCTTATCTTTTACGTGGTCCTAAAGATGTTAAATTACAAGATCTCGGTGGCCAATTGTGATCACTTTTTTTCTTGCAAAATTGCGATTGTTTCGTTGCTTGTGTGGCACGTAGCTCCGTCTTGCTGAAAATAATCGTCGTCCACATCAATATCTTCCAATTCCGGCCATAAAATATCATTAATCATAGCTCGGTAACGCCATCCATTCACCGTAACAGTTGCACCTGCCTCATTTTCGAAAAAGTAGGGTTCAATCACATCGCCAGCCCAAAAACCGCACCAAACAGTGACACGTTGAAGATGCAAAGACTTTTCAACAATAATTCTTAGATTTTGCAGATTTTTTCTCTTCCGTTTATAATTTTCAAATTCATCAAACTCCATTGTTTAAGTTTGATAAAAATGTAATTTATACAAATTTCTCAGTCAGTTTACTAGATATTTTTAATGGAATTACAAGCTTTAAATCTAATCTTAGCACTGGACCTGACGGTATTCCTTCTATGCTCTTAAAGAATTGTATTTATTCAATTTCTAAACCATTACATTTAAATGAAACTAAATTTCCTGATGTATGAAAACAAACTTATATTATGCCATTGCATAAATCTGGTGCTAAAGAAAATATTACAAACTATAGAGGCATTTGCATTCAATCTGCTATTTTGAAATTATTTGAACAAATTTTATAACTGGTCAAATACATTGGATGTGCAAAAGTATTTTAGTAGAAGAACAGCATGGGTTTCGTGAGGGTCAATCTACACTTACCAATCTACTTTCTTACAAAAATTACATTTTAAACGCATTTGAATGCAAAACTAAAGTTACCTCTATTTACACTGACTTTTCAAAGGCCTTTGATCGTGTGAGCCAAATATTTTGATTGCTAAGCTTCGTGCTTTGTATTTTCATAATGCAGTGGTTGCTTGGTTATCTTGCTTTTTGAAAAACCGAACGCAGTGTGTAAAAATCAATAACTTTTTTTCCACAACTTATTTTAGTTCCAGCAGGTGTTCCTCAGGGATCTCACTGCGGACCAATTTTATTTTTACTTTTTATCAATGATCTTTCTGACTGTATTAGTTCATCATCATTTCTATTATTTGCAGATGATTTAAAAATTTATAGAAGTATTTTATCAATCGATGATTGTAATCTTTTACAACAAGATTTTGACTCTGTTAATGATTGGTGTCTTATTAATAACCTTTTGTTTAATGTTAATAAATGTTTTGCAATTAGTTTTAATAGAACGCTAAGCAAAATTTTGTACGATTATTTTATCGATAACAAGGTGCTACAACAAGTGACACAAATTAAAGACTTGGGTGTAATTTTCGATTTTAAACTTACGATCGTTGAGCATATCAGTTACATGTGTAATCGTGCTATAAAAATGCTGGGGTTTGTATACAGGATGTCTGATCTTTCTTCAAGTACTCTTAAATTACTATACTGTGCCTTGGTGCGTTCTCATTTAGAGTACGTTCCGTCAGTCTGGTGCCCTTTCTATGAAATCCATAGTCAGAATATTGAACGTATTCAAAACAAATTTTTTTGCCTGTTGTCCTATAGATCTGGTATATTGTCGGTTAATTTTGATCGCAATTACATTTCTTCACTATACAATTTACAAAAAGTTCGGCGCAAAAGATCAGATCTCTCATTTTTGCGTGGTCTAGTGATGTCTGAAGTAGACTGAGTTACTTGTATCTCTTCCATTCTACATTCCTATTAGTGAACGACGTACCAGGCAGACTTCATTATTTAGAGAATTTACACATTTTACTAATTATGGATTTCACAATCCTATTAGTAGAATTTGTAGATTTGCAAACAGTTTAACAAACAATTTTAATTTTTTTTGTTCTAAATCTTTGTTTAAGATTCAAATAAGTCATATTGATTAAATGTTATGTATTTTATATTATATTATGTTTTTTATGTCAATCTTTTGCTTCTGTTTTTTGTATTGATTATTTTATATATGTATTATATTGTTTATATTCATTGTATTTTTATGTAGATGTAAATGGTTTTACTTATACCGTAAATAAAGAATTATTATTATTAAGTCTTTATGCAAAATACGGTGTAATGTCGTTTGTGGAATGTCTAATTCCAAAGATCGACGAGAAATCAACAAACCTGGGTTTTCTTCAACACTACGGGCTATATCAGCAATATTCTCATGTGTTCTTGAGCTATGCACACGGTTTTGATTTTTTACATCACAAACTTGTCCCAACAACTCAAATTTTTCCACCAGGTTTACCATTGCCGACCAAGAAGGTGCTTTACGACGACCAAAAGTGCTTTAATTTTGCGAACTGTGACTGAAATTTTTTCACCATTTTTGTAGTGAATTTTAATAATTTCAATGCGTTGTTGAAGCGTGTATTGTTCTATTTTTAATAATGGCGTAGTTTTTACTTGTCAAATGTCAAAAGATCATAGCTTTAAAATTGACACCTGTCCAAATAGCCCGCTTTTTAAAATGAAACTTTTTATTGAAAAATCCTTTATGTAGAAACATTTGTAGGTACCGCTATTAGAAAATATTATATGTAAATAGTCAATCTTAAAATATACTGACCTTAGATATCAACACGAAATTTTTATAAACAAGAGCACAGTTTAAAAGGTTGACTAAATATTATTATTTCTATAAATAGAAATTATTTGGATCTACATTATTATATACAATTTGATACGTTCGTTGATGACTGTCGTTTCTGTCAAGCTTATCTAATTTGGTATTAAGAAATCCATAGTTACATCTACATATAGATGATGAAATTAGGTGATATACGATTAATGTATGCAAATTTATTTTAAGTAAATTAAATATTTTCCGAAATTGGCATAAAATATATAATTGATTATTTTTCATATTGTAGAAAAAATAGAGCAATATTTTTATTAAAATGAAACATTATTAATATGAACCATATGCCTTAAAGAATAACAAAATCTTGTTTGAAAATCTGGCATAATAAAAAATTATTTAAATATAGTCCGTGACACTAAAAATTAAACATATGGCATAAGACTGATTTGCAAATGTTGGGGATTTTCTCATATGAAATGTGTAAAAATGAAAACATTTAGGGTCAGTCATATCTTAGTAGATGTCATGTTTACAAACACAAACACGCGCTGCACATAATACATAATATATACAATAATAACATATTATTTGCTTTTGTTATTAACATTTCTTTGTTTTTGTTTCAGGTGAGTACTAATTCGTGCAATGCATTTAATATTAATGATAAGTAAGTTTTGTTTTATTTATTTAAATATTTATACCATATCAGGCGAGCCAAAAATAGAGATCACTTTAATTTGAATTTTTTTGTTTTTACGTTATGTTAGCAAATTGTAAACAATTGTACAGTATTTTGCACATTAAATTAAAAATTTTATGTTGAATTGTAAAGCATATTTATTGTTTTTATTGTGTATTTTGGAAATATCACAAATTTACAGTTCAGACGAAGTTTGAATTTTTGTTCCTAGGATTAATATGGAACAAAAAATATGAAAAAAACTTATCACTTATAACGAGTATTACCCCCTCTTGCATTAATGACTGCTTGAAGTCGACGAGGAACACTTTGAATTAAATTAAGGATAACATTTTGGTCGATATTATTCCATTTTTGCAACTGTCTTGGCTCATGAGCAGTTTTTGGAGCAGTTGTATGCTTTCGGATACGTCGTCCCAACTCATTTCAATCATGTTCTATGAGATTTATGTCTGGACTGAGAGCTGGTTGAACCGCAAAATTCCCACTTTATTTAGATAATCACTGACAACTCTGGCTACTTGAGGTCTAGCATTATATTGCATGAAATAGCCGCGCTTGCCCATAGTTTACCTGGAAGGGAATGATCTTTGAGAACATCAAATTTTTAAGCTATTCTCTATAAATATGAACTCTGTGCGTGCTTCTGTAGAAATTTATGCCTAAACCATAACCAACTCACCGCCAAATGGAAGTCTCTCATTAATACAAACTAAAGCGTATTTTTTTCCGCGTCTTCTCTACACTTTTTGACGTCTTTCTGATCCAATGAAGCAAAAGCGCGACTTATTTGAAAACAGTCTTGCTCCAGTCCTCATTATTCCATGCCCTGTGATTTTGGGCAAAAGCCAATCTTGCAACACGATGACGGCGTTGTAAAGGTGGACCTGTAGCTATTTTTCTACAAGACAATCCAGCTACCTGAAGACTTCTTCTAAAGGTCTATTCACTAACATTTACATCTCTAACTTCATGGAGTTGATTTCGTAGATAAACTGCAGAAGCTGTTCTATTCCGCAAACTTTTGGACACCAAAAAACGATTATCTCTGTTTTTTGCTCGGATTCTGATCTTCTGGTTATTAGGGCAGTATCCAAATAACGCTAATACACCTTTTGTACAGCACAAAGGCTTTTACCAACAATCCTTGCAGTTTCACGTTTTTTTTTCGCCCATCTTCAATCGACGCTACAATTATTGACACAACAATAGGGCTTAAAGGCATTATGACAGTACACCCGTGTGGATGACAAGTTTTGCAGATAAAAATCAACACTCAGTAAAGAAAACCACAACGAAATGTAGGTTTTCAATTAGAGCGAAATGGATGCTGTTTCATAAAAGTCTGTAACTGACTGATAGATAACATTTGTCATGAAATGAATTATTAAACGCCTATTTTGGTTTACAATTTGCCAAGTTAAAACAAAATATTTATTCCCAAAATATTGTTATTTATTTGATTAATCAATTGAATATTGTTTATACATGAATACTTTTTTTACAATTGAGTTGAGTTTCAAGCAAAAAAATATTAATAATCATTTATGCATATACGTTTCAATAAACAATAATCATGAGCAGTCATGAGTACGTCATATTATTATTATTCATCGCTAATAACTTCAGACAATTATCGTTTGTTTGGACACTTTTATTTTTATTTAATTTGTTGTTCTGTTTTTTATAGTTTCATTGTTCTTTATTTATTGACATTGTTCTTTATTCATTTACTCGTATATTATGTGTAAATTATTTGAATAAATATCAGTTTACCGCTGTATTGATCTATTAATAATTCTAAAGTAATAATACCTATTAATATTTATATATAGAGTTTTGTTATTATTGGTTTTTTATAAACTTATATTACTTGTTATTGTGATAAATATTGTTATTATTTATACATAATGGGATAATACTCCAATAAATGCTACACTTACACAACTTTTAAACCTTGGATCTATCCTAAAATGAATGCAATTTTTACTGAAAACTTAAAATTTGCTTAGGAAACTTAAGGGGGGAGAATTACAACTTAGCAAGAAAACGCCTGAATATAATTGAATAAAATTTTCACAAATTGTAGAAGAAAGTCCAATCTGTGTCCTCAAACTTGTAGAAATTTGATGCAATAAGTCGTTTCTTTGCAATTAATTTTTAAAAAGTGACGTTTTTAATTAGTTTTTTGTTATTTTTTCACTTTTTAAATATAACTTCAAATCTTTATCTAAAAACATGAAGACATAGAATATTGTATGTAGTTCAACATATAAAAAAAGTAATGACTAAAATCTTATCGTTTGGATATTGAGTTGGTTGGCGTTTTGTCTTATAAGAACTAATTTTAATTTAAAAACGGCGCTGTTTGTGTTAATATTTTTCTAGAGAGAAAAGTTTACTGATATTCTCGTAGATGTGATAGGATTTAATATTTTTCCATAACAATACTACTAGAGGCACCACAACAGGACGGGGCGACTAACTCGGCAATTCTCTAGCGTTAATGTTTTCCTAAAATTCATATAAAATGATCAAAAAATATACAAAAATGCTTTGTATTTTACACAGAATCACATTTTATAGATAAAGTTTGCATTTTTAACAGTTTTTGACCTGATTTTGTTTCTTTCTAACATAATTTTGATATTTTATAACCGGATTTTGATATTTTTGACGTTTTATGTATAGGTTTTTGCAGTTTTTAATAGTTTGGCAGGATTTTTGCGGTTTTTGAAATCCCATAAAAAAATAGTTTTTTAATAGTTTAATTTTGCTATTTTTGACAGTTTATAAAGAGAATTTTGCATTTTGCAACAGTGCTTTCTAACCTAATTTTGATATTTTATGACCGGAATTTCATAAAACGAAGTTGACACTTTTCAATGGTTCATGGCCGGATTTTGGTGATTTCTAACAATATTTTGATGTTTCAATACCGAACTTTGCTATTTTGACTTTTAATAAATAGAATTTAACACTTTTCAAAAGTTTACAGGCGGATTTTGGTGCTTTTTAAGAATATTTTGATGTGAAACATTTTTGCTGTTTTTGACATATTATAATTATTATTTTACAATTTTCATTAGTTTATGGTTAGATTTCTGTTATTTTTAACAATATTTTAACAGTTTATATCTGAATTTTTGATATTTCTAACAATATTTTACTATTTCACAGCCGGATTCTGCCGTTTTTGAAATTTCATAAATATTTTTACACTTTTCAACAGTTTTCTGTCGGATTTTGATGTTTCAAGGCCGGATTTTGCTATTTTTGACATTTCATAAGTTTTTTAACGTTTATGACCGGGTTTTTATTATTTCTAAAAATATTTTCATAATTTTGCTGTTTTTTTTAATTCCATATATTTTTTAACAGTTTGTGTTCGGATTTTGATTTTTTCTAACACTATTTTGATGTTTCATGGCCAGATTTTACTATTTTTGACATTTTGATTTTATCTGAAAATATTTTAATGTTTTATAACTGAATTTAGTTATTTTTAATTGTTTATGATAGAATTTTGCACTTTTTAATAGTTTATAGCCAAATTGTGTTTCTTTCTAACTATATTTTGATGATTCAAGGCCGGATTTTGCTATTTTTGAAATTTTATAAATTTAAATTTGTAATTTTTTTACAGCTTTTAGCCGGATTTGGTACTTTATAACAATATGTATGTTTGTTTTTGCTTTTTATTATTGTTTTTTAACAGTTTATAGTGGGATTTTGTTACTTTTTAACAGTATTTTTATGTTTCAAGGCTGGATTTTGTTATTTTTGAAATTTAATGAATAAAAAAGTGAAAAATTCACACTTTTTAACAGTTTATGGCTGGATTTTAGTGCTTTTTGATAATATTTTATAGCTATTTTACACATTTTGAATAGAACTTTACACTTTTCAACAGTTTATGGCCGAATTTAGTATGTTCTAACTACATCTTTAATGTTTTATAGCTATATTTTACTATTTTTAAGATTTTATAAAAATTTCTACACTTTTTTACAGTTTTTTGGCGATTTCTGAAAATTGTTTGAAATTTTTATGCCAAATTTAAAAAGTTAAGTTTTTTAAGAGTTTATGTTAAATTTTGGTACTGTTACTTTTGATATTTCATGAACAAAATTTTGCATTTCTTAACCGTTTTTGGTCAAATTTTGTAATTGTAACAATATTTTGGTATTTTATAGCCGAATTTTGCTATTTTTAAGATTATATAAAATTTTTTTATTGTTTTCAAGACAATCTTTAATATTTTTGACATCTTATAAATAGAATTTTACACTTTTCAATCGTTTTTGAGCCAGATTTTAGTTTGTTTTAAAAAACAGTATTTTATGAGCTGATTTTGTTATTTTTGACTGACTTTTCAACAATGGTAATTCTAATTGGTATTAACAATGCTTTAACCAATTGATCATTTGGAACAAACTTGCCTTGCAGGTCTAAAAAACAAAATCTGACCATAAACTGTTAAAATGTACATAATTCTATTTATAAAATATCAAAAAAGCAAAATGCGGTCTTAAAATATCAAAATATTGTTAAATGATACCAAAAGTTGGCCAAAAACTGTTGAAAAGTGAATAATTCTGTTTATAAAAAGTCAAAAATAGCAATTTTCAGTTTTAAAACATTATAATATTGTCAGAAAGAATCAAAATCTAGCAAAATGAAAATAAATACTAAAATTTTGTTGAAAAAAATTAAAATCTGGCCATTAAATTTTAAAATGTACAAAATTTTATTCATAAAATATCAAAGAAAAGCAAAATCTGGTCTTGAAGTTTCAAAATGTTGTCAAAAAGCCCCAAATTTGGGGCAAAAACTGTTAAAAAGTGCAAAATTTTGTTTATAAAAAGTCAAAAATAGCAATTTTTGGTTATAAAACATTACAATACTGTTAGAAAAAAACAAAATCTAGTCATAAATTGTTAAAAAAATTAAAGTTTTATTTATAAAATGTCAAAAATAACAAAATATCAAACATAAAATGTTAAAAATGAATCAAAATACCAAAATATTGTTGAAATAACTAAAATCTGGCTATAAACTATTAAATAGTACTTAATTCTATTCATAAAATATCAAAAAAGCAAAATCGGGTCTTGAAATATTAAAATTTTGTCAAAAAGTACTATAATTTAGGCCAAAAATTGTTAAAAAGGGCAAAATTCTGTTTATAAAAGTTAAAAATAGCAATTTTCAGTTATAAAAAATAAATAAATATAAAATATAAAAATAATATAAAAATAAAAAATTTAGTCATAAACTGTTAAAAAAAAAAATATTTATAAAATGTCAATAATTACAAAATAAAAAACATAAAATGTTAAAAATGAAAAGAAATACCAAAATATTGTTGGAAAAAAATAAAATCTGGCCATAAACTGTTAAATAAAACTTAATTCTATTCATAAAATATCAAAAAAACAAAATTTAAAAAAAATCTAAGGCAAAAAACACTATCCATATGCAACTATAGACTCCCGCCGGACGCATCACTATTTCCTACTCAAACAAACTAACCCTGCAAGGACCAACAAACCCAAATACTGTTTCAACTATTTACATTTAATTACGGATTTATAGTTTGTATGCCGGATTACAGTTTGGAAGTAAATTTTAAGATTTTAAATACCAAATTTACAGTTTTAAATTTACACTTTTAAAAACTTTACAAATTTAAAGGCTGGATTTATAATCTAAAGGCCGTATTATCTGGTTGACAATAAAATTGAAAAAATGATCTTCTGTTTTAAAGGCCGGATAAACAGTTTTGCTGTAGAATTTGACACTTTAAAAACCGGATTAAACATTTGAAGGCCGGATTTTAATATTTGAAGGCCAAAATAGAGGAAACTTAGCTTTATTAATAGAAGTTTCAATTTGTCTAAAATCAGTCAAAAGACTTACTTCTACTACAAAATTAATTAATAATTGCACAAAAAAATGTTATGTTTTGTCTTGAAATTCATTTAAAATCGCTCAAAAAGACTATTTTTCTACAATAAAGTTGTCTAAAATCAGTTAAAAAATCTATTTCTACTTCAAAAACTAGACAAAATTGCATTGTATTGCATAAACTTGCACAGAAAACCACAAAAATTGTTCTAAATTTGCTTAGAAAACTTACTTTTATTGTAATATTTATCAATAATAACACAGGAATGTTTTGTATTGCATGAAATTTGCACTGAAAACTGTAAAACTTGCATAGAAAACTTAATTTTGTCTTAAAACTGTACAGAAAGTTTACTTATTACATTAAATTGGTCTACAATCAGTTAAAAAACCTACTTCTACTACAAAATTTGTCAAAATATAGACAAAAATACGTTGTATTCCATAAAATTTTCTTAAATGCTCAATTTTGTCTTGATATTTATCTAATATCGCTCAAAAAATTAATTTGTTACACAAAATTTGTCTAAAATTAGACAAAATACTTCTACTAGAAAATTCATCAAAAATTACTCAGAAATGTTTTGTATTGCATGAAATTTGCACAGAAAATTTTAATTTGGTCTTGAAATTTATCTAAAATTACTAAAAAATCCATTTAATACCCAACATTTTTTTAAAACTAGTTAGTAAGCTTACATCTAGTACAATTTTTTCCAAAAATTACAGTAAAATGCTTTGTATAACATTAAATTTGGATAGAAATCCTTTTTTTTTATTAAAATTCATCTAAAATCAATAAAAAAACTACCTTTTCTGCAAAATTGATCAAAAATTACACAAAAATGTTTTGAATTGAATTGAACTACGTTTACTACTTGGAATTGGTTCAAATTTACACAGAAAACCAATTTTCAGCATAAAAAATGCACAAAAACCATTTTTAGCATGTTTTTTTTTTCTAAAATCTCGTACCATATTAAATTAATAACAAAAATGACGGAGAAACTTCATTTTCTACAAGGGAACGCTCAGAAAAATTACTTTTTAGCATTAAATTAACCCAAAAACTACGTTTACTACTTCATATTGGTCAAAATTTACTTAAAAAAACCATTTACAGCATAAAAAACTTTTTAGCATACATTTTTCTAAAATTGCTTTTACCGTATAAAGTTTCATAAAAATGAAATGAGAAAATCCTTTTTCTGCAAGAAAACGCACAAAAAACTCATTTTTAGCATCAAATTATTTCTAAAACTAAGTTTACTACTTGAAATTGGTCAAAATGTATTTGGAAAAACAATTTACAGCATGGAAAACGCTCTAAAAACATTTTTTTTTTCTAAAATTACTTTTATCATATAAAATTTAATAAAAATGACAGAGAAAACCTTTTTGCTACAAGAAAACATTCCGAAAACTACTTTTTAGCATAAAGTTAACCTAAAAATTGCGTTTACTACTTTATATTGGTCAAAATGTACACAGAAAAACCATTTAAAAATATTTACAGTAAAAGTGCCACTTTTTGACAAATTATTACTTTTTACTCCACAACTTTCTACTGAGTTTATAAAATTGCCTGAATCTACATTAAATCGCGAAATTTTTAAGACTAGTTTCTCTCCAGAGTGATATTTATAGATTTAAAAGTTAACACTTCTAGTACGAGTGCTACTTCCTAACAAATTTTTGCATTTTACTTAAAAACTCTGTATTTGGTCTATTTAGCCAAGCTGAATCTACATTAATTAGTAATAATATAAAGGATGGTTGAGACCTTTACTACGTGGTAATCCATAATAATAATAAAATAAAACACTGTCTACGTTTTTTACCACAAATACTTTATTGATATAATCTATATTCTAAAGAATATATATTAATATTAACAAAAGTTCACGACTCGAGTTTCGACTTTTGAAGGCCATTATCAAGTGAAAACAAACTAACAAAGAAATACATTTATACAGAAAAATTATTATAAAAATTGAAGTGAGGGAAAAAATAAATCGTATTACTAGTGGTCTAGAGGGATTTGAAAAGAGGTGATTTATATTGTGGTAAGTCCTTTTGCTCATTGAGAAGATTAACAAGAGGATTACATTGTTTTATGTGAATTTCGGCGGCTTCTAACAGATTAAGCTTTGTGCCTTTTGTACAGGTATGTAATATTTTGATTTGATTAATTTCAGGAAAAGTGTGATTCGAATTTATAATATGATTTGCAAATGAGCTTGTGTCATGATTAAGTCTAAACGCTTTAAAATGTTCTGTATATCGTGTTTCAAAACTTCTGCCAGTCTGCCCAACATAAACACTATTGCATTCGGAACATGAAATTTCATAAACACCCGATTTCCTTAAGGGATTAATTTTATCTTTAGCATTAAATAATATATTTGATAATTTACAACTTGGTTTAAAAGCAATTTGTTGATTTTGTTTTCGAAGGATGTGCGCTATGTTCTCTGTGGTTTTTCCAAAATAAGTTAATGTTGTAAATGACTCTTTGTTTAAATTTGAAACTTTTGGATAAATGTGAGAAATTGTATTTTGATACAATTTATTATTAATTAAATTTTGAATAATATTGACTGGAAAACCATTCATATTTCCTATAGATATAATTTTATTTAGTTCTAAATTACGATAATGATTTGATAATGGAATTGAAACTGCTCTTTGTGCCATAGAATGATAAGCTGCTAGCTTATGTGACATGGGATGATTGGATTTAAAAGGAATTGTAGTATTGACGCTGGTTGGTTTTCTAAATATATTGAATTCAATTTTACTATTCTTGTGAATTAAGGTTAAGTCTAAGAAATTAATTTGATTATTTTGCTCTGTTTCTATTGTAAATTTAATTTTAGGATGAATGTCATTAATTTTATTTAAGAATTGATCAAGTTGACGTGATGTTCCGCTAAAACATGCAATTATATCGTCCACGTATCGATACCAGAATGATATATGTTTTTTGGTAAAGTCTAAATTAAATATTTTATCTTCGACAATTGACATGAATAAATCTGCTAGCAAAGGGCTTAGCGGAGAACCCATTGCTAGGCCAGTAGATTGCTGATAACCAAATTATACAACAAATTAAGAAAGAAGTACAGAATTACATCCCAAGATATCTGGTACAACTCAACGTGCTTACGAGAAAACATCGTCCCCAACTTTATCAAAATCAGAACGCGTTCGACTACACCAGCAGCAAAAGCAGCCGTCCATGCAGCCCAACGTACATGGTTAAAAACCGAAATCCAACACCTACATCGGAGGAGAGATGCCATTCAGCATTATCTAAAGGTATTGCATTCGGAACTATCATTTAAACTTCATGCAGTAGAATTTAGCATATTTGATGATTTTGTTAGAGAAAATGTCAGTAAAGTCATTCATAAAAAATATACTATCCAAAAGAAAAAGTTAGAAAATCTTCGTAAAAATCAAGTAAACTCAGTAAACTCAGTAAATCCAGCAAATTCAGTAGACCAAATTTCAACTTTTATTAATCTTTCGGATACAACGTTTAGTGCACTAGAACAAACCTTTTTATCCCAAAATCCTAATTACAGTCCGTATATTAATAATAAAGCCGACAAAACAATAATAGTAGTAGAATCAGAAATCGCGTTACGAAAAATTCAGGAACCTCTTGTCTCACAAGCATTAATTTCAAAAACCTTAAAATCGCACTCACAGCATGTTTCAACAGATTCTTCAATTATTAAATCAATCAAGGGAAAAATTTTAAGTGATGAACTAACTGTCACAAAAGCAGATAAATCTAATTCAATAGTCATTTTAAAAAATAGCCAATATAATAACAAAGTACATGCTTTTATTACAACCGAAAATTTAAGTCTATTAAAGAAAGACCCAACAACGGCCTTTCAATCAAAAATTAAAGAACTTTTAGATAACACTCATGTTATTTTTTCAAAAGCAGATAAATATCAAATCAAAAATATGAATCCTCAGGCGCCAAGACTTTACGGCTTAATAAAGACTCATAAATCAGATCTTCCTATTAGACCTGTAGTTTCATATATTAATAGTCCTTCGCGAATTTTAGCAATTAAATTAAATACTCTATTTAAAAAGTATACAAATTTTACTTCAAAATACGCTGTAAAAAACTCACTTCTCCTATCCCAACACTTAAAATCAGTAACCACTCCAAAGAATTCTAAACTAGTATCCTTTGACGTCACAAGTATGTTTTCTAATATTCCAACAGATGAATGTCTTGAAATTATTCAGCATATATTAGATAAATCAGTTAAAGACCCTATTACTCATTCAGAACTTTATAATGCATTTAAAACTTGTTTAGCACAAAATTATTTTCAATTTAACAATCAATTTTATCAGCAATCTACTGGCCTAGCAATGGGTTCTCCGCTAAGCCCTTTGCTAGCAGATTTATTCATGTCAATTGTCGAAGATAAAATATTTAATTTAGACTTTACCAAAAAACATATATCATTCTGGTATCGATACGTGGACGATATAATTGCATGTTTTAGCGGAACATCACGTCAACTTGATCAATTCTTAAATAAAATTAATGACATTCATCCTAAAATTAAATTTACAATAGAAACAGAGCAAAATAATCAAATTAATTTCTTAGACTTAACCTTAATTCACAAGAATAGTAAAATTGAATTCAATATATTTAGAAAACCAACCAGCGTCAATACTACAATTCCTTTTAAATCCAATCATCCCATGTCACATAAGCTAGCAGCTTATCATTCTATGGCACAAAGAGCAGTTTCAATTCCATTATCAAATCATTATCGTAATTTAGAACTAAATAAAATTATATCTATAGGAAATATGAATGGTTTTCCAGTCAATATTATTCAAAATTTAATTAATAATAAATTGTATCAAAATACAATTTCTCACATTTATCCAAAAGTTTCAAATTTAAACAAAGAGTCATTTACAACATTAACTTATTTTGGAAAAACCACAGAGAACATAGCGCACATCCTTCGAAAACAAAATCAACAAATTGCTTTTAAACCAAGTTGTAAATTATCAAATATATTATTTAATGCTAAAGATAAAATTAATCCCTTAAGGAAATCGGGTGTTTATGAAATTTCATGTTCCGAATGCAATAGTGTTTATGTTGGGCAGACTGGCAGAAGTTTTGAAACACGATATACAGAACATTTTAAAGCGTTTAGACTTAATCATGACACAAGCTCATTTGCAAATCATATTATAAATTCGAATCACACTTTTCCTGAAATTAATCAAATCAAAATATTACATACCTGTACAAAAGGCACAAAGCTTAATCTGTTAGAAGCCGCCGAAATTCACATAAAACAATGTAATCCTCTTGTTAATCTTCTCAATGAGCAAAAGGACTTACCACAATATAAATCACCTCTTTTCAAATCCCTCTAGACCACTAGTAATACGATTTATTTTTTCCCTCACTTCAATTTTTATAATAATTTTTCTGTATAAATGTATTTCTTTGTTAGTTTGTTTTCACTTGATAATGGCCTTCAAAAGTCGAAACTCGAGTCGTGAACTTTTGTTAATATTAATATATATTCTTTAGAATATAGATTATATCAATAAAGTATTTGTGGTAAAAAACGTAGACAGTGTTTTATTTTATTATAATTAGTAATAAATCCATTTATTGCAAGAAATTCTACAAAAAATTGCTTATCAAACTTTTTAACAGCACAGAATGTATCAAATAACTCATTTGTTAGACTAATCACATCAAAAATTGCACAACCAAGCCATCTATTTTAAGAAATTGTACAAACATTGTACAAAAAAGAATGTTTGTAACATAAAATCGCTCATAAAACGCGTTTACTACATAAAATTGATCTAAAATGCTAAAAAAATTATTTGTTTTGCCAAACTCATAAAAAAGTTTGCAATATACTCATTTTAAATTGTGGGCGGGTAGCTTCTTCTACTATGGCTCACCCACCCAACCAAGTGTTTGTGATCAAAAGATTTATTATTCCACCCACCGTTTGTGTAAGTTGCTAGCAATACAATAGACGATTAGTTTACAACAAGTTTCTTGATGACAAACGCTTGGGTGGGCGGGCGGGAACCAAGTTCAAATTGTGGACGGCTAGCTTTTTCTACTGTGGCCCACCCACCCACCCAAGTGTTGGTGATCAAAATTATTATTTTATCCATTGTTTGTGTTAGTTGCTAGCAATACAACAGGCGATTAGCTTACATCAAGTTTTTTGATGACAAACGCTTGGGTGGGCGGGCGGGATCCAAGTTTAAATTGTGGGCGGGTTGATTCTTCTTTTGTGGCCCATCTACCCACCCAAGTGTTTGTGATCAAAAGATTTATTATTTTACCCACCGTTTGTGCAAGTTGCTAGCAATACAATAGACGATTAGCTTACAACAAATTTCTTGATGACAATCGCTTGGGTGGGTGGGCGGGAACCAAGTTTGAGTTGTGGTCGGGTAGCTTTTTCTACTATGGCTTGTTCACTCACCCAAGTGTTTGTGATCAAAAGATTTATTATTTCATTTTTTCTATTCTGCAAGTGTTACAAATTAGTTAGTTAGGAGGAAGCAATTTTCTAATGACCAACACTTGGCCGGGTGGGAGGATTGCTTCAAGTTATGATTACTAGCAAATAGTTCAAACTAGAATGCCCACCCACCCGCCCAAGTGTTTGTTATCAAAGGATTAAAAGTTACTCCTTTCTACAAGTGTTAGAAGTCCTTTAGCCAAAGAAGAAAATGGTGATATGAAATTTCTTGATAACCAACACTTGGGTGGGTCATTCCAGATTATGGTTACTAGCAAATAGTTTAAACTGGAGTGCTCACCTATCCGTCCATGAGTTTGTTATTAAAAAATTGGAAATTTTTTCTTTCTGCTAGTGTTAGAAGTCTTTTAGTTAAAGGAGAAGGAAGTGATGTGCAATTTTTTGATAACCAACACTTGGGCGGTTGGTTGGGTCACTTCAGATCATGATTACCAGCAAATAGGTTTAACTGGAGTGCTCACCCATCCGCCCAAGTGTTTGTTATCAAAGAATTTAAAAAAACTTTTTTTTTACAAGTGTTAGAAGTTTTTTTGTTGGAAATTTCTTTCTGCAAGTGTTAGAAGACATTTAGTCAAAAGAGAAGAAGACAGTATTCAATCTCCTAAAGGCTAACACTTGGTCGGGTCGGTGGGTCATCTTCGATCAGTTTTACCAGCAAATAGTTTGAAGTAGAGCGCCCACTCACTCGCCCAAGTGTTTGTTATCAAAGGATTAAAAAAAAAAACTTTTCTACAAGTGTCAGAACAGCATAAAATCTTTAAAAAATGCTCATAAAACGCGTTTACAAAATAATTACAAAATAAAATTGATCAAAAAATGCTAAAAAAATGACCAAACTCATTAAAAACCCAAGAAATTGTACAAAGTATTGCACAAAAAAATGTTTATTACATAAAATTGATCAAAAAACTTTCTAACGTCTCATTTGTTATACCAAACTCATCAGAAGTTGCACAATATAGACCTCACTTGCAAGAAATTTCACAATCAGTAATGTATCAATTACACAAAAATTTTACCTAATGCTTTTATAACACAAAATTCATTAAAAAGCGCCCAACAACCTCATTTATTAGACTAAACACATCAGATATTGCACAAACAAAACTTTTATTGCAAATAAATCTATAAATTCACTTTGAAATCTAATTATAATATAAAATCTATAAAAAATTTGCTTATTAAATATTTTTACTGCAGTCGACTTATTAGACTAAACATATCAAAAATCTTAGAACAAAGTTATTTATGCAAGAAAATTTACAAATATTACGCGAAAAGATTGTTTAAATCTTTATATCTATAAAACATCTCTTATAAAACGCTGTTATTACATAAAATTGATCAAAAAGCACTTAAAAAATTTATTTTTTACAAACTTTATTTATATTAATTAAATGTTTTATTTGTGTCTGCCAACGCTTGAGCGGCCGGCGGGAACCAAGTTCAATTTGTGGGCGGGTAGCTTTTTCTACTATGGCCCACCCACCCAAGTGTTGGTGATCAAAAGGTTTTTTATTCCACCCACCGTTTGTATAAGTTGCTAGCAATGCAGCAGACGATTAGCTTACAACAAGTTTTTTTATGACAAACGCTTGGGTGGGCGGGCGGGAACCAAGTTTAAATTGTAGGGGGGTAGCTTTATCTACTGTGGCCCACCAACTCACCCAAGTGTTGGTGATTAAAAGATTTGTTATTTCATCTACCGTTTGTGTAAGTTGCTAGCAATACAACAGACGATTAGCTTATAACAAGTTTTTTATGACGAACGCTTGGGTGGGCTGGCGGGAACCAAGTTTAAATTGTGGACGGGTAGCTTCTTCTACTGTGGCTCATCTACCCACCCAAGTGTTTGTTTTAAAAAGCACGTGTGTTTCTTCTACTGTGAAAAATGAATGTTTATAGAATAAAATGTATTTAAAAATTGCTTATAAAATTTTACTACATAAAATTGATTAAAAAAAGCTCAATTTGTTGAAATTAAATTGTTCATCAATTGCTTTTATTACACAAAACTGATAAAAACGTTACAAAAAATTATTAGAATAAACAATGGTCTCATTTGTTTGACTAAACTCTTCAAAAAATTTACAATTAAATCATTTATTGCAAGAAATTCTACTAAAATTGCACAAAAAGAATGTTTATAAAATAAATTTGTTTATAAAATGGTTTTACTTTATGAAGTTGATCAAAAAATTTAATTTGCTACACTAAACTTATAAGAAAATGCACAATGAAGACCTCAATTACAAAAATTCGACGATCATTGCGCAGAATTTTATTTATTAGACAAAATCCTTATAAAATGCTTTTGATGCACAAATTTAATCAAAAATCTTATTTGTTAACCTAACACTTAACAGAAAGTCTCAAAAAAGTTGAGAAAATCTATTTATTGCAAGTAAATCTACAAACATTACATGCAAAAAATGTTTATAGCTTATAACCTCATAAAATTGATCAAAAAATGCTAATAACATTTATTTGTTTGGCTAAACTTTTGCAATAAAGTCATTTATTGCAAGAAATTTTTCAAAAAAACGCTCATCAAATGTTTTTACTGTACAAAATGTATCAAAAAAACTCATTTATCAAAAATCGCACAAGAAAGCCATCTATTTTAAGAAATTTTACAAACATTGCGATGACGGTGTTCCCTAAGACTCTTGTCAGAAAATGTGTATACGTTGACAATTTGGCAATTTACATGGCGGGAGTACCATCCTAGCCGTCCGTTTTGTAGGACAGTTATTGGCTTTCCAAAAACACTTAGATGAACTAGTTAAACGCTGCAGAAAATCTTTCAGTTTAATAAAGCGTTTAGCTTAAACCCCATTTAAATCGACCAATATGTAACACATTTGGCCAATAGTTAATAAGCTATTGTATGTTCGTGCGCAAGAACTTATTAATTGTCTTAGTTTAAACCTTAAGAGCATTTGAGGTTGGTTTTGGGGATTTTACCTTGCCGTTTGACAGTGGGCCGGGTTTATCTATGTTTGACATTCCTTGAATAGAATTTGGCACTTTTTGGCAGTTTATGGATGGATTTTGATTTTTGTTAACAATATTTTTTATATTTTATAGCTGGATTTTTGCTTTTTTTATGATTTTATAAAGAGTTTTATACTTTTTAAAAATTTATAGCCAGATTTTGGTGCTTTCTGACAATTGTTTAAATTTTGATGGCCGGATTTTACACTTATGAACAGTTTAAGCCGGATTTCTAACAATATTTTAGAAATTTTTATGTTTTTTGAAAGGTTATTGCCGAATTTTTGTGTTTTTTGACTATTGTTTAAAATTCTAAGGGCGAATTTTGAAGTTTTTGACATTTTATGAACAGAATTTTGCAGGTTTTAACTATTTTTGCCGCATTTTTTTTTTATTTTTTTTTTAGACCATATTTAGCTATTTTTGAGTATTTATGACTAGAATTTTGCACTTTTTGACAATTTATGGTCGGATTTTTGTTCTTTTTAAGGTTATCTTTATTATGGAGACTTATTTTTGACATTCCATGAATAGAATTTTGCACTTTTTTGTCAGTTTATAGTCGGGTTTTGGTGCTTTTTAAAAATATTTTGATATTTTATAGCCGAATTTTGCTAGTTTTGAGTTTTTGTGACATTTTTTACACTTTCTAACAGTTTACCGCTGGATTTTTGTGCTTTCTGATAATACTTTGATACAGGATTTTGTTATTTTTGTCATTTTATAATACATTTGGTTCTTTCTGATATTATTTAAATATTTTATGGCCGAATTTTGTTATTTTTGAAGTTTCTACTTTTTAGTAGTTTATGGCTGGTTTTCAATATTTTGCAGTGAAGCCTAAAAATTCTAGCTACGCCACAGGTTTCACTATATGTCTTTGTGTGCTTGATTGACTGAACGCAAACACGGTTTGTTTGAAATTATAACTAGATCCGTTCTAGA
The DNA here is from genome assembly GCA_963932245.1 of Tachinus rufipes. Taxonomy (NCBI): domain Eukaryota; kingdom Metazoa; phylum Arthropoda; class Insecta; order Coleoptera; family Staphylinidae; genus Tachinus; species Tachinus rufipes. The sequence continues at coordinate 98,320,861 of OZ010747.1, read as the reverse complement.
TTGCGCTAGCGGTTTTGGATCTGTAGTTTACTTCCTGGTTTATAGCAGAGTTGCGTGAGAGCGATGGTGAGAAGTTTTAAGCGCAACTGGGATTACTTGAGAAAAACTCAATTACATTAAATCAGTTTAATTTTAATTTTAAAGGAACAGCTTGGAACACTTTAGTTGCAGTTGGGAACAGTTCTACTATACTTTAAAGCACTTTGAAAAAAGTTTAATAACAGTTTACTAAACTTAGGAACAGTTTAGGTGTAACTGAGAACAATTGGGAGCAACTAAAATTGAATTAAAACAATCAACATTTATTGGAAATACTTTCAGGGACATCTTGGAACACATTTGTGCTGTTAGGAACAGTTTCAGTACACTTAAAAGCAATTTGTAACATTTTGAAAAAGTTTAAAATTAATTAATTTTGTGAGCTGTTACTTAAATTACAAATTAATTTGTACTGAAATAGTTTAGTACACTCCGGAACAGTTTGGAACACTTTAGTTGCAATTGGGGAAAACTTCGGTAACATTTTAGAGCAATTTCTAATACATTAGAAGAGTTTAAATATCTCAAATGCAATTGAAAACGGTTCAGTGTGCAAGTGTAACTGAGAACACTTGAGGTGTAACTTAAGTTAAATTAAAAATAAATCCATGTTAATTGGAACGGTTTACGTGCAACACGTTAACAGCTCAGGTACAGTTGAAACTAGTTTATATGTACTTTGGTATCTTATTGAAACATTAACAACCTCAGTAGACTAATAAACAGCTTAGAACACTTCAGGTACAACAATAATGGAACAGTGGCGGAGCTACCAGTAAGCAAAGGCCTACAATGCGGAAGGGCTTACAAGCTATTTATTTCAAAACTTGTGGGAAGGGGGTTACAAAATGAAGAATAAAAAATTGAGAAAATTTTACGTTCTCAATAGAAATATTATCTACGCCACTGTTAAGATCTTGATATTTATTTTCTATAGTGGATAGAAAATGTAATAAATATGTAGAAAATCCAGTCATAATCTTGACAGAAGATGTGTATTACAATCCTGCTGCACGTATATTGCACAAATCCCAATCTCATAGATAAAATGCTCATCTTGCATTTTTTCCGTTTCATATTTTATCTTTTATACTTACTCTTATCTAAAAATGCTAATGGAAGTGGCATCTCATACACTTGAAATCTATTGTTTACAAGACATAGTTTTATGCAAATCAGAATTTCCGTTATCGGCAGTAACATAAAGCTATTAATATAATAATACTACAGGAACTAAATTAATATCAAGCAATTATAATCTCATCAACGCCTGCATCAATTTTTAGTGCTATAATGAGGTCCTCAATCATCATTAATAACTACTAGTGATAAAGTGCCCCAAATTACCCAAATATACGAGCAAAAAGAACGGAATTAATGTTATTTTTTATAAAAGGTGATTTGTTATGTTGGTAAGTTGATTGTTTCAGCATATTAATATTTAAATGTGATTTGTTCTATCCGACCTTGAAGTTTGCGTTATATTTATGTTTCTAAATAAAGCTAACGGTGATCGATCGAAAGAAAGAAAAGAAAGGAATCGCTTAATGTGAAAAACTGGTTGTCACTTATGGTGGTTCACCGGTTTCGGACATCGAACACGTTTCTTAGCCAATATAATTACTAAAACAGGTACGAAATTCAAGGTGATAATGTAGCAATTGGTTCATTACATCATCGCTTTAAAACAATTATACAGAATTGTTATGTATAGTTTGATCTAATATGCTCTATTTCACAGTATTATGATTTTGATTGTTTAATCAAAAGAATGAACTAAAATGATAATCTTATGAAAGGCGATTATTAATTAGTGAAAATAATAGTAAAAGTGTTGTGAGGGGTGTGGAAATTTCTGTTCTAATTATGTACGTACAGTAAAACACAATCAACTTTCTTGCGGGAATTAGCATAGTAAATCACATTGATCTGTCCCATTGTCGGTGGACACACCTCATGTGACAAATATTAATAACAAATGAGCGGCAGTTTCTACATGCATAATGTAATAACCATGATATAATTGAATCGTATGTGAGAGAATTTAATTATCTAAATGGAAATTGATGGATTGCATTGATATGATTAGGGACGGTATTTAATGAACCAATCTGTGTTATGCTGTTGTCTACTTGGTGGTTGGAATAAATACATAAATTACATTTTGATACGATTAAAATTTCTGTCATAATACTAGAATTCAATTTGATTATAAAAATAAAAAAACTTTTAAAGCTTTTTTGCGCAATATTTTTATGTCATAATTAGATTTCAAAGTAATATTTATAAAAAAATTTGCAATAAAGGTTTTTTGTGCAGTTTCTGATGTGTTTAGTCTAACAAATAAAGATTATGGGCGTCTTTTGATCAATTTTATAAAGTAAAACCATTTAATAAACAATATTTTTATAGATTTTATCTAATAAACATTTTGTTTGTGCGATATTTGTAGAATTTCTCATTCTGTGCAATAAAAGAGAATAAGCGGTTTTTAGTAGAATTTCTTGATGAGTTTAGTCAAACAAATACGTTTTTTTGATCATTTCAAATCAAATTTATAAAGTAAACGTGTTTTATAAGCGATTTTGTATGGATTTTATGCTATAAACATTCATTTTCTGCAATGTTTGTAGAGTTTTTTTGAAATAGATGACTTTGTTGTGCATTTTTTGATGTTATTGGTCTAACAAATGAGTTTTTTTATACATTCTGTGCAGTAAAAGGGTTTGATTAGCATTTTTTGATCAATTTTATGTAGTAGAATTAATTTATGATTAATCACTTTGTAATTATAATCCAAAATTTGTAATTTATTAAAATGTTATTTTATATAATAATAATAATATATGAAATTGAATGTTTCTTCTGTTTGCAATGTTATTTGTCTCTAAATTGGTGGAAGAAGAAGACAGATTCAACTTCTTTATAACAAACAGTAAGATAGGAGGACGGGCACTTCGTTTTCTAATTGAGGACTAGTAGTTTTAGCTATGCTCTTCCATTTTTCATAAATAAAAGTTTGCATTTAAACAGTTTATGCTCACATTTTGATTTTTTGTGACAATATTTTATAGCCAAATTTTGATGACCAGTTTTTGGTGCTTTGCGATAATATTTTGCTGGTTCTATGAATTGAATTTTGCAGTTTTGGCAGCTGGTCTACCAGATTTTGTTCTTTTTTAAGGAAAATGTTAATATTTTATGGCAAAATTTTGCAATTTTTGATAATTTATTAAAAGAATTTTGCACTTCTCAATAGTTTATGCCAGATTTTTGATATTTTATAGTTTAATTTTGATATTTTTGAATTTTTTTGATGATTTTTAAACTTTATGGCAAAATTTTTGACATTTTATGGACAGAATTTTGCAGTTTTTAATGTTTTAAAATATTTTAAACCGGCTTTTGACATATTTTACTTTTTTAAATAGACATTTTTGATCAAATTTGATTGTTTTCTGACAATATTTAGCACGTTTTGACTATTTATAGTCAAATTTTGTTTTCTTCTGACAATATTGTAATTTTCCATGATTGGATTTTGCTATTTTTTAATTTGTTTTGCATTTTTCAACCGTTTTTGCTCGTTCTGGCAATATTTTTGACAAATTTTTGCTTTTTTTATCAGTTTATAATCAATTTTGGTACTTTAAGTCAATTTTTTATACTTTATGATGTTTTATAAGTATAATTTAATATTTTTTATTAGTTCCCAGGCCGGATTTTAATGTTTTCTAACAAAAATTTTATATTACGGCTGAATATTTAAGTGCTTTTTGACAATATTTTGCTGTTTTTGACATTTTATGAACAGAATTTTGCACTTTTCAACCGTTTTTGGTAAATTTTTTGTCGTTTTTTTTTTGTATTATACTACTTTATGACATAATGTTGCTATTTTTGGTACACATGTTTTGGAATGTCAGAACCAGTTTTTGTTGTTTTTTTGAGATTTTATATCTTTTTTAATAGTTTATGACCAAATTTTGGTGTTGTGAATAAAATTTTAAAGTATCTAACCGTTTTTAACTGGATTTTGATTCTATCTAATTTTTTTATTGCATTTTGAACAGATTGATCTATTTTTGGCTTTTTATAAAACTTTTTAACAGTTAATGACTTAATTTTAGTGCTTTCCTACTAAATTTTCAAACTTTAATGCAAAATTCTGCTATTTTTGACTTTCCATACAAAGGATTTTACACTTTTTTACAGTTTATGATCGGATTTTGATGCTTTTTGACAACATTTTAATGTTTTAAGTCTGAATTTTAATACAATTCAACAATTTGTAGCCGCATTTTAGTGTTTTCTGACAGTAGTCTGAAATTTTAAGGCCAAACTTTGCTATTATGTACATTCTATAAATTAGATTTTGCACTTTTTGTTAGTTTTTTGATATAAAATATCAATTTTGATATAAAATATCAATTTTGATATTTTTAAAGTTTTGTGAAAACAAATATTTTTTTAATTTATTAGTTCATGACTTTTCATAAATATAATTTTGTATTTTTTGCTTTCAGCTCAAATTTTAATTCTTTATGACAATATTTTAATATTTTATAACCAGATTTTACTAATTTTTAATTTCTATAAAAATAATTTTGCACTTTTCAACCGTTTATGGCCGGTTTTTGGGGGACAATAAATTGACGTTTTAAAGTCATTTGCTATTTTTGACTATTTATAAATAAAATTTTGCACTTTTTGTCAGTTTATAGCTAGATTTTGGTTTCTTTTAACAATAAGTTCATATTTCATAGCCGGATTTTGCTATTTTCAAAAAATGTTGATCATCCAGATTTTTTTTTTTTTTTTTTTTTTGGGTTTTTGGATGGTGGGGGCAATGTGTGTGAAGCTCCTATTAAGTTATTGATAATGAAATGAGTACAAATCTTACTAGTAACTTGGTCGTGCACAGTTTTTTGACTTACTTAGATCTTCTTCATGCCAACAAAAAGTTGAAAAAATTACAAAAAGAAATCGACCATTTTTTTTAATAAATTCTCATAATTTTTTTTTTATTTTATAAATACAATGTTGAGTATGATTTCTTGTTTAGCAGTGTTTGGAGTAAGTTTGGTACACATGTTGGGACACTATTTTGAAAATTGTGGCTTCAGCATAAATTTTTGGACAATATTTTCAACAATTTTCAAAAATTTTCAAAAAATATTGTTTGTTTTTTGTTTGTAATTTTGAGTATAGTCTTTTGCTTAGCAGTGTTTGGAGTATGTTTGGTATAAATTTTGGTACACATTTTTAAAAATTGTGGTCTTAGCATGAATTAATTTTCAAAAATAGTTTGTAGTATGTTTGGTATCACTTTTGGGACGCTATTTTGAACATTGTATTATTAGCATGAATTACAATTTTTAAAAAAATTAACATTTTTGAAAATTCTCAAATATAGTTTTTTAAATGTCATTTTGAGAATGATTCTTTGCTTAGCAGTGTTTGGGGCATTTTTTTAAATTGTTGATGTTGAGGCCACAATTTTAAAAATGGGATACTAATTTAAATTTTTTTTTCTTGTACCCAATAGTTTCTTCTGCTAATTTTTTAATTCTTATTTTAATTTTGTTTTACATTTGTTCTATGTCTACTCTATATTGTGAAGATATAGTTGTGTTTTCAAAGTTTTTATGTCTATTTTTTTAGCTATTTTAAGTTTTATTTTTTTCTTGGCGATCTTTTTTTTTAACCTTATATGGAATTCTGCCATAATATGATATTTGTGTATCTGCCTTTTACCACCTCTTAAACTTTTCTTCAATCATTATAAAATTTATGTTTTTTCTGTATTCTCTTTTAGGTGCCTTTTATGTATACAGTATACACCCAAAACAAACGCAAATCCATAATCAACCATCATTACTATCAAGAGAGATTATAAATTTTAAAATTGTAATTTGAAAAAGTAAAATAGTAAAACTATTTAACAACCTATCAAGAATTGTTCAAAAAAACAATTTAAAGACAATTTATCAAAAAGATCTGTGCAAAATAATTTAATTAAATAAAAATGAGTGAAATTTATTTGCTGCATGAAAAAAAGACCAATTTAGTGCGTAAAATTATGCAGAAAACCTAATCAAGACCAAAAATTATTCAAGAAAAACTTATATAATACAACAAATGCGGTCAAAACAGTTCAAAACATAAATTTATTATCTGAAATTTGCCAAAAATTGTACAAAAACTAATTTAAACTAAAAATTTAAAAAAATGTATGAGTCAAGTGTACGGAATGAATTTTTTTTGCTCAAATTACTGAAAATGGCTTCTTTTATATGAATTCTGATTATGTGAATTTTTTCAGATTTTTTTAGTGATCCATTTTTGAGTAATAAGCATTCAAAATTTGAAAAAATTGAGGTTTTTGAGTTTTTTTACATCTTTTGATCGTTTGTAACTTTTCAGGGTTGCAGTTTTAGGAAAAAATTATAACGATTTTTTTTCTTCAAAATTGTCTAAAGAATAAGTTTTTACCGCCAAATTTTTTTTACCTTGAATTTTGAAAATGTTGCAAAACTTTAAGTTACAGTTTTTCTTAAAAAAATATGATGTATGATTTTTTTTTCTCAAATATGGATAAAAACGTGCTTTACATATAAAAGAACGTTTTTCTTCAAATTTAAAAAATAAATACAATTTTTTTTTTTTAGAAGAACATTTGCAAAATTTTTAAAATAAAAATTAAGAGTTATTGACGCAAATACCAAAAATTTAGTATTTTGATGGATATTGTTTTTCTTCTTCAATTTTTTAAACTTTTTAGTGGTAAAGTTATAAAAATATTAATTCATTTATCAAAATAAATTGAGTTGATGATGATTTTCGGGTTAAATCATGAATTTTTGCCGTAATTAGCTAATTTTAAACCAAAAATTGAATGTTTTGCTTATCAAAATAAATAGAGTTTAATCCAAACATTAGGAATTTTTGCCGTAAATAGCTAATTTTAAACCTAAAATTGAATATTTTGATGGGTTTTGTTCTTCTTCTCAAATTTTTTAAAGTTTTTAGGGGTAAAACTACAAAAATATTGTTTTGCTTATCAAAATAAATAGAGTTTAACCCAAAAAATCAACAATTTTTGCTGCAAATAGCTAAATTTCAATCAAAAAATGAGTATTTTGATTTTGTTCTACTTCTTGAAATTTTTAAAGTTCTTAATAGGAAAGTTATGAAAATATTGTTTTGCATATCAAAATAATTTGAGTTTAATTTAAAAATCAAGAATTTTTGTCGCATATAGCTAATTTTAAACCAAAAATAGATTTTTTTTTTTTAAATTTTGTTCGTTTTTCTAAATTGTTTTAAGTCCTTCTTAGTAAAGTTAAAAAATGTTGTTTTGCTTTTAAATATAAACAGAATTTAACCCAAAAATTAAGATTTTTTGCCGCAATTAGCTAATTTTAAACCAAAAATTGAGTATTTAGACTAATTTTGTTCTTCTTTCTAAATTTTTAAAGTCCTTAGTGGTAAAATTATACAAATATTGTTTTGCTTATCAAAATAAACAGAGTTTTAAAGTAACTCGCTCACAAATTAAACTTTGTTTGCACCCACCTCACCTATGCGTTTGTTATCAAGAGATTTATTGTTAAACAATTCTTTTATATCTAAATCCAAGCACACATGAGGTGGGACGCACAATAGATCTTTTGATGACTAATACTTGGGCAGGTAGGTGGGTCACAGTAGATAAAGCAACTCGCTTATCAATTAAACTTTGTTTCCACCCACCTCACCCAAGCGTTAGTTATCAAGAGATTTATTGTAAAACATTTTTTTTTATATCTAAATCCAAGCACTTAAGAGGTGGGACGCACAATAGATCCTTTGATGACTAATACTTGGTCGGGTGGGTGGGTCACATTAGAAAAAGTAACTCGCTCACAAATTAAACTTTGTTCCCACCCATCTCACCCAAGCGTTTGTTATCAAGAGATTTATTGTTAAACAATTTTTTCATATCTTAATCGAAGCTCACAAGAGGTGGGACGTATAATAGATCATTTGATGACTAACACTTGGGCGGGTGGGTGGGTCACAGTAGAAAAAGTAACTTGCCCACAAATTAAACTTTGTTCCCACCCATCTCACCCAAGCGTTTGTTATCAAGAGATTTATTGTTGAACAATTCTTATATCTCAATCGAAGCACACAAGAGGTGGGACGTATAATAGATCCTTTGATGACTAACACTTGGGCGGGTTGGTGAGTTACAGAAGAAAAAGTATCTTGTCCACAAATAAATATGTTTCCACCCAGCCACCCAAGCATTACTTATCAAGAGATTTATTGTTAAACAATTCTTTCATATCTCAATCCAAGCACACAAGAGGTGGGACGTATAATAGATCCTTTGATGACTAACACTTGGGCGGGTGGGTGGGTCACAGTAGAAAAAGTAACTCGCCCACAAATAAATTGAGTTTTCACCCACCCACCCAAGCATTACTTATCAAGAGATTTAATGTTAAACAATTCTTTCATATCTCAATCGAAGCACACAAGAGGTGGGACGTATAATAGATCCTTTGATGACTAACACTTGGGCGGGTGGGTGGGGCACAGTAGAAAAAGTAACTTGCTCACAAATTAATCTTTGTTTCCATCCACCCACCCAATCATTAGTTATCAAGAGATTTAGTAGAAAAAGGAACTTGTTCACAAATAAATTGTGTTCCCACCCACCCACCCAAGCCTTACTTTTCAAGTGATTTATTGTTAAACAAATCTTTTATATCTAAGTTTAAGCACACAAGAGGTGGGACGTATAATAGATCTTTTGATGACTAACACTTGGGCGGGTGGGTGGGTCACAGTGGAAGAAGTAATCCGATCACAATTTAAACTTAAAATCATTGCCGCAAATAGCTAATTTTAAAGTAAAAATTTAATATTTTGATTGGATTTCATTCTTTTTTCCAATATTTTGTGAAAAAGTTAGAAAAATATGTTTTGAATTTAAGCCAAAAAAAGTTTAAAATTTGAAATTTTGTTACGTATTGGCCTTCTAAGTTTTTTCTAAGTTTTTAGTGGCAAAGCTATAAATAATTAAACGTAAACTAATTTGAATAAGCCTAAAACCATAAATTTGTTACGCATAAAGCCAGTTTTAAACTAAAATTTTAAAGTATTTTGATAGATTTTGGCTTTAAGCTAACTTTACTTCTAGCCACTAAAACAACCAAATTGTACATAGTTTTTTTTTTTTTTTTTTTATAATAAAATACAAACATTGAGAGCATTTCCTGAAAAGTTTAAAACAATTAACTATTTAGGGCTTATTCCACAAACAGTGCGTGACGTCATTCGTGGGCATAGAATTTTGTTATGTTGGCTTCAGCATGGAAAGAAACATACGATATAGTTAAAGATTTGCAATTATATTTAACGAGTAAAAAATTAATAAAACTCTAGTTTTAAAAAAAATAGTTCTTATAATAGCTCAACTATTCTCTCCTTTAAATGTATATTAATTAATTATTTTTTCTTTTTGTTGCAGGTATGTCAATTTCAATTAAGAAAATATTTTAAGGTAAATAAATTATTGTATAATTAATAAGCTAAAATAATTCGACCACTGATATAATCAGACTCAAATTGTTTGTTCATTTGTTTGAAATTGTAGCAGCTTTAAAATATTTATAGTATAAACTGAAACGGCCATTATAGCGTTCAACAAATCCACATGTAATTCGCGGATTATCAATAAGCCACCCAGCCACAAAAGGTTTTTATTCATGGATCGGGTAGCAATTATCTGAAAAAATAATTTTTATAGATAATATACATTAATTTATCTATTTTATGTAACACGTATTATCTTTACATAAGTTATTATACTCGTAAAATATTATCAAAGTTTGTTGATACATGACGTACATGCATTTGCCAATTTACATGATAAACTATTAGCAGAATAACCCAATTTTTATTTAATTTTTTTTATTAACATCTATGAGCAGCTCAATCTTTGCATCTGTTATAAATATTAAACAAATCTCTTATTATCTAAACATATTTGGTATCTCGTATCGTAAAAACATACGATATGAAACGTGTGTTTGCAAACGCGTTGAGTCAGCGGAAAAGTTTTGTTTGGAAAGATTATTAAACTAACAAAAATATTGTTTAAATATTTGAAAAAACTTTTTTACTTCTTTCTACAATCTAAAGTTTTTCCGCTGATTTAAAGTTTGCGTTCCCTAAACGCTGACGTTGTTTTCAAAGATTGGTAACAATAAAATGCGAATAAATCAATTGATATAATATATTTGACAAATAAATATAATGAAATAAATAATATTTTTTCAAATTCAGTCTAGCAAACTTTTCCTCATTGTTACAATGGCTGGAAAATTACATTAATAGTAACGTTACGATCGATAAAAAATAATGAACTCTTCCCATTGTGGAAATACGGGGGACACTTAAATGGGATTGGTTTTGCAATAGAAATTTCATTTCTCTTCTATAGATTGTAGAGTTTATAAACGTTTTCAATGTTGGAATTGAAAGATTTAAACGTGTTTATTTGGTTGAAATAATGTAGTGACATTATTTCAACCAACGATTTTAATCTTTGAATCGGGTGGTCTTATAGTTGATTATAGATTGAAATTTATAAATCAATAAATGATGTATTTTATGGAAATTTCTTCTCAGCCCAGTGTGAGATACATACATTAGTGTTTCAGGGTATGCATCTAGCATCAGTGTGCCTAGCATCTCACTAATCGGAAAGACAAATATTACGTTTATTTCTTTCTTTTTTCATCTTTTCTTATTTTGTTACACTTTTTTAATATATGTTCCATAGTGTTTTTAGTCTCTCCGCATATTCTAAACATTTTCAAATCCTTTTCCATTCAAAATCTTGTCGCTCGCTCTTTATTACCACATCTGAATCTTGCAATCATTTTTTATCATCTTCACTATATCTATTGCTCTCTAGATACATTTGCAATTCACTTTCTATAATATGTTCATATTTTGCGTTGTACCTAGACTCTTTCACTCATATTCATCTTTTTTGCTTTTGTATCTCTTTCCATAATTTTGTGTCATGTCTCTCTTTCAATTTCTTGGCTAGCATAACATTTTTTCTTTCATGCATTCTTGTAAGATTTTACATTCGTGTCTTCTGTCTCATTCTTTCTTCATACTTTATTGCTCTTTTTCCTATTTCTACTCTTAACTTATCTTTTTTTGACGTCTTCTACCCCAATTATGCTGGAGTTTCTCTGTTTAAACCTAGCATCCATCTCCAATATTTTACATGTATTGCTTCTAATTTGTCTTATTCCTTTTATCTCTTTATTTTTGACCCATCATACTCCTAACTAAAATATCAAACATAAGTCTTTTTATTCTTATACACTCAAATTTTCTTTTACCTATTCCCTAAACTTGTCCTACTACTTTATTTACTTTTAGAACCATATCTTTAATATGCTCGCTCTCGCTGTTATTCGTTCAAAAAACGTTTAAAAGATTTTACTTTAGTAATACCTTGCCCATTTCATTTCCAGTTCTCTACTTTTTTTTCTTATCTCTCTTTCTGAACATCATTATTTTTTGTTTATTCTACATAAATTTCCTTTTTTTTTTTCAAAATTATTTATTTTCTTTGCTTCTTTTGCCAGTAATACCATGTCATCGGCATATGCTAGTGACCACTTTTTTTCTCTACCAACTACTACCCTCCCAGCTTGAGCCAACTTCAATTTTTTTCTACATCTGATATGTAGGATACAAACAAAGTGGAACTCAATCGACAGTTCTGTCTTACTCCTTTTGTTGTCTAAAATCTTTCACTCATTTTTTCGTTAACCCACACCCTGCTTACTGACTTCTCATACACTTTGTCCATACTTCCTATCAGGTGCTTGTTAATTCCTTTTTCTCTAATACACAGTTTCTCTTTATTCACACTAGCAAAGGCAAATTTAGAAACGTTTTAACAATGCACAAATGTTATTTGCAATTTTTATTTAATTTTACAAGATTTCGGTTGGTAATACTGCGCATGATGGCCTCTGCTTTAGTCTCCTCTACGCTGTCAATACGTTCTGTCGTGCTTTATATCGGTACTCTTCTAATTCATACAAAATGTGCATTAAACTATCGCGGAGAAGTGCAAAAAAACTTGTGAATAGTGCCTTAATAGTGTTTTGAATGTTATAAGCAGCCACCGAATTGACGCCGACTTAATAAATGTAAGTGAATATTATTGAAAGTTCATTGACCTTTGAGAAATAATTAATTAAATTATTTTATTTAATTTGATTGTAATAGTTTTGAAATAGGATACAATTATTAACTATTTATTAAGAATAAATTCATATGAAATAACATTGCATTACTACACTTTTTTTCAATTCTATTTATCATAAAATGTTGACAATATCTATCAAATCAGCTCGAAATAAATTCATGGTATTCTGATCGTTAACACATATTACATTAAGGACTATATTCGCATACTATTGCAATGTCATTCTCTTATCGGACGTAAAGAAGTTTTGTTTTCAGTCGTTTCAAATGCGCAATACAATTCGCATATTTTGCATGCATTGACATCTAATTAATATATTAAATAGTGTCGGATTTTTATTAAAATATGTAATTAGTGATGTACTTTAAGTGAAGTGAAATTTATTATAAAAATTGTGGAAATGGAGTTTTGTATATCGGAATAATTTTCTACATATTTTTTTTGAAATTTTGGGACTGTTACTTTGAAAATTATAGTCATAGTCTGCTATAATGTAAAGCAATGATAGACAAATAACAATTAAGTACTTTTTAATGGAATCAAGTATGCTGCATTCAAATTTTCAAACCGAAACTCAATATTTCTAATAATTACTGCGCAAACTTGAATTAGTTTGAGGCGATTAGGTCTTAGGTTATTTGTATGGGTCGCATTTTGTGGTCATCTTGAGGTTACACATTCCTCTATCCTAAAACTATGAGTTCCAAAATAATGACGCGTTTAACTATTTAGTCAATTCAATTGAAGATACGACACGACACAAGATACGCTTGATACAGTCATGCTGTCAAAATGCAGTAAAGTGTTTTGAAGCTTATTTCTATAAATATCTCAAAAAGTTAGATTAAAAGTTGAAACATGAAAGTTGTGTATAATTTTATTATTTCGATAAAGTTTAAATAAAGTTTTTGGATATTTTGACAATCAAGCTGTCAAAATGCATCAAACCTTGTTTTGAAGCTTATTTCTTTAAGTATCTCGAAAATTGTAAAAGTTAGATTAAAAGTTAAAACACAAAAGTTGTGCATAATTTTATTATTTCAATAACTTTTAAATAAAGTTTTTAAATATTTCGACAACTAAGCGGTCAAAGTACAATAAACTTTGTTTTTGAGCTTATTTCTATAAATATCTCGAAAATTACAAAAGTTAGATTAAAAGTTGAATCATAAAAGTTGTGCATAATATTATTATTTTGATAAAGTTTAAACAAAAATTGTAAAAATTCTGACACTTAAGATGTCAAAATGCAGTAAACGTTTTGTCAGCTTAATAACTACTAGTTAGAGCATAGATGTAGCAATTTACAACTTATTTTGAGTTTTTGTTTTCGAGTTATGAATATCTCAATGATTTTAAATGGAAATTAATAAACATTAGTTTTACTTTTACTAATTGTAGCAACTTACAATTTTGTCAGCTTAATAACAACTAGTTTGAGCATACTTATAGCAAATTATAACTCAATTTGAGTTTCTGTTTTTGAGTTACGAATAAATCTCAAAAAATTTGAATTAATTGATTGAAATTATTAAATATTAGTAACTTCTACCAATTGTAGCAACTTGCAATTTTGTCAGCTTAATAACAACTAGTTTGAGCATACTTATAGCAAATTATAACTCAATTTGAGTTTGTGTTTTTGAGTTATGAATAAATCTCATTGAATTTAAATCAATTGATGGACATTTTTAAATATTAGTAACATCTACTAATTGTAGTAACTTGCAATTTTGCCAACCTAATAACAACTAGTTTGAGCATCTTTGTAGCAATTTACAACTCAATTTGAGTTTTTGTTATTGAGTTATGAATAAATCTCAATAATTTTAAATGGAAATTAATAAATATTGTAACTTTTACTAATAGTAGTAACTTGCAATTTTGACAACCTAATAACAACTAGTTTGTGCATACTTGTAGCAACTTATAACTCAATGTGAGTTCCTGTTTTTGAGTTATGAGTTAATTTTAATAATTTTAAATCCATTGATGGAAATTGTTAAAAATTAGTAACTTTTACTAACTGTAGCCACATGCAATTTTGACAACTTAATAAAAACTAGTTTGAGCAGACTTTTAGCAAATTACAACTCAGTTTGAGTTCTTGTTTTTGAGTTATGAATAAATTTCAATGATTTTAAATGTTAATTATTAAATAATAGTAACTTTTACAAATTGTAGCAGCTTGCAGTTTTTATAACTTAATTACAACTAGTTTGAGCATACTTGTAGCAAATTACAACTCAATTTGAGTTCTTGTTTTTGAGTTATGATTAAATCTTAATGAATTTAAATCAATTGATTGAAATAATAAAATATTAGTAAATTCTACCAATTGTAGCAACTTTCAGTTTGGACAACTTAATAACAACTAGTTTAAGCTTACTTGTAACAAATTAGAACTCAATTTGAGTTTTTGTTTTTGAGTTATGAATAAATCTCAATAATTTTAAATCAATTGATAAAAATTAATAAAAATTAGTAACTTTTATTAATTGTAGCAACTTGCAATTTTGAAAACTTAATAACAACTAGTTTGAGCATACTTGTAGCAAATTACAACTCAATTTGAGTTTTTGTTTTTGATTGAATTTATTAAATATTAGTTACTTCTACCAATTGTAGCAACTTGCAATTTTGACTACCTAATAACAACTAGTTTGAGCAGTCTTGTAGCAAATTACAACTCAATTTGGTTTTTGTTTTTGAGTTATGAATAAATCTTAATAATTTAAAATTAATTGATGGAAATTAATAAATATTAGTAACTTCTACCAATTGTAGCAACTTGCGTTTTTGGCAACTTAATAACAACTAGGTTGAGCATATTTGTAGCAAATTATAACTCAATTTGAGTTCTTGTTTTTGAGTTATGAATAAATTACACTGATTTTAAATCAAATGATAGAAATTATTAATTATTAGTAACTTTTACTTATTGTAGCAACTTGCAATTTTGACATTTTAATAACAACTAGTTTGAGCATACTTGTAGCAAATTACAACTCAGTTTGAAATCTTGTTTTTGAGTTATGAATAAATCCTAATAATTTAAAATTAATTGATGGAAATTAATAAATATTAATAACTTCTACCAATTGTAGCAACTTGCAATTTTGACAACTTACTAACAACCAGTTTGAGCATACTTGTAGCAAATTGCAACTCAATTTGAGTTTTTATTTTTGAGTTATGAAATTGCGATTTTAAATCAATTGATGGAAATTATTAAATATTAGTAACTTTTACTAATTGTAGCAACTTGTATTTTTGACAACTTATTAACAACTTGTTTGAGCATACTTGTAGCAAATTGCAACTCAATTTGAGTTTTGTTTTTGAGTTATGAATAAATTAAAATAATTTTAAATCAATTCTTGAAAATTATAAAATATTGTAACTTTTACTAATTGTAGCAACTTGCAATTTAGGCAACCTAATAACAACTAGTTTGAGCATATTTGTAGCAAATTGCAACTTAATTTGATTTCTTGTTTTTAAGTTATGAATAAATCTCATTAATTTTAAATGGAAATTATTAAATATTAGTAACTTTTACTAATTGTAGCAACTTGTAATTTTGTCAACTTATTAACAACTAGTTTGAGCATACTTGTAGCAAATTATAACTCAATTTGAGTTTTTGTTTTGAGTTCTGTTAATTTCAATCATTTTAAATCAATTGATGGAGTTTATTAAATATTAGTAACTTTTACTTATTGTAGCAACTTGCAATTTTGACATTTTAATAACAACTAGTTTGAGCATACTTGTAGCAAATTACAACTGAGTTTGAGTTCTTGTTTTTGAGTTATGAATAAATCCTAATAATTTTAAATTAATTGATGGTTATTATTAAAAATTAGTAACTTTTACTAATTGTAGCAACTTACGTATTTGAAAACCTAATAACAACTAGTTTGAGCATACTTGTAGCAATTTTTAACTTAATTTGATTTTCTGTTTTTGAGTTACGAATAAATCTTAATAATTTTAAATTAATTGATGGAAATTATTAAATATTAGTAACTTTTACAAATTGTAGCAACTTGCTATTTTGACAACTTAATAACAACTAGATTGAGTCTACTTGTAGCAAATAACAACTCAATTTGAGTTTTTGTTTCTGAGTTATAAATAAATTTTAATTTTTTTAAATGAATTGATGGAAATTTTTAAATAATAGTAACTTTTAATTTTTGTAGCAACTTGCAATTTTGACAACTTAATAACAACTAGTTTAAACATACTTGTAGCAAATTACAACTCAATTTGAGTTTTTGTTTTTGAGTAAATCTCAATAATTTTTAATCAATTGATGGAAATTATTAAGTTTTAGTAACTTCTGCCAATTGTAGCAACATGCAATTTTGTCAGCTTATTAGCATCTAGTTGGAGCATACTTCTAGCAAATTACAACTCAATTTGAGTTTCTGTTTTTGAGTTATGAATAAATCTCAAAAAATTTGAATTAGTTGATTGAAATTATTAAATATTAGTAACTTCTACCAATTGTAGCAACTTGCAATTTTGTCAGCTTAATAACAACTAATTTGAGCATACTTGTACCAAATTACAACTCAATTTGAGTTCTTGTTTTTGAGTTATGAATAAATCTCAATCATTTTAAATGGTAATTATTAAATATTGTAACTTTTACTAATTGTAGCAACTTGCAATTTTGCCAACCTAATAACAACTAGTTTGAGCATACTTGTAGCAAATTACAACTCAATTTAAGTTTTTGTTTTTGAGTTACGAATAAATCTCAAAAAATTTGAATTAATTGATTGAAATTATTAAATATTAGTAACTTCTACTAATTGTAGCAACTTACAATTTTTACAACTTAATAACAACTAGTTTGAGCAGACTGGCGGCAAATTACAACTCAATTTGAGTTCTTATTTTTGAGTTATGAATAAAACTCAATGATTTTATATCATTTTATGGAAAGTATTGAATATTATTAACTTCTACTAATTGTAGCAACTTGAAATTTTGACAACTTAATAACAACTAGTTTGAGCATACTTGTAGCACATTACAACTTAATTTGAGTTTTTGAGTTATGAATAAATCTTAAATTTTTTAAATGAATTATTGAATTTTTTTAAATATTAGTAACTTTTACTAAAAGTAGCAACTTGCAATTTTGACTACTTATTAACTACTAGTTTGAGCATATTTGTAGCGAATTACAACTCGATTTGAGTTTTTGTTTTTGAGTTATGAATAAATCTTAATAATTTTAAATCAATTGATGGAAATTATTAAATATTAGTAACTTTTACTAAATGTAGCTACTTGCAATTTTGACAACCTAATAACAACTGGTTTGAGCATACTTGTAACAATTTACAACTCGGTTTGAGTTTTTGTTTTTGAGTTATGAATAAATCTTAAAAATTTCAATTCAATTGATGAAAATTATTAAATTTTAGTAACTTTTACTAAATGTAGCTACTTGCAATTTTGACAACCTAATAACAACTGGTTTGAGCATACTTGTAACAATTTACAACTTGGTTTGAGTTTTTGTTTTTGAGTTATGAATAAATCTTAAAATTTTTAATTCAATTGATGAAAATTATTAAATTTTAGTAACTTTTACTAAATGTAGCTACTTGCAATTTTGACAACCTAATAACAACTGGTTTGAGCATACTTGTAACAATTTACAACTCGGTTTGAGTTTTTGTTTTTGAGTTATGAATAAATCTTAAAAATTTCAATTCAATTGATGAAAATTATTAAATTTTAGTAACTTTTACTAAATGTAGCTACTTGCAATTTTGACAACCTAATAACAACTGGTTTGAGCATACTTGTAACAATTTACAACTTGGTTTGAGTTTTTGTTTTTGTGTTATGAATAAATCTTAAAATTTTTAATTCAATTGATGAAAATTATTAAATTTTAGTAACTTTTACTAAATGTAGCTACTTGCAATTTTGACAACCTAATAACAACTGGTTTGAGCATACTTGTAACAATTTACAACTCGGTTTGAGTTTTTGTTTTTGAGTTATGAATAAATCTTAAAAATTTCAATTCAATTGATGAAAATTATTAAATTTTAGTAACTTTTACTAAATGTAGCTACTTGCAATTTTGACAACCTAATAACAACTAGTTTGAGCATACTTGCAGCAATTTACAACTCGATTTGAGTTTTTGTTTTTGAGTTATGAATAAATCTTAATAATTTTAAATCAATGGATGGAAATTATTAAATATTTGTAACTTTTACCAATTGTAGCAACTTTAAATTTTGACAATCTAATAACAACTAGTTTGAGTATATTTGTAGCAAATAACAACTTAATTTGAGTTTTTGTTTTTGAGTTATAAATAAATCTTAATAATTTTAAATCAATTGATGGAAATTATTAAATATTAGTAACTTTTACTAAATGTAGCTACTTACAATTTTGACAACCTAATAACAACTAGTTTGAGCATTCTTGTAGCAATTTACAACTCGATTTGAGTTTTTGTTTTTGAGTTATGAATAAATCTTAATAATTTTAAATCAATTGATGGAATTTATTAAATATTAGTAACTTTTACTAAATGTAGCTACTTGCAATTTTGACAACCTAATAACAACTGGTTTGAGCATACTTGTAACAATTTACAATTCGGTTTGAGTTTTTGTTTTTGAGTTATGAATAAATCTTAAAAATTTCAATTCAATTGATGAAAATTATTAAATTTTAGTAACTTTTACTAAATGTAGCTACTTGCAATTTTGACAACCTAATAACAACTAGTTTGAGCATTCTTGTAGCAATTTACAACTCGATTTGAGTTTTTGTTTTTGAGTTATGAATAAATCTCAATAATTTTAAATCAATTGATAAAAATTAGTAACTTTTATTAATTGTAGCAACTTGCAATTTTTAAAACTTAATAACAACTAGTTTGAGCATACTTGTAGCAAATTACAACTAAATTTGAGTTCTTGTTTTTGAGTAATGAATGAATCTCGATACTTTTAAATCAATTGATGGAATTTATTAAGTATTAGTAACTTGTACCAATTGTAGCTACATGCAATTTTGGTAACCTAATAACAACTAGTTTGAGCATACTTGTAGCTAATTATAACTCAATTTGAGTTCCTGTTTTTGAGTTATGAATAAATCTCAAAATTTTCAAATTAATTGATGGAAATTATGAAATATTAGTAACTCATACTAATTGTAGCAACTTGCAATTTTGACTACATAATAACAACTAGTTTGAGCAGATTTGTGGCAAATTACAACTCAATTTGAGTTTTTGTTTTTGAGTTATGATTAAAATTCAATAATTTTTAATCATTTGATGGAAATGAATAAATGTTAGTAACTTTTACTAATTGTAGCAACTTGCAATTTTGACAACCTAATAACAACTAATTTGGGCATACGTGTAGCAAATTACAACTCAATTTGATTTCTTGTTTTTGAGTTATGAATAAATCTCAATAATTTTAAATGGAAATTAGTAAATATTGTAACTTTTACAAGTTGTAGCAACTTGCTATTTTGACAACTTAATAACAACTAGTTTGAGCTTATTTGTAACAAATTTCAACTCAATATGAGTTTCTGTTTTTGAGTTATGAATAAATCTCAATAATTTCAAATTAATTGATGGAAATTATTAAAAATTAGTAACTTTTACCAATTGTAGCAACTTGCAAATTTGACAACCTAGTAACAACTAGTTTGAGCATACTTGTAGCAAATTACAACTTAATTTGAGTTCGTGTTTTTGAGTTTTGAATTAATCTCAATAATTTTAAATGGAAATTATTAAATATTGTAACTTTTGCAAATTGTAGCAAATTGCATTTTAGACAATTTAATAACAATTAGTTTGAGCATATTTGTAGCAATTTACAACTCAATTTGAGTTTTTATTTTTGAGTTGTGATATAATCTTAATGATTTTAAATCAATTAATGGAAATTTTTAAATATTAGTAACTTTTACCAATTGTAGCAACTTGCAATTTTGACAACTCAATAACAACTAATTTGAGCATACTTATAGCAAATTCAATTTGATTTCTTGTTTTTGAGTTATGAATAAATCGCAATAATTTTAAATCAATTGATGAAAATTATTAAAAATTAGTAACTTTTATTAATTTTAGCAACTTACATATTTAATAATTTAATAACAGTTAGTTTGTGCATACGTTTGGCAAATTACAACTCAATTTGAGTTTTTGTTTTTGAGTTATGAGTAAATTCTAATCATTTCAAATCAATTGATGGATATTATTAAAAATAAGTAACTTTTACTATTTGTAGCAACTTGCAATTTTGACAACTTAATAATCATTAGTTTGAGCATACTTGCAGCAACTTTTATAACTCAATTTGAGTATATGTTTTTAAGTTATGAATAAATCTTAATAATTTTAAATAGAATTTATTAAATATTAGTAAATTTTACTATTTGTAGCAATTTGCAATTTTGTCAACCTATTAACAGTTAGTTTTTGCATACTTGTAGCAATTTACAACTCAATTTGAGATCTTGTTTTTGAGTTATGATTAAATTTCAATATTTTTAAATCAATTGATGGAAATTATTAAATATTAATAACTTTTACTAATTGTAGCAACTTGCTATTTTGTCAACTTAATAGTAACTAGTTTAAGCATACTTGTAGCAAATTACAACTCAATTTGAGTTTTTGTTTTTGAGTTATGAAGAAATCTCAATGATTTTAAATCAATTGACGGAAATTATTAAAAATTAGTATCTTTTACTAATTGTAGCAACTTACAATTTTGACAACCTAGTAGCAACTAGTTTGAAAATACTTGTAGCAATTTCCAACTCAATTTGAGTTTTTGTTTTTGAGTTATGAATAAATCTCAATAATTTTAAATCAATTTATGGAAATTATTATTCTACTAGTTGTAGCAACTTGCACTTTTGACAACTTATTAACAACTAGTTTCAGCATACTTGTAGCAAATTAAAACTCAATTTGAGTTTCTGTTTTTGAGTTACGAATAAATCTTAAAAAATTTGAATTACTTGATTGAAATTATTAAATATTAGTAACTTTTACCAATTGTTGCAACTTGCAATTTTGTCAGCTTAATAACAACTAGTTTGAGCATACTTGTAGCAAATTTCAACTCAATTTATGTTTTTGTTTTTGAGTTATGAGTAAATTTTAATTATTTTAATTCAATTTATGGAAATTATTAAAAATTAGTAACTTCTACTAATTGTAGCAACTTGCAATTTTGACAACTTAATAAAAAATAGCTACGCCACTGTATGATAAGTCTTGTATTTTTAATTTGATAATAAACTACTCTGTTCAGTTATATTTGCATGCTTTTACTATTTATTTATGTAAGAAATCTTGCGTTACGAAGCTATAAGTGAACTCTTAATGTGTGGGAATATGTAAATCTAAATAAAGCAAAAGCTCATTCCATTCATATTGATTCTAAAAATAATACGGTCTGGACTTGATAAGAAGTGATAAAGAGATAAGCAGCAGCATATAAGCAATAAAATTCGTTGAGTTAACGCCGTTCTTGTAAGATTCCTCAAAGAATCTACACATATCGCTATATTATTCTTTTATATTTTATGATTTCAAATTATATTGCTGCATGTAAACATATACTATCATTTAAGTTGAAAATAATTAGCTTTGCGCTTAATTATTAAGTTTATTAATAAAAAATTTATATTACATAATTTTTTCCCGCAATAAATAATCATTTCATTCATAAATCCAGTGTGTCGACTGGTGGCGCCACCAATTTGCCCTTTCCTGAACTAAAACCTTCACCAGTTCTCCCACAGATGCCGCCACGTTCATCAAAAATAACAATTCGCCCGCTCCATATCGACTCGGCGCACCACCGACTAATTTAAACCCCCTCGTTATTTAGATAGGCATCAGGTTCACATAAAAAATAATGTATTATCTTGTTTTAATTAATTCAGACATGTAATTAAGAACATGTCTAATGTAAATTAAATTTGATTTTGCTTTACAAAATTAAATAAATTGGTAAAAGTATTTTAGAATGCTAAAAATCTATTTAGAATGCAATCAGTTTGAAAGGTACTAATATGAAAGCAACATTTGATGCGGTAATTGACTCGCTGTGTGGTGGGAATGGAATTGAATATGGATTGATAACCTAAGGGATGAAAAGAAAAATAAACTGAATAAACATGGGTTGTAGCATAGCCAAGCAATATGCATACGCAGTTTTTTGTAATTTATTTGTAAACAACTTAATAGAGAAGCATGTATCATATTGTTACTTATCGCCCATTGTCTGCCCACCAATTTTATCCAAACAAAAGCATGTAATAAATTAATTGAGATATAATAATGTTGTAAATATATTAACTAAAGAGATTGTTTATTCATATTTTGTAATGAACTTGTAAACTCATGTTTTTCAAATCAAACTATTTTATAGCAGATTTAGTCTGAGCTCTTAAATACACAAATGACAGCAAGTCTCTGCAAATATAATTAAAGATTCTTTTTAAAAATATAGTTTAAGTTTATTTAGTACTATTTACATGTGTTTAGAATGTAAAAGAGGTTTGCTTCTATATGCACTGAAGTCGCTTGAGACACTTTGTGCGGAAAATTAGCTTAACAAAATTCTAATCAAATGGCAAACTAATTTTGACTAAGTATTTCAATTTTAAATGAAATAGGAAAGAAATACGTTTAAGAATGAATATAACAGGCTAAGAAGGTACTCAATTTTAGCAATGAAATATAAAATGAACAAAAACCCGGCTATAAAATGCAAAAATTAGTCAAAAAGTACAAAAAGTTGGTCAACCAGTTCTAAATTTTTTCAACAGAACGTAACAATTATTTAAAAATAACAAATATGTGTTTGTAAAATTAAAAATAGTCAAATTCGCTAACAAAATAAACACAAAATACAAAAATCCGGCCACAAATTGCAAAAATTAGTCAAAAAGTACAAAAAGTTGGTGAACAATTCCTAAATTTACTTAACAAAACGTAACAAATATTTAAAAAGAACGAAAATGTGATTGTAAAAACAAAAATAGTCAAATTTGCTTACAAAATAAACAAAAACTACAAAAATCCGGCCACAAAATGCAAAAATTAGCCAAATAGTACAAAAAGTTCTTTAAAAATACCAAATTTTTTCAAGAATACTTAACAATTATTCAAAAAGAACAAAAATGTGACTAAAAAACCAAAAATAGTTAAATCCGCTTACAAAGTAAACAAAAAATACAAAAATCCGGCCACAAAATGCAAAAATTAGTCAAAAGTACAACAAATGGTCAAAAAGCATCAAATTGCTTTAACAATACGTAACAATTATTCAAAAATAACGAAAATGTGACTGTAACACCAAAAATAGTCAAATCCGCTTACAAAATAAACAAAAAATACAAAAATCTGGCCACAAAATGCAAAAATAGTCAAAAAGTACAAAAAATTGGTCAAAAACTACCAAGTTTTGTCAACAAAACGTAACAATTATTTAAAAAGATCTAAAATGTGACTGTATAACCAAAAATAGTCAAATTTGCTTACAAAATAAACAAAAAATATAAAATTCCGGCCACGAAAAGCATGAATTAGTCAAAAAGTCCAAAAATTTGATCAATTAATCCTAAGTTTTTTTAACAAAACATAACAATTATTAAAAAAAACTAAGGTATGACTGTAAAACTAAAATTAGTAAAATCTGCTTGAAAAATAAACAAAAAAACACAAAAATCCGGCCATAGAATGCAAAAATTAGTCAAAAAGTACAAAAAGTTGGTCAAAAACACCAAATTTTCTCAACACAACGTAACAATTATTTAAAATAAACTAAAATGTGACTGTAAAATCAAAAGTAGTCAAATCCGCTAAGAAAATATACAAAAAAAAAAAACAAAAATCCAGCCAAAATGCAAAAATTAGTCAAAAAGTACAAGAAAATGGTTAAAAAAACAGCAAATTTTACTAACAAAACGTACCAATTATTTAAAAACGACAAAAATGTAACTGTTAAACCAAAAATAGTCAAATCTGCTTACAAAATAAACTAAAAATACAAAAATTTGGTCATAAAATTCAAAAATGGGTAAAAAAAACACAATAAGTTGGTCAAAACATACCAAATTTACTCAACTAAACATAACAATTGTTTAATAAGAACTAAAATGTGACTGAAAAACTAAAAATAGTCAAATCTGCTTACAAAATAAACGAAAAATACAAAAATCTTGCCATAAAATGTAATAATTATTAAAAAGTACAAATAGTTGGTCAAAAAATACCAAATTTACTCAACAAAGCCTAAAAATGATTAAAAAAAGCAAAAAAAATACTGTAAAATTAAAAATAGTTAAATTTGCTTTTAAAATAAACAAAAAATACAAAATTAGTCAAAAAGTACAAAAAGTTAGTAAAAAATATCAAATTTTTCAACAAAACGTAACAATTATTTTAAATGAACTAAAATATTACTGTAAAACCAAAAATAGTCAAATCCGCTTACAAAATCAACTAAAAATTCAAAAATCCGGCCACAAAATTCAAAATTTAGTCAAAAAATTGGTTCGAACATACCAAATTTACTCAATAAAACGTAATAATCATTAAAAAAACTACAATGTGACTATAAAATCAAAAATAGTCAAATTTGCTTACAAAATAAACAAGTAATACAAAAATCCGGCCAGAAAATGCAAATATTATTCAAAAAGTACTAAAAGTTGGTCAAAAAACACCAAATTTTCTCAACAAAACGTAACAATTATTTAAAAAGAACTAAAATATGACTGTAAAACCAAAAATCTGCTTACAAAATAAACAAAAAATACAAAAATCCGGCCAGAAAAAGCAAAAATTAGTCAAAAAGTTGGTCAAAACATACCAAATTTACTCAATAAAACGTAA
Source organism: Tachinus rufipes (assembly GCA_963932245.1). Lineage (NCBI taxonomy): Eukaryota > Metazoa > Arthropoda > Insecta > Coleoptera > Staphylinidae > Tachinus > Tachinus rufipes. The sequence continues at coordinate 98,295,581 of OZ010747.1, read as the reverse complement.
TAATTATTAATAAAAAACTACAATGTGACTGTAAAAACAAAAATTGACAAATTCGCTTACAAAATGAACAAACATTACAAAAATTTGGCCACAAAAAGCAAAAAGTAGTCAAAAAATTGGTCAAAACAAACCAAATTTACTCAATAAAACGTATTAATTATTTAAAGAAAACCAAAATGTGACTATAAAATCAAAAATAGTCAAATTTGCTTACAAAATAAACAAAAAATACAAAAATCCGGCCACAAAATACAAAAATTAATCAAAAAGTACAAAAAGTTGGTGAACAATTCTTAAATTAACTTACAAAATAAACACTAAATACAAAAACCCGGTCACAAAATGCAAAAATTAGTCAAAAAGTTTTTTAAAAAATACCAATTTTTTCAAGAAAACGTAACAATTATTCAAAAAGAACAAAAATGTGACTATAAAACTAAAAATAGTTAAATCCGCTTACAAAGTAAACAAAAATTACAAAAATCCGGCTACAAAATGCACAGAATTAGTCAAAAAGTACAAAAAGTTGGTCAAAAAACACCAATTTTTTTCAATAAAACGTCATAATTATTTAAAAAGAACTAAATTGTGACTATAAAATCAAAAATAGTCAAATCCGCTTACAAAATAAACAAAAAATACAAAAATCTGTCTACAAAAAGCAAAATTTATTTAAAAAGTACAAAAGTTGATCAAAAATATAATATTTTTTTTTTAAACTTCATAATTAATTAAAAATAACAAAAAAGTGACTGTAAAACCAAAATTAGTCAAATTCGCTTACAAAATGAACAAAATTTACAAAAATTGGCTACAAAAATCAAAAATTAGTTAAAAAATTGGTCAAAACAGACCAAATTTACTCAATAAAACGTAATAAATACTTAAAGAATATTAAAATGTTACTATAAAATCAAAAATAGTCAAATTTGCTTACAAAATAAACAAGAAATACAAAAATCCGGCCAGAAAATGCAAAAATTATTCAAAAAGTACAAAAAGTTGGTCAAAAAATACCAAATTTTTTCAACAAAACGTAACAATTATTTAAAAGGAACTAAAATGTGACTATAACACCAAAAATAATTAAATTCGCTTACAAAATAAACAAAAAATCAGGCCACAGACTCATTTTGTCTACTCTTAGTCGTTGTATTTCTTGAAAGACGTTGTGAATCATATAATGATCTAATGCCCAAGTAATAGATTTTTGTTTTATTTATTTGCTTTTTTCTCGAGTCTGGCTATTTGGTTTTGCTTGTAACGACGTTCCGAATCTTTTCAATCTATTCCAAGTTTTGATCTAGTTATTTTCCGTTATCTTCTGCAATAAAATGTATACTAAAAACTGATTCATTTATCATAAACTGCTCAAACACAGGATTTGTTGCATAATTCATCATAAATTGCTCAAAAAGACTATTTTTGCATAAAATTTGCACAAAAACTGATTAACTTTATGAAATTTGTTGTAAAATCTGCAAAAAGTATTTTTTTGTATTAAATTTCCGCAAAAAACAGGTTTTTGAATGAAATTTGCACAAAAAATCGATTTACTTTATGGAATTTAGTATATATCGCCCAAAATAAAACATATTTTGTATAAAATTTGCACAAAAAATGATTTATTTTATGAAATTCATTATAAATTGCGCAAAAAGAACTTTTTTTAATGAAATTTGCAGTAAAAAACGATTTACTCTAAGGAATTTGATATAGATTGCGCAAAAAAACTATTTTTTGCACAAAAAAACGATTTATTTTATGAAATTTATAAAAAATCGCACAAAAAGACTATTTGTTGCATAAAATTTTCGCAAAAAAACAATTTTTAAAATTGTTCAAAAAAACGATTTGTTCATGGAATTCAGTATAGATTGCACAAAAAAAACATTTTTTGCATAAAATTTGCACAAAAACTGATTAACTTTATGAAATTTTTGCAAAAACACAGTTTTTTGAATGACATATGTACAAAAAAACGATTTATTTTATGGAATTTAGTATTTTTGCACAAAAAACGGTTTATTTTATGAAATTTACTATAAATTGTGCAAAAAGAAGATTTTGTTAAATGAAATTTGTAGAAAAAGACCGATTTACTTTATGGAATTTAGTATAGATTGCGCAAAAAAACCATTTCTTGCATAAAATGCGCAAAAAGTCAATTCTTGCATGAGATTTCTGCAATAAAAATAATTTTTTGTATGAAATTTGCACACTAAACCGATTTACTTTAGGGAATTTAGTTTAGATTGCGCAAAAAAGACATTTTTTGCATAAAATTTGCACACCAAAACGATTTATTTTATAAAATTCATTAAAAATTGCGCAAATGGAACTTTTTTTTAATAAAATTTGCAAAAAAAAGCGATTTACTTCATGGAATTTGATATAGATTGCGCAACAAAACTATTTGTTACATAAAATGTGCTCAAAAACTGATTAACTTTATGAAATTTATTGTAAAATGTCAATTCTTGCATGATTTTTTGCAAAAAAACTGTTTTATGAATGAAATTTGCACAAAAAACCGATTTATTTCATGGAATTTAGTATAGATTGCACAAAAAACTATTTTTTGTATAAAATTTGCACAAAAAAACGATTTAGCTTATTTGTTGCATGGAAGCTTGCACAAAAAACTGATCTTATGAACTTCATCATAAATTTGCACAAAAAACGATTTAGCTCATGAAATTCATCATTAACTGCCCAAAATACTGTTTTTGAATGAAATTTGTACAAAAAAACGATGAAATCAATGAAGAAATTTACCATAAACTGCGCAGAAATCTAGTCGTGCATTAAATTTTCACAAAAAATTTTTGGTTAATGAATTTTGTCATTAATTGCCGAACAAGTTATTTGTTGATTTTACAAAATTCATAATAAATTGCAAAAAAATTATTAGCATAAAAAACCGATTTATTTTATGGAACTGCTCAAAAAACTATTTTTTTAATGAAATTTGTACAAAAAAACGATTTATTTTGTGGAATGTATTTCAAATTGTGCAGTCGTTGCATCAAATATGCACAAAAAACTATTTTCTTATGAAATTCATCATAAAGCGCTAAAAATAAAACATTTGTTACATGAATTTATTATAAATTGCGCAAAAAACTATTGGTAAATTGAAATTTGCAGAAAATACGAATGGAATTTATTTATTTATTTACATTTTTGCATAAAATTTGCACAAAAAACGATTTATTTTATGAAATTCATCATAAACTGCTCAAAAAATTTATTTGTTGAATGAAATTTGCACATAAATTGATTTACATTTAATGAAATTTGGACATTCTAACATGGAATTTAGTATAGACCGCGCCAAAAAATCTATTTTTTGCTTAAAATTTGCACACAAAAAAACGACTTATATAGATTGCACAAAAAAAAACATTTTTTGCTTACAAAAACCATTTCTTGCATAAAATTTTGCACAAAAACTAATTAACTTTATGAAATTTATCATAAAATGCGCAAAAAGTTTTTTGAATAAAATTTGAACAAAAAATCGTAAAACACGCGTCAAGTCAATACTTGCATGAAATTTACAAAAAAAAATTGTTTATTTTATGGAATTTAGTATAGACCGCTCAAAAACATCATTTTTTACATACAAATTTTATTTTTTACAAAAAACGATTTATTTTATGAAATTTGAAGAAAAAACCGATTTACATCATGGAACTTAGTATAGACCGCACAAAAAAACATTTCTTCGCACTAAAAAAAAACGATTCATCTTTTAAAATTTATCTTAAACTGCGCAAAAAAACTATTTCTTGAATGAAATTTGCTTAAAAATTGATTTACTTTATGAAATTTATCATAAATCATGGAAAAAGTTATTTGTTGCATGAAAGTTTTGTACAAAAAACTAATTGATCTTATGTAATTCAATTCATTATAAATTGTCAAAAATAAATATTTTTTGCAAGAATTTATTAAAAATTGCGTAAAAAACTATTGGTTGATTAAAATTTGCACAAAAAAATGATTTACATAATAGAATTTAGTATAGATTGCACAAAAAATACATTTTTTGCATGAAATTTGTACAAAAAACAGTTTTTTGTACGAAATTTGCACAAAAAACGATTTATTTTATGAAATTTATCATAAACTGCGCAAAAACAATATTTGCTAAATGAAATTTGCACAAAAATTGATTTAATTTATAAAATTTATCATAAATTGCAGAAAAAGTTATTTGTATGAAAGTTTGCCAAAAAAAAAAAACGATTGATTTTACTAAATTCATCATAAATCCTCAAAAACATTTGTTACATTAATTTATTATAAATTGCACAAAAAAACTATTAGTAGAATGAATTTAGCACAAAAACCCGATTTACTTTATGGAATTTAGTATAGATCGTGCAAAAAAATCATTCATAATTTGAATTTTATCGTAAATTGCACAAAAAAACTATTGGTTGGATAAGTTTTTTATAGAACTTATCATAAACTATTTTTTATGAATTTTATACAAAACAGCGATTTATTTTGTGGATTGTACTTTAAATTGCGTAATTGTTGCATAAAATTTGCTCAAAAAACCTATTTTCTTATGAAATTCATCATAAAGCGCTAAAAATAAAACATTTGTTTCATGAATTTATTATAAATTCATTCATTCAGTCATTTTTTGCTTTAAATTTCTGCTAAAAAACAGTTTTTTGAATGAAGTTTGCACAAAAAATTGATTTACTTTATGGAATTTAGTATATATTGTACAAAAAACCATTTCTTGCATAAAATTTGCACAAAATCTGATTAACTTTACGAAATTTATTGAAAAATGCGCATAAAGTCAATACTTGCTTAAAGTTTCTGCAAAAAAACAGTTTTTTTAACGAAATTTGCAAAAAAAAACGATTTTCTTTATGGAATTAATTATGGTATTATAAATTGCGCAAAAAACTATTGGTAGAATAAAATTTCACAAAAATCCAACTTACTTTATGGAATTTAATATAAACGGCACAAAATTAGATTTTTTGCATACAATTTGCACAAAAAACTGATTTATTTTATGAAATTCATAAATTGCGCAAAAAAACTATTGGTAGAATGAAATTTGCACAAAAAAACCGATTTACTTTTTCTCAAAAAAACCGATTTAGCTCATGAAATTCATCATAAACTGCGAAAAAGACTATTTGTTGTATGAAATTTGCACAAAAAACTGATTTACTTTATTCCATAAAATTGGATCGCACAAAAAAAAACATTTTTTACATAAAATTTGTACAAAAAACGATTTATCTTTTGAAATTATTTATAAACTGCGCAAAAAACATTTTTTTTTTTAATAAAATTTGTTTAAAAAAACGATAAAATCTTTGAAGAAATTTATTACAAACCGAAGCAGAAATCTAGTTGTTGCAATAAATTTGCACAAAAATAGATTTTTCTTATGAAATTTATCAAAAACCATGCAAAAAAATTTTGGTTAATGAAATTTGTCATAAATCATCATAAGTCATTTGTTGCAAAAAAGTTTGCAAAAATAACCGATTGATCTCACGAAATTTATCATAAATTGCAGAAAAAACATTTGTTGCGTGAATTTTATCATAACTTGCACAAAAAAACTATTGGTTGAATAAGTTCTGCACAAAAAACCGATTTATTTTATGGAATTTGTCATAAACTGCTCAAAGAAACTATTTTTTTAATTAATTTTGTACAAAAAAGCAATTTATTTTGTGGAATGTACTTTAAATTGCGTAGTTTTTAATGAATGAAATTTGTACAAAATTGATTTGCTTTATGAATTCATTATAAATCGTGGAAAAGTTATTTGTTTGTACAAAAAACCGATGATAAATTGTTACTGCATTAAGAAGGGTTTTTACACAATTTTGGATAAAACTTGTACAACTATTGCATTTAAATGAGTTTTATACGCGAATTATATTGATTTTTTTGAGATAAATGGTTTTTGTATGCAAATTTCTTGCGTCAAATAGGTTTCCATTGCAATTTTTGAATATATGTTGAACACAAATTGTGTTTTTCAGCAATTTTAGAAGAATTTTGTGTGATAAATATTGAGTTTACACGCGATTTATGATTAATTTTATTAGACAAATCTGTTTTTTGTGCAAATAAATGGTTTTTTGTGCAAATAAATAGTTTTTGGTGCGAATTTTGATACAGTTTGAGCAAACATTGATTTTTTTAATATAATTTTCTGGTGCCATATTTGATATATTTTGTACAACAATTGTACTTTTTAAATCCTTTTAGATGAAATGAGTTTTTTTGTGCCATTTGTAATGAATTTTGTGTAATAAATAATGAGTTTACACGCGATTTATGATTTGTTTTTTTAAGTTGTTCCAAAGATACTACATTTTTTTAACAAAATGTTACGTTTTAAAAAGAATAAAATGTGACTATAAAACCAAAAATAATCAAAATTTGCTGACAAAATAAACGAAAAAATTGTTAAAAAGCACAAAAAGTTGGTCAAAAAATATCAAATTGTTTCAACAAAACGTAACATTTATTTAAAAAGAATTAAAGTGTGACTATAAAACTAAATATAGTCAAATCCGCTTACAAAATATACAAAAGTCCGGCTACAAAATGCACAAATTACTCAAAGCGTACAAAAAGTTCGTCAAAACGTACCAAATTTATTCAACAAAACGTAACAATTATTTAAAAAGGACATAAATGTGACTGTTAAACCAAAAAAAGTTTGTATTTCTTGAAATACATGCAATAAAATGTGTACAAAAAACTGATTCATTTGTTATAAACTGCTCAAAAAAAGTGTTTGTTGCATAAATTTATCATAAATTGGTCAATAAGACTATTTGTTGCATAAAATTTGCACAAAAACTGATTAACTTTATCGTAAAATGCGCAAAAAGTCATTTCTTTTATGCAATTTTTTGCAAAAAACAGGTTTTTGAATGAAATTTGCACAAAAAAACGGTTTACTTTATAGAATTTAGTACATATAGATTGCGCAAATTTTTGCATAAAATTTGCACAAAAACTGGTTAACTTTATGAAATTTATCGTAAAATGCGCAAAAAATCAGTTCTTGCATGAAATTTCCGCAAAAAAACAGTTTTTTGAATAAAATTTGACAAAAAACCGATTTACTTCATGAAGTTTAGTATATATTACGCAAAAAGTACATTTTTGCATAAAATTTATTATAAATAGTACAATAAGAACTTTTTGTTGAATGAAATTTGCAGAAAAACCCGATATTTTATGAACTTTATAATAAATCGCGCAAAAAGACTATTTGTTGCATACAATTTTTGCAAAAAAACAGTTTTTTAAATGAAAATTGTTTAAAAAAACAATTTGTTTATGGAATTTAATATAGATTGCACAAAAAAACATTTTTTGCATAAAATTTGCACAAAAATTGAAAATTTTATGAAATTTTTGCAAAAAAGCAGTTTTTTGAATTACATTTGTACAAAAAAACGATTTACTTTATGGAATTTAGTATACATCGCGCAAAAAAAAAACATTTTTTGCATAAAATTTGCACAAAAACTGATTAACTTTATGAAATTTTTGCAAAAAAAAACAGTTTTTTGAATGACATTTGTACCAAAAAAACGATATACTTCATGGAGTTTAGTAGTAGTTTTTGCTTAAAATTTGCACAAAAACTAATTAACTTTATGAAATATATTGTACACTCCGCAAAAGGTTAATTCTTGCAGAAAATTTCTTCAAAAAATCAGTTTTTTTGAATAAAATTTGCACAAAAAACCGATTTATTTCATGGAATTTAGTATAGATTTCACAAAAAATAATTTTTTGCATAAAATTTGCAGAAAGAAACTATTTATTTTATGTTTATTATAAATTGCGAAAAAAAACTTTTTTTTAATGAAATATGCAGAAAAACGATTTACTTCATGGAATTTTGTATAGATTGTGCAAAAAACCATTTTTTGCATAAAGTTTGTACAAAAATACGGTTTATTTTATGAAATTCATCATAATCGCTCAAGAAAAACAATTTTTGCATAAAATGTTCACACAAACTGATTAACTTTATGAAATATATTGTAAGCTCCGCAAAAAGTCAATTCTTGCATGAAATTTAAAAAAAAAAACAGTTTTTTGAATAAAATTTGCACAGAAAACCGATTTACTTCATGGATTTTAGTATAGATTTTACAAAAAAATCATTTTTTGCATCAAATTTGCACAAAAAAACAATTTATTTTATGAAATTTATCATAAGTTGCGAAAAAGACTGTTTGTTGCATAAAATTTTCACAAAAATTGGTTAACTTTATGAAATTTATCTTAAAACGCGCAAAAAGTCAATTCTTGCATGAAATTTTCGCAAAAAAACAGTTTTCTCAATGAAAATTGTCCAAAAAAGCGATTTGCTTCATGGAATTTAGTATAGATTGCGCAAAAAACTATTTCTTGTAGAAAATTTGCACAAAAAAACGATTTATTTTATGAAATTTATTATAAATTGCACAAAAAGTTATTTGTTGCATGAAACATTGCACAAAAAACCGATTGATCATATGAAATTCATTATAAATTGCCAAAAAAACATGTGTTGCATGCATTTATTATAAATAGCACAAAAAACTATTGGTAGAAAAAAATTTGCACAAAAAAACGATTTATTTTACGGAATTTAATATAGATTGCACAAAAAATACATTTTTTGCTTACAAAAATTATTTCTTGCATAAAATTTTGCACAAAAGCTGATTAACTTTATGAAATTTATCTTAGAATGCGCAAAAAGTCATTTTTGCTTGAAATTTTTGCAAAAAACAGTTTTTTGAATTAAATTTGCACAAAAAATCGTAAAATGCGCGTCAAGTCAATACTTGCATGAAATTTACAGAAAAAAAAACTGTTTATTTTATGGAATTTGGTATAGACCGCACAAAAACATCATTTTTTACATAAAATTTGCCCAAAATTTATTATAAATTGCGCAAAAAAACTATTTGTTGAATGAAATTTGAAGAAAAAACCGATTTACATCATGGAACTTAGTATAGACCGCACAAAAAAACATTTCTTTGCACAAAAAAAAACGATTTATCTTTTAAAATTTATCTTAAACTGCGCAAAAATCTATTTCTTGAATGAAATTTACTTAAAAATTGATTTACTTTATGAAATTTATCATAAATCATGGAAAAAGTAATTTGTTGCATGAAAGTTTTGTACAAAAAACTAATTGATCTCATGTAACTCAATTCATCATAAATTGTCAAAAAAATATTTTTTGCAAGAATTTATTAAAAATTGCGTAAAAAACTATTTGTTGATTAAAATTTGCACAAAAAACTGATTTACATAATAGAATTTAGTATAGATTGCACAAAAAATACATTTTTTGCATGAAATTTGTACAAAAAACAGTTTTTTGTACGACATTTGCACAAAAAACCGATTTATTTTATGAAATTTATCATAAACTGCGCAAAAACAATATTTGCTAAATGAAATTTGCACAAAAATTGATTTAATTTATAAAATTTATCATAAATTGCACAAAAAGTTATTTGTATGAAAGTTTGCCAAAAAAAAAACGATTGATTTTACTAAATTCATCATAAATCCTCAAAAACATTTGTTACATTAATTTATCATAAATTGCACAAAAAAACTATTAGTAGAATGAATTTAGCACAAAAACCCGATTTACTTTATGGAATTTAGTATAGATCGTGCAAAAAAATCATTCATAATTTGAATTTTATCGTAAATTGCACAAAAAATCTATTGGTTGGATAAGTTTATTATAGAATTTATCATAAACTGCCCAAAGAAACTATTTTTTATGAATTTTATACAAAACAGCGATTTATTTTGTGGATTGTACTTTAAATTGCGTAATTGTTGCATAAAATTTGCTCAAAAAACCTATTTTCTTATGAAATTCATCATAAAGCGCTAAAAATAATACATTTGTTTCATGAATTTATTATAAATTGCGCAAAGTCATTTTTTGCTTGAAATTTCTGCTAAAAAACAGTTTTTTGAATGAAGTTTGCACAAAAAATCGATTTACTTTATGGAATTTAGTATATATTGTACAAAAAACCATTTCTTGCATAAAATTTGCACAAAATCTGATTAACTTTATGAAATTTATTGTAAAATGCGCATAAAGTCAAAACTGGCATGAAATTTCTGCAAAAAACAGTTTTTTTAACGAAATTTGCACACAAAAACCGATTTCCTTTATGGAATGTATTATAAATTGCGCAAAAAAACTATTAGTAGAATAAAATTTTACAAAAAACCAACTTACTTCATGGAATTTAGTATAGACCGCACAAAAACCATTTCTTGCAAAAGAAAAAACGATTTATCACATGAAGTTTACCATAAATTGCTCAAAAAAACTGTTGGTAGAATAAAGCACAAAAAACCTACTTACTTCATCAATTTTAGTATAAACGGCACAAAAATAGAATTTTTTGCATAAAATTTGCACAAAAAACTGATTTATCTCATGAAATTTATAAATAGCGCAAAAAAACTATTGATAGAATGAAATTTGCACAAAAAAAACGATTTAGATTTGCTCAAAAAACCGATTTAGCTCATGAAATTCATCATAAACTGCGCAAAAGACTATTTGTTGAATGAAATTTTTCACAAAAAACTGATTTACTTTGTTCCATGAAATATAGATCGTTAAAAAAAAAAAAAATTTTACATAAAATTTGTACAAAAAATGATTTATTTTTTGAAATTATTTATAAACTGCGCAAAAACATTTTTTTGAATCAAATTTGTTTAAAAAAACGATAAAATCTATGAAGAAATGTATTGCAAACCGCGCATAAATCTAGTTTTTGCAATAAATTTGCACAAAAACAGAGTTTTACTATGAAATTGTCATAAACCGTGCAAAAAAAATTTTGGTTAATGAAATTTGTCATAAATCGCTGAAAACCGATTGATCTCATGGAATTTATCATTAACTGCCCAAGGAAACTATTTTTTTAATGATTTTTGTACAAAAAGCGATTTATTTTGTGGAATATACTTCAAATTGCGTATTTTTTAATGAATAATGTTTGTACTAAAATTGATTTGCTTTATGAAATTTATTCAATTACGAAAAAAGTTATTTGTTTACACAAAAAACCTCTAATTAATTTTATAAAAAGTATTAGTTTTTTGTGCAAATATGTGCTGCATTAAGAAGGGTTTTTACACAATTTTGGATAAAACTTACAACTATTGCATTTGAATGAGTTTTATACGCGATTTATATTGAGATAAATTAGTTTTGTATGCAAATTTCTTGCATCAAATAGGTTTTCATCGCAATTTTTGAATATATGTAGAACACAAATAGTGTTTTTTCAGCAATTTTAGAAGAATTTTGTGTGAAATGGCTTTTTGTGCAAATAAATAGGTTTTTGTGCGATTTTTGATACAATTTGGACAAACATTGATTTTTTTAATATAAGTTTTTTATGCCATATTTGATATATTTTGTACAACAATTATACTTCTTAAATCCTTTGAGATGAAAGGAGATTTTTGTGCCATTTGTGATGAATTTTGTGTGATAAATAATGAGTTTACATGCGATTTATTATTTTAAATAAATGTTTATTATACAAATCTGTTTTTTGTGCAAATAAATGATTTTTTGTGCAAATAAATAGTTTTTTGTGCGATTTTTGGTACAATTTGGGCAAACATTGATTTCTTTGTCATTTTAGTAGAATTTTCTTAAAATATAAGTTTTTTGTGCTATATTTGATATATTTTGTACAACAATTGTACTTTTCAAATCCTTTTAGATGAAATGAGTTTTTTGTGCCATTTGTGATGAATTTTGAGTGATAAATAATGAGTTTACACGCGGTTTATGTTTTTTTTTTATATAAAATTTTATTAGACAAATATGTTTTTGTGCAAATAAATGGCTTTTTGAGCAAATAAATAGTTTTTTGTGCGATTTTTGATACAATTGTTTTTTTTTTTGTAATTATAGTAGAATTTTTTTAAAATATAAGTTTCTTGTGCCATATTTTATAGATTTTGTTCAACAATTGTACTTTTTAAATCATTTTAGAAGAAATTTTGTGCGATCTGTGATGAATTTTATTAGATACATTGTTGATCAATTTCTTACATCACTTTAATTTTTTATGTAATTTGAGAATATTTTTATGTGATAAATAATTCTATACGCGATTTATGATGAATTTTATTTAACAAATAAGTTTTTTGTGCAATTTTTGGTAATTTTTCTACAACAATTAAGTGGTTTTTTGTAATTTATGATAAATTTTACAAAGAAACGATGGATTTTTGTAAAGATTCTGTTCAATAAATAGGGTTTTAGTGGGATTAGAAGATTTGAGAAGTAAATTGATTTTTTGTGCAAATTTCATGCACTAACCGAGTTTTGTACAAAAGTTAGTTTTTTGTGCGATAAAGTTTATAAAGCAGATTTTTTTGTGAAGTTTCTGTTTAATAATTAGGTTTTGAGTAGTAATTTGGTTTTTTGTGCAAATTTTATGTAATTTAAGTTTTCTGCTTGATTTTTGATTAATTTTGTAATGCATTTAATGATGGTTTTTGTGATGTAAATTAGTTTTTTAGGCAAATTTTATTTAAAAAATAAGTTTTCTGTGCTATTTTTGGTAAGTTTTGTAGAACAATTAGGTTTTTGTGTGATTTATGATAAATTTCATAAAGCAAATTGGTTTTTTTATGAAGATTTGAAACAATACATAAGGTTTTGTTGGATTTTTGTGCAAATCACATGCAGTAAATGAGTTTTCTGTTTGATTTTTATAAATTTTGTACAATAATTATGTTTTTTGAGTCTTATTAGAATTATTTTAAGCAATAATTAAGTTTTTTGTCTATTTGAGATGAGTTTTGGATGCAAATAATAAATCTTGACGAAAAAATGAATTTTCAAAAATCGAGTGAAAAGTAGAAAATTTTCTGTTTTTTACGCGTTTTGGATGCAAATAGAAAATCTGGAAAAAAAAAATGAAATTTTCAAAAATTGTTTTTTTGTTAAAATTTTCTGTTTTTTACGTTTTGATGCATTTTGTGACTTTTTGAGAGAAATTGGATTTTTCAAAAATCAAGTGAAAAGTCGAAAAAAATCTGTTTTTTACGCGTTTAGATGCAATCTGTGACTTTTTGAGAAAAAATTAAATTTTTAGAAATCGAGTGAAAAGTTGAATAATTTCTGTTTTACGCGTTTTGATGCGTGATTCGTGACTTTTTGGAAAAAAAAATGAAATTTTCAAAAATCGAGTGAAAAGTCGAAAATTTTCTGATTTGATGATTTGTGACTTTTTGAAAAAAAATAAAATGTTCAAAAATCGAGTGAAAGTCAAAAATGTTTCTGTTTTTTAAGCGTTTTGATGCAATCTGTGACTTTTTGTGAAAAAATGAAATTTTTAAAAATCGAGTAAATTTAACCGAAAAAAAATTTTTATACGCGTTTTCATGCAATTTGTGACTTTTTGATAAAAATTGAAATTTTCAAAAATTGAGTGAAAATTCGATTTTTTTTTTGTTTTTTACCCGATTTTTGATGCACATAATAAATCTAGAAAAAAAATGAAATTTTCAAAAATCGAGTTAAAAGTAGAGAAATATCTATTTTTTACGCGTTTTGGAAGCAAATAGTAAATCTAGAAAAAAAAATGAAATTTTCAAAAAGAATTTTTTGTAATAAATAAGTTTTCCGCGCAATTTATGATGATTTTCATGAAGTAAATTAGTTTTTTGTGCAAATTTCTTGCAATAATTTAGTTTTCTGCGTAATTTTTGATAAATTTTGTAGATTTTGTAGAACAGTCCTATTTTTTGAGTAATTATAGTAGAATTTATGGTTTTTTTATATTATTTGTATTTGAGGTTATCTAAGATTTATTAAAAAACTTTCTCTTTTCTTCCTGAAGCCCGTCTCGCTTGCTGGATTGGCTCTTGTCTGTCTAGTTTTTTTTTTCTTTTTTTTTCTCCTTCAAACAAACTCGAAAAGTGTTTCTTCTACGCTTCCATTGGTATTGCTTCAATATCTCCTTGTTTCCTTCTTATTTTTTTGTTTATGTGTCTATGCTTCTTATTTTTTTTTTTTTTTTTATAAATTTACTTTTAGCTTTTTTACATTGGTTTTTTTTTGTATGCTTTCTGTTCTTTTAGATACTTTAGTGCTTTTGTCGCTTATCCAGTTCTACACTTCAACATATCAGGCAACGTTTATGTAGATGACTTGGCGCGCCAAGGGTTAACCTTCCAGATGTGTGTGCTAAAACTATGGACTGCAACACCACTAAAAAGCCTCAACATCCTACTAAAAACAAATAAAAACAATGTTTTTAAGGACGATAACCTAAAACGACTTACTACTTGTGACTGTTCTACAGGGATGTTGACAGAGAACTTTTAACTAAGAAAATACATGCATCTTATGGGCATTATAGAAATTGTAGATGATCTTCTTCCTAAGAGGGTTCATGTTACGCTTGTGTTAACTTGAGGGATCATAAGGGAAACACCTCCGTGAGGTCTAAGTGCAGTTAAAATTGTTCAACTCTCCTACTCAATGCTGAATATAGATCATTCTCTGGTCCGGAATAGATCAACAATTTCTACAACTATTTGGAATAGAAAAACTGGTTATAAAATTAGGACATTTGTTATTTTTGACTTAATTTTGAGCAATTATATTACTAAAGATGTTAAATTTTTTAAGAAGAATTTATGAATTTCAAAAATACTTCTTATTGGTCAAAAACTGGCTTTAAAAAGCAGAGTTTGCAATTTTTGATTTAGCTTTAATACATTTTAATGCGAAATCAATATTTTAGGCAATTTTACTACTATTGACTTAATAAAATTTTAAGAAGGATGCTATACACTTTAAAATTACTAGTTTTTTGTTCAAAATTTTTGCATTTTTTTGTGTTTGGTTTAGTTTCAAAACATCTTAATGCCCAAAACAATATTTTTGTAGTTTTACTTCTAAGGATCTTAATTTTGATGATGATGAATGATTTGAAAAGCGGAAATTTGCAATTGTTGGTCTTAATAAGCACAACAATATTTAGGACAATTTTACTTTAAAAGGATTTTAAAAATTTTATGAGGAAAGTTATAAATCTTGAAAATACTACTTTTTTTGTTCAAAAACTTTAGAATTTTTTTATTGTTGGTATAATTTTATACCATTTGAATGCACAAAACAATATTTTTGTAGTTTTACTTTACTACTAAGGACCTTAAAATTTTTAAGAAGAATATTATAAATTTTTAAAATACTATTTGTTGGTCAAAAACTGGCTTTGAAAATTGGGAATTTGAAATTTTTGGTTTAATTTTAATCTGTCTTAAAGCGCAAAAGAATATTTTTACCAATTTTACTAGTGAGGACTTTAAAAAATTTAAGAAGAAAGGAATAAACGTTCAAAATACCACTTTTTTGTTCAAAAACTGGTTTTAAGAGGCAAAATTTTGTGGTTTTTGGTTAGTTTTAAACTATTTTAATGCGCAAAACAATAATTTTGTAGCTTTACTACTAAGGGAATTAAAATGTTTAGGAAGAATGCTATGAAATAGTATTTGTTGGTCAAAAATTGGCGGAAATTTGCAATTTTTAGTTTGATTTTAATACAACTTAATGCGCAAAATTATATTTATGGCAATTTTGCTACTAAAGACCTTAAAATTTTAAAGAAGATTGGTATGAATCATCAAAACACTATTTGTAGGTCAAAAACTGGAAATTATCTTAATGCGTAAAACAAAATTATTGTTTTGTAATCAATATTTTGGACAGTTTTGCTACTAAAGACTTTGAAACTTTTTAGAAAAATGCTACACATTTTCAAAATACTAATTGTTGATGAAAAACTGGCTCTAAAAATCTGAAATTTGCAAATTTTGGCCTAATTTTGATACATCTTAGTACGCAAATTACTCAAAACCTACATTAAGTGTTTTGTATCAATAAATTTCATCATAAACACTTGAAAAGGTGGACGGGACACACCAAATGAATCCACACGTCTACAAAACTAAGTAAAAATTACGTTTTTGGTCAAAAATTAGTATAAAGCGTCAGAAATTTGTGATTTTTGGCTTAACTCCAAATTATCTCAAAGCGCAAATCAATGTTTTTTGCAGTTTTACTATTGAGGACTTTTAAAATTTCAATAAGAAGGCCATAAACTTTCAAAATACTGCTTTCCTTGTCAAAAATTAGTTCTAGATACAAAAATTTTCAATTTTTAGTTAAATTTTATATAGATTCCTTTACGTTTCCTAAATATTCAAAACGATGATAGTATTTTCTTTGCAATTTTATACCTTTTCTAATGTTTTTTACAATTATTACTTTGTCTGAGCGATTTTATTACGTTTTTTAAGCTTAGGACATAAACACTATTTAAAATATAAAGTTAAGAATTGATCGAAAGAGGATGAAACGTGATATTCAGTCATTATATAGATACAACGGATATGAGTTCAATTACGGATGAGATTTTTTTATTTAACGGAAATTGAAGGATTTGTTAGTGTGTCTATAATACTGGATGTATTTATATTTTTTTTATTGATTTTAAGACTGCGGGCTTTAACTATTACCTTCTATTTAAATATACTGCCATTCTAAATTATGTTTTTCTTTTTGTTACAGGTGAGTAGCAACTATTTTCGTAATTACATTGAGATGCAGCATAAGGTAAAGTGAGAAATAACTTAATTCAATTAAGTGAACTGTGAATGATGAAATTAAGTGAATAATTTGCAATTGCTTGATTTGTGTAGTTAGCTTTTCTATATAATTTTCAATGCACATAAAATGAAATTATTGGTAAAATTACGCAATTGAAACCATGATTACAATAAATAAATACAATATATTTATGTGTACAAATATTACAATGTTTGCAGATTGGTATACCGGATGAATGACTATTGAGCGATTAAATTGTTTTGAATCATCATTTTGTTGTCGATGGTATTTTTTTAAAACTTATCATAAAAATATTGTAACCAAATATATAATTAAAAGTGAATTCTTAAAAAAATTGGAATATTATTATTATATTATTATTAATGAAACCATTCAATGGCAGCACTTTTATAAGAAATAGCTTGACATTTAAGATCTAGACCCAAACTACTCATCTGCAATCTATTTTGTTTTTAGAATGTCTATATGCATGGGCGCATCCTGTGTCTATGTACTATGTCCAAGCTTATTAATCGGTTTTTCTACTTTTGTACTGACTGAATATATCTGGTTTCATTTTATACTATTTTTAAAATCACTGCGATTCTATTTGTCAAATATTAATTTTATAGTACAGTTTTAACTACAAATTGAATTATTAAAAAAATAATAGAACAATCTAATAAATTTCCTCACAATGTCTAGTATTTTTTAGATCTAACGTAATCAACATAGCTTTCAGACGAAATCCATTTGTAACCCTTTTTTATTTTGTAGACAATAGACGTTGTGATTTAATCAATTTTATGGCTCCTACATACTAGTCCAAAATATATTAATCAATTATTTGTAATTTATATTAAATTCTATAAGTTTTGATAAAATATCTATTAAAATTATTCTTACCGGCTTTCAAATTAACTTTATACCGTATAATTTTTTATCTTGTTGAGACTTTTAATTAAACGACGGCATCCTCAAGATCCCTTTCACTTGGTACGAAAACCGCACTACGAAAGGTCGAATTGTAGAGCGAAATGGTAACGACCAAGTCAGGGTTACTATCAATGAGAACCCAACGTTCTGTTTTGTATATGTGTGTATAAATAAATTCTTGCTATATACACTGACTAACAAGAATTATTTGCTTTCAGTTCAGTGCTTTTAGTAAAATGAATGGAAACATATGTAATATAAAATTAGACGTACACATTTAGATAGAGAATGATAGAAAAACTTTATTTTAAATGATTCATGAAATGTACAAATTACATTGATTAATATATATTATGTTATTAACAATTAATTAATTATTATGATTATGTTTTATAGGAATTTTATGAATATGAATATTATCAAATATTCAATATAGATTGTATCGTTATATAATTTTCCCTAATAATTTAGCAGTTCTAGTCTTTTAGAAATTTTTCAAACTTCTCAGCTGCTCCAAAGCTTATTTTGAGACTTAAAAGCATCTTTAGTGGTAAGTTTTCTTATAAACATCACAAGATATTTTAAATGACTTTTTTTTTAAAGTCTGCTCAAAGTCTTTTACAATTTTGTCAGACCTTAAATGGTCTGTAATTCAAGAAAACCTTTTTAAAAGTTTCTCTTAGGCTTCTCAAGGATTCTAGAAATTATTCTTCCCTGTTACACTTTTTTTTTTCTAGAATTTCTCCAAAATTCCTTCTTCCGTCTTCTTAGAAATTTGAAAAAGTTTTACTTTTTTATCTTTGTAGTATTTTAAAACCTTTTCAGAATTTCTTCAAACATCTCAAAGTTTTCTTAGATTTTTCAAAATCAATTCTTTCGAGAACTTTCAAATCTGAAATCTTTTAGTTTTCTGTCTTTGAATTAAAAGTGCTTCTAGTGGCATTCAAAAGTTTTTTTATAAACATTACAAGATACTTTAAATAAAACTTTTCTAAAATCTTCTCAACATGCTCGGAGTCTTTTATAGTTTTATCAGACCATACATCATCTGTAATCCATATAAAATTTCAATAAAAGTTTTTCTTAGGTTTCTTGAGGATTCTAGAATTTGTTCTTCTCTATTACAGTATTTTAAAACTTTTGAAAAGTTTTCCCAAACATTTTAAATTTTCTAAAATTTCTACAAACTTTTCAATTTCTTTTTAGAAATTTAAAAAAGTTTAAATTTTTTTGCCATAGTTTTTTTAAATCTTTTTAGAATCTCCAAGCATCTCAAATCTTCTTAGACTTTCAAGTCTTTCAAAAATTTAAAGTTTTTAGGATTCAAATCAGAGATTTTTTATTTTTTTATCTTGGGAATTAAAAGTACCTCTAGTAGCACTCTTTAAGTCTTTTTATAAACATCACAAGGTATTTTTTTTTACCTTTTTGATATGTTTAAAGTTTTTTAGAGTTTTCTAAAACCTAAAATCATCTGTAATCTAAACAATACCTTATTAAGAGTCTCTCTTAGGCGGGAATCTTTATCCCGAACATGTGAAAGCTTTGAAATGGTTTGAAATACATTTTAGAATGTTTTCACACTAATCACACTCTTTTATAACTCTAAAAATATTCTAATTTTATTTTTGTTATACTTAGTATCATTTTCTCAAAGTTTTTCTAAACATCTCAAAACTTTGAAATTTTTTAAAAGAATTCTAAATTTTTTTTATCACTTTTTCAAACTTTAAAGATTTTTTATTTGATCTTTTAAAGTCTGAAATTTTTTAAAACCATCTTAAATTTTCTCAGATATTTTAAAGTTTTCTCAGATTTCTCAAAGTCATTTTTCCAGACTCTCAACTTTTTCTAAAACTCAAAGATTTTGCTTTTAAGAGATCTTCTATGATCGTTGCAATATTATTAAAAACTACTTAAATTTGATATTTGTTAGGAACTTTTGCAAGTTTGAGGTACCTTCTAGAAAGATTTTTTTCAAACTTCTCAAACTTCTCAAACTCTTGTCAAAACTAAAAAAATTTTAATACATTTTCTATTCTGTTAGAGTCTTTTTAAAAGTTTCTAAACTTCTCAAACTCTTTTAAGAACTCTAAAATGTTTTAAATATGTTTTTTTTTAAGAAGATTCTAAAATACTAATTTTAGAATCTTCTTAAAGTTTTCTTGAACATCTCAAAATTTTGAATAGGTTTGAGGCAAAACGTTTCAAACTTGTCTAAGAACTTTTAAATGATTCTAAAAATTTGTTTAAAATCTTTACAAAGTTACTCCAAATATCTCAAAGCCGAAGAAGAAGAGGTTTGTAAAGTAGTAGTAGATCTTAAAATCTTTTATAATCCTTGCAATATCATTAAAAACTTTTAATATTTATCAAGAATATTTGCAAAACTATAAAAGAATCTTAATAATTCTTTTTTTTTGTTCTAGTATTTTACTATTTTTTTACAAAGTTTTTCTAAACATCTTAAAGCCTTTTACAAACTTTTAAAACTCTTCTAAGAACGCTAAATTGATTCTAAAAATTTTTCTTTTTTGTTATAATATTTTTTAGAACTTTTTCAAGCTTTTCCGAATACTCGAAAAAAAAATAGTTTTTTAAAACTTTCTCACAGTTTTTATAAACATCTCAAAGCTTTGAAAAATTTCAGTAGTAGTAGTAGTGGTAGTAGATCTTAAATCTTTGCAAAATTATTAAAAATGTTTGGTTTTTTGTCTTGGGATTAATCGTTTTTTGTGCAAATTTTATGCAAATAATAATTTTTTTGCAAAATCTATACTAAATTCCATAAAGTAAATCGTTTTTTTTTGTGCAAATATCATTTAAAAAATTATTTTTTTGCGGATATTTCATGCAAGAAATGACTTTTTGAGCATTTTACAATAAATTTCACAAAATTAATCAGGTTTTGTGCAAATTTTATTTGAAGTAAATCAGATTTTTCTGAAAATTTCATTCAAAAAAAGTTCTTTTTGAGCAATTTAGAATCAAGTTCATAAAATAAATCGTTTTTTTGTGCAAATTTTATGCGGTCTATACTAAATTCCATAAAGTAAATCGGTTTTTTGTGCAAATTTCATTAAAAAAACTGTTTTTTTTGCAGAAATTTCATGCAAGATTTGACTTTTTAGGCGTTTTACGATAAATTTCATAAACGTAATCACTTTTTTTGCAAACTTTATGCAAAAGATATTTTTTTTACTACTATCTACTAAATTCCATAAAATAAATCGGTTTTTTCTACAAAGTTCATTCAACAAAAAGTTCTTTTTGTGCAATTTATAATAAATTTCATGAAATTAATTGTTTTTGTGCACAAAAAAAACATTTTTTGCATAAAATGTTTTTTTATGTGCAATATATACTTCCATGAAGTAAATCGGTTTTTTGTACAAATTTGATGCAAAGAACTGTTTTTTTGGGAAAATTTCATGCAAGAACTGATTTTTTTGCGCATTTTACAATAAATTTCATAGTTAATTCATAATTTAACCAGTTTTTGTGCAAATTTTATGCATAAATTTGAGCAATCTATACTAAATTCTATAAAGTTAACCGTTTTTTCTGCAAATTTCATTCAACAAATAGTTTTTTTGTGTGATATATACTAAACTCCATAAAATTAATCGTTTTTTTGTGCAAAATTTCATCAAAATTTTTTTTTTTGCAAAAATTTCATGAAAGAAATGACTTCTTGCGCATTTTACGATAAAGTTAATCAGTTTTTGTGCAAATTTTATGCAAAAAATAGTCTTTTTGAGCAATTTATGATGAATTATGCAACAAATCCTGTGTTTGAGCAGTTTATGATAAACGAATCAGTTTTTTGTACACATTTTATTGCAAAAAAAAAAACAGAAAATAACAAGATCAGAACTTGGAATAGAATATTAAAAAGATTCACAACGTCCTTCATGAAACGCAACAATGAGTACAAGCAAAACCAAATAGCCAAACTCAAGAAAAATATAAATTAATAAAATAAAAATTTATAACTTATGCTTTAGATCATTATATGATTCACAACGTCTTTTAAGAAATACAACGACTAAGAGTAGACAAAATGTGTCTGTGGACGGATTTTGTTTATTTTGTAAGCGAATTTGACTATTTTTGGGTTTAGAGAAAATTTAGTATTTTTTGACCAACTTTTTGTACTTTTTGAATATTTTTTGCATTTTGTAGACGGATTTTTGTATTTTTTGATTATTTTGTAAGCAAAATTTGACTATTTTTGAATTTATAGTCATTTTAGTTTTCGTTAAATAATTATTACGTTTTATTGAGTAAATTTGGTCTGTTTTGACCAATTTTTTGACTAATTTCTGTTTTTTTGTAGCAGAATTTTTGTAATTTTTGTTCCTTTTGTAAGCGAATTTGACTATTTTTGTTTCTACAGTCACATTGTAGTTTTTTATTAATAATTATTACGTTTTATTGAGTAAATTTGGTATGTTTTGACCAACTTTTTGGCTAATTTTTGCATTTTGTAGCCGGATTTCTATATTTTTGGTTTTACAGTGACATTTTAGTTCTTTTTAAATAATTATTACGTTTTATTGAGTAAATTTGGTAATTTTTAAACAACTTTTTTTAATTTTGCTTTTTGTGGCCGGATTTTTTGTTTTTAGTTTTTAAATTTTATAAGCGGATTTGACTATTTTCGGTTTAACAGTCACTTTTTAGTTCTTTTTAAATGATTGTTACGTTTTGTTGAACCACTTTGGTATTTTTTAACTACTTTTTGTGCATTTTGACTAATTTTTGCATTTTGTCGCCAGTTTTTTGTAATTTTTGTTTATTTTGTAGGCGGATTTTACTATTTTTGGTTTTAAAGTCATATTTTAGTTCTTTTTAAATAATTGTTACGTTTTGTTGAAAAAAATTGATATTTTTTGACCAACTATTTGTACTTTTTTTAATAATTATTACATTTTATGGCAAGATTTTTGTATTTTTCGTTTATTTTGTAAGCAGATTTGACTATTTTTTGTTTTACAGTCACATTTTAGTTCTTATTAAACAATTGTTACGTTTAGTTGAGTAAATTTGGTATGTTTTGACCAACTTTTTGTGTACTTTTTGACCCATTTTTGAATTTTATGACCAGATTTTTGTATTTTTAGTTTTTTTTGTAAGCAGATTTAACTATTTTTGGTTTAACAGTCACATTTTTGTCGTTTTTAAATAATTGGTACGTTATGTTAGTAAAATTTGCTGTTTTTTTGACCATTTTCTTGTACTTTTTGACTAATTTTTGCATTTTGGCTGGATTTTTGTTTTTTTTTGTATATTTTCTTAGCGGATTTGACTACTTTTGATTTTACAGTCACATTTTAGTTCATTTTAAATAATTGTTACGTTGTGTTGAAAAAATTTGGTGTTTTTGGCCAACTTTTTGAACTTTTTGACTAATTTTTGCATTCTATAGCCGGATTTTTGTGTTTTTTTGTTTATTTTGTAAGCAGATTTTACTATTTTTAGTTTTTCAGTCATACCTTAGTTTTTTTTAATAATTGTTATGTTTTGTTAAAAAAACTTAGGATTAATTGATCAACTTTTTGGACTTTTTGACTAATTTATGCTTTTTGTGGCCGGATTTTTGTATTTTTTGTTTATTTTGTAAGCAAATTTGACTATTTTTGGTTTTACAGTCACATTTTAGTACTTTTTAAATAATTGTTACGTATTGTTAAAACAATTTGATGTTTTTTGACCATTTGTTGTACTTTTGACTAATTTTTGCATTTTGTGGCCGGATTTTTGTATTTTTTGTTTACTTTGTAAGCGGATTTAACTATTTTTGGTTTTATAGTCACATTTTTGTTCTTTTTAAATATTTGTTAAGTATTCTTAAAAAAATTTGGTATTTTTAAAGAACTTTTTGTACTATTTGGCTAATTTTTGCATTTTGCAGCCGGATTTTTGTAGTTTTTGTTTATTTTATAAGCAAATTTGACTATTTTTTTTACACAATCACATTTTCGTTCTTTTTAAATAATTGTTACGTTTTGTTAAGTAAATTTAGGAATTGTTCACCAACTTGTTGTACTTTTTGACTAATTTTTGCATTTTGTGGCCGGATTTTTGTATTTTGTGTTTATTTTGTTAGCGAATTTGTCTTTTTTTAATTTTACAAACACTTATTTGTTATTTTTAAATAATTGTTACGTTCTGTTGAGAAACTTTAGAACTGGTTGACCAACTTTTTGTACTTTTTGACTAATTTTTGCATTTTATAGCCGGGTTTTTGTTCATTTTAATCAATTTTTATATTTCATTGCTAAAATTGAGTACCTTCTTAGCCTGTTATATTCATTCTTAAACGTATTTCTTTCCTATTTCATTTAAAATTGAAATACTTAGTCTTAGAATTTAAAATATTTTCAAATCTTTCTCAGATATCTTAAAGTTCAAACAGATATTTTAAAGTTTTCTCAGATTCTTCAAAATTATCTTTCCAGACTCTTAACTTTTTTCAAAATTTAAAAAATTCTCTTCTCAAAACTCTAAAAGAGTTCTAATAATTTTTCTTTTATGTCATTTGGTATTTTAGAGCTTTCTCAAAAAAATTTTGAACATCTCAAAGCCTTTATATTTTTTCTAGAATGTTTTCACACTTCTCAAATTCTTATAAATGATTTTATACATTCTTTTTCTTTGTTATACTATTTTAAAGCCTTTTCAAAGTTTTCCTGAATTTTGAAAAGGTTTGAGGTTTCTTCTAGAATCTTTTCAAACTTTTATCAAAATTCTAAAAAAAATTAAAAATTCTTTTCTTTATTATAGTATTTTAAAACTTTTTCAAAAAAATTTCAAACAGCTCTAAAGCCATGAAAAAGTTTGAGGTACTTTCTAGACTAGAACTTCTTTAAACTTTGATCGATTTCTTCTTAGAACTCTAAAAAAGTAATATATTTAAAAAAAAAAAAAATTCAGGCATCTTCAAGCTTTTTTAGATAACACAAAAAAGTTTAGGTATTTCAAAGTATTCTCAGATCAATTATCTTTTTTCAGATTTCAAAGCTTTTTTAGTCCTCGCAAGTCTGAGATCTTTTACAGTTTTGAAGTATGCATTTTCTGGAAGCACTCAAAAATTTTCTTATAAACATTACATGATACTTTAAAACTTTTTTTAAAATCATCTCAGATTGCTCAAAGTTTTTTAGAGTTTTGTAAGATTTAAAATTATTTGTAATCCACTTCTTTTTTTTAAGCGTTTTAAGAATTTCCGAACATCTCAAAGCTTTAAAAAGGTTTGAGATACCTTTTAGAATTTTTCTAAACTAATTACATTTTTTTCAACATTTTAAAAATATAATTTTTTTCTATATTATTGTGTTTTAGAATCTTCTCAAAGTTTTTTCAAACATTTCAAAACTTCGAAAAACTTTAAAAGAATTCTAAAAAAAATAATTCAACTATAATAATAATTTTAGAAGTTTTTCTACGAAAGCTTTTTTATATATTCTAAAGTCTTTTCAAACATCTCAAAGTCATCTTCCTAAATTTTTATCTCAAAAGGTTTGTTATCTGAAATGTTTCAGTCTTTAATCTTGGGATTTAAAACCATCTTAATTTTTTAAGTTATCTCAGATATTTCAAACATGTTCCCAGTAATGTTTGAGGTACCTTCTAACTCTTCTCAAAACTCTAAATGAATTCTAATTCTTCTTTTTTCTTTTAATGTTTTAGAACCTTCTCAAAGTTTTTCTGAACATTTTAAATCTTGGAAAAGGTTTGAGCTACTGGCTAGAAAGTTTTCAAACTTTTCAAACTTTTTTTTTATTCTAAAAATGTTGCTTTGAAAAGGTTTTAGGTTCTAGAACCTTTTCGAACTTTTTAAACTCTTCTCAAAATCTTCAAAGAATTCTAATAATTTTTTATAATGCTTTAGTGTTTCAGAACTTTCTCAAAGTTTTTTTTGAACATTTTAAAGCCTGGAAAAGGTTTGAGCTATCGGCTAGAATGTTTTCAAACTTTTTCTAAAATGATTCTAAAAATGTTTTGTTTTTGTTATACTATTTTTAAACCTTTTCAAAATTTTCCTGATTATCTCTAAGCTTTGAAAAGGTTTCAGGTACCTTCTAGAATCTTTTTGAACTTTTTAAACTCTTTTTAAAACACTAAAAGGATTCTTTTTTTTTATAGTATTTTAGAACTTTATCATAGTTTTTCTTAACATCTCAAGGCTTTGAAAAGGTTTGAGATACCTTCTACAACGTTTCAAACTTTTCAAACTCTTCTAAGATCTGTATATTACAGATCTTAGAAGAGACTTGTTTTTTTTTTAGGATTTTCTTAAAGTTTTCCTGAACTTTGAAAATATTTGAGGTATTATCTGGAATCTTATCAATTTTTTCTCAAAAAAATTCATTTTTTTTTCTTTTTGTTATACTCTTTTAAAACTTTTTTCCACAGTTGCACAGCAATGAAAAAATTTCAGTTATTTCCTAGAATTTGAATCTCTTCTTAGAACTTTAAAAAAGTTTAATTTTTTTCTTTGGAATAGTCTATTAAATTTTTTTTAGAATGGTCCCAATTATTTTAAAGCTTTTATAGGAATCTCAAAAAAAATTCATGTATTTTACAGTTTTCTTAGATCTTCCAAAATTATTTTCCGAAACTTTTAACTTTTTTTAATAGTTTTTTTAGCTTTAAAACTTTTTTCGGACTGTTTAAAGTTTTTTAGAGTTATGTAAGACCCAAAATCTTCTGTAATCTACAAGATACTTTATTAAGTGTCTCTTTCTTGCGCGTTTTAAGGATTCCCAAGCATGTCAAAAAAGGCATTAGATTTTTTTTAGAACTTTTTTGAACTAATCACATTTTTTTCAAAACTCTAAAATTATTCTAATAATTCTTTCTGTAATAATATTTTAGAATTTTTGGAAACTTTTTCCAAACTTCTTAAAGCTTTGAAAAACTTTCTAAATTTTTTTAATAAACTATAATAATAATTTTAGAACCTTCTCAAAATCTTCTCGGACATCTCAAGATATGTATTTCAAAGTTTTTTAAATATTTTAAAGTTTTCTCAAACCTCTTTTTCCAGACTCTTTTTTATTTCTTTCCTAAAATCGAAAGTTTATTTATCCTTTCAAAAGGTTTGAGATATCTTCTAGAACGTTTCCAAATTTCTCAAACTTTTCTAAGAACTCTAAAATTATTCTAAAATTTTGTTTTCCTTGTTATACTATTTTAGAACCTTGTTAAAGTTTTTCAGAACATTGAAAATGTTTGAGGTGTCTTTTGGAATATTTTTAAACTTTTCTCAAAACCAAAAAAAAATTGTCTTTATTTAAGTATTTCAAAACTTTCTCAATCTCAATGTTTTTTCAAACATCTTAAAGAGGTTTGAGTAGTAGTAGGATTTCTTAAAAAAATGTATAATTCTTATCTAATATTTTTTTTAAATCTTTTCAGGTTTTGAATTATTTTGAACTTTTCAAACTTTTCTTAAAATAGAAGAACTCTAATAATTTTTTTAATATTTTAGAACCTTCTCTAAGTTTATCCGAACATTAAAGTTTTGAAATGGTTTGAGATTCTCTTTAAAGTGTTCTAAAATAATTCAAAAAAATCTTCTTTTCTGTTGTATATATTTTAGAATCTTCTAAAAGTTTTGAAAAGATTTGAGATATCTTATAGAACCGTTCTAAACTTTTCTCAAAACTCTTCTCTTTTCCTCACTATTATAGTAATTTTAAACCTGCTCAAAGTTTTTCTAAACATTTTACTGCTTTGATGAGGTTTGAGTAGTAGTAGTTGTAGATCTTAAAATCTCATACGATTTTTGCAATATTATTAAAACCTTCTAGAATCTTTTCGAACTTGTCAAACTTTTCTCAAAACTCTAAAAGAATTTTAATAATAATTTTTTGTTATAGTATTTAAAAAAAAAATTTACATCTCAAAGCATTGAAAAGGTTTGAGATATCCGCTAAAAACGTCTCAATTTCTTCTAAAGACTTTAAACTGATTCTAAAAATTTTTTTGTTATACTTTTTTTGAAACTTTTCAAAGTTTTTGTTAACATCTCAAAACAAGTATTTTCAGATCTCTTAAAATTATCTTTTGAAATTCTTAACTCTTTTCAGATTTTAAAGCTTTTTTAGAACTCACAAGTCTGAGATCTTTTAGGATTTAGTACCTCTAGTAGCTCTCAAAAGTCTTCTTATAAACATTACAAGATATTTATCACTTTTTTTAAAGTTTCAGAGTTTTCTAAGACTTAAAATCATTTGTAATCTACACAATACCTCATTAAGAGTTAAGGGTTCCCAAACATCTCAAATCTTTGAAAAGGATTGAAATTTTTTTTGGAACCTTTCTAAACTAATCACTTTTTTTTCAAAGCTCTAAAAATATTCTAATAATTCTTCTTTTCTGTTACAGTATTTTAGAATCTTTTAAAAGTTTTTTAAAACATATTAGAGGCTTAAACAGGTTTGAGTGTAGGATTAGATTTTAAAATATTGTACAATCTTTGCAATATTATTATAAACTTTTAATACTTCATTAGAACTTTTGCAGGCTTGAAGTATCTTTTAGAACCTTTTTGAACTTTTCAAATTCTTCTCAAAACTCTAGAAGAATGCTAATTATTTTTTTTTGTTATAGTGCTTTAGAACCTTCTTAAAGTTTTTTCGAACATTTTAAAGCTTTTAAAAGGTTTGAGATACCTTCTATTACGTTTCTAAATTTGTCAAACTCTTCTTAGAATTCTAAAATTATTCTAAAATTTTTTTTCTTTTTTTTACTGTTTTTTGATTATTTATAAACATGACAAAGTTTGAGGTATGTTTTAGAACCTTTCTAAACTTTTCTCATAACTCAAAAAAAAATCCAAAACTTTTCCACTCTATTATTGAACTTTAAAAGTATTCCCAATCATTTTAAAGTCTTTGAGAGGCTTAAGTAGTAATAGTAGTAGATTTCAAAATCTTCTTGCAATATTATTAAAAACTTCTAATATCCATCAAGAACTTTTGTAGGTCAAACTCTTTTAAGAACTCAAAAATGATTCTAAAAATTCTTTTTTCTGTTATAGTATTTTAGAACCTTCTTAAAATTTTTCTTAACATCTCAAAACGTTGAAAAGTTTTGTAATTTTTTCCTAAAGCTTTAAAAAAAGTTAAGAAATTTATTTAAAACTTTCTCAAACATTTCAAAGCCTAGAAGAGGTTTTAGTAGTAGTGGAAGATTTTAAAATCTTGTATGATCTTTGCAATATTATTAAAAAAATTTAAGGTTAGTCAAGGTGTGGGTTTGAGGTACTTTTTCGAACTTTTCAAAACTTTAAAATAATTTGGAGGTTTGAGGTACTTTTTAGAATCTTTTCAAATTTCTCAAACTCTTCTCAAAACTATAGAAGAATTCTAATAATGTTTTGTTTTTGTTATATTATTTCACAAGTTTTTATGAACTTCTCCAATTATTGAAAAGGTTTGAAGAAAGTTTTTAAACTTCTCAAACTTTTAAAAATTCTAAATAGGGTTTTAAAAAAATTTGTTTTTTTGATATACAATTTTAGAACATTTTAAAAGTTTTTTGGAACATCCTAAAACATTAAAAAGGTTTGTGGTACCTTCTAGAACCTATCTAAACTTTAAAAAAAAAAAAATGTTTTTTTTTTATTATAGTATTTTTTAAATCGTTTTTTCAAGCATCTCAAAGCCTTAAAGAGGTTTGAGTAGTTGTAGTAATAGATTTTAAAAGCTTCTATGATCTTGGCAATATCATTAAAAACTTTTAATATTTATCAAGAACCTTAAACCGGTTTTTTTTAGAAAGTTTTTAAACTTCTCAAATTCTAATATGATTCTAAATTTTTTTTGTTATTTTTACTATGTCTGAACTTTCTCAAAGTTTTTCCGAACATTTTAAAATTGTAAAAAGGTTTGACCTACTTGCTAGAAAGTTTCTAAACTTCTCAAAACTCTAAAAGAATTCTAATTTTTTTTTTCTGTTATAGTATTTTAGAACTTCTTCAAAGTTTTTCTGAACATTTCACTGAATAGGTTTGAGGTGTTTTCTAGAATCTTTTCAAACATTTCTCAAAACTCAATTTCTTTTTCTTTATTATAGTATTTTAAAACTTTCTCAAAGTTTTTTCAAATATCTCAAAGCCTTGAAGAGGTTTTAATAGTAGTAGTAGTAGATCTTAAAATCTTATGATTCTTGCAATGTCATTAAAAATTTCTAAAATTCATCAAGAACCTTTGCTGTGTTGAAGGACCTTTTAGAACTTTTTTTGAACTATTTAAATTCTTTTCAAACCTTAAAAAAAATTTTATGAAAACATTTAAAAGGTATTTTCTAGAACCTTTCTAAACTTTTCTCATTGTTTAAATATTTTGTAACCTCTTCCAAATATCTCCAAGCTTTGAAGAGGTTTGAGTAGTAGTAGTAGTAGATTTTTCCAACTTCTAAGAAGAGAATTCTTCTTTATTGTTATACTATGTTAGAATCTTCTCAAAGTTTGTTTGAACATCTCAGAACATGAAACAGATTTGAGATATCTTCTAGAATATTTTTAAACTTTCAAAATTCTAAAAAAAAATAGTAGTAGTAGTAGTAGTAGATCTTAAAGTTTTTTACGATTCTTGTTTTAGAACTTTCGAAGTTAAAACTCTAAAAGAATTCTAGTATTTTTTTTTGTTATAGTATTTGAGAACTTTTTCAAAGTTTTTCCTAACATCTCAAAATAGGTTTGAGGTATTTTCTAGAATCTTTATAAAAATAAAAAAATTTAAACATTTTTCCTCTTTATTATAGTATTTTAAAACTTTCTCAAAGTTTTTTCAAACATCTCAAAGCTTTGAAGAGGTTTGAATAGTGGTAGCAGATTTCAAAAAACTTCTTATGTTTATCACGAACCTTTGCTGGTTTGAAGGTATTTCTAGAACTTTTTTTGAACTTTTTAAACTTTTTTCAAAACTCTAAAAGAATTTTCTAAAAAATTTTAATGAAAACATTGAAAAGGTATTTTCTAGAACCTATC
Source organism: Tachinus rufipes (assembly GCA_963932245.1). Classification (NCBI taxonomy): domain Eukaryota; kingdom Metazoa; phylum Arthropoda; class Insecta; order Coleoptera; family Staphylinidae; genus Tachinus; species Tachinus rufipes. The sequence goes on along the minus strand of OZ010747.1, from coordinate 98,264,916 downwards.
CAAACGGTTAAAGTCAGCGTTTAAATATTTTGTAACCTTTTCTAAATATTTCCAAGCTTTGAAGAGGTTTGAGTAGTAGTAGTAGATCTTTCCACTTCTAAAACTCTAAAATGATTTTTAAGATTTTTTTTTTGTTATGGTATGTCGGAACCTTCTCAAGGTTTTTCTGAACATCTCAAAACATTAAAAAGATTTGAGATATCTTCTAGAACCTTTCCAACTCTCAAAATTCTAAAAAAATAGTAGTGGTAGTAGATCTTAAAATTTTCTACGATCCTTAAATGATTTTTTTTTTCTGTTTAGAGTCTTTTCAAACTTGTCTCAAAAGTAAAATTCAAAAAGTTTTTTTTTTTGTTATAGTATTTTAAAACCTTTTTTAAATTTTTTTCAAGCTTCTCAACATCTTAAAATCTTCTATTTTTTGCAATATTATTAAAAAATTCTATTATTTCCGGAGGTTTGAGATACTTTTTATTTTTTTTCTCAACTGTTTTCAAAAGTCTAAATTAATTCTCTAAAAAAATTTTTTTGTTAAAACTTTTTCAAAGTTTTCTTGAACATCTTATAACATTCAAAAGGTATTTTCTAGAATCTTTTTAAGCTTCTCTAAAAGTTTTAATTTATTATTAGCTTTTTATAACTTTTTTGAAATTTTTCCAATTATCTCCAAGCTTTGAAAAGGTTTGAGTAGTAGTAGTAGTAACCTTTTATGATCCTTGAATTATTATTAACAATTTCTAATATTTATCAAGAACTTTTGCAGGTTTGAGGTAACTTTTAGAACTATTTTCAATGTCTTTTCAAAACTCTAAAAGAATTCTAATAATTTTTCTTCTTTGTTATAGTATTTTAGAACTTTCTTAAAGTTTCCGAACATCTCAAAGCTTTGATAAGAGTTGAAATACCTTCTAGAATGTTTTCAAACTTTTCTAAAAATTCAAAAATGAATCTAAAATTTTTTTTTCTTTGTTATACTATTTTAAAATCCTATGAAAGTATTCTTGAACATCTCAAAACATTGAAAAGGTTTGAAGTATCTTAACGAACGTTTCTAAATATTGCTAAAAACTCTAAAAAAACTTGTTATGGTATTTTAAAACCTTCTCAAAGTTTTACCATAGGTAGTAGTAGTAGATTTCGAACTTTTCTAAGATTTTTGCAATATTAGGTTTGACTTTCTAGAATCTTTTCGAACTTCTCAAAATTTTTTTTTGTTATTTTAGAACCTATTTAAAGTTTTCTTAAACGTTTTGGAACATTGAATAAATTTGAGGTATCTTTTAGAACTTTTCCAAACTTGTCTAAATTTTTTTCAATTATCTTAAAGACTTAAAGCGGTTTGAATAGTAGTAGCACATCTTAAAATCTTTGCATGAGGTACTTTTTTGAACTTCTTTAAACTTCTCAAACTTTTCTCAAAACTCTAGAAGAATACTAATAATTTGTCTGTTTTGTTAAATTATTTTAGAACCTTTTCAAAGTTTTTCCGAACAAACTTTTAAGGTACCTTCTAGAACCTCTCAAACTTTTCTTAAAACTCTAGAAGAATGCTATTAATTCTTGTTTTCTGTTATAGTATTTTACATTTTTCTCAGAGTTATTTCTTTCGAACATCACAAAGCCTTGATATGGTTTGAGATACTTTCTAGAACGTTTTTTTAAACTTCTCAAACTCTTCTAAGAACTATAAAATGATTCTAATTTTTGTTGTAGTATTTTAGAACCTTTTCAAAGTTTCTTTGAACATCTCAAAACATTGAAAAGGTATTTTCTGAAACTTTTAAACTTTTCTCAAAAATCTAAAAAAAAATCAAAATATGACCAATTTCCGTTAAGTGTAAGATAATAAGATAACTCAAATGATACATAATAATATTATAATAACATTTTTTTAAATCATGTTTCTTCTATACTTCAACACCTCAAGTTAACAATAACTGACTTAAGTATCACTTAGAACTGTCATAGTCATTTTGTTTATTAAACATTGCTGACACGCTTCTAATCGATTAGAATAAATTAAGCGACTAATCATATATACAATGATAATTATCTTGTATTACATAAATAGCTATCTAAAAGCTGTAAATTGACATTTAAGCGCAACCTATAAATAAACATTTTAATATGATATACATTCATTTTAACTAGAAGGAGTTCATGGACACTATAATTGTATAAATATTTACTATTAACAATAACATTATTTATTAATTTATTATTAAATTTTGTAAAAGGAAAGGATTTTTAGTTGTATGATCTTGCAACAAGATGCAGATTTGCTGAAAAGGTAAACTGATATCCTTGGAAAAATATAATTTTAGTTCCACGAATATCATTTTAATAAATATGCAATTTATGCTATTTTATCTTAGAAATGACGAACACAAATTTGAATATTATGATGTAATTTAAAAAATTATTTATTATTTTAAATGTGACGTTAATATTTTCCCACATTTAATGGTTATTCCAGGAAATTATCTTAAGAAATGTTGATTATTAAAAATTGGAAATAATACAATCGTTTTGTACACACCCATTTGTAATTTCCACAACAAACATACGTTTCCGCATTTAATATTCTTGTGATATAGAAAATAGCCTTGAGTTAATACTATCAAACAAATTATAAATCTAGTTTATTTTTATATTGATTGTTAGATAAGTAAATTATTGATTAAAATTTAAAGATATTCTAAAATGAATCAATTCAAATCAAAAATCATTTTTTTAATTTCATAAATTCTAAATCCGGTCATAAACTATTAAAAAGTGATAACTTAATTAAAAAATATCAAAATCCTGTCATAAAATATTAAAATATTTTAAGAAATTTTGGTCAAAAATTGTTGAACACTTCAAAATTCTATTTACAAAATGTTACAAATAATAAAATCTGGCCATGAAACATGAAAATATTGTCAGAAAGCATCAAAACCCAGCCATAAACAGTTAAAAAGTAAACAAATTTACATGAAATCTCAAAAATAGCTCAATACAGCTATGAAATATCAAAATATTGTTAGAGAGCACCAAGGTCCGGCCACCACAAAACTGTCAAAAATAGCACAATCCGGCCATGAAATATCAAAATATTGTTAGAAATTGCAAAATTTGGTCATAAACTGTTAAAATGTACAAAATTATATTTATAAAAAATAAAAAATAGCAAAATCCGGCCAAGATATTGTTAAAATGAACCAAAATCCAGCCTCGATAAAAGTCATTTATATAATAATAAGTTATACTTTGTTCTTATAAAAAAAAAAAAAAATAACTAACACTCTGTTGGGTAGGCGGGGAACACCAATACAAACCACACGCCCATAAAACTTGCAACTTAGTTGACACCCACACACCCAAGTGTTTGTAATCAAGATTTGATTTACAAATAATCGGGCGGGTGGGCGGGGCACACCAATAGAAACCACACATCCACAAAACTTGAACTTAATTCCCACCCACCTACCCAAGTGTTTGTTATTAAAAAATTGAATCACAAACAGTCGGGCCGGTGGGCAGGGAACACCAATAAAAACCACATTTCAAATTTTAAACTTAGTTCCCGCCCACCTACCCAAGTATTTTGTGAACAAAAAATTTAATTGCTAACACATGGGAGGGTAAGCAAGGAACACCAATAGAAACCACACACCCACAAAGCTTATGTGCGAGCTAGCATCCAAGCTGGCATAGTCAGTTACTGCAGTACAGCTAGTCGCACCGTATCAAACGAGTTACTGCCGATAGCCATTATCGTATGATGGGGTCACACGGTGCGATTAGCTGCACTGCAAGTAACTGACTAGGCCAGCTCGCACTGTGTCAGCAAGCACAAAAATACCAAAATCCGGCCATAAAGCATGAAAATAATGTAAAAATGCTCTAAAATATAATCATAAACTGATGAAAAATGCAAATTTTATAAAAAGTCAAAAATAGTAAAATATTTTAAAAAAGAACTAAAATTCAGCCAAAAACGGTTGAAAACTGCTAAATTCTGTAAATACAATTTCAAAATGATCAAAATTCGGCTTTAAACTCTTAAAAAGTTTTGAAAAATAGCAAAAATCCGGCCCAAAACGTTCAAAAACTGCAAAATTCTGTTCAGAAAACATCAAAATTATTAAAATCCGGCCATAAACTATTAAACAATTGCCAGAAAGAACCAAAATACGACCATAAACTCTTAAAAAGTGTAAAAAACGTCATAAAACCTCTAAAACAGCAAAATCCAGGCTTAAATTAATAAAAATATTGTTAGAAAGAACCAAATTCCGGCAAAAACTGTTGAAAGTACCAAATCCGGCCATAAAATTTTAAACAATTAACAGAAATAGTCAAAATCCGGCCATAAACTGTTAAAAATTGCCAAAATTTTCATAAAATAGCAAAATTCCACTTTAAATTTTCAAAAATTTTGTTAAAAAAACAAATTCCAGCAAAAACTGTTGAAAAGTGCCAACCAATTTTTTAAACAATTAACAGAAAATACCAAAACCCGGCCATAAACTGTTAAAATTTGTAAAAAACATAAAATATTTTGAAAAAAATCATAAATCCGGCTAAAAACGTTTAAAAACTGCAAAATTCTGTTCATAAAATATCAAAATTAACAAAATTCGGCTTTAAAATTTTATAAAATACGGCCGTAAACTCTTAAAAAGTGTAAAAATGTCATAAAATCTCTAAAATAGCAAAATCCAGCTTTGAATTAACAAAAATATTGTTAGAAAGAACTAAATTCCGGCAAAAACTGTTGAAAGTACCAAATCCGGCCATAAAATTTTAAACAATTTACAGAAAACACCAAAATCCGGCCAAAAATTGACAAAATTTTTATAGAATTTCAAAAATTGCTGCTTTGAATTATCAAAAATTCTGGCATAAACTGTTGCAAAATGCCAAAATCCGGCCATAAAATTTTGAACAATTTACAGAAAACAACAAAATCTGGCCATAAACTGTTAAAATTTGTCAAAGTTTTTATAGAATTTCAAAATTAGCAAAAATCAGCTTTGAAATATTAAAAATTTCGACATATACTGTTGAAAATTGCCAAACCCTGCCATAAAATTTTAAACAATTAAAACCAAACCAAAACCAGGCCAAAAATTGTAAAAATTTTCATAAAATCTCAAAAATAGCAAAATTCAGCTTTGAATTATCAAAAATCGAGCCAAAAAAATGTCAAATTTATTATAAAATTTCAAAAATAGCAAAATCCAGTTTTGATTTATCAAAAATATTGTTAAAAAGAAACCCAATTCCGGCAAAAACTGCTGAAAGTGCCAAATCCGGCCATGTAATTTTAAACAATTCACAAAAAACATAAAAATCCGGCCAAAAACTGTTAAAAATTGTCAAAACTTGAATTGAAATTAAAAAGTAGCAAACATCGGCTTTGAATTATCAAAAATTCCGGCATAAACTGTTAAAAAGTATCAAATCCGTCCATAAAATTTTAAACAATTAACAGAAAACACCAAAATCCGGCCATAAATTGTTCAAAATTGTCAAAAATTTTCAGCTTTGAATCTAAAACTTAGTTATAAAAAAGCGAATTCCGGCATAAACTGTTGAAAAGAGACAAAGCCAACCATGAAATTTTAAACAATTCACAAAAAACACTCAAATCCAGCCAAAAATTGTCAAAATTTTTATTAAATTTAAAAAATACCAAAATTCAGCTTTGAATTATTAAAAATTTTGTTAGAAAGAACCAAATTCCGGAATCAACTGTTGAAATTATTTTATTATATACAGGGTGTTAGGTAAACATGCGGTAATTATTCAGATACCGGGTGCACAAAATTTGCGACTGTCTAATTGGACTAGTATTTCTACCAGGAAGACTTACCCGCGAGGTGTATCGCAACTTTTTGGAACACATGCTACTTCAGTTTCTGGATGATGTACCAATGGCAACAAGAATTGCAATGTGGTTTATGCTAGATGGTGCATCACCACATTTTAGGTTGTTTGCTTGTGATTATTTAACGGCAACATTCGGAGATTGCTGGATTGGTCGAGGTTAAATCTTCTGGATTATTTCTTCTGGAGCATCTGAAGTCATTAGTTTACGCTACACTCCAGTTGAGAATTTGGACGACTTGTGAAATCGGATCATTGCTGAGAGTAACTCATTAGAATTGGTGTGTTTCAAAAAGTTTGGCACTCAACGACGAGAAGATTAAATGCTTGTATCCGGAGATTCAGCAACTTTGCATGTACTTTTTGATAATAAAATGTTGTAACTGTTACAAATTTTGTTCACCCTGTATCTTCAAAACAAAGGGGGAAACCATAAGTTGAGTTTGGCAGAGAATTTCTAGAACTGATGTTTGATTACAATTTGGAAGTCTTAGAAATCTTACATTATATTATAATATTCATAATTATACAAACTGGAAAGTTAAAGCAAATAAAGACATGCAATTCAATAACTCTTTCAATGTCAGGAAATGCAATGAATGTAAACTGATAAATAAACTATCCCACCATCATCATTATGTAGTAAAACATTGCATAAACCAGTGCATTAAATATTCCATCGTGTGCGATAAAAGAATTCTTGAATTCACAATGTGTTGCGGTGCATTGTGTTGTTTGTACATTTGAAATCTTCTGTCAATAAAAATCGCTCGTCATATTTCCTTTTGTTTCCGATTCGCAATCAACTTGTCCGAAAAAGGAAAACAACACAAACATAAAAAAAATAACATTAATATAATTGCATTCGTGCATGGAGGATAGGAGCAGTCGTCGTCCTCCACGCTTCATTCGTCTCGACCGACAATTTTATAATTTCCAATATGTATGGTACGGCTTATACCATATATATACCAAGGGGTTGTAAATGTGAATGCACCCTGGAAACAATGGCAGTCGACAGTCGCGGTGTGTTTCATGCTGCAAGGACTTTTCTATCGATTCGCACTCACACACATACACGCGCTCGCTCGCAACCAACCAACCACCCAAACAAGCGAACCCAAGCTAAAAGAGAGGATATACGCCGAGCCGACCCTTTTGCCTGTGAAATAGGGGTTGCTGACACGACTGCTGCTGCTGCTGCTACCGCTTGCTGTTGCCTGGGTTTCTGGGTCCGGATTTTGTTATCACAGTTAAATAATTTCCCTTTCAGAATATAATAAATATTCCATTTAATTTTAAATGTGTAAAATATACGTTTAACTGTTTATAATTTCAGCTTTTATGATATTAATAAATAAAATGTTTACTATACTCTATCTAGGGTACTATTTATATATTCCGTTGTTTATGAATCAACAAAATTATATTAATATACGTACACAACATATTAACATAAATATAATACAGATATTTTTAATTATTATTATTGTTTGAGACTAAAGTACTTTTGTCTATGAGTTACTGTAAATTGTTTTCATATTTTTTATTTAACACATTTAATTCTAATTTTATTGGGATAAATACTTTAGATTTTATAAACGAATCATAATAACAAGAATTTGCAAGTTGATATTTAGCAATTACTTTATTTGTCAAAACAACATTGAAATATCTTTGAATTTAACGAATAAAACTGTCATATTGAAGAGTAAGCATTCTGTGGAGAAGACCAGTTGATAGAAATCTATTTTAAATGTTTTGTTTTACATCTTTATTTAGTCAGGGATTAGATGTTTTTGATGTAAAAAATAGTTTTGTTTGTAGTTTTGCAGATGTAACAACTTGATATTCATCTGCTCAGTATCTATAATAATATTCTTAAAAATTGGTCATACAACACTTTACGAAGATTTTCTCTTTCTCTTTACATAGGTTTTTTTTTTTCAAGTTCCGCTTTTATTGGAAATTGGAAATGTTTCTTTGAAAAGTTTTGCAGATGTACAATCAAATCATATTTTTAAGTTGCGAAATTAAGAAAATATTTTTCTGCTGACTGTTCTTTTGTCTTTAATTTTGCTCTGAATTAGTTGTTATATGTATCTCAAAAGAATATCTTAGTGATTTTTGTTTTTTTAAGGTTTTACTAATTTTTCTGACTTTATTCATTATCATCATTAGAAACTTTATTTTTGCATTTTTAAAGTTGATGAATATGCAATTTGGAATCAGTTAGTTTATAATGATGACTATATCATAATAACATGCTTAACTGTTGAGTTGAGTGTGAATGTGCAAATTTAGGATTACTTAGTTTATAATGCTTGCTAAAATGTATATATATTTTTTTTTATTTTGAAAATAATTGCAAATTAATCAAATTTTTGTTTTGAATATAATTCAACTTGTAAGTTATTGTTGCGCATTAGTGAGGCTATAATGTTTGCTAAAATTAATCTTAATAAAATATTCAGATATTTTAATAAATTTTGATAATTGAAAATTAGCCAAAAAGTAAAAATTGCAAAATTACTCAACTATCAATAACTTGCTTAACTATTGAGCTATTGTTGCGCAATTTTGGATTTAGTGAGGCCATAATGTTTGTTAATTTTTTATTTTTTTTTTATTTTGGTAAAAAAATTTGCAAAATTGCCTAACTAGCAATAACTTGCTTAACTATTACGTTATCTTTGCGCAATTTTGGGATTGATCAGGTCATAATGTTTGCTAAAATTAGCTTGACTTGAGTTTTTAGGTATTTTATTAAGTAACAAAATCATTTTAATTTTTTTTTTTAAATGAACTATTTGAACAATTACTAAAGTTGTCTTACCTAACTAATTAGGCTATAGTTCTATGCAAATTTGGGATTGGTTAGGTCATAATGTTTGTCAAAATAAGTCATGATAACATTTTTTTGGTATTTTATGAAACTAAAGTATTTTGAAAATACCAAATTATTATTTTTTTATTTTTAAATTTTCTAAAATTTTTTTTTAAAGTTTTAAACTTTTTGTTCAAGCTTTAACTGCGTTTTAAAATTGTTTTTGTTCAGAAATAGTTTTTTTTTTTTAACATTTTGTGAAAATTTCTGCGATGTTTTTGTGTAGAAATCTTATTTTTAAGAGATTTTAAGTGTTTACAGCAGTTTTATTTGTTTTTGTTAAGGTTTGCAATATTTCAGTTGTAAATGCGTTTTTAAAGCATTTTTGAGCAAAACTTGCGTATTTATTTTTTTATAAATTACAATCATTAGTTTAAAATTAATAATTGATGTAGTTTATGTATATTGCTTTTTCATCCAGTGAGAGACACATACACTCGTGTTTCAGGTTATGCACCCAACATCAGTGTGCCTAGCATCTCACTGACCGAAGAGACAATTAACATAAAATCGCAGTATTTATTAAACAATTTATGTTTACTACACATTGCGTTAACACCTTCGACATTCATTAGTTGTGGTTTAAACTATTAATGCGTTTTTATTGTGTTTCAAAGTAGACAAGCATTTTTCGTAGCAATTTTTTTACATTTGTGTTTAAAAAACGCCGTTTTAACTTTATTTTTTAATTTGTTACTTTTTTTTTAATTGATTGATTTTTGAAAGCATTTTATTCAGAAAACTATTTTTTTTGAAATTATTAAATTTAACTAAAACTTATTTATTACAATAAATTTATTTAAAATTGCACACTAAATTTAATTGTTGCACAAAAAACTTTATTATTTGCCTCGAGAAATTTATTAAATTTTGCACAATATACTTAATCATTTAGAAAACTTAATTATTCTACAGTAAATGCACATTAATTCTATTTATTGCATGAAATTAACACACAAAAAAGCCACAGAAAACTTATTTATTAAACAGATTTGATCTAAAATTGCTCAGAAAATTTATTTATTACAAGAAATGTATTTAAAATTGCACACAAAAATTAATTGTTATTCGAAGTTTATTAAATAGTAGAGCAAAAGCAATTAATTGCATGTATTTACTTCAAGAAACTTCTTAAATTTTGCTCAAAAAACTCAATTATTCAGAAAGCAAAATTATTTTTCAATATTTAACAATAAATGCACAGAAATTTTATTAATTGTATCAAATTTGCACAAAAACCTTATTTATTTGCTCCAAAACAATGATTAAAATTTGCACAAAAAGCTCAATCATTTAAAAAACTTAATTATTCTATAATAAATGCACAGAAAATTCTATTTATTGTATGAAATTTCACAAAAAACTGATTTACTTCATAAAATGTGTAACAAAAATTGCACTGAAAAATTATTTAATATGCACAAAAATACCTCATGAAATTTATTAAAATTTGCACACAAAACTAAATTATTCAGAAAGCTTAATTATTAACAATATATGCACAGAAACTCTATTTATTTCATGAAATTTGCACAAAAAACTGATTAACTTTGTAAAATGTAACTTATTTTGAGAGAAACTGATCAGAAAACTTAATTTTTGCATAAAATCAACAAAAATGATAAGAAAAAAGCCACTTGTTGCATGAAATTTGCGTACAAAAAAACAAAATTTATTTAAAATTACTCAGAAAATGTAATTGTTGTACGCGTAAAGCAAAAGCAATTAATTGCCTGAAAAATGCACAAAAAGCCTATTTATTTGTCTCAAAAATTGATAAAAATTTGCTCAAAAAGCTCAATCATTTGGAAAATTTAATTATTCTACAAAAATTTCATTTATTGCATAAAAAACCTATTTACTTTATAAAATGTATGACAAATTTCACATAAAACTAACTTATTATACGAAGTTTAGCTAAAACTGATGAGATAACTAACTAAAAAAAGAAATTTATTTAAAAAAAAACTTAAATTGTTTAACAAAATTCAATAACAGAGATAACAGTGAAAAATGCAATTAACTGTGGCACTGTTTGCACTAAAAAACTATTAATTTGCCCCAAGAAGTTTATTAAAGTTTGCACAAAAAACCTACTTTATGAAATGTATAACTAAATTGCACAGAATAAAATATTCCACTGAAACTGATCAGAAAACTCAATTGTTCCACAAAATTTAACAATAATTATAAAGAAAAGTCTTTAAATGTATGAAATTTGTACAGAAATTAACCAAAATTGCACAGAAAAAAACTTATTTTATCTAAAATTGCTCAAAAAATTTATTTATTACACGAAATTAAACTAAAACTGTTCGGAAAACTCAATTTTTTTTATCTATAACGACTAGAAAAATTGATTTACTACAAGAAATTTATTTGTTAAGTTTTGTACCAAGTTTGATGAAGAAGTAGAGCATACCGCAATTAATAGTATGAAATTTGTATCCATATTTTATACTCCAGAAAATTTATTAAAGTTTGCACAAAAAAGTCAATAATTTAATAAACCAGTAGCTAACTGTCAGCAAGGGTCTGCAATGCAGAATAACACACAAGCTAAGATGGATCTACAACATTTATTGCAAATACAAAGTGAATTAAAAAACTCAATAATTTCTTTAAAATTTAAGTTACGACACTAAAAATGGAGGATATATAGCAGAAAATCAATTTTAGTTTTCTTTACTAAAACCAAAAGTGTGGGAACGAGGGATGCAATTAGTCTAGGAAGAACAACTGGAGATAAAAGATAGTATAAGAGTGTGTTATCTGGTAATAAATAAAAAGATGAAAGAATCTGTTAAAAAATTTGAAAGACAAATTATAGACTAATAGGTAATTTGTATAAGGGGCAACAAGTAGCAATGAGGTAACAAAATGACTGAACAGACTGTAATGGAATGCTGAAAAGGGAAGAAAAAAATAAAAGTATAAGGAAGGAGATTATAAATTATCTATTCGCTTTGTTGATGATAAGTCTCAAACTGTTTAACTGACATCTTCAGTCAGTTAAACAGTTTGAGAAAATGAAAAAAAAACATATGGCGTAGCTAGGATTTTTGGGCTTTATCGCAAAATATTGAACTTTAGAACTAATAACCGTCCAAAAACAGTTGAAAAATGCAAAATTCTACTTATAAATAGACAAAAATAATAAAATCCGGCTTTGAAACATCAAAATATTCTCAGAAGGCACCAAAATCTAGCCATAAACTGTTGAAAAGTGAAAAAATATTGATAAAATCTTAAAAATAGCAAATAAAATATGAAATATCAAAATATTTTTAAAAAACACCAAATTTCGGCTATAAAACTGTTGAAAAATGTTAAATTTTATTATAAAATATATAAAGAAGAGACGCAATGTCCTCTAATGAGACAGTTTTAAAGCAATAATTTCGAATAAAGCCTAGTTAAATAGGTAAAACGAACGATGTTGACGAAGTAAGTTACAAATCAATTATTAAGTTTAAATAAAGCCATACTGATGAGAGGTAAACCTCGAAACGCGTATATGGATGTTTTTAGTTTAGGATAATTTTTAAATGTTAAAATTCTATTCATAGAATGTCAAAAATAACAAAATATTGTTAGAAAGCACCAAAATCTAGTCTTAAACTATCAATAAAGTGCAACATTTTATTTTTGGAATGTCAAAAATGGCAAAATTTGGCTTTAAAACATCAAATTATTGTAAGAAGCACCTAAATCCGGACAGAAACTGTTGAAAAATGCAAAAAAAATTATGAAAATCAAAAATATTCAATATTTAACAAATTTTATTTAATTTATCAAATTTATGAAAAATTGCACAAAATTCAACAAAAATTATACAAAAAATCTACTTATTGTATGAAACTTGCGTACTAAATAACCAAAATTGCCCAGAAAACTTGTTTATTAAACGTATTTTAACTGAAAACGCTCAGAAAATGTATTTACTAAAAGAAATTTATTTAAAATTACACAGAAAATTTATACAATTATACAATGTAAAGCAAAACGAATTAATTCTATGAAGTTTGCAAAAAAAGCCTATTTATTTGCCTCAAAAAATGATTAAAATTAGCACAATCAATAAGTAAACTTGATTATTTTACAATAAATGGACAAAAATTGCATAAATGCATGAAATTTGCACAAAAAAACTAGTTATTTCATTAAATGTATGACAAATTGCATTGCATTGTATGAAATTTGCACATAAAATAACCAAAGTTGTACAAAAAACCGCATAGAAAATTAATTGAATTTGAACTTTGCACAAAACAAAACTTTTTATTTTATAAAATGTACTACAGAAAACTCATTTATTACATAAAATTTAACTACAACTGGTCATCAAACTTTATTGTTGCTCAAAATTCATCAAAATTTATTCAGAAAAGCTACTTATTTTATGAAATTTGCACAGAATACTTAATTAATTCAAAAATTTCATAGAAAATTGCTCAGAAAATTTAAAAAATTATAATTGCACAGAAAATTGTTTACAAAATTTATTAAATAGTAGAGAAAAGGCAATTAATTATATAAAATTTGCACAAAAGAATCATTATTTACTCTAAGAAATTTAGTAAATTTTGCACAAAAAATCACTTAGGAAACCTAATTATTCTACAATATTCAACAATAAATGAACAAAAGTTTTATTTATTGCATGCAATTTGAACAAAAAAACCTATTTACTTTATAAAATTGAAGAGAAAATTCGAAGAAATTTGACTGAAACTGATCAGAAAACTTAATTATTGCACAAAATTTTATAAAAATTATAGAGAAAAATTATTTATTGTATGAAATTTGCACATGAATTAACCAAAATTGCGCATAAAACTTTTTTTTTTTTGTTTTAATCTAAAACGGCTTAGAAAATTTATTTGCTACAAGAAATTTATTCAAAATTGCTCAAAAAATTCAATATTTTAGAAAGTTTAATTATTCTTCAATATTTTATAGCAAATGCACAGAAATTGTATTAATTACTTGAAATTTGCACAAAAAACTTTATACTTTATAAAATGTACGACAAATTGCACATTTATCACACAAAATTTAACTAAAACTGCTAAGAAAACTCAATTCTAGCAAAAAAATTAACAGATATAGTATGAAATTGCACACAAAATAACTAAAATTGCACACAAAAATCTTATTTATTAAACAAATTTTATCTAAAATTGCCCAAAAAATGAATTTATTCGAAAAAATTGCAGAATAACTTTTATCGTTGTACAATATTTATTAAATAGTAAAGCAAAAGCAATTAATTGTATGAAATTTGCACAAAAAACCTTATTATTTGCCCCGAGAAATTTATTTAAATTTGCACAAAAAACTTATCATTCAGAAAAACCTACTCCTAATTATTTCACAATATTCAATAAACGAACTTTGCACAAAAAACTTTTTATTACATAAAATGTACTACAGAAAACCCATTTATTACATGAAATTTAACTAAAACTGGTCATAATACTTTATTGTTGCACAAAATTTATACAGAAAATTCACTTATTCTTTGAAATTTGCAAAAAAAAACTTTCGTATAAAACCGCTTAGAAAATTAATTTATTACAGAAAATTATTTTTTGTTCAAAGTAATTGCATGAAATTTGCACAAAAAACTATTTATTAGCAAAGGAATTTATTAAAATTTGCACAAAACACTTAATTTTTCATAAAGTTTAATTATACTCTAATATTTAACAATAATTGCACAGAAATTCTATTTATTTCATGAAGTTTGAACTGAAATTCTATTTAATTTATAAAATGAAGTAAAACAAATTACACAGAAAACTTATTTATTACAAAAAATGTATTAATTTATAAATTTATAAAACTGACGGGAAACCTCAAATATAACACAAAATTCATCAGAAATTATACATAACAGTCACTTATTGTATGAAATTGGCACAGAAAGTTTAAGAAATTTATTTAAAATTTATTAAAACGGAGAGATAAAAGCAATTAATTGCATAAAATTTGCAGAACAATAAATGTACAGAATAGTCAGTAGTTTGCAAAAAGAACTTACTTTCAAATTGCACATAAAACTTATTTATTATTCGAAATTTAACTAAAACTCAATAGTTGCACAAAGTTTAAAAAAAAATTTAGAGAGAAATTATTGATATGAAATTTGCATACAAAATAACAAAAATTGCTTAGAAAATTTAATTGTTGTAGAAAACTCAATAAAAATAAACTATAAATCAATTATCTGCATGAAATATGCACAAAAATAAATCTATTTGCTAAATTTAATTAAAATTTGCTCTTAGAACTCAATTATTTATAAAATCTGATTACACTCCAGCAATATGACAAATTGCACAAAATTTAACAATAAATCTACAGGAATTCTATTAATTACACAAAATTTGCACAAGAAACGTATTAATTTTATAAAATGTACGACAAATTGCACAGAAAACTTATTTTTTACAAGAAATTTGACTGATAAAAACTCAATGGTTGCACAGAATTTAACAAAAAATATACAGTAAAGTCACTTATTGTATGAAATTTGCACACAAACCAACCAAAATTGCACAGAAAACTTATTTATTAAGACAATTTATTTGGTACAAGAAATTTATTTAAAATTGCTCAGAAAATGTACAAAATTTGATGAAAAAGAAGAGCAAAAAGCACACAAATTAATCATTTAGGAATTCAGTGGCGTAGCTACCTGTAAGCAAGGATTTGCAATGCAGAAGTGACGTTTATTTAAATTTTAAAGTGAATTAAAACATTCAAAATATTTTATTTTCAATATTTTGGGGTGAGGCCCAAAAATATAAGCTACGCTACTGAAAAGACTTATAAGAAATTGTGGTTTTAGAAAAGGATTGAAAAGAAGAGGGACGGAGAGAGTAGTATTCATTTGCCGATGATATGATATTGCTTGCAGAGAATATAGACGTTTTGAAAATGTTTGTTTAACATTTTAAGAAAATGGAAGAAACATGTGCAGTGGCGTAGCTAGGATTTTTTGGCTTCAACGCAAAATATTGGATTTGGCAAAAAAAAAATTCTTGTCATAAACTATTGAAAATTGCAAAACTATTTATGAAACAAAAAATAACTAAATGCGGCCATAAAATATTTTCAGAAAGAACCAAAATCCTGCTAAACCAATTGAAAAGTGCAGAATTCTTTTTATAAAATGTCAAAAATATCAAAATCTGGCTTTGAAACGACAAAATATTGTCAGAAAGCATCAAAATGTAGCTTTAAACAGTTGAAAAGTTAACAAAATAGCAAAATCTGGCCATGAAAAATAAAAGATTTGTTGTAAAAAGCCAAAATCTGGTCATAAAGTGTTAAATTCTATTTATAAAATGACAAGAATAATAAAATCCGGCCTCAAATATCAAAAAGAACTAAAATTCAGCCAATAACTGTTAATAAACGCAAAATTTTATTAAAGAAAAAACATATTGAATAAAAATCCGGCCAAATGCGACAGAAAAGTCCAACATTGTATCCCTAGAATGTCAAAAATAGCGAATTTGGACCTTAAAATATCAAAATACTGTTAAGATTTGTTAAAATGTTCTTAAAATTTCAACAAAATAGCAAAAACCTGCTATAAAATATCAAAATATTGTCATAAAATCTACAAACTGTCAAAAGTTGCAAAACTCTATTCATAGAATTCAAAAAGAGCCAACTACGACCATAAAGTTTAAAAAAATCATCATAAACTATTAAAATATGAGCAAAACCAGTTGCAAACTGCAACAAAGTGTTCATAAAATGTCAAAAACAGCAAAATCCGGCCTTGAAATTTCAAATAGTTATCAGAAAGCAGCAAAATCCGGTCATAGAACATTAAAATATGTTCAGATTGAATCAAAATTTGGCCAAAAGCAGTTTTAAAGTCAAAAACTTGCGCTTATAATGTCAAAAATAACAAATTCCAGCCTCAAATCATGACAACATTGTTGTAAACTGCAAATGAAGTCAAAAATAGCAAAATTTGGACATAAATATTAGAATATTTTCGAAGAGAACCAGGATCTGACCAGAAAAGTGTAAAATTTTGTTCATAAAATATCCAAAATTGCAAACTTCGGCATTGAAATATCAAAGTTTTTCCAGAAAACACCAAAACCCGGCTTGAATCGTTGAAAAGTGCAAAATTCTTTTAATTAAATGTCAAAAATAACAAAACCCGGACATGACATCAAAGTATTGTCAGAAAGCACTAAAATCCGGCCACAAACTGTTAAAAACTAAATAAGAATTTCATGAAATGTCAAAAACAGCAAAATTTTATTCATAAAATATTAAAAATAGCTAAATCACATCAAAACTGTTGAAAAGTCCAAAATTTGATTTCTAAATTGTCAAAAATAGAAAATTCCATCAAAATTTTGTTGAAATATTTTAACATTTGTAAAAAAAAATAATAAAATTGCAAAAATCGGCTATAAACTAACAAAAAATTGACAATATTTTTATGAAAGATACAAAATCCAGCCATTAACTGTCAAAAAGTTTAAAACTCGGAAAATCGGTTGAAAAGTGTAACATTTTGTTCATAAAACATCCAAAATATCAAAAACCGTTGAAATGTGCAAAATTCTTTCGAATTAATGTCAGAAAGTACTAAATTCCGACCATAAAAAGTTAAAAATGGCTAAATCACATCAAAATTCGGCCAAAAACGGTTGAAAAGTCTAAAATTTTATTCCAAAATTTTAAAATTATCAAAAAATTTTTTAGAAAGAATTAAAATTTGGCCTAAAACTGTAGAAAGGTGCAAAATTTTTGTCAGAAATTACCAAAGTTAGCCATAACTATAAGAAAATGCAATTCTATTATAAAAAGTCAAAATTTTGTCATAAAATATTTTCAAAAAGATCTAAAATTTGATCAAAATTGGTTGATAGAAGTACAAGTTTCTATGGAAAATAGGAAAATTTAATTATGAGAAAATATTGTTAGAAAAAACCAAAATTTGTCCAAAAATAGTTGAAAAGTGATACATTTCATTCATAAAATGTCAAAAATAGTCAAAATCCGGTATTAAAACATCAAAATATTGTCAGAAAGCATCAAAATGTAGCTATAAATTGCATAATCTGGTTATGAAATATAAAAGTATTGTTGTAAAAAGCCAAAATCTGGTCATAAAGTGTAAAATTCTATTTATAAAATGTCAAGAACAGTAAAATCTGCTTATGAAATATCAAGAAGAAGCAAAATCCGGCCATAAACTGTTGAAAAATACAAAATTCTATCATTAAAAAGTCAAAAATAACTAAATTTTGTCATAAAATATTAAAATATTTTCAGATCCGACCAAAAACGGTTTAAAAGTACAACATTTTATTCGTAAAGTGTTAAAAATAGTCAAATTTGGTCTGGGAACATCAAAATATTATTAGGAAGCACTGAAATTAGGACATAAACTGTTGAGAAGTGTAAAAAAATTTAAGAGATTTCAAAAACTTTAAAATTCTGGCCATAAAATCCTTAAAAAATGTAAAATTTTATTCATAAATAGCAAAATTTGGTTATGAAATATTAACATAATTGTTAAAAAGAACCAAAATTGGGCTATAAACAGTAGAAATGTGCAAAATTCTATTTGCGGAAAGTCAAAAATAGCAAAATCTGGCTTTAAAACATCAAATTATTGTCAGAATGGCAACATTTTGGTAATTATGAAATCAAATTATTGTTAGAAATATATATAATAGCATAATCCGGCCATAATTTGTCCAAATCCGATCATTAAATATTAAAACATTACAAAATTTTCCTAAAAATATTTAAAAACTACAAAATTCTGTTTATAAAATGCCAAAAATAGCAAAATCCGGCATTGAATTTTTAAATAATTGTCAGAAAGCACGAAAGTTTAGTCATAAACAGTAAAAATGTTCATTAAATCTCAAAAATAGCAAAATTTAGTTATAAAATATTAAAACTAATTTTAGAAAGAAATAAAATTTGGTCAAAAAACTGTAGAAAGGTACAAAATTTTATTTATAGAATTTCAAAAATAGCAAAATTTGGCCATGAACTATGAAAACACTAAAATTTGGTCATAAACTGTTAAAGAATGCAAAATTCTGTTTATAAAAAATCTAAAATAGTAAAATTCTGCCCTAATTAATTAAAATATTTTTAAAAATAACAAAAATTTGGCAAAAAACTGTTGAAAATCGCAACAAAAAAGTGTAAAATATAGCAAAATTTGGTCCCCACGATTTTGTCTTACGAAATATAAATTAGAAAAGAGAGCAAGTGCAAAGGTATAAGTGCCATGGTACTAAACAGACAGAGAATTGGAAAACCTAGAAGGAAATTAGAGTGCGCATAGGGATGGCAAAAAAGCAAAAATGTTGTAAACTGTTTTGTTACTCAACAAATGCGAAATTTGGACGATCGGAAATAAAGATCTAAAACGTATTGAGCTTTTGAAACTTGGATTTGTAGAAGAATATTGAATTTATAGTACCAAATAGATGAAGAAGTATTAGAAGAGTTCAAGAAGTATCGGGAGAGATGGAAGAGAGGCACATAGAACTTGCGATAATTAGAAAAGTTTTAACAAATTTGCTATCTGCTCATCTCTTCTTGTTTTTGCAAAACAGATTTAACTAAACTATCAATAAAGATTTATTAACCATCGAAATCAAATCAAAAAGTTGTTTTACAGTTCAAAACAAATTTTAATTATAAAGTTTTAATCAAAATTATTTGATGGAAACATTTTCTATGCCATTGTTGTTTTTCTACATAAAAATAAAAAAGTTTTTCCTCACATTAAGCCGATTATTCGGTATCTTATATTCGAAGGGAATAAATGAAACATTTTATATTTTCACACGTTATGAGATCATGTCATAACATTAATTTTGCAAATGTATTGTTACATTAATTTCTGTTTTCTCTTTGTTTCAGGTAAGTTTGTTAACTTGTCTTCATATTCTTCGGTGAGTCGTTTGTTTACAACAATTTCACTTTCATTATAAAAATAAATCTACAAAGTTTTTGCGATTACCATACTTCCTCAGTATAGACGAGGAAGTAGTTAAAATTATAAATCAAATAATTTTGTTGCTGTATTTATTTCGTTTACAATCACAGGTGTCTCACAAACCACACACACATGTCTTTCACTAAAAAAAATGAACCCACAATTTGCATGTAAAACCGTTTTAATGCTACGAACCGTTAACCAATTGTTGGTGGCCCCCCTTGCTAGCTACTTAAACATGCACATGTCCATTTTCTTTCATCCCCGAAAAATCACTGCCGGCCATTTTGGGAGGAATTTTTGAAAGTATTCAGCGCCGTGTCGTTGAACTCCCGGGGAAGGTCAGCAGAATTATATATTTTTTTTAATGATGCGAATAATATTTCCTTCAAAAAAAGACCCAGCCGAATTAACCGACACATTAAATAGGAAAGTGGCAGACCTTGAAATAATTAAAATTAATAAAAAATATATATTACTCTATTACAACAATGTTTATTTTTAAAACAGGATATTTCTCATTTTACCTGTGTAGAAAGAACTTTTTCATACCTTTTCTGCGTCTGGGTTCGAGCCGATGTAATGGCACCCAACCAACAGATGGTCCTATTAACAAAGCCCATTATATCCAAAGTAAACTGTTTCCTAATCGCAGGTAGAATGGGCACTTTTTCCTCACGGAATCAAGTGTTCTTCTAGTAGAAAGTTTTAGTCGAAGCAAAGAATGGAGAATAATAATGCGATAGAATTTTAAAATACCAGTATACTGAACATATTTCAACCCTCAACAAATACGAACAGTGGGAATAGTTAACAATGTATGTATAGAATTTTTATAGTATCACAAAAGTCAAATTGGAGTGGTTATGTTAATGTTATGGCATGTGGTAAATCAATTAATAAATTGAGAAAGGCGTTTGGATGTATTATAATTAAAAAAATTAACATCTACGTGATAAAACTGACGTAATTATTTAGGTTTAAAATTTTATAAAAAAAAATTAACAGTTTATTAATTTTTTACTGTCAAAAAATCCTTTAGAAAATGTTTATAGCTGTTAGAAAACGTTCTTAATTGTACAAAGCATGTTTAAGTATCAGAAAAACTGTAAAATTTGTTGAACGTGTTTGAATATTGTCTAAATTGAATATGAAAAATTGTCAAAAACTATATAAATCTGTCAAACAATATCTAGAATTATCAAAAATACTGAAACTGTCAAAAAAATCTAAAACATTGTCCAAAATAGACAAAAGATTTTTGGATGAAAACGTTTTTAACTGTCAGAAAATAGTCTTAACTGTCAAAAAATCGATTTCTAAAACTAAATTTTAAGTCAGATTGGCCGCTCTTTTCGAGTTTAGGCATTTTTTATGGATCATGGATCTATCATAACCTAAAAAAATAATTTGTATTTTTAATATGTCGCTTCGCGATTGACAGTTGAGCCACAACATTCGCTTAACCTAAAAATATTAATTTCTAATATGTCGCTTTGCGATTTGTGTTTCAAGGAACTACTATAACCTAAAAAATTAATTTGTAATTTTAATCTGTCGCTTCGCGATCGACAGTTGAGCCACAACACTCGCATAACCTAAAATTATTAATTCCTAATATGTCGCTTTGCGATTTGTGTTTCAAGGAACTAATATAACCTAAAAAATTAATTTGTAATTTTAATCTGTCGCTTCGCGATTGACAGTTGTGCCACAACACTCGCATAACCTAAAAATACCAATTCCTAATATGTCGCTTTGCGATTTGTGTTTCAAGGAACTACTATAACCTAAAAAATTATTTGTAGTTTTAATCTGTCGCTTCGCGATTGACAGTTCAGCCACAACACTCGCATAACCTAAAATTATTAATTCCTAATATATCGCTTTGCGATTTGTGTTTCAAGGAACTACTATAATCTAAAAATTTAATTTGTAATTTCAATCTGTCGCTTCGCGATTGACAGTTGTGCCACAACACTCGCATAATCTAAAATTATTAATTCCTAATATGTCGCTTTGCGATTTGTGTTTCAAGGAACTACTATAACCTAAAAAATTAATTTGTAATTTTAATCTGTCGCTTCGCGATTGACAGTTGTGCCACAACACTCGCATAACCTAAAAATACCAATTCCTAATATGTCGCTTCGCGATTTGTGTTTCAAGGAACTACTATAACCTAAAAAAATAATTTGTAATTTTATTCTGTCGCTTCGCGATTGACAGTTGTGCCACAACACTCGCATAACTTAAAATTATTAATTCCTAATATGTCGCTTTGCGATTTGTGTTTCAAAGAACTAATATAACCTAAAAAATTAATTTGTAATTTTAATCTGTCGCTTCGCGATTGACATTTGAGCCACAATACTCGCAAAACCTAAAATTATTAATTCTTAATATGTCGCTTCGCGATTTGTGTTTCAAGGAACTACTATAACCTAAAAAATTAATTTGTAATTTTAATCTGTCGCTTTGCGATTGACAGTTGTGCCAGAACACTCGCATAACCTAAAATTATTAATTCCTAATATGTCGCTTCGCGATTTGTGTTTCAAGGAAGTTTCAAGCATAACCTGAAATTGTTTTTTTTTTCAATCTGTCGCTTCACGATTAGTGTAGCGCACAGGATTTGCTCAACGTAAAAAGTAAATCATAAATCATTTAAACTTGGTTTCCGTCCACCTGCCCAAGTGTTTGTGAATTGCAAATACTTGGGTGGGTGGGTGTGATTCAATTTTTTGGGTGGGTGGGCTACACCACTCTAAATCACACGCCTATAACATCTAAATTTGGTTACCGCCCACCCAGCCAAATGTTTGTGATCAAGAAGTTGGATTACAAACACTTAAGTAGGCGGTTAGGGCATTTATTGCACACCAATTTAAACCACACGTCCATAATATTTAAAATTAGTTTCCGCTCACTCACCCAAGTGTTTGTGATCCAATTTTTTGCTCACAAACACTTGGGTGGATGGGTGGGCAGCACTCATCTAAATCACGCTCGCATAACATTTAAACTTAGTTCCCGCCCACCGACCCAAGTGTTTGTGATCAAGAAATTAGATTTTAAACATTTCGGTGGGCGGGCAAGGCATAGGTTGCCGGATAGTTTTAATTAAAGTTTTTGTCCACCCGCTCAATTGTTTGTGATCTAACTTCTTGCTCACAAACACTTGGGTGGGTGGGTGGGCAACACTAATCCAAACCACGCTTGCATAACATTTAAACTTAGTTCCCGCCCACCCACCCAAGTATTCGTGATTAAGAAATTAGATTTCAAACACTTGGGTGGGCGGGCGGGTTGCCGGATAGAATTTAATTGAAGTTTCCGCCTACCCGCCCAAGTATTTGTGATTTAATTTTTTGCTTACAAATACTTGGGTGGGTGGGCGGGCAACACTAATCTAAACCACGCTCGCATAATATTGAACATAGTTCCCGCCCACCCACCCGAGTGTTCATGATCAAGAAATTAAATTTCAAACACTTGGGTGGGCGGGCAAAGCATAGGTTGCCGGATAGAATTTAATTGAAGTTAACGTCCACCCGCCTAAGTGTTTGTGATCCAATTTTTTGCTCACAAACACTTGGGTGGGTGGGCGGGCAACACTAATCTAAACCATGCTTGCATAACATTTAAACTTAGTTTTTGCTCACCCACCTAAGTGTTTGTGATCAAGAAATTTGATTACAAACACTTGAGTGGGCGGTCAAGGCATGGGTCGTCTGATATTAGTTTTAATTGAAGTTTTTGCTCACCCGCCCAAGCGTTTGTGTTACAATTTTGTGCTTACAAACATTTGGGTGGGTGGGCGGGCAACACTAATCTAAACCACGCTTGCAACTTAGTTTCCACTTACCCACCCAAGTGTTTGTGATCAAAAAATTTGATTATAAACACTCGAGTGGGCAGTCAGGGCATTGTTTGCCGGATAAAAGTTTTAATTGAAGTTTTTGATTACTTGCCCAAGTGTTTGTGATCTATTTTTTTGCTCACAAACATTTGGGAGGGTGGGCGGGCAACACCAATTCAAATAGCACGTTTATAACATTTAAACTTAGTTTCCGCTCACCCACCCAAGTGATTGTGTTCAAGAAATTGGATAACAAACATTTGGGCGGTCAGGGCATAGGTGGCCGGATAGAAGTTTTAATTGAAGTTCTCGCTCACTTACGCCAGTGTTTGTGATTCAATTTTTTGCTCACAAACTCTTGGGTGGGCGGGTGGGCTACACCAATCTAAACCATACGGCCACAACTTTTAAACTTGGTTTCCGCCTACCCACCCAAGTGTTTGTGATCAAGAAATTGGATTACAAACACTTTAGTGGACGGTCAGGATATAGGTTGCCGGATAGAAGTTTTAATTGAAGTTTTTGCCTACCCGCCCAAGTGTTTGTGATCTATATTTTTGCTTACAAATACTTGGGTGGGTGGGTGGGCAACACCAATCCAAAACATACGCACATAACATTTTAACTTGGTTTCCGCCCACCCACCCAAGTGTTTGTGATCCAATTTCTTGTTCACAAACACTTGGGTGGGTGGGTGGGCTACACTAATTCAAACCATACGGCCATAACATTTAAACTTGGTTTCCGCCCACCCACCCAAGTGTTTGTGATTAAGAAATTGGATTACAAATACTTTAGTGGGCGCTCAGGGCATAGGTGGCCGGATAGAAGGAAGTTTTATTTGAAGTTTTTGCTCACCTACCCCAGTATTTGTCATTCAATTTTTTGCTCACAAACACTTGAGTGGGTGGGTGGGCTACACCAATCTAAACCATACGGCCACAACATCTAAACTTAGTTCCCGCCCACTTTCCTAAGTGTTTGTGATCAATTAATTGGATTACATAAATTTTAGTGGGCGGTCAGGGCATTGTTTGCTGGACAGAAGTTTTAATTGAAGTTTTTGTCTACCATCCATTTTCTTGCTTATAAACACTTGGGTGGGTGGGCGGGCAACACTAATTTAAACAACACGCTCATAACATTTAAATTTAGTTCTCGTTCACCCACCCAAGTGTTTGTGATTAAGAAATTTGATTACAAACACTTGAGTGGACGGTCAGGGCATAGGTTGTCGGATAGTAGTTTTGATTGAAGTTTTTGTCCACCCGCCCAAGCGTTTGTGATCTAATTTGTTGGCCACAAATACTTGGGAGAGTAGGCGGGCAACACCAATCCAAACCAAGAATTAAGAAATTGGATTACAAACACTTAAATGGGTGGTCAAGTCATTGATTGCCGAAAAGAAGTTTTAACTGGAGTTTCCACTCACCCGTTCAAGTTATTATGATCCAATTTCTTGCTCACAAACATTTGGGTGGGCGGGTGGGCAACACCAATCTAAACCACACGCCCATAACACCTAAACTTGGTTGTTGCCTACCCACCCAAGTGATTGTGATTAAGAAATTTTATTACCAACACTTGAGTGGGCGGTCAGGTCATTGATTGCCGAATGGAAGTTTTCTTTGAAGTTTCCGACTACTCGCCCAAGTGTTTGTGATCCAATATTTTGCTCACAAACACATGAGGGGGGGGGGGGCTATATCAATCTAAACCATACAGCCACAACATCTATACTTGGTTCCCGCCTACCCACCCAAGTGTTTGTGATCATGAAATTGGATTACAAACACTTGAGTGGGCGGTCAGGATATAGGTTGCCGGATAAAAGTTTTAATTGAAGTTCTTGCTCACCCGCTGAAGTGTTTGTGATCCATTTTTTTGCTTACAAACATTTGGGTGGGTGGGCGGGCAACACTAATCCAAACCACACGCTTATAACATTTAAACTTGGTTCCTGCTTACTCACCCAAGTGTTTGTGATTAAGAAATCAGATTACAATCACTTAAGTGGGCGGGCAGGGTATAGGTTGCCGGATAGAAGTTTAAATTGAAGTTTACGCCCACCTGCTCAAGTGATTGTGATCTAATTTTTTGCTCATAACATTTAAATTTAGTTTTCCCTCACCCACCCAAGTGTTTGTGTTCAAGAAATTGGATAACAAACTTGATTGGGCGGTTTGGGCATAGATTGCCGGATAGAAGTTTTAATTGAAGTTTTTGTCTACTCACCCAAGTGTTTATGATTCAAGTTTTTGCTTACAAAAGTGGGTAGGCAGGCAACACTAATCTAAACTACACGCCTTTATTATCTAAACTTGTTACTCGCCCCAAGTGTTTGTGATCAGGAAATTAGATTACTAGACTTTGGGTACTCTGGGATTAGTTCCTAGCTTATTTTACCTCGGATTTAAAACAATCTTATAGGCAGTGCCTCATAAGTCACTATCTTTTTCCTGGCACAAAGAATTCTATGCTTTTCGGTTTGCTTCTGCTATTGCAATTTTGATTTTTTTGGGAAACTGTTTATATTACTAGTAAATTCATTTAATCTTGGTCAGAGTTGCCTTTTTGCCCGCATATACTTACTTCTTATCTTGGCGATGTTGCTGCTTTACCATGGCACTGCATTCTTGCTTTTTTTGTAAGATTGCACGCTTTAACATTACTTTTGGACGAGGCTTTTGCGCGGTCTATATGTGCAATTGCGTGATCTTGATTAGCCAACGATTTTTAACGTGTTCCGGCGCGATTTTCTTTTTGCTTTGATTATGATCTACCTATCGAGCTCACAAAAGAAATCCTAAAAGTGAAGATAATTGTTTTCTGCTTAGATACTTACTTTTAAAGATTGTTAGGATTGAATCGTAAAGGCGCTTGAAAGAATGAGAAGTGGTGATGCAATCTGGAATCTTTTGTTGGCAAAATTTACGTACTATCCGAAATATTAGTTGATGGTTTGCTTTTTGGATAGTGGTGCATAGTAGACGTAGGGTGTTATTACTGAGAAACCTGCGCGGTGAGTAAGATAAAGAAGGTCATGATCGTGTCCAACTTACGATAGGATAAAGACAAGAAGAAGAAGAAGCACAGTCCTTGCAGTAAAAGTTACTTGCGCGGAGGGATAGATAGGCGCGGTCAACTCATCTGTGGTGACCGTGGAAGTTAAGTTAAGGTCTGACATTTTTGTTTTAATTCCCGCTTTATCATAAGCAGGCCTGGTATCTGTTTTCCGTTGCGTTAAGTCCGATGGTCACTTTGGGGCCTATACAAGCCAAGCTAATTACGAGAGTTTTGCATTGAATTTTTTTCTTTTTTTTACCCTCTCCTCTCTTTAAAAACATTAAAAAAAAGCGATAAATTTTGTCATTTTATTACTGTTTGTAACTTCTCTCTTCTCTAGGAAATTCTCTAATAAACGTGGGTTGGGGGGGGGGGGGGTTGTGCTTGTAGGCTTTTACGCGTTCCGACGACACTTGCTTAGCTACGCCACTGTAACCTTTATAATAGTTATCAAGTAAAGATAATAATAAAAATGATGATTTTATTATATTTATTTATTTTCTCTAAACCTTATTTGTGTATTATTAACAAGAATTGTTGTTGATTTTGTATAGTTTTGATACAATTTACAATCCAATTATTTGATTACTTTTCCACCCCTAATAATTTTGTAATATTCCGCTGCACGCAAACAGTCAATAATAGATAAAGGCTTGTGAAATGATATAAACTATAAATTGATACTTTCCGTTTGTCCGGAAATGAGGTGTTATTTGTACCAAATGTACCAAACAAACAGACGTTTTAGTTCTGCATTAAACGCATACATGCTAATTAATTTTAAATTAATAAAAACAAAAATATTCTGAATTGTTCAATATTTCTTAAATCAGTTTATATTATAATTTTTGTTTACATAATTTACACAAACTATTTAAGTATACCCACATCTGCAATAATTATATAGATACGTATTAAATATGTGCATATCATAATACAAATTATAAAAACGGGTTAAATTTGAAAAGAAATGAGCTCTAATGAAATTCATATTTAAATTCCCTAATTTGAAAATGAAAGAAAGCCCGTTTATTCCAGCATTTGCTGAGTTGTCACACGTGTTTTCTTTTTCAACGTTTTTGGATGGGTATCATCACACCAGCATCATCTGGTAGCTACTACCACCGAACGATTCCGGGGGCTCTTTGTTATTCTAACAATTCCAACCGAACGCGCTCTCACTATTAAAGTTAAATCAGACTTGGAAATAATGCACGTTTCATTTTTATACAGTGTACATGCACACGTTTCAGATGAGGGAAAAAATATGTGTGCACTCCGCTCAGCCATTGTCCGAGATTAAAAAATTTAACAGTCGACCTGGATTTTCAAACCGTAGTCGTAAAAATGGGGGATACATATACATTGTTTCAAGCTACTTTTGTAATCACTTGTGTGTTTATTTGTGCATTACTAGTACGTATATTGTTTGCTTTATGGGACAAATATTATGGAGTTGAAATGCGAAAACGGAAACACGTCGAACATTACAATTTCTTCAATTGACGAACTAAAATCAGGAAATGTATTTTTATATTCAAAGCAAACGTTGATTCAAGCTGGCTGGCTGGCCACTATGTATACAATATCAACGAATGGAATTTGAAATTGAGAACAAACACATTAAAAATTATTAACGTAACTACGTTTCAACAAGAAAATTATAATATTGTGAATAATTGGCGGGATGTTGCAAAATGACTCAATCCTACGATGACAACTATTTTTAGCTTGCCATAAATATAAAAATCAATAAAAGTAATAATATTCAGATTAACAAAAAAAATCATTTTTGATGAAAAATCAATAACTTTGCAAATGGCTAATGTGTGACTCTCATGTTGAAGGTTTCATTTTATTATTATATTTTGAAATTGTCACAATTCTAGGAAGTTGCAATTATTTTGGAGGAAGTTCAGAACTAAGTCTATTTAGTTTTATAATAAGTCTATTTAGTTCTAGTACTTTAAAGGCTAAAACAAGTACAGTCTAAATTTTGATTGTGGGCGTATAGTTTACATTATAGCCAGTTTAGACTATACACAATAGACACGTTTATTTATTGCTGACGCGGTGAAGCTAACGTGATCAGTGCATGTGACGTCAGTTGTAGGCAAGAACGCGTATATAGATTTGACATTAAATGTGAGTATGAAAAGAAAACTCTTACAACTATCGTATTTATTACCGCAGAGTATTTTATAATTTTAAAAATTTATAGACAAAATTTTTATTTGTATATTTTTAATATAACGTTAAAAACTTCATTTTTGGAATGACATTTAAAGTTAATATTGAAATATACATTTATATTTTGTTGTGTTTATGTTTACTACTAAGTTACTTACTAAAAGTTGTAAAACTAATTTATTTAATTATTTGTATTAGCGCGTGACGTCAATTGTGGGTATAGAGCGTTGTTATGTTGGCTTCACTATGCGACGAGGGGCAAATAGCACATGGCGTGTTTATAAGTGTATATGGTCCAATAGTGACTTGCCCAAAGAGTTTGATATTTATTTTTTTTTAGTCATATTTGCATCTCAATACTTTATTTAGGTTTTACTTTTCAATAAATGAACACGTATTGGCTAAAACTGGTCAATTATAAAAATATACATTTTGGAAAATTTGCTGCGAGGCAGCTTATGTATAGATAGAAGACTCAATATACAATTAGTTTAATAAAAATAGCCTCAGAATCAAGCAGATAGTTTGGCTTCTATGGTGAGAGTCTTAAGTTAGAACCCTACTTTACCTAAATTATTTTTAAATTGGTTTATCATAAGTAACTGCTTATAGTTTCAGCAACAAATTTAAAAACATCAATTATTTTTTGCAATATTAAAGTTTGTTAAGATTTTTTCAGTGATCTCTAGCCCATCTATTTTTTTTGGGTGTCTTTTTTATTGCTGAAGGTGGGCAACAATTATTACGAATTCTCCTTGATTGGGAGTCTAGTCCTGTTTAGTCGCTTATGTTTTTTAGCCAGGACTGATTTTTTTTGCATCCTTGGCTACGTCAACCCTCTGTTTTGCTCTCCATTTGAATTTTTAGCAGACTACATTTACTGTTTCTAAGGATGTGCTCGAGGTATGCTGTTTTTTGCTTTTTAATAATTCCCATGCGTATAAGGACCTCAGCGGTTGAGATGTGCTCCACTCAAGATATTCTATGCTTTTGCTGAAATGTCCGCATCTTGGTTCAAGATTATGCTTCGTTTGCATAGCATTTTTCTCATTTTGAGGAAAGTTGTTCGGACATTTATTTTATTTCTTTGTCTGGATCTAGGTCTTTAGTTATCCAGCAGCCAAATTATCTAAATTTAGCAACGTGTTTTGTCTGATTATTGTATATACGCAGATTAGCTTAAACATTTGGTCTTTTACTGATCATCATGATTTTAATTTTAGTCCAACATTCTGAGTGCCCGTGTACCTACCCAACTGTTTATGATAAAGAAATTGGATCACAAACACTTAGGCGGGTGGGCGGTAACACGTTTTTAAACCACCGATCTAACATTTATGAATTAAGTGCCCGCTCACTTGCCTAAGTGTTTGTTGTCAAGCATCACTAACATTTGGCTAGATGGACGGGAAGACGTTTTTAAATTACCGATTCGACATTCATGAACTGAGTGCCCGCCCACCCACTAAAGTGTGTGTGATCACAAACACTTGGGCGGGATGTTTTTAAGCCACTTATCCAGCATTTGTTAGTTAAGTGTCCACCCACTCAAGTTTTATCAATAAAGTGGATCACAAACACTTGGGCAGAAACATTTTTTGAAACCACCGATCCAGCATTTAAGAACTGAATGCCGCCCATCCAAGTGTTTGTTTGTGAAGCAAGTTTTTAAACTACCGGTCTAACTATAATAAACAAGTTTTTGTCCACTCACCCAATTGTCTGATGACAAGCAGTTGCATCACAAACACTTGTGCGGGTGGGCGGGAACACTTTTTTAAACTATCGATCTAGCATTTATGAACTAAGTGCTCAAGTGTTTGTGGTCAAGTAGTTAGATCACACACAATTGGGCGGGTGGGCGGGATCACGTTTTTAAACTACCGGTTTAACATTTATAAATTGAGTGTTTGCCCACCCATCCAAATATTTGTTTGTGAAGTAGTTAGATTACAAACAATAGCCCGGGTGGGCGGGAACAAGTTTTTAAACTACCGACCCAACTATAATAAACTAAGGTCTCACCCAAGTATTTGTTGTCAAGCAGTTGGATCACAAACACTTGGGTAGGTGGGTAGGAACACGTTTTTAAACTACCGATTCAACATTTACTAACTGAGTGTCTACCCACCCAAGTTTTATCAATAAAGTGGATCACAAATATTTGGGCAGGAACACGTTTTTAAACTACCGGTTCAACATTTATGAACTGAGCGCCCACCTAACCAAGTGTTTGTTTGTGAAGTAGTTAGATTACAAACAATAGGGCGGGTGGGCGGGAAATTTTTTTAAACCACCGGCCCAACTATAATAAACTAAATTTTCATCCACCCGCTCAAGTGTTTGTTATCAAAGAGTTGAATTACAAACACTTGGGTAGGTGGCTGGGAACACGTTTTTATACTACCGATCCAGCATTTATTAACTGAGTATCCATTCACTTAAGTTTTGTCAATAAAGTGGATCACAACACTTGGACAGGAACACGTTCTTAAACTACTAGTTCAAAATTTATGAACTAAGTGCCCGTTTACCCTCTCAAGTGCTGGTTGTCAAGCAGTTGGATTACAAACACTTGGGCGGGTGGGCGGGAACAAGTTTTTAAACCACCGGACGGTCCGGTCCAACTATAATAAATTAAGTTTTTACCCACTCATCTAAGTGTTTGTTGTGAAGCAGTTGGATCACAAACACTTTGGCTGGTGGGCGGGAACACTTTTGCAAACCACCGATCTAGCATTTATGAACTGAGTGCCCCCCTCCCCCGCTCAAGAAAAGGTTTTTAAATTACCGGACTAACATTTATGAAGTGAGTGCACGCTTTTACAAATCACCGATCTAGCTTTCATGAACTGAGTGCCTGCCTACCTGCCCAAGAACATGTTTTTAAAGTATCGGACCAACATTTATGAACTGAGTGCTTGCTTACCTCCTCAAGTGTTGGTTAT
Organism: Tachinus rufipes; assembly: GCA_963932245.1. Taxonomy (NCBI): domain Eukaryota; kingdom Metazoa; phylum Arthropoda; class Insecta; order Coleoptera; family Staphylinidae; genus Tachinus; species Tachinus rufipes. The sequence continues at coordinate 98,233,075 of OZ010747.1, read as the reverse complement.
TAAGCAGTTTGATCACAAACACTTGGGCGGGTGGGCGGGAACACTTTTTTAAATAATTAATTTATCATTTAAAAACTTAGTTCCCGCCCACTCACCCAAGAGTTTGTTGTCAAGCAGTTGGATCACAAACACTTGGGTGAGAGCACGTTTTTAAACCACCGATCCAGCATTCATAAATTGTATTCTTGCCTACCCTTCCAAGTGTTTGTTGTCAAGCAATTGGATCACAAACACTTGGGCGGGTGGGCGGAAACACGTTTTCAAACCACTGATCTAGCATTCATGAATTTTGTTCCCGCCTACCCGCCCAAGTGTTTGTTGTCAAGCAGTTGGATTACAAAAACACTTGGGCGGGTGGGCGGGAAAACGTTTTTAAATCAGCGATCTAGCATTCATAAACTGAGTGCCCGCATTTATAAACTGTGTTTCCGCCCACCAGCCCATGTGTTTGTTGTTAAGCAATTGGATCACGAAACTCTTGGGTAGGTGGGCGGGAACACTTTTTCAAACCACCGAGCTAGCTTTCATAAACTGAGTGCCCGCCTACCTGCTCAAGAACACGTTTTTAAACTACCGGACCATTATTTATGAGCTGAGTGCCCGTTTACTTTCTCAAGTGTTGGTTGTCAAGCAGTTTGATCACAAACACTTGGGTGGGTGGGTGGGAACACGTTTTTAAACCACCGATCTAGCATTCATAAACTTTGTTTCCACCCACTCGCCCAAGTGTTTGTTGTCTAGCAGTTGGATTACGAACACTTGGGCGGGAACACGTTTTAAACCACCGATTCAGCATTTATAAACTGAGTGCCCGCCCAAGTGTTTGTTGTTAAGCAATTGGATTACAAACACTTGGGCTGGTGGGCGGGAACACGTTTTTAAATCACCGATCTAGCATTTATGAACTGAGTTATCGCCTACCCGCCTAAATGTTTGTTGTCAAGCAGTTGGATCACAAACACTTGGAATGGGAACACGTTTTTTAATCTACCGATCCAGCATTCATGAACTGTGTTTGCGCCCACCCGCCCATGTGTTTGTTGTCAAGCAATTGGATTACGAAACACTTGGGTAGGTGGGCGGGAACACTTTTTCAAACCACCGATCCAGCTTTCATAAACTGAGAGCCCGCCTACCCGCTCAAGAACACGTTTTTAAACTACCGAGCCAACATTTATGAACTGAGTGCCTGCTTACCCTCTCAAGTGATGATTGTCAAGCAGTTTGATTACAAACATTTGGGCGGGTGGGCGAGAACACGTTTTCAAACCACCGGTCCAACATTATTAAACTTAGTTCTCGCCCACCTACCCAAGGGGGGTTATTCTGGCATATATTGCATATTGCTTATCGCAATTAATGACGTAATCATTAATTAAAAAAATCTGCCGGTGATCACTTTTTGTACTAAAGGACCATCTAGTAATATAAACTCAATACAAAGCTTCATGTTAATTGTATTTTTTAACCTCAATATACAAATTTATGATTTAAATGTCACACTTCCTCTCCATTAATTGCGATAAACGATATGCGACATATGTCAGAATAACCCCCTAGGTGTTTGTTGTTATGCAGTTTTATCGCAAACCTCTGGGCGGGTGGGCGGGATCACGTTTATAAACCACTGATCCAGCATTTATGAACTGTGTTCCCGCCCACCCGCTCAAGTGTTTGTTGACAAGCAATTGGATCACAAACACTTGGGTAGGTGGGCGGGAACATTTTTTCAAACCACCTATCTAGCTTTTATGAACTGATTGTCCGCCTACCCACCCAAGAACATGTTTTTAAAATACCGGACTAACATTACGAACTGAGTGCCTGCTTAACCTCTCAAGTGATGGTTGTCGAGCTTTTTGATTACAAACACTTGGGCGGGTGGACGAGAACACGTTTTTAAACCACTGGGCGGGTGAGCTGGAACACGTTTATAAACCACCCGCCCAAGTGATTGTTGTCAAGCAGTTGGATCACAAACACTTGGGCGGGTAGCCGGGAACATGAACCACCGGTCTGACATTAATAAACTTAGTTCCCGCCCACCCAAGTGTTTGTTGTAAAGAAATTGGATAACAAACACTTAGGCGGGTGGCTGGGAACACGTTTTTAAACCACTGGTCTAACATTAATGAACTTAGTTTTGTTGTCATGCAGTTGGATCACAAACACTTGGGCGGGTGGGCTGGAACACGTTTATAAACCACCCGCCTAAGTGATTGTTGTCAAGCAGTTGGATCACAAACACTTGGGCGGGTAGCCGGGAACATGAACTACCGGTCTGACATTAATAAACTTAGTTCCCGCCCACCCAAGTGTTTGTTGTCAAGAAATTGGATAACAAACACTTGGGCGGGTGGGCGGGAACACGTTTTTAAACCACTGGTCCAACATTCATGAACCGAGTTTAAGGCAAATCGTCAAAAATTAAAAAAGATTAAAATAGGACAAAGTTAACAAAGCATTTATGGAAACTTATTTAAAACAATTCTAATTCGATGAGATTCTAAGTCATAATGGGAAAACCCTCGTTTTGGCCATAGTATTGTACCTTGGTTCATTGCTCAAACTTTGGAACAGTGAAGCTTTGATCCTAGGTCGGCACCGTCACTCATCGGAGGATCTTCGTATTTATAAATTTTACATCAGTTTTGATCTAAATTTAAATCAGTCAATATGGATTTCTTTATCTGAAGAAGAAGGCAGGGTCTGAGCAATGAGTCTATGCCTTAGGCATACATAATTTGCATATTTAACAAATTTTTATTTTGTTATTTATAAAATTCGTATGCAGCATTGAATAAGAATTACAATATACACAATAATGTACGTTAATATTTTACTTTTTATGATGAGCCAGATTTAAACTTGATTTCCTTGTGATCCAAAAATCAATTTTCCTAAATTTCAATGTAAACAGGTTTAAAATCCTTAAATAGCTTTGTATGTTTCAAAATTGGTGCCTAGTGTACTTAACAATATTGTTCAATATGTTTTGTATACATTTATTCAGTGGGAACTAAAAAAAATTAAATATTTATCTTTCCAGAATATTAAGTTAATTTCCAATTACTTATTTTCATAAATTTTAATTAAATTTGTGTAATAGAATTCCTTGGCAATTTATTTTCGTGTTTTATTTCGAGGGTTTGCCAGTTGTGTGTGTATTATTGTTATTCGAAACGCAAGGAGCTGGAAACAAGGCTCTGCTGTCGAGAAAACGAAACAAAGGCCGATTTTTCCCCGTCTGCCGCGTCCGTCTCGAGCCCGTACCCAGCAGACTAACATCAGACGGGCAAAGCAACTTGCACAGGTATAACCAAATAACCTTGATAGCGGTCAGTATGCACCGGAAATCGCCCAAGACTATACTAAAGATAAAATGAAGTCCATACAACGACTTCCACTGGCGATGGCCGATTGTGTGTAAAACGCGCCGAGGCACAATTTAATATTTTTTCCTACAAGGAGCAAGCGAGAAAAGAACAGAAACTTCGGTATGAACTGAACGCGCCAAGATACAAAGTTGAAGGACGTACAATTTCAGTCTCTTTTTTTTATTTCAAGTTTAATAACAAACCGCACGTAAAAGTGTGTGCTCGCTCTGCTGCTTTCGTCACTGAATTGAGCCCAATTAAACATTTCAGTAATTACATAAGAATTAACGGTTACCTTGAAATCGCACTATCGATTACGGATAGTAGTACCCTCAGGTTTAAATGCCAATAATTTGGATATTACATGTCATTATTAATGTGCGTACGGACAGGAAAATTAAGTGTAATCAATCAAAGAGAACATATGGGCTTTAATATCTCAAATTGACAATTCTAGTGCACACACTTAATTACATTCTTTACATTTTGTTCAATATAGCATTCATTTCAATTCTTCTTTAATAATTGTTTCAAATAGAATATCATAAATCATACAGTTGTAAGTAGACGTCTATACGTTGGGGGAACTTGGATATGAAGTTTGAACTCTGGGGAATATTTAGGTGAAATGAGTATCTTCAATTTAGGGGAAATTATATTTTAGGGGAACTTTTGGTTTTTAAACAGATTTTTTATAAGAATTTAATTGTGTTTTAAGCAAAAGTATTGGTTTATATTTTGTGAAAAGACTGACTCCTCAAAAAGACCAAGAAAAAGTCTTAAGTTGTTACCATTGCCACCGTAGCACTTAAGAAAAAGCAAATATTATTTTGAATCGTTTGCTTGTAGCACACTTTTTCTGTTGTTGCACACAGGTAAGTCTTGCTGGCTTTCTAGAAGGTCATGACGTCAAAATTTAAGAAATGCAGATTGATCTTGAAGTCTTGGGCAATCTTGCGCACGAGTCATTGGAAGGCCAAAAATGATGTACTACAAAGTGGTATTAAAAAAAAAAATTAAAATGCTGATGGACTCTAGAACTTCAAATTAAAACTAAATACTATATACCATGCATGGTTAGTCACAAGTGACAATTTGAGCTTGTTTTTCACAATTTATAAGCTCAGTTTTTGAGTAAAATGCCACAAACTTTTGGAAAGTGGCACTTTTGATGCAAATCTTTTTTCTCTGTAGTTGAGAAATTAAATTTTCCTAAACTTAAAGAAATGCTTCTGCAATGTTGTCTTTGGCTAGCCTTTAAACCATATACACTTGAGACGATTGCACGCGTGACGTCACTTGTGGGCAAAAATTTAGTATTCTTCTTTGCCGTTAAAAATTTAAATCTGCTTCCGTCGCTGTTTGAAACTAGTCTAAAAAGATGTTAGGAAACTAAATTTCTTTTTATTGAATTGAAACTAGTCCCAAATGATGCACAATTTAATGTAGCTTTACGTGGTTAGCTTGGCTTATATAGGTCTAGTGGAAATTTTTTTTAGTAAAAGTGGCATATTTGATGCAAATGAATTCTTTTCTGTCGTTGAGAATTCAAATCTTTTTAAATTTGGAAAAAAAAAATTGAAATGGCTTCTGTGGCTAACACTTAGATCATATACACTTATAGATACGCCTTTTAATGACGCATTTAAAACCAACCTGATCGCAGGCGTGTGACGTCATTGGTGGTCAAAAACGATTGGACAAAAACACATTTTTATGCACTTAGTTTACTAAAATGTTTGTGTAAAAAGCACTTGGCGCATAATTTTGTTGATTTGTTGGGCATAAATATTGAATTAGTCGCACGCATGTGACGTCACTTGTGGGTAAAAGTGTAGTATTTTTCTTTGTCGTTGTAAATTCAAATTTACTTAACACTAGTTCAATAAGATGCGCAATTTAATGTCTTCGTCTTTCTCGTTATTAAACTATTTTTTTTTTTTATTGAATTGAGACTAGTAATGTAGATTTTTGGGGTTAAATTGGCTAGTATTGGTGCAGCTGAAAATCTTTGAGTAAAATGCCAGAAAATGGCATATTCGATGCAAATGAATTCTTTTCTGTCGTCGAGAATTTAAATCTCTCTAAATTTGGAAAAATATTATTGCAATGTCGTCTGTGAGGCTAGCTCTTAGACTTTATACCTACACCTATAAACACGCCTTTTGATGACTCATTTAAACGACGTGACGTCACTTGTGGGCAAAAACGCTTGGATGAATACACATTTTGATGCATTTAATTTGATAAAATGTTTATGTTATGAAAAAAGCATGATTTTTTTGGGCATAAATATTGTGTTATTTGATAATTGACAAAAACAATTTTTTTTTTGTAAAATGATAATAAAATTTAATATTGAAATATTATGGGTTTCATTGATGTTTGCTAAAAATTGTGAAATTAAACATTTTAATAACGGGTAGGGTTTATGCTTACAATTAGCGCGTGACGTCAGTCGTGGGTATAGAACGTTGTTATGTTGGCTTCACCATGCGACGAGCTGAAAATTACACAAAGCGCGTCTATGAGTGTATCTTATTCAGCCTCACAAATTTACGGTTGTTGTGTAAGGATTTGTAATTTTGCTTGAAGGTTATTTTAAGACTTTAAGACTTTGTATTAAAGCTAGTTTCTGAAGTTTGCGTTGCAACAATTTTTAGGTCTAGGTTAATCCTAAAAATAATCATAAATTATTTTTTATTATTGGGTCATTTTGCGCGATTCTGTATTGACTGTAGAATATCTTCTGATATCTTATGAGTTTTTCTCTTTACTGTTGGATCATGTTGGTAAATTGGTAGTAATTTTGCTGCTCAAGCCAAAACATTTTATGAAGTTTGAAATCAGTTGAAAAGCGCCTTGTGGATAGTGGCAGTTTACTATGACAATAACTTTTTAAAGCAGAACCTCAGTAAAGCCCAAGATTTGTTGAAAAAAAGTCGTATACTTCTCTGTTGTTGAGAATTCAAATCTTCTTATATTGAGTTGAAACTAACCTCAACAGATGTAGAATTACGCGGTTTGCTTGGCTTATATAGACTCTGTTCAAAGATTTTAAGTGGAATGCGAAAAACTGTTAGAAAGTGGCACTTTTGATGCAAATGTCTTCTTCGTCGCTGAGAATTCAAATCTTTCTGAAATGCAAAAAACGTGGTACTTTCAATGCAAATGTCGTTAAAAATTCAAATGTCTCTTTGCCAATTTGAAACTATTCTCAAATTATGCGTAATTTAATATAGATTGCATTTGTAATATTTCTTGTTAGAAAATGCCCTGAAAGATGATTTGTTTGGAATGAAATCCGGGCCGATTGGAGTTTGAGATGATATCTCTCACTCTTAGTCGGCCGAACTAGTTTATGATTACGCGCTCATAGCTTTGATTGGAGTGCCCGGTCACCCGCCTAAATGTTGGTTTTCCAAAGATTGGATGACAAACTATTGGGTGGGTGGGCGTAGACACGAGCTTATGATTACGCGCGAATAGCTTTGATTGAAGTGCCCACCTAACCGCCCAAATGTTGGTTATTCAAAGATTGGATCACAAACAGTTAGGTGGGTGGGCGGGGACACGAGTTTATGATTACGCGCGAATAGCTTTGATTGAAATGCCTGGCCACCCGCCTAAGTGTTGGTTTTCCAAAGATTGGATGACAAACTATTGGGTGGGTGGGCGGGGACACGAGTTTATGATAACGCGCGAATAGCTTTGATTGAAGTGCTCACCTACCCGCCCAAGTGTTGGTTATCCAAAGATTGGATCACAAACAGTTGGGTGGGTGGGCGGGGACACGAGTTTATGATAACGCGCGAATAGCTTTGATTGAAGTGCCTACCTAACCGCCCAAGTTTTGGTTATCCAAAGATTGGATCACAAACAGTTGGGTGGGTGGGCGGGGACACGAGCTTATGATTACGCGCGAATAGATTTGATTGAAGTGCCTACCTACCCGCTCAAGTGTTGGTTTTTCAAAGATTGGATCACAAACAATTTTGTGGGAGGGCGGGGACACGAGTTTATGATTACGCGCAAATTGCTTTGATTGAAGTGCCGGCGCACCCACTCTAGTGTTTGTTTTTAAGAGATTGGATCACAAACAATTGGGTGGGTGGGCGGGGACACGAGTTTATGATAACGCGCGAATAGCTTTGATTGAAGTGCCCACCTAACCGCCAAAGATTGGATCACAAACAATTGGGTGAGTGGGCGGGGACACGAGTTTATGATTACTCGCAAATTGCTTTAATTGAAGTGCCCGCGCACTCGCATTAGTGTTTGTTTTTAAGAAATTGGATTACAAACAATTGGGTGGGTGGGCGGGGACACCAGTTTATGATCACTCGCGAATAAATAGCTTTGATTTGAGTGCCCACTCACCCGCCCAACTGTTTGTTTTCAAAAAACTGGATGACAAACAATTGGGTGGGTGGGCGGGGACTCGAGTTTATGATTACGCGCGAATAGCTTTGATTGAAGTGCCCGCCTACCCGCCTAAGTGTTTATTTTTAAAAGATTGGATGACAAACGATTGGGTGGGTGGGCGGGGACACCAGTTTATGATCACACGCGAATAGCTTTGATTGGACCAGAATCAATTGGGTAGGTGGACGGGGACTCCAGTTTATGATTACGCCAGAATAGTTTTCATTGAATGATAAACAATTAGGTGGGTGCTTGGGGACACGAGATTGTATGTTTCTCGTCTCTATATGCGTCAGAGTTAGTTGGAGGAAGGGATGGTGAAATCTTATGATTACAAACCAGTAGTTTTAATTGGAGTGCTCAGTTAAGTGTTTATCATTAAGGAATTGGTTAACCAGCATTTGGGCGGATGAGCGGAACACCAGTTTATGATTACAAGTGAGTAGCTTTGAGTGCCTACCCACACGCCCAAGTATTTGTTATCAAAGGATTAAATGAGCAAAAACTGGGTGGGTGGTCGGGTACCAGTTTATAATTACGCGCTAGTAATTTTATTTAAAGTGCTCCGACTACCTACCCAAATGTTCTTTATCTAATCTTTTGATGACCAAAACTTTAGCGGTGGCTCAGGAACACTAATTTAAGAACATTAAGAAAACTTCAAAAATCTATTTTTTTTTTTAAGAAAATTTTAGGAATAATCTAGAAATTTAAAAAAACTTACAAAACAATACTTAAAACAAAACTTCTTTCTTAAGAACTTTATGAAAACTACAAAGTTTCCAGAAAATTAAAAGAGTAAAACAGATGAAAATTCAAGAAATTTTAGAAAAAATTTAGAAGCTATGAAAAAACTACAGAAACTTTAATAAGACTGCAAAATCTTCAGAAAAACAGCAAAAACTTCAAGACAATAAAAACAAACTTAAATTCTAGTTTTAAAAAATCTGAAACTAATCTAAAGTATTCATAAAACTCTAGGTTTGCATTAAAAAAACTTCTAAAAATTCTAAAAAAACTCCTACAACTTCAGAGACAAAAAAAAATGTAGAAAAACTTTAAAAAAATCCAGAATCTCAAAAAACCTTAAATTAGAAAGGTTTTATAAAAATCTATTTATTTTAATAAAACTGCAAAAACTTTAAGAAAACTCCAGAAATTTTAGAAAAACTCATGAAATAATATAAAACTTTTTAGAAAAACTTCTTAAGCTTTAGAGAAAATCTAAAAATCTTTAAGAAAACTACAAAGCTTCCAAAAAACAAACAAAAATTTATGAAAAATTGCAAAAACTTAAAAAAAAACTTTAGAAACACTCTAGAAGCTATGGAAAAACTACAGAAACTTTAATAAGACTGCAAAAATTTTAGAAACACAGGAAAAACTTTGGGAAAATAAGGAAACTCAAGAAAAAATCTAGAAATTTTAGAAAAACCCATGAAATAATATAAAACTTTTTAGAAAAACTGCTTGAACTTTAAAATGTTTTTGGTAAAACAGAAAAAGCTCCAAGAAACTTTAGACAAAATCTAGAAGCTATGGAAAAACTGCAGGAATTTTAATAGGACTGCAAAAACAAAAAAATTGGAGAAAATAAAATAAATCTAAAAACTTGAAAAAAAAAACTTTAAGAAAACTACAAAAATTTAAAAAAACAGCAGAAACTTCAAGACAATAAAAACAGACTTTAGAAAAAATCTAGAAGAAAACTGCCAAAAAAGTCAGAAAATTTAAAACCAATCTACAAATTAAAAAAACCAATAGCTTTGAGAAGTTTTTGCAGTTTTCAAAAAAATGAAAAAATCTAGAAACTTAACTGAAAAATAGCAACAACAAAATTCAGAAGTTATGGAAAACTTCAGAAACTTAAAAAATTTAAACTGAAAATTTAAAAAAAAATTAAAAAAGTGCTACTACTTCAGAGTCTAAAAAATTTGAAAACTCAAAAAACCTTCAGTAAATTAGAAAGAATCTACAAAAATTAATTATTTTGTTAGTAAAACATGCTTCAAGAAAACTCATGAAATAATATAAAACTATTTTAGCTTCAAGAAGAATCTAAAAACTTTAAACTACAAAGCCTTCAGATAACTAAAAAAAACTTTATGAAATACTGCAAAAACTTTAAAGAGCTTTAGTAAAACCAAAGAAGCTTTAAGAAACTTTAGAGGAATTCTAAAAACTTTGGAAAAACTACAAAAAAACCAGGAAAAACTTGGAAATTTTTTTTTAGAAATTTTAAGAAGACTACATCCGCATAGTTTTGCTTTGGGGTCTCAAGACGACTGAGGTGGCTGTTTGCAGCCGTTCCCCAATTAAGGAAGGCATACGTAATTATCGATCTGATGGTTGAGATGACTGTACGTGGGGCCCGTACCTAAGTCCTTTGTCAAAGATTATCCTAAGATACTTAGCAGAGTTGGGGCACGGTATAGGAACGTCGTTTAAGATGACGTTTTCATGGGGAGTAAGTGATCGACGCCGAGTGAAGAGAACGGTCTTGCTTTTTTTGGATTCACGTTCTGCTCATCCATACGATTGTTAGTTATCATGCCCTAATGCACTGCTATTAGTTCTTGTTGTGGGCTTGCTCCCTTTCCACTCTCAAGTATGTTAGAATTAGACTTCACGAAAATGGTACCCGGTTTAACATTATTGGGTTCTATGGAACTAATATAGACTTATCTGGGAATTTCCGCAAGCCTTAGGTCCGGGTTTCTGGAGAGGTTTTACTTTGTTTATGAGGAACATTTCTTGTCTGTCCTCACCTTACAACCTTGATGGTAATTGGGGGGTGTCTATTTAAAAGTTGAAGGCTTTCTGATCTGTGATTTTTTAGGTTATGTTAGGTCATTTTTATTTTCACAGTTGTAGTGGAGGTGGGTTTGGGGTTTGTTATAATGCATTAAGGTACGACTTTACAGAACTCTGATTTGAAGTTTATACTATAAAAGTGGATGGACGAGTTGCAGCTCTTTCCGCTACCGATTAGTAACGTTTTAATTCTAGCTTGGATGTCTCCCAAATTGCTTATTTGGAATCTGATGAATGTTTATACTGTACAATGTACAACTCCGGATATTGATTCCATATTGCACAAAAAAAATATTTTCTCTAACAAAATAAATTCAAACTTACTTTACTCTGTATCATTCTGATTATTTTATTAGCACGTAATTTATGAACTGCAATTAATGACTGATTTATTAGAATAATAACACATTCCCAGGTGTGAGGAAATGTCAATCGTGTTCCTGAATATTATTATCGTCCTAATGTAGATAATCACATTATAATAATAAGGTAATTAACTTTAATAGATATTCTTATATTAATTTGTTGATTTAACTTGTCTATATTAGTCTGTATTTAAACGTTATGCTTTCTATTATTTCTATTAATAGCAAAAGCTTTTATTGAATTCATTCAGGATCGAGAATGAAATAAGTTTCATATTAAACATTTTCTAGATAAGTTTACTTCTCACTATTTTAATTAAATACTATAATTATATTGGTTATTAATTGAAGAAACTTATTAACAAAGATTTAGTTATTTTAATTGAGTTACATATTTTTCATGTGGGAGGTTATAAGAAGATACGACGGTAATAAATGATAATGTTTTAACTCATAATTCATATAAACAAATAATTGACGAGAGGAAGTTTCAGTTTACTTGCATGCATCATTAATATAGGTAAATAAAGAACTACTATTGTATATTAATTATATTATTTACAATAGATTCTAGATAATTTCGATTTGATAATAGTGTAAGGATCTTTTATAATTTGAATTATTAATCAGAACATTACTTAAATTCTTGAATGTTGATTAAAAATTATACTGCAAGAGCAGCATCTTTTTAGAATTTTATAAAAAGAGTCCGGATTTTCAGTAACAAGACAAGTAGGTTATTAAACGTTAGATTTTTGCATAACAATTTTTAAGTAAATTTGTGCCGAAGTTAATGAAGTTGTTTAAAATTAATAAATGATATGTGTCTAGTGTTTCAAGGTATGCGCCTATCATCAGTGTGCCTAGCATCTCACTGCTAACGCAATGCTCCCTATTAAAGGAGAGCTCTTTTTCACACACAAACAGTTCAACGTTTCTTCTAATAGATGGCATTGCGTTATCACCTTCGACACATTAATGAAGTTATATTACTATACTAATTAATGTTTTGTTGCAGGTGAGTTGCAACCGTTTTTGTAATTATATTAAGATGCACAAGGTAGGTGAGAATTGTGAGAAATGGCTTAAATTAATTAAGTGAACTGTGAATGATGAAATTATATGAGTCGAGTTAAGTGAATAGTTTTGAAATTGCATGTAGTTACAAATAGATTTACTATACAATTTCCAATCTTTTTCGAAATAGTATATACACATCAAATGATTGATAAATTGCGCAAATGAAAAACAGAATCATATTCTCTATTAAATAATCAGTAAGTTATATTTTACAAATACATTAAATTATACAATGTAAGATATTACCGATTAGATTTAAGATAGTTACGTTTCTAAAGAATTGTACATATATTTACACAAAGAGATAGTTAATCCAACGTTTGATTGTAATATCACTACAATACAATAAAAGGCAGCTGTTGATATTTTAATAAAAGTTGAAAGCATAGCCCCAAAATTCTATTATAATAAATCAGAAATTATCTGATACATCTGTGATGCGTAGGAAATAATATTATTATTGCAAGTTTATTTTAGCTTTATACAATTCTATTTCAAATACTTTTACTTCGTAATGTACACTCAATTTATAAAGCATTTACTTAATGTGATAGTATTTACTTCACCTTTTACTTTATAAATAGCGTATCATTTAGTTCATATTATAAGTGAATGCTTGAATGGATTATATAGTACGTAGCATATGCTTTCAGTAATCTTATAATCAAATCGGAAGTGGGTGTTAGCTGAAAAAGTTTAAAATATTATTTATTTAAGTTGTACAAACATAATTTTATTTGATCTATTCTAGTATGATTGGTGTCAATGGGATTTTATGTAATTTACAATTAACAGTATTGGTAGAATAAAATCAGCACACACTTATGTACAGTATGCACAGAATTGAAGGATTTTGTCATTAATAAATTATTTTGTATTATTCCATGACGCAAATTGAAATAATATAAAATTAATTACGTTCATTGATGGCAATAACATGTTAAAGTAATTATATAAAATAATAATCTATTTTATTAATTAAATTAATCAAAATAATAAATTTAATTCTAGTAACAATAAAAATGTTTATTGATTACGAACGCTAACTATTTTGTCTGTGTCTGTATATTGATATTTTATTTCAACTGCCAAAAAGCGGTTTATCAAAGAAAACTACACCAGTAATCCTTAGCAAAGTGATCACTTGGTTTGGTTAGTGTACGACCGAGAATTTGGGTAGGAAGCCATGCTGGTGGGTTGGTATCAGCCTTTTAGCGTTTTTTGGTCTTCAATTAAATCTAGTATGATCCTTTCTATGATATTTGCTTTAAGGTGCATAGTAAACTAATAGGACGGTAGTTTTGAATAAACTTTTTGTTTTTGTTAGGTTTTTGGCATCATTTCTAAAGTTTTTGGATTTTCTCTGGAGTTTCTTGAAGATTCTGCAGTATTTTTTAAGTTTTAGGAGTTTTTTTTTTTATTTTTAATTTTTTTCTGGAGTTTTCTTGAAGCTTCTGCGGTTTTGCTAAAAAAAAGGTTTTTTTTTAATTTTTCTTAAGGTTTTTTTGAGTATCTGAAATTTTTGAAAGTTTTTTTAGAATTTTTTGTTGTTTGCAGAAATTTTAATTAATTATTTTAGGATTCTTTTAAAAATTTTGGAATTTTCTTAAACCTAAACCTTAAAACTTAAAGTTTCTAGATTTTTTTTCGAAGATTGCGAAAGCTTCTCTAAGTTTCTGAAGTTTTTTTGTTTTTTGAAGTTTTTGCAGTTTTATTAAAATTTCTGTAGTTTTTTTATAACTTTATGGATTTATTCTAAAGTTTCTTGAAGCTTCTTCTGTTTTACTGAAGCTTTTTAAAATTTTGCAGTTTTTCTAGTTTTTTTTTGTTTTCTAGAAGCTTTGTAGTTTTCTTGAAGCTTTTAGATCCTTTCTGAAGCTTGAAGTTTTTCTTAAGTCTTCCTAAAGTTTCTGAAGTTTTTTTTTTAAGTTTGTAGATTTGTTTTAAGTTTTATTTTTTTTAAGTTTTTGCAGTCTTCAGTAGTTTTTTATAGTTTTTAGTTTTTTTTTTTCAAAAGTTTCTTGAAGTTTCTTTTGGGTTGATGAAGTTTTTTAAAGTTTTTGCAGTTTTTCTTAAAGTTTTTTGTTTGTTTTCTGGAAGCTTTGTAGTTTTTTTTTAAGTTTAGTTTTTTTTAAATTTTTTCTAAGGCTTGAGTAGTTTTTCCAAAATAATTTATATTGTTTTATGAGTTTTTCTAAAATTTTTGATTTTTTTTTTTTTAGTTATTTTGAAGTTTCTGCAATTTTTCTAAAAAAATGGATTTTGATAGTCTTTAATTTTCTTATGGTTTTTGAGTTTCTGGAATTTTTCTAGAATTTTTTTACTCTTAAAGTTTTTTCTAAAAAACTTTTTTTATTTTTTTCAAATTTTTTAGATTATTTTTCTGAAGTCTGCAAACGCTTCTAGAGTTTTTTTTTAATTTCTATATTGATTTTGAATTGTCTGAATTTTTTGGCAGTTATTCAAATCTTCTACATTTTTTCTAAATTTTTGTTTTTATTCTCTTGAAGTTTTTGCTGTTTTTGAGCTTTTGCAGCTTTTTTAAAGTTTCTGAAGTTTAATTTTAAGTTTTTAGCTTTGTTTTTTTTTGTTTTACTGAAGTTTTTTCAAAGTTTTAGCTGTTTTTTTTAAGTTTTTTTTTTGTTTTCCGGAAGCTTTGTAGTTTTCTTAAAGTTTTTAGATTCTTTCTAAAGCTTAAACAGTTTTTCCTAAAATTTTATTCTGTTTCATAAATTTTTCTAAAATTTTTGGATTCTGTCTGAAGTTTTTTTGAAGCTTCTGCAGTTTTACTAAAAAATGGATTTTTATAGAGCCTTTCTAATTTTTCTGAAGTTTTTTGGAGTTTTTGAGTTTTATCTTGAAGTTGAAGTTGAAGTTTTTTGAATATTTTAAATTAGTTTCGGAGTTTTGCTGTTTTTAAGCTTTTGCAATCTTTTTCAAGTTTTTGAAGATTTTTTTTAAGTTTTTAGATTTGTTTTAAAGTTATTTTGTTTTTCTGAAATTTTTGCAGTCTTATTTTATATTATAAAGTTTCTGTAGTTTTTTTATATTTTCATTTTTTTTTTTAAGTTTAACATTCTTCTGTTTTACTGAAGTTTTTTAAAGTTTTTGCAGTTTTTTTTAAGTTTTCTGAAGCTTACGCAGTTTTTCTATATTGTTTCATGAGTTTTGTAGTTTTCTTAAAGTTTTTAGATTCTTTCTAAAGCTTGAACAGTTTTCTAAAACAGTTTTATATTGTTTTATGAGTTTTTCTAAAAAAAAAAATATTGAAGCTCTTGAGTAGTACTTGAAAATATTGATTTTTGGTCTTTCCAATGTTCAGAAACGTTTTTGAGTTTTTGAAATTTTAGTTTTTTTTTTAATGATTTAGGGTTTTTTTCAAAATTTTGAAGTTTTTTTATTTTTCTGAAGGCTGCAAAAGCTTCTTAAAGATTCTGAATTTTTTTTAATTGGTTTTATATTTTCTAAATTCTTTGGCAGTTTTTGAAAGCTTTTAGATTTTTTTTGTTTTTAAGCTTTTGCACTCTTCTTAAAGTTTATGAAGTTTTTTTTAAGTTTGTAGATTTGTTATTTTATTTTCTTTAAGTTTTTCTTGTTTTTCTTAAGTTTTTGCAGTCTTATTTATGTTTTTGTAGTTTTTTCATAATTTTTTTCTAAATTTTCTAGAAGTTCTTTAAAGTTTTTTGCAGATTTTTTTTAAGTTTTTTTTTTATTTTCTTTAAGCTTTGTAGTTTTCTTAAAGTTTTTAGATTCTTTCTGAAGCTTTAAAACTTATTTTGATTTATACATTTTTTCTAAAATGTTTGGATTCTTTCTGAAGTTTTCTTGAAGCTTCTGCAGTTTTACTAAAAAAGGATTATAGGAGTCTTTCTAATTTTTCTGAAGCTTTTTGGAGTTTCTGGAATTTTTGAGTTTTTCTAGAATTTTTGTCCTTGAAGTTTTCGCAGTTTTTTATGATTTTGGGTTTCTTTTAAAAATTTTGTAGTTTTCTTAAACTCAAACTTAAAGTTTTTTGAGTTTTTTAATTTAGTTTTTGATTTTTTTGCCATTCTTCAGTTTCTAGATTTTTTTAAATTTTTCTGAAGACTGCAAAAGTTTCTCAAAGTTTATGAAGTTTTTTTTAGTTTGTAGATTGGTTTTCTGAATTTTTTGGCAGTTTTTTAAAGCAAATTTTTTCTAAAGTTTGTTTTCATTGTCTTGAAGTTTTTTTTATTTTTTAAGCTTTTGCTTCTTAAAGTTTTTGAAGTTTTTTTTTTAAGTTTGTAGATTTATTTTAAAGTTTTTTTTTTGTTTTTTCGAAGTTTTTGCAATCTGCCTATAGTTTTTTCATAGTTTCTAGATTTTTTCTAAAGTTTTTTTAAGCTTCTTCTGTTTTACTGAAGTTTTTTAAAGTTTTATATTGTTTCATGAGTTTTTTATATTTTCTTTATTCTTCTTGGAGCTTTCTTGAAGCATTTGCAGCTTCACTAAAAAAAAGCATTTTCATAGATATTCTTTTTAAAAGGTTTTTTGAGTTTCTGGAATTTTTAAAAGTTTTTTTAGAATTTTTATGTCTCTGAAGTTGTAGCAGTTTTTTAAGTTTTTTTAAAGTTTTCTTAATTAAACTTAATTAAACCTAGAGTCTTCTGAAGTTTTTAGATTAGTTTTTGATTTTTTTGCTATTTTTTTGTTGAGTTTCTAGATTTTGTTTAAATTTTTCTAAAGCTTTTGCAGCTCCTCAAAGTTTTTTTAATTTGTAAATTGGATTTCTGAATTTTTTGGCAGTTTTAGCTTCTAGATTTTTTCTAAAGTTTCTTGAAGCTTGTTTTGTTTTACTGAAGCTTTTTTAAGTTTTGTTCAGTTTTTTAAATATTTTTTATTGTTTTCTGGAAGCTTTGTAGTTTTCTTAAAGTTTTTAGATTCTTTCTGAAGCATAAGCAGGTTTTCTAGAAATTTCTTGAGTTTTCCTAAAATTTTTGGAATTGATTTTCTTGAAGCATTTGCAGTTTTACTAAAAAAAATGGATTTTTTAAAGTCTTTCTAATTTTCTGGAGGTTTTTTTGCCGTTTTTAAGCTTTAAATTTTTAAAGTTTTTGTAAGTTTGTAATTTATTTTAAAGTTATTTTATTTTTTTCAAGTTTTTCTTGTTTTTTTTCAAGTTTTTGCAGTCTTATTAAAGTTTCAGTAGTTTTTCCTAAAGTTTTTTGGAAGATTTTTAGTTTTCTTATAGTTTTAGATTCTTTCTACATCTTTCGAATTTTTTCTAAAAAGTTTTATATTGTTTTTTTAAATTTGGATTTTTCTTGAAGCTTTTGCAGTTTTAATAAAAAAAAATGGGTTTTTGGAGTTTTAAAGTTTTTAGATTCTTTTTAATGCTTAAGCAGTTTTTTTAAGTTTTATGAGTTTTTCTATACTTATCTTATCTGTATTCTTTTGGAGTTTTCTTGAAGTTCCTGCAGTTTTATTGAAAAAATTGAGTCTTAAGTTACTGGAGTTTTTGAGATTTTTTTGTCTCTAAAATATAACAGTTTATTTTTTCTAGTTTTATTGAAGCTTCTGAAGTTTTTCCATATTTCCAATTTGTTTCTATTTTTTTATAAAATTGGCTTTTTGCTGTTTTCTTGAAGCTTTTACTGTCATTTTAAAGTTTCTGAAGATTTTTTAAGCTTTGTAGATTTATTTCTGTAGTTTTTTTTTAAGTTTCTAGATTTTTTTCTGAAGTTTCTTGGAGCTTTTTTTGTTTTACTGAAGCTTTTTAAAGTTTTTGCAGTTTCTTAGTTTTTTTTTTGTTTTTTGGAAGCTTTGTAGTTTTCTTAAAGTTTTTAGGTTTTTTCTGAAGTTTAAGCAGTTTTTCTAAAAAGTTTTATATTATTTTATGAGTTTTTTTTAAATTTTTGAATTTTTTTCTGGAGTTTTCTTGAAGTTCTTTCAGTTTTACTAAACAAGTTGGATGTTTATAGTCTTTCTAATTTTTTTAAGGTTTTATTGTGTTTCTGGAATTTTTCAAAGTTTGTCTAGATTTTTTTGTCGATGTTCTACATCCCTATTTAGTGATTTTGGGTTTGATCTAAAAATTTTAAAGTTTTCTTAAACACGAACTTTTACTTTTTACTGAAGTTTTTTAGATTAGTTTTTGATTTTTTTTGCCATTTTTTATAGGTTTTAGATTTTTTTCCATTTTTCTAAAGATTGCGAAAGCTTCTTAAAGTTGGTTTTAAATTTTCTTATATTTTTTTACATTTTTTTAAGCTTTTACATTTTTCTTAAAGTTTTTGAAGTTTTTTTTTAAGTTTGTAAGTTTCTTTTAAAGTTATTTTATTTTTCCCAATTTTTTGCAGTTTTATTAAAGTTTCTGTAGTTTTTCTATAGCTTCTAGATTTTTTTAAAAGTTTTTTTAAGCTTTTTCTGTTTTACTGAAGTTCTTTAAAGTTTTTGCAGTTTTTTTTGTTTGCTGGAAGCTTTGTTTGTAGTTTTCTTAAAGTTTTTAGACGTTTCAGAAGCTTAGCAGTTTTTTATAAGGTTTATATGAGTTTTCTAAAATGTCTGAATTTTTTTGGAGATTTTTTTAAATAAAAATTTTTAATTTTTTTAATTTGTCTGTAGGTTTTTTGAGTTTCTGGAATTGTTTTTTTATGATTTTGGGTTTCTTCTAAATTTTTTTGAGTTTTATTTTTAAACCTAGAGGTTTTTGAATTTTTAGATTATTTTTTGCTATTTTTTAGTTAATTTTTTAGATTTTTTTCATTGTTTTGAAGGCTTGCAGCCTTCTATTTTTTTTATTTGTAGATTGGTTTTAAATTTTTTGATTTTTTTGTCAGTTTTTTAAAGCTCTATATTTTTTCTAAAGTTTGGTTTTTATTGTCTTGAAGTTTTTGCTGTTTTTAAACTTCTGCAGTCTTCTTAAAGTTTTTAAAGTTTTTGGTTCAAAGATTGTAGATTTGTTTTAAAGTTATTTTATTTTTCTAAAGTTTTTTTTTGTTTGTTTTTGCTTCTTATTAAAGTTTTTGTAGTTTAAGATTGTTTTATGAGCTTTTCAAGTTTTTTTTTATTTTTTTTTATGATTTTTGGCTTCTAAAATTTTTTCAAACTTTTCTGATTTTTTCTGAAGACTGCAAAATCTTTTTTAAAGCTTCTAGATTTTTTGTTTAATCTTTTGTTGCTTTACTGAAAGTTTTTTGTTTGGGCAGTTTTTTTTAAGTTTTGATTTTTTTTTTAACTTTTTTGAATTTTGTGTCGTCTTTCCTGAAGCTTTTGCATTATTAAAGTTTCTGAAGTTTCTTAGATTTGTTCTGAGTTTTTTTTGCAGTTTTTTTGAAAGCTCAAAGTTACTGAAGCTTTGTCAGTTTTTGAAATTTTTGAATTTTTTTGTTTTTTTTAGGATTTGTTTCTAGATTTGTTTTGAAATTTTTGAATTTTGGGAAGTTTTCTAAAGTTTATGAAGTTTTGGCAGTTTTTAAAGTTTTTGCTATTTTCTTGAAGCTTTAGCTTTTTAAAAAAAATTTTTGTCAGTTTCTAGTTTTGTTTCTAAAGTTGTCTTCAATCTTTTTGAAGTTTTGTCAGTTTTTATATTTGTTCTGATATTTTTGACAGTTTGTTAAAGTTTCTGAAGTTTGTTGATTCATTTTGAAGTTTTTGTAATTTTTAGATTTTTTTAAATTTTGCTGCTTTCTTGAAGCTTTTGCATTCTTAAAGTTTTATTGAAGAAACTTATGGACTGCAAAAACATAATAGAAACTTTAGAAACAACTACTTTTCAGTTGTTCTGTGATACAGTCATCCAGCACTTTCTCTATCTATACGGTGGTCTGCTAAGTGGTTTTTGTGTTTTTGGTCTCCCGTCTTTTGCTATCTTGACTTGGCAATTTTCTTAAGTTTCAAGAATTTATCTAAAATTTCTGGATTTTTTTGGAGTTTTTGCAGTTTTACTAAAAAAATTGGAGGTTTTTTGAGTTTTTCTACATTTTTTGTCTCTGAAGTTGTAGAAGTGTTTTTAATGATTTTGAGTTTCTGCTAAATTTTGTTGAGTTTTTTTTAACTTTTAAATCTAGAGTTTTCTGAATATTTTAGATTAATTTCTGATTTTTTAAAGCTTCTAGATTTTAATTTTTTTTATGATTGCAAAAGCTTTTTAAAGTTTCTGAAGTTTGTTTTAAGTTTTACAAAGCTTCTTGATTTCTTGAAATTGGCTTAAAGTTTTTGGTGTTTTTTTTAAGCTTCTGCAGTCTTTTTAAAGCTTTTAAGCATTGTAGATTTTTTTTCTTGAAGTTTTGCTGTTTTTTCAAGCTTTTTCAGTCTTATTAAAGTTTCTGAATTTTTTTCACAACTTTTAGATCTTTTCTAAAGTTTCTTGGAGTTTTTTTTGTTTTACTGAAGTTTTTGCAGTTTTTCTTAAGCTTTTTGGTTTGAAGTTTAGTTTTTTTAAATTTTTTTTTCTTAATTCTTCTTGGAGTTTTCTTAAAGCATCTGCAGCTTTACTAAAAAATTTAGATTTTTATAGAAATTTTTTTTGAGTTTATGGAATTTTTGAAAGTTTTTCTTGAATTTTTTTGCAGTTTTTTTAAATGATTTTCAGTTTTTTCTAACGTTTTCTTAAACTTCAACCTAAAGTTTTCTGAATTTTGTAGATTAGTTTTTGATATTTTCTATTTTTTAGTAATTTTTTTTTTGCAGTTTTTTATAGCTCCTAGATTTTTTCTAAAATTTGTTTCTATTGTTTTAAAGTTTTTGCTGTCTTCTTAAAGTTTCTGTAGTGTTTCTATAGATTTTAGTTAGTTTAGGTAGAGGGTTTATCTAAAGTTTTTTCAGTTTTTCATAAAGTTTTTTTGTTTGTTTTCCGGAAACTTTGCAGTTTTTTTTTTAAGTTTTTAGATTTTTTCAGTAGCTTAAGCAGTTTTTTTACAAAGTTTTATATTGCTTCGTGAGTTTTTCTAAAAATTTTAGATTTTTTTAGAGTTTTTTTAAAGCTTTTGCAGTTGTACTAAAAAAATGGATTTTATATAGTCTTTCTATTTTTTGGATTTTTTGTCTCTTACGTTGTAGCAGTTCTTTTTAATGACTTAGAGTTTCTTCTAGAATTTTTGAAGTTTTTTTAACACAAACCTAGAGTTTTTTAAATATTTTAGATTAGTTTTTGATCTTTTAAAGTTTTTAGTTTATTTTTTTAAGACTGCAAAAGTTTTTGATTATTTTGGCAGTTTTTTAAAGTTTCTAGATTTTTTTTTAAATGGCTTGAAGATTTTGTTGCCTTTTTGAAGCTTTTGCAGTTTTATAGAAATTGTTTCATAGTTTCTAGATTTTTTTGCTATTTTTCAGTTAAGATTCTAGATTTTTTCATTTTTTTGAACACCGCAAAAGCTTCTTTAAGTTTCCAAAGTTTTTTTAAATTTGTAGATTTATTTTAAAGTTATTTTATTTTTTCTAAGTTTTTCCTGTTTTTCTGAAGTTTTTGCAGTCTTATTAAAGTTTTTGTTATTTTTTCATAGTTTTTAGATTTTTTCTAAAGTTTCTTGAAACTTCTTCTGTTTTACTGAAGTTTTTGCAGTATTTTTTTTGTTTTTTTAATGCTTTGTGGTTTTTAGATTCTTTCTGAAGCTTAAGCAATTTTTCTAAAAAGTTTTATATTGTTTCTTGAGTTTTTCTAAAAGTTCTGGTTTTTTTCTGGAGTTTTTTGAAGCTTATTTAGTTTTTGGATTTTTTAAGTTTTTTTAAAGTTTTTTGTTTCTGTCGTAGCAGTTTTATTTTAATGATTTTGGATTTTTTTTTTAATTTTGAAGTTTTTTGGAAGCTTTGTAGTTTTTAGATTTTTTCTAAAGTTTGAGCAGTTTTCTAAAAAGCTTTATATTGTTTCATGAGTTTTTTTTTATTTTATGATTTTTTCTGGAGTTTTTTTGAAGACTAAAAAAGTTGAATTTTTATAATCTTTCTAATTTTCTAAAGGTTTTTTGAGTTTTTGGATTTTTGAAAGTTTTTTTAG
This sequence comes from Tachinus rufipes, assembly GCA_963932245.1. NCBI lineage: Eukaryota > Metazoa > Arthropoda > Insecta > Coleoptera > Staphylinidae > Tachinus > Tachinus rufipes. The sequence continues at coordinate 98,211,062 of OZ010747.1, read as the reverse complement.
AATTTTTTAGTTTTCTTAAACACAAACCTAGAGTTTTCTGAGTATTTTAAATAAGTTTCTGATTTTTTAAAGCTTTTAGAATTTTTTTTAAGACTGCAAAAGCTTCTTAATGTTTCTAAAGTTATTTTTAAAGTTTTTGATTGTTTTCTAAAGATTCTAAAATTGGCTTAAAGTTTTTCTGTCTTTTTAAAGCTTTTGCTGTCTTTTTAAAGTTTTTTTTTAACTTTTTTAATGAAGTTTTGCTGTTTTACTAACGTTTCTGAAGTTTTTAGCTTCTAGTTACTTGAAGCTTCTACGCAGTTTTAAAACTTTTGGTTTTTTTTTATTTTCTTAAATTTTGTGTTGTCTTCTGAAGTTTTTGAATTTTTAAAGTTTTTGAAGTTTCTTAGATTTATTCTGAAGTTTTTGAATTTTTTGAAAGTTTTTTTTTTCAAAGATTTATTTAGAGTTTATAGATTTTTTTTTAATTTTTAGATTTATTTTTAAATTTTGACAGTTTTGGCAGTTTTTTTCTAAATTTTTTTCCAAAAAAAATATTTTCAGAAAAAAAAAACAAGAGATTTGATACTTCAGAAAAAATCTTAGAAATCTTAAAGAAAAAGAAACTAAAAAAATAACAGAAATTTTTAGAATGGGTATTTATAAAGAATTTAGAAACAGCATAAAGAATCTAGAACTAATCTTCACAAAAAGATTGCAAAATATCCTGAAACTTTAAAAACTTTAGGATTTAGTATGAATAGAACTGAAAATCCAGAAATGTCAGAACAAGTAGAAAGTTAAGGAAAACAGATATACTTCATAAAGACCCCTGAAATATCTGAAAGAATTTAGAACTAAAAATCTTTACAAGATGATTGCATAAATTTCAGAAAGACTACAGATAAAAACTTTAAAAAAAATGCAAGAACTTCAGAAAGATTCCATAAAGTTACAAAAATGGATCCTTATTATGAGTCTAAAATCTTTTTTTTTTTTTTTTATTTGTTAACGCCAGTCATATATGAATTGGTTGCAGAGCGTGTTCAATTTGGCTTTGAGGCTTGGGGTGGCCCGAGGATTTTTAGGGGGATACTTTGATGTGAGTTGTTTTCGGGAAGAACACCAAGCTTTTAGTGCTTTACTGTTAGCAGACTTACCTTGACTAAGCGTGATATTGAAGCCGACATCATGCATTGGCTCTAACGTTGAAGCCAACATAGGCCTAACTGTGGGCAGAGTACATGTGGGCATTGAAAAAAAGCGGCCAACTCTAGAGCAATTTAACTTAAATAAACTTGCATTGGTCCTAGGGTTGGTTCAATGTGTGAAACTGCTCTAATTCTTTGATTGAAATCTGCTTCATCTCGGAATCAGCTAAAGAGCATTTGGCTGTTTTTTTTTTTTGGTGCTTAATTGTATGGTAATATTTTATGCTATGTGGTCTGATAAGTTTGCATATTAGCCAACATTTGGTAAATTGCTCATTACTTTGAGAATTATCTAAGACAATTTAAATTTTGATCTAATTTTCGCAGGAAATTCACTGATGACTTCAGTTAATATCTTATGTCTGAAACCATCTGCCGACGTTTTAATATAAAACAGTTTTTAATACTATTCATTTTTATACTTTAAATTCTCTACGTTTTTATTTGAAAAACTTGCTTTCATTAAAATGAAAAAATTAAAAATTATTGATATATTCTCAAAGATCAATCATAAATTATTTTTGATGATCTTAATCTTTTCCATTTCCACCTGAGTGTTCAAAAACAAGTTTTATATTTGTATACGATAAATATACCTAACAAAGCACTGAGAATTATCCAAACATTCTGCTTTTAGGTCATATTTAGTTTTCTTTTTATAAAACAGAAATGGGATACATTTTTCTCCTGTAAAACGAGCAGATATTCTCGTTCCGCATATTTTAATAGAACACAATACTGTCTGCATTTCAAAATTTGCATGATATGGGGCACGTATGACCTAGAACTTATTTTAAAATAATCTCAAATTCAATGATTACAATTTATTACGAAAATGTTTTTAATTCACTGAATTAAATTTATTATTCCTCAACGATGCTTCTGCAATCATTAATTAGATAATCACGATAAATTTATTCAAAATCGAGGATGCGAATGGCACAATAAAGAGCTCCTTCCTCTCTGGACATCTCGCGTCCGATCACTTTCTATATAATCGAAGGTTATCCATGTTTGACGGGCATTTTTTTCCTATTTATCATTTTATTCCGCGCACGGCGAACAAATTACAACACAAAGGCTCGCCTGATGGAACTGACGTGGAAGTTATCCGCGATAATATTTTCAGTCAGCAAAACACATGTGAAATGTGCAATTAGTCCTTGGCACGGTATAAATAATACAGACAAGTATGGTTTTTTTTTAATAATTACTGAGAAAATTGTGACAGGGAGATTCTGTTACAATCTCAGTTATGCCGTGCTACCGTGTTAATTAAAATTCATTAATAATTAATGTTCATTGATGGATTAATATTAATTACCTGTAATACGAGTGGCAACAGCTGATGGACGGGCCAAGTTGATGTTAAATTTGTGCTAATTTATAAAATTAATAATGTAATCGTTCAACATTAATTATTTAAATGTTTTGTAATCCTTGTAATTACAAAATGTTTTAAATTTATCACATTCAGTAATGCGCGGATGTATTAATTATATTCCATTTGTTTAGTATATAATTAATCAAAATAATAAATATAATATTGCAGTTTTAATTTCATAATTTTGTTGATCTATTAGAATGGGAAATGTCTGGTTAAGCAGAATATAATATAAAAACTGCTAAATATCAACTCTCAAAATTGTATCAATTTTGATAAGGTGAATTTTAATTAAATTCAATCTAGCCAACTTGACTTAAATCAATTTGATACTAAGATGCTATTACATCATGACGCAACTTTTGAACTATATATTGGAATTTAATCAAAGTTGGCAACAATACGCTTCAGTTTCATGGTAATAAATTGTCAAAATTTGATACGGTGAATTTTAATTAAATTCTATTTAGCCATCTTGACTTAAATTAATTTGATACTCAGATGCTATTAAATCATGTCGTAACTTTTGAACTATATATTGGATTTTAATCAAAGTTGGCAACAATGTGCTTCAGTATCATGGTAATAAACTGTCAAAATTGTATCAAATTTGATTAGGTGAATTTTAATTAAATTCAATCTAGCCAACTTGACTTAAATCAATTTGATACTCGGATGCTATTAAATCATGTCGTAACTTTTGAATTATTTATTGGATTTTAATCAAAGTTAGCAACAATGTGCTTCAGTATTATGGTCATAAACTGTCAAAGTTGTATCAAATTTAATACGGTGAATTTCAATTAAATTCAATCCAGCCAACTTGACTTAAATCAATTTGATACTCAGATGCTATTAAATCATGTTGTAACTTTTGAAGTAAATATTGGATTTTAATCAAAGTTGGCAACAATGTGTTTCATTATCATGGTAATAAACTGTCAAAATTGTATCAAATTTGATACAGTTAATTTTAATTAATTTTAATCTAGCCAACTTGACTTACATCAGTTTGAGACTAAGATGCTATTAAATCATGTCGTAACTTTTGAACTATATATTAGATTTTAATCAAAATTAGCAACAATGTGCTTCAGTATCATGGTAATAAACTGTCAAAATTGTAACAATTTTGATACGGTGAATTTATTTTAATTAAATTCAATCTAGCCAACTTGACTTAAATCAATTTACTATTTAGGTGCTATTAAATCATGTCGTAACTTTTGAACCATATATTGGATTTTAATCAAAGTTAGCAACAATGCGCTTCAGTATCATGGTAATAAACTGTCAAAATTGTAACAATTTTGATACGGTGAATTTATTTTAATTAAATTCAATCTAGCCAACTTGATTTAAATCAATTTAATATTTAGGTGCTATTAAATCATGTCGTAACTTTTGAACCATATATTGGATTTTAATCAAAGTTAGCAACAATGCGCTTCAGTATCATGGTAATAAACTGTCAAAATTGTAACAATTTTGATACGGAGAATTTATTTTAATTAAATTCAATCTAGCCAACTTGACTTAAATCAATTTAATATTTAGGTGCTATTAAATCATGTCGTAACTTTTGAACCATACATTGGATTTTAATCAAAGTTAGCAACAATGCGCTTCAGTATCATGGTAATAAACTGTCAAAATTGTAACAATTTTGATACGGTGAATTTATTTTAATTAAATTCAATCTAGCCAACTTGACTTAAATCAATTTAATATTTAGGTGCTATTAAATCATGTCGTAACTTTTGAACCATACATTGGATTTTAATCAAAGTTAGCAACAATGCGCTTCAGTATCATGGTAATAAACTGTCAAAATTGTAACAATTTTGATACGGTGAATTTATTTTAATTAAATTCAATCTAGCCAACTTGACTTAAATCAATTTAATATTTAGGTGCTATTAAATCATGTCGTAACTTTTGAACCATATATTGGATTTTAATCAAAGTTAGCAACAATGCGCTTCAGTATCATGGTAATAAATTGTCAAAATTGTAACAATTTTGATACGGAGAATTTATTTTAATTAAATTCAATCTAGCCAACTTGACTTAAATCAATTTAATATTTAGGTGCTATTAAATCATGTCGTAACTTTTGAACCATACATTGGATTTTAATCAAAGTTAGCAACAATGCGCTTCAGTATCATGGTAATAAACTGTCAAAATTGTAACAATTTTGATACGGTGAATTTATTTTAATTAAATTCAATCTAGCCAACTTGACTTAAATCAATTTAATATTTAGGTGCTATTAAATCATGTCGTAACTTTTGAACCATACATTGGATTTTAATCAAAGTTAGCAACAATGCGCTTCAGTATCATGGTAATAAACTGTCAAAATTGTAACAATTTTGATACGGTGAATTTATTTTAATTAAATTCAATCTAGCCAACTTGACTTAAATCAATTTAATATTTAGGTGCTATTAAATTATGTCGTAACTTTTGAACCATATATTGGATTTTAATCAAAGTTAGCAACAATGCGCTTCAGTATCATGGTAATAAACTGTCAAAATTGTAACAATTTTGATACGGAGAATTTATTTTAATTAAATTCAATCTAGCCAACTTGACTTAAATCAATTTAATATTTAGGTGCTATTAAATCATGTCGTAACTTTTGAACCATACATTGGATTTTAATCAAAGTTAGCAACAATGCGCTTCAGTATCATGGTAATAAACTGTCAAAATTGTAACAATTTTGATACGGTGAATTTATTTTAATTAAATTCAATCTAGCCAACTTGACTTAAATCAATTTAATATTTAGGTGCTATTAAATCATGTCGTAACTTTTGAACCATACATTGGATTTTAATCAAAGTTAGCAACAATGCGCTTCAGTATCATGGTAATAAACTGTCAAAATTGTAACAATTTTGATACGGTGAATCTATTTTAATTAAATTCAATCTAGCCAACTTGACTTAAATCAATTTAATATTTAGGTGCTATTAAATTATGTCGTAACTTTTGAACCATATATTGGATTTTAATCAAAGTTAGCAACAATGCGCTTCAGTATCATGGTAATAAACTGTCAAAATTGTAACAATTTTGATACGGAGAATTTATTTTAATTAAATTCAATCTAGCCAACTTGACTTAAATCAATTTAATATTTAGGTGCTATTAAATCATGTCGTAACTTTTGAACCATACATTGGATTTTAATCAAAGTTAGCAACAATGCGCTTTAGTATCATGGTAATAAACTGTCAAAATTGTAACAATTTTGATACGGTGAATTTATTTTAATTAAATTCAATCTAGCCAACTTGACTTAAATCAATTTAATATTTAGGTGCTATTAAATTATGTCGTAACTTTTGAACCATATATTGGATTTTAATCAAAGTTAGCAACAATGCGCTTCAGTATCATGGTAATAAACTGTCAAAATTGTAACAATTTTGATACGGAGAATTTATTTTAATTAAATTCAATCTAGCCAACTTGACTTAAATCAATTTACTATTTAGGTGCTATTAAATCATGTCGTAACTTTTGAACCATATATTGGATTTTAATCAAAGTTAGCAACAATGCGCTTCAGTATCATGGTAATAAACTGTCAAAATTGTAACAATTTTGATACGGTGAATTTATTTTAATTAAATTCAATCTAGCCAACTTGATTTAAATCAATTTAATATTTAGGTGCTATTAAATCATGTCGTAACTTTTGAACCATATATTGGATTTTAATCAAAGTTAGCAACAATGCGCTTCAGTATCATGGTAATAAACTGTCAAAATTGTAACAATTTTGATACGGAGAATTTATTTTAATTAAATTCAATCTAGCCAACTTGACTTAAATCAATTTAATATTTAGGTGCTATTAAATCATGTCGTAACTTTTGAACCATACATTGGATTTTAATCAAAGTTAGCAACAATGCGCTTCAGTATCATGGTAATAAACTGTCAAAATTGTAACAATTTTGATACGGTGAATTTATTTTAATTAAATTCAATCTAGCCAACTTGACTTAAATCAATTTAATATTTAGGTGCTATTAAATCATGTCGTAACTTTTGAACCATACATTGGATTTTAATCAAAGTTAGCAACAATGCGCTTCAGTATCATGGTAATAAACTGTCAAAATTGTAACAATTTTGATACGGTGAATTTATTTTAATTAAATTCAATCTAGCCAACTTGACTTAAATCAATTTAATATTTAGGTGCTATTAAATTATGTCGTAACTTTTGAACCATATATTGGATTTTAATCAAAGTTAGCAACAATGCGCTTCAGTATCATGGTAATAAACTGTCAAAATTGTAACAATTTTGATACGGAGAATTTATTTTAATTAAATTCAATCTAGCCAACTTGACTTAAATCAATTTAATATTTAGGTGCTATTAAATCATGTCGTAACTTTTGAACCATACATTGGATTTTAATCAAAGTTAGCAACAATGCGCTTTAGTATCATGGTAATAAACTGTCAAAATTGTAACAATTTTGATACGGTGAATTTATTTTAATTAAATTCAATCTAGCCAACTTGACTTAAATCAATTTAATATTTAGGTGCTATTAAATCATGTCGTAACTTTTGAACCATACATTGGATTTTAATCAAAGTTAGCAACAATGCGCTTCAGTATCATGGTAATAAACTGTCAAAATTGTAACAATTTTGATACGGTGAATTTATTTTAATTAAATTCAATCTAGCCAACTTGACTTAAATCAATTTAATATTTAGGTGCTATTAAATTATGTCGTAACTTTTGAACCATATATTGGATTTTAATCAAAGTTAGCAACAATGCGCTTCAGTATCATGGTAATAAACTGTCAAAATTGTAACAATTTTGATACGGAGAATTTATTTTAATTAAATTCAATCTAGCCAACTTGACTTAAATCAATTTAATATTTAGGTGCTATTAAATCATGTCGTAACTTTTGAACCATATATTGGATTTTAATCAAAGTTAGCAACAATGCGCTTCAGTATCATGGTAATAAACTGTCAAAATTGTAACAATTTTGATACGGTGAATTTATTTTAATTAAATTCAATCTAGCCAACTTGACTTAAATCAATTTAATATTTAGGTGCTATTAAATCATGTCGTAACTTTTGAACCATATATTGGATTTTAATCAAAGTTAGCAACAATGCGCTTCAGTATCATGGTAATAAACTGTCAAAATTGTAACAATTTTGATACGGTGAATTTATTTTAATTAAATTCAATCTAGCCAACTTGACTTAAATCAATTTAATATTTAGGTGCTATTAAATCATGTCGTAACTTTTGAACCATATATTGGATTTTAATCAAAGTTAGCAACAATGCGCTTCAGTATCATGGTAATAAACTGTCAAAATTGTATCAAATTTGATACGGTGAGTTTTAATTAAATTCAATTTAGCCAACTTGACTTAAATCATCTTGATACTCAGATGCTATTAAATCATGTCGTAACTTTTGAATTATTTATTGAATTTTAATCAGAGTTAGCAACAATGCGCTTCAGTATCATGGTAATAAACTGTCAAAATTGTAACAATTTTGATACGGTGAATTTATTTTAATTAAATTCAATCTAGCCAACTTGACTTAAATCAATTTAATATTTAAGTGCTATTAAATCATGTCGTAACTTTTGAACCATATATTGGATTTTAATCAAAGTTGGCAACAATGCGCTTCAGTATCATGGTAATAAACTGTCAAAATTGTATCAAATTTGATACGGCGAATTTTAATTTATTTTAATCTAGCCAACTTGACTTAAATCAATTTGATACTCAGATGCTATTAAATCATGTTGTAACTTTTGAATTGTATATTAGAATCTAATTAAAGTTAGCAACAATGTGTTTCAGTATCATAATAATAAACTGTCAAAATTGTATAAAATTTGATACGGTGAATTTTAAATAAATTCAATCTAGCCAACTTGACTTAAATCAATTTAATATTTAGGTGCTATTAAATCATGTCGTAACTTTTGAACCATATATTGGATTTTAATCAAAGTTAGCAACAATGCGCTTCAGTATCATGGTAATAAACTGTCAAAATTGTAACAATTTTGATACGGTGAATTTATTTTAATTAAATTCAATCTAGCCAACTTGACTTAATTCAATTTAATATTTAGGTGCTATTAAATCATGTCGTAACTTTTGAACCATATATTGGATTTTAATCAAAGTTAGCAACAATGCGCTTCAGTATCATGGTAATAACCTGTCAAAATTGTAACAATGTTGATACGGTGAATTTATTTTAATTAAATTCAATCTAGCCAACTTGACTTAAATCAATTTGATACTCAGGTGCTATTAAATCATGTCGTAACTTTTGAACCATATATTGGATTTTAATCAAAGTTAGCAATAATGCGCTTCAGTATCATGGTAATAAACTGTCAAAATTGTATCAAGTTTGATACGGTGAATTTATTTTAATTAAATTCAATCTAGCCAACTTGACTTAAATCAATTTAATATTTAGGTGCTATTAAATCATGTCGTAACTTTTGAACCATATATTGGATTTTAATCAAAGTTAGCAACAATGCGCTTCAGTATCATGGTAATAAACTGTCAAAATTGTAATAATTTTGATACGGTGAATTTATTTGAATTAAATTCAATCTAGCCAACTTGACTTAAATCAATTTAATATTTAGGTGCTATTAAATCATGTCGTAACTTTTGAACCATATATTGGATTTTAATCAAAGTTAGCAACAATACGCTTCAGTATCATGGTAATAAACTGTCAAAATTGTAACCATGTTGATACGGTAAATTTATTTTAATTAAATTCAATCTAGCCAACTTGACTTAAATCAATTTAATATTTAGGTGCTATTAAATCATGTCGTAACTTTTGAACCATATATTGGATTTCAATCAAAGTTAGCCACAATGCGCTTCAGTATCATGGTAATAAACTGTCAAAATTGTAACAATTTTGATACGGTGAATTTATTTTAATTAAATTCAATCTAGCCAACTTGACTTAAATCAATTTAATATTTAGGTGCTATTAAATCATGTCGTAACTTTTGAACCATATATTGGATTTTAATCAAAGTTAGCAACAATACGCTTCAGTATCATGGTAATAAACTGTCAAAATTGTAACAATTTTGATACGGTGAATTTATTTTAATTCAATTCAATCTAGCCAACTTGACTTAAATCAATTTAATATTTAGGTGCTATTAAATCATGTCGTAACTTTTGAACCATATATTGGATTTTAATTAAAGTTAGCCACAATGCGCTTCAGTATTATGGTAATAAACTGTCAAAATTGTATCAAATTTGATACGGTGAATTTATTTTAATTAAATTCAATCTAGCCAACTTGACTTAAATTAATTTAATATTTAGGTGCTATTAAATCATGTCGTAACTTTTGAACCATATATTGGATTTTGATCAAAGTTAGCAACAATGCGCTTCAGTATCATGGTAATAAACTGTCAAATTTGTAACAATTTTGATACGGTGAATTTATTTTAATTAAATTCAATCTAGCTAACTTGACTTAAATCAATTTAATATTTAGGTGCTAATAAATCATATCGTAACTTTTGAACCATATATTGGATTTTAATCAAAGTTAGCAACAATACGCTTCAGTATCATGGTAATAAACTGTCAAAATTGTAACAATTTTGATACGGTGAATTTATTTTAATTCAATTCAATCTAGCCAACTTGACTTAAATCAATTTAATATTTAGGTGCTATTAAATCATGTCGTAACTTTTGAACCATATATTGGATTTTAATCAAAGTTAGCAACAATGCGCTTCAGTATCATGGTAATAAACTGTCAAAATTGTATCAAGTTTGATTCGGTGAATTTATTTTAATTAAATTCAATCTAGCCAACTTGACTTAAATCAATTTAATATTTAGGTGCTATTAAATCATGTCGTAACTTTTGAACCATATATTGGATTTTAATCAAAGTTAGCAACAATGCGCTTCAGTATCATGGTAATAAACTGTCAAAATTGTAACAATTTTGATACGGTGAATTTATTTTAATTAAATTCAATCTAGCCAACTTGACTTAAATCAATTTAATATTTAGGTGCTATTAAATCATGTCGTAACTTTTGAACCATATATTGGATTTTAATCAAAGTTAGCAACAATGCGCTTCAGTATCATGGTAATAAACTCTTAAAATTGTAACAATTTTGATACGGTGAATTTTAATTAAATTCAATTTAGCTAACTTGACTAAAATCAATTTGATACTCAGATGCTAATAAATTATGTTCTAACTTTCTAACTATATATTGGATTTTAATCAAAGTTAGCAACAATGTGCTTCAGAATTATGGTAATAAACTGCAAAATTGTATCAAGTTTGATACGGTGAATGTTAATTAAATTCAATCTAGCCAACTTGACTTAAATTAGTTTGATACTCGGATGCTATTAAATCTTGTCGTAACTTTTGAACTGTATATTGGATTCTAATCAAAGTTAGCAACAATGTGCTTCAGTATTATGGTCATAAACTGTCAAAGTTGTATCAAATTTGATACGGTGAATTTTAATTAAATTCAATCCAGCGAACTTGACTTAAATCAATTTGATACTCAGATGCTATTAAATCATGTTGTAACTTTTGAACCATATATTGGATTTAATCAAAGTTAGCAACAATGCGCTTCAGTATCATGGTAATAAACTCTTAAAATTGTAACAATTTTGATACGGTGAATTTTAATTAAATTCAATCTAGCCAACTTGACTTAAATCAATTTGATACTCAGATGCTAATAAATCATGTTGTAACTTTTGAACTGTATATTAGAATCTAATCAAAGTTAGCAAGAATGTGTTTCAGTATTATGATAATAAACTGTCAAAATTGTATAAAATTTGATACGGTGAATTTTAATTTAATTCAATCTAGCCAACTTGACTTAAATCAATTTGATACTCGGATGCTATTAAATCTTGTCGTAACTTTTGAACGTATATTGGATTCTAATCAAAGTTAGCAACAATGTGCTTCAGTATCATGGTAATAAACTGTCAAAATTGTATCAAATTTGATAAGGTGAATTTTAATTAAATTTAATTTAGCCAACTGACTTAAATCAGTTTGATACTTAAAGATGTGCTGAAGTTCTCTATATTTTAATTTGCAATTAATCTATCTTCCTATATGTATAACTAGTAGATGATTCACAAAATAACAACTTAGTACCATTCAAGTTATAAATGTATTATGAAATTGAGATGAGCTGTTGTTCACTGACCATGAAAATTACAATTAAATAAAAGTCATTCATTAATTTATTACTTTTAATTATTAAAAAAAAGTTTGCGGATATTCGATAAGTTTATACACATTAAGAACTGTAGGTATTAAAAATATTTAAAATTAATTTATATGGCTCTTTATAGATTATTATGGCTACTGAATCTAATTTATATTGTAATACTTGTCGTGTTTGGCAACTATCTTAAGTTCTAGGAACGAGGATTATACGCTTTAAATTTGCGTGCCATTCCATAATTGTTTGTTGTCAGGTTACAATTTAGAAAGGAGCACGTCTCGTCTGGTCAGGTCTGGGACGAGACTGGATTCATTTGATAACGAGATCAGTCAGACTTAGTGTTGTATTACCTAATAAGAATCTCTCAGAAAAGGAACATAAAGCATTTTTTTAAATTAAAACAAGTTGAAAAAATAATCTGCATGAAATTCAAATATGTTCAGCATGACTACATTATGGTTTGTTATTAATATTCTGTGGATAATATGTTTACATTTAAAAAGATTGTATTGTACTGGACGTTTTATATTTTAGTTTTAGTTTTTTTAATGTTTTTAATGTTCAGTCCGGACAGTTTTTCTAAAAAGTTTTATATTGATTCATGTTTTTTTAAATTTTTTTTTTGAGTTTTCTTGCAGCACCTGCAGCTTTACTAAAAAAATTGGATTTTTATAGAAAATCTTTGTAATTTTTTTAAAGGTTTTTTGAGTTTTTGGAATTTTTGAAAGTTTTTTTAGATTTTTTTTGTTTTTGAAGTTTTTTTAATGATTGTGGGTTGCTTCTAAAATTTGTGGAGTCTTCTTAAACTTAAATCTAGAGTTTTCTGAATTTATTAAGTTAGGTTTTGATTTTTTTTCCGTTTTTTAATGTTTTTTTCTTAAGACGCGAAAGTTTTCGAAGTTTTTTAAACTGGTTTTAAATTTTTTAAATTTATTGGCAGTTTTTCAATGTTTCTAAATTTTTTCTAAAGTTTGTTTTTATTATCTTGAAGTTTTTGCTGTTTTTTATGCTTTTGAGGTCTTCTTAAAGTTTTTGAATTTTTTTTTTTTAAGTTTGTAGATTTGATTTGCAGGAAAAAGAAAACTTTTGAGTTTTAGCAGTTTTAAAGTTTTGTAGTTTTTTCATAGCTTCTAAATATTTTCTTAAGTTTCTTGAAGCTTCTTCTGTTTTACTGAAACTTTAAAGTTTTTGAAGCTTAAGTTTTTCTAAAAGGTTTTATATTGTTTCATGAGTTTATATAAAATTTCTAGATTTTTTCTGGAGTTTTCTTGAAGCTCCTGCTGTTGTATATGAGTCTTTCTAATTTTCTGAAGGTTTTTTGAGTTTTTAGAATTTTTTTCTAGATTTTTTTGTATCCTAAGTTGTAGTAGTTTTTTTAATATTTTAGATTAGTTAGCCTTTAAAAGTTTCTGAAGTTTTTTTAAATTTGTAGATTGGTTTTAAAGTTCTTCATATTTTTGGCAGTTTTTTTAAAGATTTTGGATTTTTTTTACAGTTTTTTTTAAACTATTTTATTTTTTTTAACTTTTTTGATTTTTGTGTTTCTGAAGGTTTTGCATTTTTAAAATTTCTTAGATTTGTTTTGAAGTTTTTGAATTTTTTTTTGGCAGGTTTTTGAAAGCTCTTTAAAGTTACTGAAGTTTTTTGAAAGTTTTTGAAATGTCTGAGTTTTTTTGCTGTTTTTTCCAAACATTTATTTCTAGAGTTTATAGTTCTTTTTTGAAGTTTCTAGATGTGTACTGAAGTTTTTGAATTTTTGAGAGTTTTTTAAAGTTTATGAAGTTTTGGCAGTTTTTTTTTCAGCAAGCCTGCAGGAAAAATTAAGAGACTTTAGCAACATACCATAAACTTGAAAAAAATCTTATACTTCAGAAAAAAATGAAACTTTGGTAAGTTTGCTAAAATTTTAAGTATCTGCTGTCTTCTTAAAGCTGTTTTAAAGTTTTTAAAGTTTTTTTTTTATTTCTAGTTTTGTTTTGAAGTTTCTAAAGTTGTTATCAATCCCTTTGATGTTTTGTCAGTTTTTAGATTTGTTTTGATATTTTTGACAGTTTTTTCAAAGCTTCTTAAAGTTTGTTGAGTTTTTTATTGTTTTTGAATTTTTTGGTTATTTTTCCAAAGTTTTTAGATTATTTTTTTGGGATTTTGTAGTTTCTTCTGCTTTCTTGAAGCTTTTGCAGTCTTAAAGTTAAAAAAAAAATTGAAGATAATTTTTGGTTTGCAAAGACGTTAATATAATTGCAGAATCTTAAAAAAAAATAAGAAACTTTTGAAATATTTTTTAAACTTTAGAAAACACTGCCTTGCACCTCTGCATTCTCTTTTTTTTTTCAATCCGTGTGTTATTCATTTTAATTATTTGATTTGTCCTCAGATGCGTTTTTAATTTTTTTAGGTTTTTGTTCACTTCTTCTTTGTTGTATCCTTTCTTCTTCATAAATACTTTCTGTTTTTTTTTTTTTATCTAGTACTAAACCTATGGCTTTTTTTTAACTCCACCTCTCAGTTGTGCTACGATCTGTTGAGTGATCTTTGTTTTCCTGTTCTTTTGTCTTTTGCTATCTTGACTATCTAATGATACTATAAGTTTCAGAAGTTTTTATAAATTGTCTGGATTTTTTCTGGAGTTTATTGAAGTTTTTGCAGTTTTTTTAAAGCTTCAGGAGTTTTTTTCTGAATTTTTTTGACTTTTTCTGGAGTTTTCTTGAAGCTTTTACACTTTTACTAAAAAAATTGGATCTCTTTAATTTTTCTGAATATTTTTTCGAATTTTTGGAATTTTTGAAAGTTTGTAAAAATTTGTGTCTTTGAAGTTGTAGCAGTTTTTTAATGATTTTGGGTTTATTTTAAAGTTTTTTTTTTAAACTTAGATTTTCTTAGATTGCAAAAGTTTTTTGTTTTCTGAAAAATATCTTTTTAATTTTTTTGAAGGTTTTTTTGAGTTTTTGGAGTTTTTGAAACTTTTTCTAAATTTTTTTGCCTTTGAAGTTGTAGAAGTTTTTTAATGATTTTGAGTTTCTTCTAAAAAAAAGTTTCTTCTGAGTTTTTTAGATCAGTTTTTGATTTTTTTGCCATTTTACAAAATTTCTAGATTTTCTTAGGCTGCAAGAGCTTCTTAAAATTTTTCCGTTTTTTGAAGTTTTTGCTATCTTATTAAAGTTTCTGTAGTTTTTCCATAGCTTTCAGATTTTTTCTAAAGTTTCTTAAAGCTTCTTCTGTTTTACTGAAGTTCTTTAAAGTGTTTGCAGTTTTTCCTAAAGTGTTTTTTGTTTCTTGGAAGCTTTGTAGTTTTCTTAAAGTTTTTAGATTCTGTCTGAAGCTTAAGCAGTTTTTCTAAAAGGTTTTATATTGATTCATAATTTTTTCTAAAATTTTTGGATTTTTTCTGGAGATTTTTTAAACCTTTTTCAGTTTTATTATAGTTTTTCTAATTTTTTTGAAGTTTTTTGAGTTTTTGAAATTTTTGAATTTTTTGTTTCTGAAGTTGTTGAATTTTTTTTAATGATTTTGGGTTTTTTAAGTGTTTTTTGAATATTTTAGATTAGTTTTTGATTGTTTAAAGTTTTTACTTTTATTTTTTTCTGAAGATTGCAAAGCTTTTCAAAGTTTCTGAAATTTATAGATTGGTTTTAATGTTTTTGATTTTTTGGCGGTTTTTTGGCGGTTTGATTTTTTTTTTTAAATTGGCTTGAATTTTTTGCTGTCTTTTTGAAGTTTTTCTGAAGCTTTTGCAGTTTTATTAAAGTTTTGCCATTTTTTCTAGTTTTTTTGAAACTTTTGCATTTTTTAAGTGAAATTTCTGAAGTTTTTTCTTAAATTTGGTCTTGTCTTCTTAATGATTTTGCATTCTTAGTTCTTAGTTTCTTAGATTTGAGGTTTTTGAATTTTTTTGCATTTATTTGAAAGTTTTTTAAAGTAACTAAAGCGTTAACAGTTTTTGAAATTTCTGAAGTTTTTTGCTGTTTTTCCAAAGATTTATTTCTAGAGTTTATAGATATTTTTTGAAATTTTTTGATTTAGAATAAATTGACTTAATTTCATCCTATTTAAATATTTTTGTAGTTTTACTACTAAGGACCTTAAAAATTTTATGAAGAATACTATGAACTTTTAAAATACTATTTGTTGGTCAAAAAATGGATTTAAAAAATGGAAATTTGAAATTTTTGGTTTAACTTTGATCTATCTTAATGCTCAAAAGAACATTACTAGTAAGGACTTTAAGAAGAAAGGTATATACGTTCAAAATACTACTTTTTTGTTCAAAAACTGGTTTTAAGAAGCAAAAATTTGTGGTTTTTGGTTTAGTTTTAAGCCATCTTAATACTAAGGGCCTTAAAATGTTTAAGAAGAATGTTATGAATTTTCAAAATAATATTTGTTTAATTGTTGGTCAAAAATTGGCTTTAAAAAGCGGAAATTTGCAACTTTTGGTTTGACTTCAATACAACTTAGTTTGCAAAACAATATTTTTGGCAATTTTGTTACTAAGGACCTTACATTTTTAGATAAGAATGCTATAAATGATCAAAATACTATTTGTAGATCAAACGCTGGTTTTAAGAGGCGGACATTACACAAATGATTGTTTTGTAATCAATATTTTGAACAGTTTTACTTCTAAAGACTTTAAAACTTTTAAGAAGAATGCTACAAATCTTCAAAATACTACTTGTTGGTGAAAAACTGGCTTCTGGATCTAAAATTTGCAAATTTTGGTTTAACTTTGATACATTTTAATGCGCAAATTACCCGACAACCTATCCAAGTGTTTCGAATCAATAAATTTGATCTAAACATTTGGGCGGGTGGGCGGGACACACCAAATGAAACCACACGTCTACTAAGTTTACGTTTTTGGTCAAAATTTAGTATAAAACGTCAAAAATTTGTGATTTTTGGCTTAAATCCAAATTATCCCAAATCGTAAATCAATGTTTTTTGCAGTTTTATTATCGGGGAGAGAACATTTTTGGAGTTTTTTTAGAGTTTTGAGAATGTTTCGAAAGGTTCTAGACCTTCTTATTGCTTTGGCATGTTCAAGAAAACTTTGGGAAGATTCTAAAATACTATTCCTAAGTTTTGAAAAGTTTTAGAAGTGATCTTAAACTTTTAAAATGCTTTGAGATGTTCAGGAAAACTTTAAGATGATTCTAAAATATTGTTACATAGAAGAATTTTTAGAACTATTTTACAGTTTTAAGAAGAAGTTTGGAAACGTTTTAGAAAGTGTTTCAAACCTTTTTAAGGCTTTCTAGAAAGTATCTCAAACTTTTTCAAGGTTTTGATATGTTCGGAACGACTTTGAGAAGGTTCTAAAATACTATAACAGAAAAATAGAATTATTAGAATTTCTTTTGACTTTTGAGAAGTTTGAAATGTTTCAAACGGTTTCAGAAGAACTTTTCAATGCTTTGAGATATTAGCGAAAACTTTGAGAAGATTTTAAAATACTACAACGAATAAAAATTTTAAGTATAATTTAAAGTTTTAATACATTATAGAAAGTATCTTAAATAAAATAAAAAAAGAATTATTAGTTTTAAGAAGAGTTTGAGAAGTTCGAAAAGATTCTAAAAGGTTTTTATTGAATATAATTTTTAATGATATTGCAAGGATCATAGATGATTTTGAGATCTACTACTTTTTCTTAAACCTCTTTCAGGTTTTGAGAAGTTTGGTAAAAATGTTGAGATGGTTTTAAAATTTTGAGAAAAGTTTTTGAAAGGTTTTAGAAGATACTTCATACTTTTTCAATGTTTTAAGGAAATTCTAAAATGCTATAACAAAAAAAAAGAATTTTTAAAATCATTTTAGTAGTTCTTAAAAAAAGCTTGTGAAGTTACTTTAAACCTGCGAAGGTTTTTGATGAACATTAGAAGTTTTTAATGATATTGCAAAGTTGATAGAAGATTTATATTTACTAAAAGCAAAAACTTTGAGTTTGTAGTAAAGTTTAGAGATCTGAGAAATTTTCTAGAAGACTTTGCGATGTTTGGGAAAACTTTGAAAAGGTTTAAAAATACTAGAATAGAGAGGAAGATTTTTTGGATTTTTTTTAGAATTTTGAGATAAGTTTGGAAAGCTTCTAGAAGGATTTGAGATGTTTAGGAAAACTTTGAGAAGAATTTAAAATACTATAACGAAGAAGAAGAATTTTTAGAATCATTTTAGAGTGTTTAGAAGAGTTTGAGAAGTTTTGAAAGGTTCTAGAAAGTATCTATGGTGTGATTGCTCAATGGTAGATTGCTTGCATATCATGCGATCAGTTTGGGGTTTAATATCTGACATGACTAATTAAGAACTTGCTGGTTTGGAAGTTACCTAATAAGCTGTAGGTCTTATCAAAGTCCAAAGTACAATAAATTAATTGATTTCAAACTTTTTTAAGGCTTTGAGATGTACGGATAAACTTTAAGAAGGTTTTAAAATACTATAGAAAAAAAAATTAGAATTCTTTTAGAGTTTTGAGAAGAGTTTGAGAATTTTGAAAAGGTTCTAGAAAGTATCTCAAACCTACCAAGGTTTTTTGATGAAATTTAGAATGATATTGCAAGGGTTATAGAAGATTTGGAGGTTTACTACTACTACCCAAACTTCTTCTAGACTTTGATATGTTTAAGAAAACTTTGAGAAGGTTTTAAAATACTATAATAGAGAGGAACATTGTTTGGAATTTTTTTAGAGTTTTCAGAAAGAAGATTTATTAAACTTTTTTAATGCTTTGAGATGTTCAGGAAAACTTTGAGAAGATTCTAAAATACTTTAACAAAGAAGAATTATTATAATCTTTTAAGAGTTTTGAAAAGAGTGTGATTAGTTTAGAAAGGTTCTAAAAGTTGTATCAAACCTTATCAACGCGGGAACTCTAGTTAAAGCTACTGTCCCGCAGTCAGTTACAGTAGAAAAAGTTATCTGCCCACAAATTTACTTTAGTTCTCGCTCACCCACCTAAGTGTTAGTTATCAAGAGATTTGTTGTTAAACTCTTTGATATTTAAATGAAATCACACAAGAGGTGGGAGATACAAGAGATCCTTTGATGAGTAACACTACGGTGTGTGGGTCGGTCATAGTAGAAAATGCTACCCGCCCACAAATTAAATTTAGTTCCTGCCCACCCACCTAAGTGTTGGTTGTCAAGAGATTTATTGTTAAACAATTTTTTGATATCTAAATCCAAGCACACAAGAGGTGGGAGAAAGAAGAGATGATGAGTAACAATTGGGTGGGCGGGTGGGTCACAGTAGAAAAAGCTATCCGCCCACAAATTAAATTTAGTTCCCGCCCACCCACCCAAGTGTTAGTTATCAAGAGATTGGGTGACCAACACTTGAGAAAGTGGGCGATAACCTTAGTTTATTATTATGCGCGAGTAGTTTTGATTGGAGTGCTAGCACACAGTTTGTTATAATGGGATTAGTTGACTAACTCGAGAGTGGGTGGGTGGATAATGAGATAAATATCACCTTCTCTTCTGACTAATGAACTTCTAACACTTGCACTTGGTAATCATAATCTAGAGTGACCTATGAAATGATTGAATATTACCTCTTCCTTCTTTGACAAAAAGACTTAAAAACCTTACAAAGAGGAGAAAATTTTAATTTTTTAATTGGACAGGTAATCAAAAATTATAAAGCAAATTAGTTTAAACTACAAGTTGATCGCAGATCATTTGTCTGCACTTTTTTGGGGAAGTTTGTCTTCAAACTAAAAGCTTGGGGATCATCAAATCTTTCTCATTTGTCCCCATACTATGATTTTGTCTTTAGGTTAGTTATGGTGTTGTACGTTGGCTTTTTGGGAGTATTGGCAATGTTGCTTGCCTGTGTTTGGTCTATTAGCTAACATATATTAAGTGTGATATTGTATACATAGGTCAAACTGGGCAAAATTTTGAACAACGTTTTAGTGAACATGAAAAATCATATTTACACAAAATTTACATTTGCAAATCATCATATATATATAATCGGTTTAGAACGTCTTTTGACGTTTTCCGATGCCCGTTTGCCACTCTTTCTTATTATCCCACTGTCCTTCTACTAGCTTTTTTGCAGTCATTGTCGTTTTAATTCCCTGAATCCACCTTTTCTTTGGCCTTCCTTTTTTTCTTCTTTGTTGTGGCACCCATTCCATTGCTTGCCTAGGAAGTCTATTTAAGTTCATTCTTTTAACATGTCCGTACCATATTAATTGTCGTTTTTCTAAATCATCATAAATAATGAAAATCACACTTTTCCAAATTTAGACGATTCATTTTGCATAATGCCTAAAAAGTAAGACCTATTAGAAGCTTCAGAAATTCACAAACATAAAAAGAAATGTATACTATAATATATTTTTTAAATATTCACTTTTTTGTTACATGAAATACATCTAAAATTATCTATTTAATTCAAACATAAAACATATTCAAGTTATGTTTGGCTACAATACAAACAATTGTAAACGAATCAAAGTATTAGATTCTAATCAATACTTTTCTTTGGAATAATGAAAGAACATAATACAATATTATTTATATGACAAACACAATAAATTCTTTCCTCATTGATTTCTATGTACATTTTATTTTATTTTTCATTTGGCCTTTTGTGTGTGGATATGTGAGTCACATCACCGACAATCACATTATCTGATACCATTGACACCGGAATATATCGAATTCTCTATTGAAAACGCATTGTTCTCTTTGTTACAGAAAATGAAGCCCTGCAGTAAAAACAAAGTCTCGCGTTACTTTAAATAGGTGAGTCCGTACATTTTCCACACTTATATCAATTTCCTGTATCGCCTTTGAAAAAAAAATTATAATTTTTAGCTGTTCTTCAACTAAGAATAACTTATTTTGCTTGATACTATTATAATCACGCGATCTGTTTAATAGTCGGATGCATTGTACATTTGCAATGATTTATATAGCGCTCATTCATTCTGGTGTGATTAGTGTAAATTATAGTTACTTAATCATCATTAAGGAGGGCGCAATCTTTTATATTACTTTCCTGTATAAAATTGGAGCCAAGAAATTTGTTTTCTTAAAAATGGTCATTAAAATTATAAAAAACTCTATGATTTCATTATTAATATACCTGGAAACAATTCTCAAAAGTTTAATAAATATACTAGGCCTTTAATAATAAGAATGATCTATAATTTTAAGCCCTAATATGATCTGATTTTTACTTAAGTTTTGTTCAACAATTTCTGGAATATTGTGCCAAATTGAGCTACAAAAAAAGGGTTTTAAAATTAATAAATTATGTCTTTTATGTAAATTGCTTTTTTGTTCAGTAAGTGACACTTACACTTGTGTTTCAAGGTATGCACTCATCATCAGTGTGCCTAGCATCTCACTGGTTGAGGAGACAATTTACATAAAATAACAGTAACTATTAAACATGTTTAGTAAGGTGTTAACGCAAGTGAGATGCTAGGCAGACTGATGATAGGTGCATACCCTGAAACACGAGTATATGTGTCTCTTACTGGATGAAAATTCAATTTACAAAAAATACATCATTTATTTGCTACGTATGTCTTTTTCAATATTTATATTCATATTTTAATATTTTAATAAAGCTGGGAAGTAGAAATTAGAACATAATTTTAGTTTTTAGCATAAGTACTCAATGTGCAATTCCAAAAATGGCTTCATAAAAATATGTAACCCACTTTCCACGAACCCTTTTCTCTCTCATCCCATTCCACACTCCTGTTGGTGTGTTACATAAAATGAAAACCGCCATTTGCATAAAGCCGTAAATATTCCGATTACGATCGTTCGGACTATGAATTTATCAGTGAGTTTTGGTGCGGCGTAAAGGGGTTGGTAGTCGTTAATCGAAACTGAAACTCCGGTCGCCATCTGATGGATTCATTAGGGTTTGTGATTTTTCCATAGTCAAAATATATACGACACCTGAAACAGAAAAGCTATAGCGTGATGTCGGACAATAATTCAATGATGATGCAGCGAATCCCGTTCAAAACTCTGCCTGGTAATGATCCAGCGGTGATATTAATTTGGTCGCGTGTAATTAAAATGGGGCGGATGGATTGAACCGAAGGGGTTAATTCCATGATGTGTTGTTTTTTTTTTATAGTGGGACGTACAATTTGCAAATTACCATCGTGACATTGTTTTGATTTTTAATTTGGATTAGTCTGTTGGTTTTTTCAGCTTTGAAATCAAATTATTTCCGGTTTTGATATCTCATATTTTTATAATCAGATTTATAAAAATACAAAATCAATTAAACGTTCCTGCAAAATTAATAAAATCCATGCAGATATTTCAATTTTGATAAAGCCTGGTGGGAAATTGTATGCACAGATATCGTATTTTCAATAACCAAATAGAAACGAGCCATCCTTTGATCAATTTTACAAAGTCACACAATCACCAAATTACAGCATTCATATAATACTTTATCTCTTTGAAAAGAAACGGCGATTGATGTATGCATCCCTTGAATTTTATTTAACGGAAACAATATATTCCATTTGAAATGTCTTATCTTTTACGATATATTATATGTACGATATCCGTATCAATATGACTGAAAATACTTAAATATTGTGAGTTAATTTATACACAATATCCATACTAAACAAAAATTGCAACAAATGTAAAAAAAAATATATAAACTCATTTCCTAAGCAGAAAACATAAGAAATCGCTAAGAAAGTGCTATTATTAGTTAGGTCACTTAAGAAACGTACAGAAATCTATACAAAATTGCTCAAGAAAAGCAATAATTGCAAGAAATTTTTGACAAATTGTTTAAAAACACATTTCCTAAACATAAATTGTCGCAATTGCTAAGAAAGTGCTGTTATTGTTATGGTTGCTTAAAAACGTAATAAAAATCGCTCAGAAGAAGTAATAATTGTAAAAAACAAAAAATTTGTTGTTTCTAAAACTAATTTTTGACAAGGAAAGCAATATTTTGACAGTTTATGGCTTTCTTCTTGAAATTATTAAAGTCCTCAATAGTAAAACTGCAAATAACATTGATTTACGCTTTGGGATGATTTGGAGTTAAGCCAAAAATCACAAATTTTGGACGCTTTATACTAATTTTAGACCAAAACGTAAACTCAATTTTGTGTGGTTTTATTTGGTCCCACTCACCCGCTCAAGTGTTTGTGATCAAATTTATTGATTCGAAACACTTGGGTAGGTTGTCGGGTAATTTGCGCACTAAGATGTATTAAAGTTAAACCAAAATTTGCAAGTTTGAGCTTTTTAAACCCAGTTTTTAACCAACCAAGTAGTATTTTAAAGGTTTGTAACATTCTTCTTAAAAGTTTTAAAGTCTTTACTAGGAAAACTATCAAAAATATTGATTACAAAACAATAATTTTGTTTTGCGCATTAAGATAGTTTCCGCTTTTGACCTACAAATAGTATTTTGATGATTTATAGCTTTCTTCTTAAAAAAATTAAGGTCCTTAGTAACAAAATTGCCAAAAATATTATTTTGCGCATTAAATTGTATTGAAGTCAACCCAAAAATTGCAAATTTCCGCTTTTTAAAACTAATTTTTGACCAACAATTAACAAATATTATTTTGAGAATTTAAAACATTCTTTTTAAACATTTTAAGGTAGAAAAGCTACAAAATTATTGTTTTGCACAATAAGATGTTTTAAAACTAAACCAAAAATTACAAATTTTTGTCTTTTGAACAAAAAAGTAGTATTTTGAACGTTTGTACTTTTCTTCTTGATATTTTTAAAGTCCTCACTACTATATTGGTGAAAATATTATTTTGCGCATTAAGATAGATTGAAATTAAACCAAAAATTTCAAATTTTTAATTTTCAAACCCAGTTTTTGACCAACAGATAGTATATTAAAAGTTTATAGTATTCTTCTTGAAATGTTTAAGGTCCTTAGTAGTAAAACTACAAAAATATTGTTTTGTACTTTTAAATGGGATGAAATTAAGCCAACAATCAAAAAATTTCAAAGTTTTTGAACAAAAAAGTAGTATTTTCAAGGTTTATAGCTATCGTCTTAAAATGTTTTAAGGTCCTTGTAAGTAAAATTGTCCAAAATGTAGTTTTGCGCATTAAGATAGATTTAAGCTATACCAACAATTGCAAATTTTTGCTTTTCAACAGTTTATAGCATTCTTCTTAAAAAAATTAAGGTCCTTAGTAGTAAAACTACAAAATTATTGTTTTGCGCATTAAGATGGTTTAAAATTAAGCTAAAAACAAAAAAATGCAAAGTTTTTGAACAAGAAATTAGTAATTTTAAAGAGTTTATTGAGTTTTTGGAGTTTTCTTGAACTTATAACTATAGTTTTTTTAACTTTTTTAGATTAGTTTTTTATGTTTTTGCTATTTTTCAAAGATTTTAAGTTTTTTTAGACTGCAAAAGTTACTAAAGTTTTTTTAGTTTGTAGATTGGTTCTAAATTTTCAGATTTTTTTCCAGTTTTTTTAAAGCTTTTAGATTTTATCTAAATAAAAACATTGTTGTCTTGAAGTTTTTAATTTTGCAGTATTTTTAAAGATTGTAGATTTGTTTTAAAGTTATTTCATTTTTCCTAAGTTTTTTCCTGTTTTTCTGAAGTTTTTTTTTTGTTTTACTGAAGCTTTTTAAAGTTTTTGCGGTTTTTCTTATTATTTTTTTTTATTTTTTAGAAGCTCAAAATTAATTGTTTGAAGTCAAAATTGAATTTTGAAAATTGAAAGTTTTTATTTATGATTTTTTCAAAAACCGAAATATTTTACAATTATTTCCATTTATTATTAAAGTTGAGGTTTAATTTTTTAAATTTGTTGACCAATTTTGGCCCAAATATACTCAAAACTATCAAAATTAATGGATTGAAGTTAAAATTAAATTTTGAAAATTGAAAGTATTTTTTATAATTTTTTCAAAAACCGAATTATTTTATAATTATTTCCATTTAAGTTGAGGTTTAATTTTTTGAATTTGTTGACCAAATTTGGCCCAAATATACTCAAAACTATCAAAACTAATGGATTGAAGTTAATTAAATTTTGAAAATTGAAAGTATTTTTTATGAATTTTTCAAAAACCGAACTATTTTAGAATTGTTTTTACCAACGCTGAGGTTACAATTATTTGAATTTGTTGACCAAATTTGGCACAAATATACTCAAAACCATCAAAATTAATTGATTAAAGTCAAAATTTAATTTTGAAAATTGAAAGTATTTTTTATGATTTTTTCAAAAACCTTTATTTTTTAGAATTGTTTCTATTAAAGTTGAGGTTTAATTTTTTGAATTTGTTGACCAAATTTGGCTTAAATATACTCAAAACTATTAAAATTAATGGATCGAAGTCAAAATTAAATTTTGAAAATTGAAAGTATTTTTTATGAATTTTTCAAAAACCGAACTATTTTAGAATTGTTTTTACCAACGCTGAGGTTACAATTATTTGAATTTGTTGACCAAATTTGGTCTATATATACTCAAAACTATCAAAATTAATTTATTGAAGTCAAAATTAAATTTTGAAAATTGATAGTATTTTTTATGAATTTTTCAAAAACCGAAATATTTTAGAATTATTTCCATTAAAGTTGAGGTTTAATTTTTTGAATTTGTTGACCAAATTTTGCCCAAATATACTCAAAACTATCCAAATTAATTGATTGCAATCATATTTAAATTTTAAAGTTTGGAAGTATTTTTTATGATTTTTTTAAAAAGCGAAATATTTTAGAATAGCTTCTATCATCTTTGAGGTTACAATTTTTTTAATTTGTTGACCAAATTTGGCTCAAATGAACTTAAAACTATCAAAATTAATTGATTGAAGTCAAAATTAAATTTTGAAAATGGAAACTATTTTTAATGAATTTTTCAAAAACCGAAGTTTCTGAAATTTATTAAAGTTTTTCTGGATTTTTTTTTCTCTGAAGTTGCAGCAGTTTTTTTTAATGATTTTGGGTTTCTTTTAAATCTAGAGTTTTCTGAATATTTTAAATTAGTTTCTGATTTTTCAAAGCTTCTAGATTTTAATTTTTCTGAAAACTGCTAAAGCTTCTCAAAGTTTCTGAAGTTTTTTTTTTAAGTTTGTAGATTGGTTTTTAAGTTTTTGATTTTTTGGCAGTTTTCCAAAGCTTCTAGACGTTTCTAAAATTGAAGTTGAATTTGTTGCTATCTTTTTGAAGAGTTTGAAGTCTTTTTAAAGTTCCTGAAGTTTTTTATGCTTTGTAGGTTTGTTTTAATTTTTTTCTCAAAGTTTTGATATTTTTTTAGCTTTGCAGTTTTATTAAAATTTCTGAAGTTGTTTCTTGAAGTTTTTGCTGTTTTACTGAAGTTTTTTAAAGTTTTTTTGATTTTTTGCATTTTTTTTTTAGTCTTTTGATTTTTTTCAAAATTATATTTGACCATATTTGGCCCAAATATACTCAAAACCATCAAAATTAATTGATTGAAGTCAAAATTAAATTTTGAAAATTGAAAGTATTTTTCAAAAACCGATATATTTTAGAATTGTTTCTATCAAAGTTGAGGTTACAATTTTTTGAATTTGTTGACCAAATTTGGCCCAAAAATACTCAAGACTATCAAAATTAATGGATTGAAGTCAAAATTAAATATTGAAAATTGAAAGTATTTTTTATGATTTTTTGAAAAACCGATATATTTTAGAATTGTTTCTATCAAAGTTGAGGTTACAATTATTTGAATTTGTTGACCAAATTTGGCCCAAATATACTCAAAACCATCAAAATTAATTGATTATAGTCAAAATTAAATTTTGAAAATTGAAAGTATTTTTATGATTTTTTCAAAAACCGAAATATTTTAGAATTATTTTCATTAAAGTTGAGGTTTAATTTTTTGAATTTGTTGACCAAATTTGGCCCAAATATACTCAAAACTATCAAAATTAATGGATTAAAGTCAAAATTAAATTTTGAAAACTGAAAGTATTTTTCATGAATTTTTCAAAAACCGAACTATTTTAGAATTGTTTCTATCATCGTTGAGGTTACATTTTTTTGAATTTGTTCATCAAATTTGGCTTGAAAATACTCAAAACCATTCAAATTGATTGTTTGAAATCAAAATTGAATTTTGAAATATGAAAGTATTTTTTATGAATTTTCCAAAAAAAATTAATATTTTAGAATTGTTTTGTTGAGATTACTATTTTTGACCAAATTTGGCTGAATTATACTAACTACTATCAATATTAACTTTTTGAAATCAAAATTAAATTTTGAAAATTGACAGTATTTTTAATGAATTTTTCAAAAACCGAAATATTTTAGAATTGTATCTATCAACGCTGAGGTTCTAATTTTTTGAATTTGTTGACCATATTTGGCCCAAATATACTTAAAACTGTCAAAATTTATTTGTATAAAGTCAAAATTAAATTTTGAAATTTGAAAGTATTTTTTATGAATTTTTCAAAAACCGAACTATTTTAGAATTCTTCTATCATCGTTGAGGTTGCAATTTTTTGAATTTGTTGATCAATTTTGGCTTGAAAATACTCAAAACCATCCAAATTAATTGTTTGAAGTCAAAATTGAATTTTGAAATTTTTAAGTATTTTTTATGTATTTTTCAAAAAAAAATAATTTTAGAATTGTTTTGTTGAGGTTACAATATTTTGACCAATTTTGGCTTAATTATACTCAAAACTGTCCAAGTTAATTATTTGAAGCAAAAATTAATTTTGAAAATTTAAAGTATTTTTTATGATTTTTTTAAAACCGAAATATTTTAGAATTGTTTCTATCAACTTCGAGGTTAAAATGTTTTGAAGTTGTTGACCAAATTTCGCCCAAATATACTCAAAACTAACAAAATTAATGGATTGAAGTCAAAATTAAATTTTGAAAATTGAAAGTATTTTTTATAATTTTTTCAAAAACCAATATATTTTAGAATTGTTTCTATCAAAGTTGAGGTTGAAATTATTTCAATTTGTTGACCAAATTTGCCCAAATGTACTCAAAACCATCAAAATTAATTGTTTGAAGTCAAAATTAAATTTTGAAAATTGAAAATATTTTTTATGATTTTTTCAAAAACCGAAATATTTTAGAATTATTTCCATTAAAGTTGAGGTTTAATTTTTTGAATTTGTTAAATATGTTGACCAAATTTGGCACAAATATACTCAAAACTGTCAAAATTAATGGATTGAAGTCAAATATAAATTTTGAAAATTGAAAGTTTTTTTTTATGAATTTTTCAAAAACCGAACTATTTTAGAATTCTTTCTATCAACGTTGAGGTTACAATTATTTGAATTTGTTAACCAAATTTGGCCCAAATGTACTCAAAACTATCAAAATTAATGGATTGAAGTCAAAATTAAATTTTGAAAATTGAAAGTATTTTTTATGAATTTTTCGAAAACCGAACTATTTTAGAATTGTTTTTACCAACGCTGAGGTTACAATTATTTGAATTTGTTGATCAAATTTGGCTCAAATATACTCAAAACTATCAAAATTAATGGATTGAAGTTAAAATTGAATTTTGAAAATTGAAACTATTTTTTATGATTTTTTCAAAAACCGAAATATTTTAGAATTGTTTCTATCAAAGTTGAGGTTACAATTATTTGAATTTGTTGAACAAATTTGGCCCAACTATATTCAAAACCATCAAAATTCATGGATTGAAGTCAAAATTAAATTTTGAAAATTGAAAGTAATTTTTATGATTTTTTTAAAAATTTTAGAATTATTTCTATTAAAGTTGGGGTTTAATTTTTTGAATTTGCTGACCAAATTTGGCCTAAAAATACTCTAAACTATCAAAATTAATGGATTAAAGTTAAAATTAAATTTTGAAAATTGAAGTTATTTTTTATGAATTTTTTAAAAACCGTTATTTTTTAAAATTATTTCCATTAAAGTTGAGGTTTAATTTTTTTGATTTTGTTTACTAAATTTTTCTGAAATATACTCAAAACTATCAAAATTAATGGATTAAAGTTAAAATTAAATTTTGTAAATTGAAAGTATTTTTTATGATTTTTTCAAAAACCGAAATATTTTAGAATTATTTCTATCAAAGTTGAGGTTTAATTTTTTGAATTTTGTTGACTAATTTTGGCTCAAATATACTCAAAACTATCAAAATTAATGGATTGAAGTCAAAATTAAATTTTGAAAATTGAAACTATTTTTTATGATTTTTTCAAAAACCGAAATATTTTAGAATTATTTTCATTAAAGTTGAGGCTTAATTTTTTGAATTTGATGACCATATTTGGCCCAAATATACTCAAAACCATCTAAATTACTTGATTAAAGTCAAAATTAAATTTTGAAATTTGAAAGTATTTTTTTATGATTTTTTCAAAAACCGAAATATTTTAGAATTATTTCCAATAAAGTTGAGGTTTAATTTTTTGAATTTGTTGATCAAATTTGGAACAAATATACACAAAAAACCAACAAAATTAATTAATTGAAGTCAAAATTAAATTTTGAAATTTGAAAGTATTTTTTATGAATTTTTCAAAATCCGAACTATTTTAGAATTGTTTTTACCAACGCTGAGGTTAAAATTATTTGAATTTGTTGACCAAATTTGGTCTAAATATACTCAATACTATCAAAATTAATGGATTAAAGTTAAAATTAAATTTTGAAAATTGAAAGTATTTTTTATGAATTTTTCAAAAACCGAACTATTTTTAGAATTGTTTTTACCATCGCTGAGGTTACAATTATTTGAATTTGTTGACCAAATTTGACCCAAATATACTCAAAACTATCAAAATTAATGGATTGAAGTCAAAATTAAATTTTGAAAATTGAAAGTATTTTTCATGAATTTTTCAAAAACCGAACTATTTTAGATTTGTTTTTACCAATGCAGAGGTTAAAATTATTTGAATTTGTTGACCAAATTTGGCTCAAATATACTCAAAACTATCAAAATTAATGGATTAAAGTCAAAATTAAATTTTGAAAATTGAAAGTATTTTTTATGAATTTTTCAAAAACCGAACTATTTTCGAGTTGTTTTTACCAATGCTGAGGTTAAAATTATTTGAATTTGTTGACCAAATTTGGCTCAAATATACTCAAAACTATCAAAATTAATGGATTGAAGTCAAAATAAAATTTTGAAAATTGAAAGTATTTTTCATGAATTTTTCAAAAACCGAACTATTTTAGAATTGTTTCTATTATCGTTGAGGTTACAATTTTTTGAATTTGTTGACCAAATTTGGCCCAAATATACTCAAAACTATCAAAATTAATGGATTGAAGTTAAAATTAAATTTTGAAAATTGAAAGTATTTTTTTATGATTTTTTCAAAAACCGAAATATTTTAGAATTATTTTCATTAAAGTTGAGGTTTAATTTTTTGAATTTGTTGACCAAATTTGGCTTAAATATACTCAAAACTATCAAAAATAATGGATTGAAGTCAAAATTAAATTTTGAAAATTTTAAAGTATTTTTTATGATTTTTTCAAAAACCGAACTATTTTAGAATTGTTTTTTCCAACGCTGAGGTTACAATTATTTGAATTTGTTGACCAAATTTGGCCCAAATATACTCAAAACTATCAAAATTAATGGATTGAACTCAAAATTAAA
This sequence comes from Tachinus rufipes, assembly GCA_963932245.1. Classification (NCBI taxonomy): domain Eukaryota; kingdom Metazoa; phylum Arthropoda; class Insecta; order Coleoptera; family Staphylinidae; genus Tachinus; species Tachinus rufipes. The sequence goes on along the minus strand of OZ010747.1, from coordinate 98,180,557 downwards.
TTTTGAAAATTGAAAGTATTTTTCATGAATTTTCAAAAACCGAACTATTTTAGAATTATTTTCATTAAAGTTGAGGTTTAATTTTTTGAATTTGTTGACCAAATTTGGCTTAAATATACTCAAAACTATCAAAATTAATGGATTGAAGTCAAAATTAAATTTTGAAAATTGAAAGTATTTTTCATGAATTTTTCAAAAACCGAACTGCTTTAGAATTGTTTCTATTATCGTTGAGGTTACAATTTTTTGAATTTGTTGATCAAATTTGGCTTGAAAATACTCAAAACCATCCAAATTGATTGTTTGAAGTCAAAATTAAATTTTGAAAATTGAAAGTATTTTTTATGATATTTTTAAAACCGAAATATTTTAGAATTGTTTCTATCATTGCTGAGGTTTTAATTATTTGAATTTGTTTATTAAATTTGGCACAAATATACTCAAAACCATCCAAATTAATTGATTGAAGTCAAAATTAAATTTTGAAAATTAAAAGTATTTTTTATGATTTTTTAAAAAACCGAACTATTTTAGAAATCTTCTATCATCGTTTGGGTTACAATTTTTTTAATTTGTTGATCTAATTTGACTTGAAAATACTTAAAACCATCCAAATTGATTAAATAAAAATACTCAAAACTAACAAAATTAATGGATTGAAGTCAAAATTAAATTTTGAAAATTGAAAGTATTTTTTAAGAACTTTTCAAAAAAATTAAATATTTTAGAATTGTTTTATCAACGTTGAGGTTACAATTATTTGAATTTGTTGACCAAATTTGTCCAAATTATACTCGAAACTATCAAAATTAATTGATTGAAGTCAAAATTGAATTTTGGAATTTGAAAGTATTTTTTATGAATTTTTCAAAAAAATTAATATTTTAGAATTGTTTTATCAACGTTGAGGTTACAATTATTTGATTTTTTGACTAAATTTGGCCCAAATATACTCAAAACTATCCAAATTAATTGATTGCAATCAAAATTAAATTTTAAAGTTTGAAAGTATTTTTTATGATTTTTTTAAAAAGCGAATTTTTTTAGAATAGCTTCTATCATCTTTGAAGTTACAATTTTTTTAATTTGTTACGAAATTCGGCTCAAATGAACTCAAAACTATCAAAATTAATTGATTGAAGTCAAAATTAAATTTTGAAAATGGAAATTTTTAATGAATTTTTCAAAAACCGAAATTTCTGAAATTTATTAAAGTTTTTCTGGATTTTTTTTTCTCTGAAGTTGCAGCAGTTTTTTTTTATGATTTTGTGTTTCTTTTAAATCTAGAGTTTTCTGAATATTTTAAATTAGTTTCTGATTTTTCAAAGCTTCTAGATTTTAATTTTTCTGAAGACTGCAAAAGCAAAGTTTGTAGATTGATTTTAAAGTTTTTGATTTTTTGTTTTTTCCAAAGCTTCTAGACGTTTCTAAAATTGAAGTTGAATTTGTTGCTATCTTTTTGAAGAGTTTGAAGTCTTTTTAAAGTTCCTGAAGTTTTTTATGCTTTGTAGGTTTGTTTTAATTTTTTTCTCAAAGTTTTGATGTTTTTTTAAGCTTTTGCAGTTTTATTAAAATTTCTGAAATTGTTTCTTGAAGATTTTGATGTTTTAATGAAGTTCTTTAAAGTTTTTTCATTTTTTAAGCTTTTTTGATTTTTTTGCATTTTTTTTTTTAGTCTTTTGATTTTTTTTCAAAACTATATTTGACCATATTTGGCCCAAATATACTCAAAACCATCAAAATTAATTGATTGAAGTCAAAATTAAATTTTGAAAATTGATAGTATTTTTTTATGAATTTTTGAAAAACCGAACTATTTTAGAATTGTTTTTACCAACGCTGAGGTTAAAATTATTTGAATTTGTTGACCAAATTTGGCCCAAATATACTCAAAACTATCAAAATTAATGAATTTAAGTCAAAATTAAATTTTGAAAATTGAAAGTATTTTTTATGATTTTTTTCAAAAACCGAAATATTTTAGAATTATTTTTATCAAAGTTGAGGTTACCATTACTTGAATTTGTTGACCAAATTTGGCTTAAATATACTCAAAATCATCAAAATTAATGGATTGAAGTCAAAATTAAATTTTGAAAATTGAAAGTATTTTTTATGATTTTTTCAAAAACCGAAATATTTTAGAATTATTTCCATTAAAGTTGAGGTTTAATTTTCTGAATTTGTTGACCAAATTTTGGCTCAAATATTTTTCAAAACTATCAAAACTAATTGATTGAAGTCAAAATTGAATTTTGAAAATTGAAACTATTTTTTATGAATTTTTCAAAAACCGAACTATTTTAGAATTCTTTCTATCGACGCTGAGGTTACAATTTGTTTGAATTTGTTGACCAAATTTGGCCCAAATATACTCAAAACTATCAAAATTAATGGATTGAAGTCAAAATTAAATTTTGAAATTTGAAAGTATTTTTTTATAATTTTTTCAAAAGCCGAAATATTTTAGAATTATTTTCATTAAAGTTGAGGTTTAATTTTTTGAATTTGTTGACCAAATTTGGCCCAAATATACTAAAAAGTATCAAAATTAATGGATTGAAGTCAAAATTAAATTTTGAAAATTGAAAGTATTTTTTATGATTTTTTTAAAAACCGAAATATTATAGAATTATTTCCATTAAAGTTGAGGTTTAATTTTTTTAATTTGTTGACCAAATTTGGCCTAAATATACTCAAAACTATCAAAATTAATGGATTGAAGTCAAAATTAAATTTTGAAAATTGAATATATTTTTTATGAATTTTTCAAAAAAAAATAAATGTTTTAGAATTGTTTTATCAACGTTGAGGTTGCAATTATTGAATTTGTTGACCAAATTTGTCCAAAATATACTCAAAACCATCAAAATTCGTTATTGAAGGCAAAACCAAATTTTGGAATTTGAAAGTATTTTTTATGAATTTTTCAAAAAAATTAAATGTTTTAGAATTGTTTTATCAACGTTAAAGTTACAATTATTTGATTTTTTGACCAAATTTGGCTCAAATATACTTAAAACTATTAAAATTGATTGAAGTCAAATAAAATTTTGAAAATGGAAAGTATTTTTAATGTTTAAGTTTCTGGAATTTATTAAAGTTTTTTGAGATTTTTTCCTCTGAAGTTTTAATGATTTTGGGTTTTTTCTAAAAGTTTTGAAGTGTTCTTAAACACAAACCTAGAATTTTTATGAATATTTTAAATTAGTTTCTGATTTTTTAAAGCTAGATTTTAATTTTTTTTAAGACTGCAAAAGCTTCTCAAAGTTTTATTTTATTTTGTAGATTGGTTTTAAAGTTTTTGATTTTTTGGCAGTTTTCCAAAGTTTCTAGATTTTTTCTAAAATTGGTTTGAAGTTTTTGCTGTCTTTTTGAAGCTTTTGCAGTCTTTTTAAAGTTTATGAAGTTTTGTTAAGCTTTGTAGGTTTGTTTTATTTTTTTCTCAAAGTTTTGATGTTCTTAAGCTTTTGCAGTTTTATTAAAGTTGTTTTATAGTTTCTAGATTTTTTTAAGTTTCTTGAAGCTCTTGCTGTTTTACTGAAGTTCTTTAAAGTTTTTGCATTTTTTTGAGTCATTTGAATTTTTATGGGAGTTTTTTTTTAAACTTACATTTTTTCTTAATTTTGTGTTCTAAAGCTTTTGCATTCTTAAAGATTTTTTTGATTGATTTTTGATAGTTTTTTGAAAGCTTCTCAAAGTTACTGAAGTTTTGACAGCTTTCAAAATTTTTGAATGTTTTGGCTGTTTATTTCTTGAGTTTATAGATCTTTTTTGAAGTTTCTAGATTTGTTCTGAGTTTTTACAGTTTTTTAAAGTTTATGAAGTTTTGGCAGTTTTTCTAAAGTTGGTCTTCTATAAATTTTAACAAGACTGCAGTTCAGAAAAAAACAAGACACTTCAGCGAGATTTAAACTAGAAAAAAATTTAGAAACTTTGGTAAGTTTTATAAAGTTTTAATTTTTGGATTTAAAAGTTTCTGCCGTCTTCTTGAAGCTGTAGCTGTTTTATTGTTTTTTTTATGGTTTTTTTTTTTAAGTTTTTAATGTCGTCATCAATCTTCTTAAAGTTTTGTCAGTTTTTGGATTTGTTCTGATATTTTTGACAGTTTCTTTAAAGTTTCTGAAGTTTTTCTAAAGCTTTTAGATTTTTTTAATTTTTTGGTTTTTTTTCCAAGTTTTTACTTTTTTCTTTATTTTGTAGCTTTTGCTGCTTTCTTGAAGCTTTTGTAGTCTTAAAATGTTCTGAAATGTTTTTGAGGAAAACTTTTGGGCTGCAAAAACGTTAGTATGACTGCAGATTTTTTAAAAACAAGAATTTTCGAAACATTTAGAAAAGATTCTAGATTTTTTCTAAAATTGGCCTTTTTGAAGCTTTCTGAGTCTTTTAAAAGTTTTTTTAAGCCTTGTAGATTTGTATTTATTTTTTTAATTTTTTTATAATTTTGTTTGTGGGGCTTACGACTATTTTTTGCCTGCTCTCCTCTTAAGGCAACATTTGAACAAAAACTTGTTTTCAACTTTTTGTTTTGAAGATAGTCTCTGTATACTTTTCATCAAAATCTGGAAATATTAGCTAAATGTATTGAATAGTTGCAAAAAGTTTTATAGCTGATGGCTAAAGGGGTTAATAATAACGTTTGGTTTTAAATATCTTTATTGCTTATTCAGCTTGCTTCCCTATATGCACACATAAACTGATATTGAAAACAACACCTATAATATAAAAGTTATAAAACAACCCCAATATTATTTGTGCTTAATCTTTATTTACTTCATAATGTTCATAATTTGGTTGTGTGGAAACGTAACGATCAATATCCACCCATATAGCGATGCAAATCCTTTAAACTTACACGTATCCATGATGATGGCTGCGAGGAGGGTTCATAACCCACCGGGATGTTCCTAGCAGCACAACGCACCGAACTGTTGGGGTGGTTGGCAAAGAGGAAAAAAAAGTTTCGACGCGCCGCTCGATATTTGTTTCTGTTTAAAGGGGGCACTCACCCCTGACGCACCCCTTATCTGTAGCAGTACACTTCATCGCTATACTTTTATTTTTTTAACCGAGCATACATACACGGAGCGATACACAATAATGTTAATGCACTGGGGGTGTATTAAGCGGATTGCTAATTATTTTTTCACGCCGTCAATAAATCACGTAATGTAATGAACAATTTATGCTTCTGCAAAATTAAATATATGCAAAACTATTTGAAATGGTTTATGAGTGTAATGTGGACTAAGAATTCAGAATTCTTTAATACGGAATAGATTCAACAATAGTTTCAATAGTTAGTTAATAATTGTTGGAGTTTGTAGCATGTCTAGATAACAATATAATTATCTTGAATTTCTAATAAACAATGTGCATGGAATATCTATTGATAATGTGAGACAAAATTTTGACCGTGTTTGCTAGATAGCTAAGTTGTTGGCTGAAGTTTATGAATGAATTTGATAACTTGTTCCTGAATATTATTTACAGGAAATTATGTAACCTAGGAAACTTTTTTTTTAACTTTAAGCAATTTATTAAAATGTGCCTCATTAGTATATCTTTAAAACAGCTGCAAATATTAAGCTGCGATTTAAAATATCGTTGCTCAAAGGTTGTAGTTTTGAGAGAAAATTTTATAAAACTTTGCAGGAATTAATCAATTTTAGTTTTGTTAATTTGTGTTGAGTTATATTGAGATATCTTTAAAACTGCTGCGACTATTGAGCTGCGATTTGAGAATTATTTGCTCAAAGGTTGTAGTTTTATGGGAAAAATATAAACCACCCTTAATTTTTTTTATAAACGCTTGCAGGAATTAATTGATTTTAGTTTTGTTAATTTTTAACAAATTTGAGTTGAATAGTTGCTGCGAATATTAAGCTGCGATTTAAGATATATTTGCTTAATGGTTGTAGTTTTATGGTAAAAATATAAATCACCCTATAAAAAATGTATAAAGGTTTGCAGGAATTAGTTGATTTTAGTTTTCTTAATTTTTATCAAATTTGTGTTGAGTTGATTGAAATATCTTTAAAACTGCTGCGAATATTGAGCTGCGATTTGAGAATTATTTGCTCAAAGGTTGTAGTTTTATGGGAAACATATAAACCACCCTTAATTTTTTTTATAAACGCTTGCAGGAATTAATTGATTTTAGTTTTGTTAATTTTTAACAAATTTGAGTTGAATAGTTGTGGCGAATATTGAGCTGCGATTTGAGATGTGTTTGCTTAAAGGTTGTAGTTTTATATATATTATATTTTAATATGAACTATCCTTAAAAAAAATTATAAAAGCTTGCAGGAATTAATTGATTTTAGTTTTGTCTATTTTCATCAAATTTGTGTTGAGTTATATTGAGATATCTTTAAAACTGCAGCGAATATTGAGCTGCGATTTAAGATATATTTGCTCAAAGATTGTAGTTTTATGGGAAAAATATGAATTACCCTTAAAAAAATTTATAAAAGGTTGCAGGAATTAATTGATTTTAATTTTGTTAATTTTAATCAAATTTGTGTTGAGTTAGATTGAGATATCTTTGAAATTGCTACGAATACTGAGTTGCGATTTGAGATGCATTTGCTCAGAGGTTGTAGTTTTATGGGAAAAATATAAACTACCCTTAAATTTTTTTATAAAAGCTTACAGAAATTAATTGATTAAAGTTTTGGTAATTTTTATCGAATTTGATTTGAGTTAAATTAAAATATCTTTGAAATTGCTTCAAATATTGAGCTGCGATTTGAGATATCTTTGTTTGAGGGTTGTAGTTTTATGGGAAAAATATAAACCACCGTTAAAAAAATTAAGAAAGCTTGCAGGGATTAATTGATTTTAGTTTTGTTAATTTTTATCAAATTTGAGTTGAGTTTAAATTGAGATATCCTTGAAACTGCTGCGAATATTGAGTTACGATTTGAGATATATTTGCTCAAGGGTTGTAATTTTATGGGAAACATATTACCACTCTAAAAAAAATTATATAACTTTGCAGGAATTAATTGATTTTAGTTTTGTTAATTTTTATCAAATTTGTGTTGAGTTGGATTGAGATATCTTTGAAACTGCTGCAAATATTGAGCTGCGATTTGAGATATATTTGCTCAAGGGTTGTAGTTTGATGGAAAAAATATTAACCGCTCTTAAATTTTTTTATAAAAGCTTGCAAGAATTAATTGATTTTAGTTTTGTAATTTTTATCAAATTTGTGTTGAGTTAGATTGAGATATCTTTAAAACGACTGCAAATATTGAGCTGCGATTTGAGATATGTTTGCTCAGGGGTTGTAGTTTTATGGGAAAAATATTAACCACCTTCAAAAAAATTTATAAAAGCTTGCAGGAATTAATTAATTTTAGTTTTGTTAATCTTTATCAAATTTGTGTTGAGTTAAATTGAGATATTTTTGAAACTGCTGCAAATATTCAGTCACAATTTGAAATATATTTGCTTAAGGGTTGTAGTTTTCTGGGAAAAATATTAACCGCCCTTAAATTTTTTTATAAAAGCTTGCAGGGATTAATTGATTTTAGTTTTGTTAATTTTTAACAAATTTGTGTTGAGTTAGATTGAGATATCTTTAAAACTGCTGCGAATATTGTGCTGCGATTTGAGATATCTTTGCTCAAAGGATGTAGTTTCATGGGAAAAATATTAACAACCCAAAAAAATTTTATAAAACCTTGCAGGAATTAATTTGATTGAGTTTAAATTGAGATATCTTTAAAACAGTTGCAAATATTGAACTGTGATTTAAGATATATTTGCTCAAGGGTTGTAGTTTTATGGAAAAAATATAAACTATCCTTAAATAAAATTATAAAACCTTGCAGGAATTAATCAATTTTAGTTTTGTTAATTTTTATGAAATTTGTGTTGAGTTAGATTGAAATATCTTTGAAACTGCAGCGAATATTGAGCTGCGATTTGAGATATATTTGCTTAAGGGTGGTTGTTTGATGGAAAAAATATTAACCACCCTTAAAAAAAATTATAAAAGCTTGCAAGAATTAATTGATTTTAATTTTGTTAATTTTGATATCAAATTTGATTTGAGTTTAAATTGAGATATCTTTGAAACTGCTGCGAATATTGAGTTACGATTTGAGATATCTTTGTTTGAGGGTTGTAGTTTTATGGGAGAAATATAAACTACCCTTAAAAACGTTTATAAAAGCTTGCCGGAGTTAATTGAGTTTAATTTTGTTAATTTTTATCAAATTTGTGTTAAGTTAGTTTGAGATATCTTTAAAACTGCTACGAATATTGAGCTGGGGTTTGAGATATATTTGCTCAAAGGTTGTAGTTTTATGGTAAAAATATAAATTACCCTTAATTTTTTTTTATAAAAGCTTGTAGGAGTTAATTGATTTTAGTTTTGTTAATTTTTATCAAATTTGAGTCGAGTTTAAATTGAGATATCTTTGAAACTGCTGCGAATATTCTGTTACGATTTGAGATATATTTGCTCAAAGGTTCTAGTTTTATGGGAAAAATATAAACTACCCTTAAATTTTTTTATAAAAGCTTGTAGGAATTAATTGTTTTTAGTTTTGTTAATTTTTATCAAATTTGAGTTGAGTTTAAATTGAGATATCTTTGAAACAGCTGCGAATATTGAGTTACGATTTGAGGTATCTTTGCTCAAGGGTTGTAGTTTTATGAGAAAAATATTAATTGCCTTTATAAAAATTTATAAAAGCTTGCAGGAATTAATTTATTTTAGTTTTATTAATTTTAATCAAATTTGTGTTCAGTTAGATTGAGATATCTTTCGAAACTGCTGCGAATATTGAGCTGCGATTTAAGATATATTTGCTCAAGGGTTGTAGTTTGATGGGAAAAATATAAACCACCCTTAAAAAAATTATGAAAGCTTGCAGGAATTAATTGGTTTTAATTTTGTTAATTTTAATCAAATTTGTGTTGAGTTACATTGAGATATCTTTGAAACTGATGCGAATATTGATTTGCGATTTTAGATATTTTTGCTCAAGGGTTGTAATTTTATGGGAAAAATATTAACCACCCTTAAAAAAATTTGTAAAAGCTTGCAGGAATTAATTGATTTTAGTTTTGTAATTTTTATCAAATTTGTGTTGAGTTAGATTGAGATATCTTTAAAACGGCTGCAAATATTGAGCTGCGATTTGAGATATATCTGCTCAAAGGTTGTAGTTTTATGGGAAAAATATTAACAACCCTTAAAAAAATTTGTAAAAGCTTGCAGGAATTAATTGATTTTAGTTTTGTAATTTTTATCAAATTTGTGTTGAGTTAGATTGAGATATCTTTAAAACGGCTGCAAATATTGAGCTGCGATTTGAGATATATTTGCTCAAAGGTTGTAGTTTTATGGAAAAAATATAAATTACCCTTAATAAAACTTATAAAAACTTGCAAGAATTAATTGATTTTAATTTTGTTAATTTTAATTAAATTTGTGTTCAGTTAAATTAAGATATCTTTGAAACTGCTGCGAATATTAAGTTTCGATTTGAGATATTGTTGCTCAAATGATGTAGTTTTATGGGATAAATATAAACTATCTTTAATTTTTTTTATAAAAGCTTGCAGGAATTAATATATTTTAGTTTTGTTACTTTTTCTCAAATTTGTGGTGAGTTAGATTGAGATATTTTTGAAACCGCTGCGAATATTGAGTTGCGATTTGAGATGCATTTGCTCAAAGGTTGTAGTTTTATGGGATAAATATAAATTACCCTTAAATTTTTTTATAAAAGTTTGCAGGAATTAATTGATTTTAGTTTTGTTATTTTTATCAAATTTGTGTTGAACTAAATTGAGATATCTTTAAAACAGCTGCAAATATTGAGCTGTGATTTGAGATATATTTACTCAAAGGTTGTAGTTTTATGGAAAAAATATAAACCACTTTTAAAAAAATTAAGAAAGCTTGCAGGGAATAATTGATTTTAATTTTGTTAATTTTTATCAAATTGGAGTTCAGTTAAATTGAGCTATCTTCGAAACTGCTGCGAGTATTGAGCTGCGATTTGAGATATATTTGCTCAAAGGTTGTAGTTTAATGGGAAAAATATAAACTACCTTTAATTTTACTTATAAAAGCTTGTAGGAATTAATTGATTTTAGTTTTGTTAATTTTCATCAAATTTGAGTTGAGTTAAATTGAGAAATCTTTGAAACTGCTGCGAGTATTGAGCTGTGATTTGAGATATGTTTGCTCAAGGGTTGCAATTTTATGGAAAAATTATAAACTACTCTTAAAAAAATTGTAAAACCTTGCTGGAATTAATTAATTTTAATTTTGTTAATTTTTATCAAATCTGTGTTGAGTTATATCGAGATATCTTTAAAACAGCTGCGAATATTGAGTTGCAATTTAAGATGTATTTGCTTAAGGGTTGTAATTTTATGTGAAATATATTAACTACCCTTAAAAAAATTATGAAAGCTTGCAGGAATTAATTGATTTTAATTTTGTTAATTTTTATCAAATTTGAGTTGAGTTAAATTGAAATATCTTTAAAACTGCTGCGAATATTGAGCTGCAATTTGAGATATTTTATGTTTGAGGGTTGTAGTTTTATGGAAAAAATATAAACCACGCTTAAAAAATTTATAAATGCTTGCAGGAATTAATTGATTTTAATTTTATTAATTTTTATCAAATTGGAGTTGAGTTAAATTGAAATATCTTTGAAACTGCTGCCAGTTCTGAGCTGCGATTTGAGATATATTTGCTCAAGGGTTGTAATTTTATGGAAAACATATTACCACTCTAAGAAAAATTATATAACTTTGCAGGAATTATTTGATTTTAGTTTTGTTAATTTTTATCAAAGTTGTTTTAAGTTAAATTGAGATATCTTTAAAACAGCTGCAAATATTGAGCTATGATTTGAGATATATTTGCTCAAAGGTTGTAGTTTTATGGGAAAAATATTAACAACCCTTAAAAAAATTTATATAACCTTGCAGGAATCAATTGATTTTAGTTTTGTTAATTTTTATCAAATTTGTGTTGAGTTAAATTGAGATATATTTAAAACAGCTGCAAATATTGAGCTGTAATTTGAGATATATTTGCTCAAGGGTTGTAGTTTGATGGGAAAAATATAAACCACCCTTAAAAAAATTATGAAAGCTTGTTGGAATTAATTGATTTCAATTTTGTTAATTTTAATCAAATTTGTGTTGAGTTACATTGAGATATCTTTGAAACTGCTGCGAATATTGAGCTGAGATTTGAGATATATTTGCTTAAAGGTTGTAATTTTATGGGAAAAGTATAAATTACTTTTAAAAAAATGTATAAAAGCTTGCAGGAATTAGTTGATTTTAGTTTTGTTAATTTTATCAAATTTGAGTTGAGTTCAATTGAGATATCTTTGAAACTACTGCGAATATTGAGCTGCGATTTGAGATGTATTTGCTCAAAGGTTGTAGTTTTATGGAAAATTTATAAACTACCCTTAAAAAAGTTTACATAAGTTTGCAGGAATCAATTGATTTTAGTTTTGTTAGTTTTTAACAAATTTGTGTTGAGTTAGATTGAGATATCTTTGAAACTGCTGCGAATATTGAGCTGTAATTTGAGATATATTTGCTCAAAGGTTGTAGTTTTATGGGAAAAATATTAACAACCCTTAAAAAAATTTATATAACCTTGCAGGAATTAATTGATTTTAGTTTTGTTAATTTTTATTAAATTTGTGTTAAGTTAAATTGAAATATTTTTGAAACTGCTGCGAATACTTAGTTGCGATTTGAGATGCATTTGCTCAAAGGTTTTAGTTTTATGGTAAAAATATAAACCACTCTTTAATGTATTTACAAAACCTTGCAGGAGTTAATCAATTTTAGTTTTGTTAATTTTTATAAAATTTGTTATGAATTAGATTGAGATATCTTTAAAACCGCTGCAAATATTGAGCTGTGATTTGAGATATATGTGCTCAAAGGTTGTAGTTTTATGGGAAAAATATTAACCGCCCTTAAAGTTTTCTATAAAAGCTTGCAAGAATTAATTGATTTTAGTTTTGTTAATTTTTATCAAATTTGTTATGAGTTAGATTGAGATATCTTTGAAACTGCTGCAAATATTGAGCTGCGATTTGAGATATATTTGCTCAATGGTTGTAATTTTATTGGAAAATTATAAACTACCTTAAAAAAGTTTACATAAGCTTGCAGGAATTGATTGATTTTAGTTTTGTTAATTTTTATCAAATTTGTGTTAAGTTAAATTGAAATATCTTTGAAACTGCTGCGAATATTGAGCTGCGATCTGAGATATCTTTGTTTGAGGGTTGTAGTTTTATGGGAAAAATATAAACTACCCTTAAAAACGTTTATAAAAGCTTGCAGGAGTTAATTGAGTTTAGTTTTGTTAATTTTTATCAAATTTGTGTTAAGTTAGATTGAGATATCTTTAAAACTGCTACGAATATTGAGCTGGGGTTTGAGTTATATTTGCTCAAAGGTTGTAGTTTTATGGTAAAAATATAAATTACCCTTAAATTTTTTTATAAAAGCTTGTAGGAATTAATTGATTTTAGTTTTGTAATTATTATCAAATTTGTGTTAAGTTTAAATTGAGATATCTTTGAAACTGCTGCAAATATTGAGTTACGATTTGAGATATATTTGCTTAAGGGTTGTAGTTTGATGGGAAAAATATTAACCACCCTTAAAATAATTTATAATACCTTGCAGGAATTAATTAATTTTAGTTTTGTTAATTTTTATCAAATTTGTTATGAGTTAGATTGAGATACCTTTGAAATTGCTGCGAATATTGAGCTGCAATTTGAGATATATTTGCTCAGGGGTTGTAGTTTTATGGGAAAAATATTAACCACCTTCAAAAAAATTTATAAAAGCTTGCAGGAATTAATTAATTTTAGATTGTGAGTTTTTATCAAATTTGTGTTGAGTTAAATTGAGATATCTTTGAAACTTCTGCGAATATTGAGCTGCGATTTGATATATATATATATTTGCTCAAAGGTTGTAGTTTTATGGTAAAAATATAAACCATTCTTTAAAATATTTATAAAACCTTGCAGAAGTTAATTAATTTTAGATTTGTTAATTTTTATCAAATTTGTGTTGAGTTAGATTGAGATATCTTTGAAACTGCTTCAAATATTGAGTTACCATTTGCGATATATTTGCTTAAGGGTTGTAGTTTTATAGGAAAAATATTAACCACCTTTAAAAAAATTTATAATACCTTGCAGGAATTAATTAATTTTAGTTTTGTTACTTTTTATCAAATTTGTTATGAGTTAGATTGAGATATCTTTAAAACGGCTGCAAATATTGAGCTACGATTTGAGATATATTTGCTCAAAGGTTGTAGTTTTATGGGAAAAATATAAACTACCCTTAAAAACGTTTATAAAAGCTTGCAGGAATTAATTGAGTTTAGTTTTGTTATTTTTTATCAAATTTGTGTTAAGTTAGATTGAGATATCTTTAAAACTGCTACGAATATTGAGCTGGGGTTTGAGATATATTTGCTTAAAGGTTGTAGTTTTATGGTAAAAATATAAACTACCCTTAAATTTTTTTATAAAAGTTTGTAGGAATTAATTGATTTTAGTTTTGTTAATTTTTATCAAATTTGTGTTGAGTTAGATTAAGATATCTTTACAACAACTGCAAATATTGAGCTGTGATGCGAGATATATTTGCTAAAAGGTTGTAGTTTTATGGGAAAAATATTAACAACCCTTTAAAAAAATTATAAAATCTTGCAGGAATTATTGAATTTCAGTTTTGTTAATTTTAATCAAATTTGTGTTTAGTTGGATTGAGATATCTTTAAAACTGCTGCGAATATTGAGCTGCGATTTGAGATATATTTGCTCAAAGGTTGTAGTTTTATGGGAAAAATATAAACCACTCTTAAAAAAATGAATGAAAGCTTGCAGGAATTAGTTAATTTTAGTTTTGATAATTTTAATTAAATTTGTGTTGAGTTAATTGAGATATCCTTGAAACTGCTGCTAATATTGAGCTGCGATTTAAGATATATTTGCTCAAAGGTTGTAGTTTTATGGGAAAAATATAAACCACCCTTAAAAAAATTTATAAAAGCTTGCAGGAATTAATCAATTTTAGTTTTGTTAATTTTTATCAAATTTGTGTTGAGTTAGATTGAGATATCATTAAAACTGCTGCGAATATTAAGTTGCAATTTGAGATATATTTGCTTGAGGGTTGTAATTTTATGGGAAACATATTAACCACCCTTAAAAAAATTTATATAACCTTGCATGAATTAATTGATTTTAGTTTTGTTAATTTTTATCAAATTTGTGTTGAGGTAAATTGAGATATCTTTGAAACTGCTGCGAATATTGAGCTCCGATTTAAGATATATTAGCTTAAGGGTTGTAGTTTTATGTGAAAAATTTAACCCACATTTAAAATTTTTTATAAAAGTTTGCAGGAATTAATTGATTTTATTGTTGATAATTTTTATCAAATTTGAGTTGTGTTAAATTGAGATATCCTCGAAACTGCTGCGAATTTTGAGCTGCGATTTGAGATATTTTTGTTTAAAGGTTGTAGCTTTATGGGAAAAAAATAAACCACCATTAAAAAAAATTTAAAAAGCTTTCAAGATTTAATTGATTTTAGTTTTGTTAATTTTTATCAAATTTGTTATGAGTTAGATTGAGATATCTTTGAAACTGCTTTGAATATTTAGTTGCGATTTGAGATATATTTGCTCAAGGGTTGTAGTTTTATGGGAAAAATATTAACAACCCTTAAAAAAAATTATAAAAGTTTGCAGGAATAATTGATTTTAGTTTTGTTAATTTATATCAAATTTGTGTTGAGTTAAATTGAGATATATTTAAAACAGCTGCAAATATTGAGCTGTAATTTGAGATATATTTGCTCAAAGGTTGTAGTTTTATGGGAAAAATATTAACAATCCTTAAATAAAATTATATAACCTTGCAGGAATTAATTGATTTTAGTTTTGTTAATTTTTATCAAATTTGAGTCTAGTTTAAATTGAGATATCTTTGAAACTGCTACGAATATTGAGTTGGGGTTTGAGATATATTTGCTCAAAGGTTGTAGTTTTATTGGATAAACATAAACCACTCTTAAAAATAATTATGAAAGCTTGTCGGAATTAATTGGTTTTAGTTTTGTTAATTTTCATCAAATTTGAGTTGAGTTAAATTGAGAAATCTTTGAAACTGCTGCCAGTATTGAACTGTGATTTGAGATATATTTGCTCAAGGGTTGTAGTTTGATAGGAAAAATATTAACCACTCTTAAATAAATGATAAATCTTGCAGGAGTTAATCAATTTTAGTTTTGTTAATTTTTAACAAATTTGAGTTGATTTTAAATTGAGATATCTTTAAAACTTCTGCGAATATTGAGCTGCGATTTGAGATATATTTGCTGAAAGGTTGTAGTTTTATGGGAAAAATATTAACAACCCTTCAAAAAATTATAAAAGCTTGCAGGAAATAATCAATTTTAATTTTGTTATTTTTTATCAATTTTGTGTTGAGTTAGTTTGAGGTATATTTGAAACTGCTGCAAATACTGAGTTGCGATTTGTGATGCATTTGCTCAATGGTTGTAGTTTTATGGGAAAAATTTAAACCACCCTTAAAAAAATTTATAAAAGCTTGCAAGAAATAATCAATTTTAGTTTTGTTAATTTTTATCACATTTGTGTTGAGTTAAATTGAGATATCTTTAAAACAGCTCTAAATATTGAGCTGTGATGTATTTGCTCAAGGGTTGTAGTTTAATTGGAAAAATTTATAATACTTTGCAGGAATTAATGAATTTTAGTTTTGTTTATTTTGATCAAATATGTGTTGAGTTAAATTGAGATATCTTTGAAACTGCTGCGAATATTGAGCTGCGATTTGAGATATATTTGCTCAAAGGTTGTAGTTTTATGGTAAAAATATAAACCAACCTTAAAAATATTATGAAAGCTTGCAGGAATTAATTGATTTTAAATTTGATAATTTTTATCAAATTTGAGTTGAGTTCAATTAACATATCTTTAAAACAGCTGCAAGTATTGAGCTGGGATTTGAGATATTGTTGCTCAAAGGATGTAGTTTTAAGGGAAAAAAATAATCCATCCTTAAAAAAAATATAAAACTTTGCAGGAATTAATCAATTTTAGTTTTGTTAATTTTTATCAAATTTGAGTTGAGTTAATTAAGATATCTTTGAAATTGCAGCGAATTTTGAGCTGCGATTGAAGATATATGTGCTCAAAGATTGTAGTATTATGAGAAAATTATAAACGATTCTTTAAAAAAATGATATGTTTGGTTGCGATAAATTGCATAAAAAAATTAAGTGTTGGAAGTGTACCTAAAATATTTATTCCAACGACAATAAAGGTTCTAATTAAGTTTGTATTGTCTACAATTAACAAAGAACATTTCCAACTATTTTAAGAAATTAGTCATTAATTAAATCCATTCAACACTTGAAAAAGTTTTATTTCTTTTTAAATTCTTCTTTCATTTCAATTCGCTATTTCAGTGCCACTGATAGTAATCAAGACGACAACCACTAACGAAAGCTGGCGATAATAAAGGAATAAATACAAAAAGTTCAAATTCCAATTAAAGGACACTCATCAAATCGATCATTCATATGCAACCCCCATAATCTCTTTGTGCGCTTCGCCCCCTATATACGATGTACAACTGAGGGGGTTGCATACGTATATATTTTTTCTGTAAATTTTATTGATGAACGAACGCACAGCAATGATTACATTTCGAAATTTCCCCAGTGTTTTAGTGCCACCCTTTTTTGCCCACTCAAAGTACGACACGACTACGCAATTTAAATTTATACATATTAATTACGATTACATTTCCATCCTGTGACATAAATAAAAATTATTGCTTGGTCAACAGAAAAAAAAATTAAAATCGTAATTGATTGCACACCGGTATCGATTTTAAGGACGTGTTACTATTCCAGGTTCTGCGAAGCTCAAGGAAAGGCCAAAGAAAAATGTATAATGCAGACGCTGCTAATATTTAAAGGCGATGGAGTCGTCTGTCGGCGTCCGATTCCATAAAGGAAATCGCTATTTCCAGTTTCCAGAGTTATTTACGTGGTGGAAGTTCTATATATGATTTAATGGGGAATGTATTTTTTTAAAGCGTCTATAAAACGCGATTTTATTCATAAATTCCAATTTTCATTATAAAAGCTCTTTGATGCACACTTATTCTTTATTAATAAAATTTATATGGTTTTAATATAATAAAATGATAAGTTTAACTACAGTTAAGATTTTAATAGTTTAAATATTTCTTCCTGGATTTTTCTAGCGCCCTAATGTGTATGAGCAACATTAATAATCAATCAATCAAGAACTACCCTCCAACTTATTATTCCCTTTATGTTTAGTTCCACTGCAGGTTCCTATTATTAATGTCCCTATTGACAATTGATGACCTCGGTGTAAACAGACACATATTTTCTCAACATTGATGTATTTACTACTATCTTCAAAGTGACAGGTTTGCGAAACTAAAGTGAATATGTAATGCAATTTATTTAATGTTTTAAGTTAATTAAAATGAGAATAGTATTCAGCAAGTTTATCTTGATTAGTTTAATGAAATGATTTAATTCAAACTACATCCTAGTCTATAATTTGCAAAAAATGTTAAGTGACATTTTGTAATTGCAGTGAACCCGATACCCATCGCACGAACGAAGTGCTCGCTGCTTTATTTAAACAGGAACCTGCAGTGTAACGCGCAGGAAATGCTTAGACATGTGTAGAGCATTTCAAGTGCACTTCTTTGGTGAAGAACTTATATGTAGGTAGTATTAAATTACAGAACAAGGGGGACTCACGCATTTCAACATGCGTCACTGGAAAACTAGATTTTATATATGTAGCAGGAATTGCTCATTAAATTTCCTGCTTATAGCACGTGAAACATATCTTATTTTAAACTACAATTTGTTGAATGTAATTCCTAAAATTATCAAGATTTCAGTCCATTCAAATGTGAGTGAAATAAATGGAGCCATATACAGAGCAACTAACTATGTTACATGTATGATGCATATTATAAATAATGTAGTGAGCCAGGAAGTTTTTTAAATTAATTAAAAATTTTAAATGAAATGATTAGAAGTACAGGATGTACCAAAACTACCTATGTTTTTTTTTTTAAATTATTTTTTGATACTTAGCTATTTATTTATTTTTTAATAACTGGCGCAACAAACGCTCAATTACTAAACCACCACACCGAGCTCTTATATACAGTGTCACAGGATGAGGTCAATTCATTTGAATTTGTACAAAATTGGGCGTATTAATTTTATTCAATTTTATGTGATTGGTGCTAACAGTTATTGAGTTCATTGGTACCAAATTGTATTAAAATCCAATGCATATCTTGGAAGATATTGATTTTATTCTATTCTCTTCTTATAAACGCTTTGGTTGGACGAGATCAATATACCTGAGTTTGTACAAAATTGAACGTGTCAATCTTATTTAAATTTATAGGGTTAATAGTAAGCTTTACTGAGCCTGTTAGTACCAAAATTGATTAAAATCGAATGCATATCTTGAAAGATTTTAAATTAATTTTATTCTTCTATTTTAAACGCTTAGGTTAGATGAGATCATAAAACTAAATTTTGGACAAAGTTGATGTATGGATTTTATTAAATTTTGTAAGATTGGTACTAATACTTATTAAGATTATTGGTACCAAGTTTTGTTAAAATTTAATGCATATCTTGGAAGTTATAGATTTATTCTATTCTTCTGTTATGGTAGCTTAAGTTGGATTAGGTTATACAAACTAAATTTTTGCAAAATTTTGTACGGTTGGTACCAATACGTATTGGTACTAAATTTCAATAAAATTCAATACATATCTTAGAAGATATTGATTTTATTTCATTTCATACAAAAAGTTGATTAGTTTGGATTAGATTTGTCAGTTTGCTTTTTTATAGAATTGGGCGTATCAATTTTGTTTAATTTTTTACAGTTGGTACCAATGGTAATGAAATATGTTGGTACCAATTTGCATTAATATTCAATGTATATCTTCAGAGATATTGATTTTTTTCTGAAAGCAGTTGGTCTAGTTTCTAAAAATGACAAGTTTTTAATTTTGAGGTTATGTATAACCTACCGCATAGACTTGATTTATTTTTTTACAATTGGTCAAACTGATATTGAAGCACATTGTCACCAATTTTCATTAAATTTTAATGTATGGTTTCGAAAATATTTTGTTTCTTCAATTGTCAATTCTCAAGTTTTAAACCTCAAACGATTTTGATTTGAATTCTTTTCTGCAATAACTTTTTTGACGACAAACGCTTGGGTGGGTGGGCGGGAACCAAGTTTAAATTGTGGGCGGATAGCTTTGTCTACTGTAGCTCACCCACCCACCCAAGTGTTGGTAATCAGAAGATTTGTTATTACACTCGCCGTTTGTGTAAGTGGTTAGCAATACCACAGAAGACGATTAGCTTACAACAAGTTTCTTGATGACAACCGCTTGGGTGGGTGGGCTGGAACCAAGTTTAAATTTGTCTACTCAACTCAAGTTTGATCAAAATTGATTATTTTTTGCAAGGTTTTATACATTTGTTTAAGGGTGGTTTATGCGCTCTATACTAGCGCATTAAGTTGTAACTATTTTAAATTTTCATTTATAAGTTTTTGAATTATTATTATTACTATTAAACTAGTTCGTTATGTTAATGGGAGCCATGGGATAGATTTATATAAAAAATAGTATACACAGACTCTCTAGTTAACTATGTTGTTTGTAGCAATAATTTATCTTAACTATGATGAAGGCAATTCTGCACTAGTATCGATTTAACCCGAATAGAAAGGGAAAGCTAATTTAATATTCAATTTCGAATAATCTTCCGGGATGATTTCCACATTGTCGGAACAAACCAATTTCCAATTAATAAATTAATAATATTATTATTAAATATAAATCCAACATAAATCAAATTAGATTTGTCAAAATCGGGACTAAAAGCTCGCTCTTCTTTTATACCATGTTCTGCTATCAGGCTTCGTCACATCTTTTTTATTTTTATTCATTTTGCAATAATTCATGTGAAATGTATTTATAAAAGTTAGTACACTTTCCACTCATTCAGAAGTTTCCTCGCTGGCAAGGGTAGGAAATGTCTGGTCGACTCAGCAGCAGAAGTATGCGACAAACGTTCTGCAGGAGCGTAGCGACAAGGACGCTTTTTGCCTCCCTTTACTAACAGGATCAATACTGCACGCTATTGGCTTTGGTCATTACGGCGGCGTGGCCAATCAAATGCGAGCTTCCTTACCCCCATGTGAGGGTGGCTCGTCGACGTGCTTCTTTGACTACACCATACTACGTAGGTCTGAGCGTAATGCAATTTTTTTTTCGTATTAAGGAAAAATATGGTGATAATATAAGTTATCGTAATAAATTTTCCATAAATGTTGTTTGTCTATGAAGTGTGGCAGGCACCAACGGACTGATATCAATGCAGTGTGGTGTTTGCTTTGGGTCCCGGAGGCGATTACAACGGTCCAATATTTATGTGTATTATGATAAAATTTAATAAAGCAATAACTGTGTTTAAACATAATTTTGCATTAATTTTGTTTGGCCGACAATTATAAGCGTCTATCGAAAATATTTGCTCAGCCAGATCATTTCGAGGGAAATCACAGCAGGAGAGCGATGTTGTCATATTTCATACAATCACAATAATGTTGTTGCAATGTTATTATTACTGATTAAATGTGACTACCATATTATGCTCGAAAACAGTAATGTGAAAATAATGTTGCATTACTATTACATGTCCTTATGGCATTTACTGATATAGATCTAGTCTTTTATAATTTTTATAGTAATGCTGTTAATTTTTTTTTTTCTACTCATGTCTACATTAATATTTTCTGTGTATTCTTACTCTCTTTTGTTTCCGTTTTTTTTTTTTTTTTTTTTTAATTTAATTTTTTTTTTCTGTAGTTATTTTTGTACCATTTTGTAGTCTTCTTGGGTGTTTTTTTTAAATTTTTTTTTAAGTTTTTTTTTAAATTTTTTTGATTTTCTACATTATATAGACCCTGTATCTCTTTATTCTATCTATATTCCTTTCTATTAATTGTTAACTTTTGGTAACTTATTCTTACCTTCTTGTCATTTGTTTTTTTTTTTGCTTTGTTTCTATTTTTTTACGCTTTTTTTTATGTGTTAGGTCATTCTTTTTTATGTATTAGGTTTCTTTATTTTTACTAGTTTTTTTTTCTAAGAAGTTCTCTAGTTTCTTTTGTTTTTTATTTTCATTTATTTTTTTTTTTTTTTGCTTTTACTTCTTTTTTCAGTTTTTCTGTGATTTTTGCCATCTTCTTCATTAATTCTTTGAACATGCTCAATATTCTTCTATTTTTGTCGTTTTTTTTCTGTATTTGTAGTCTTCTTTGTGTGTCTTATCTTTTTCTTCTTTTTATTTTCTATATTTTTTGTTGCTTCACTGTTGTATTGCTTTTCTACTGTCATTTTTTTTCTGGAGACCTTAACATTTTTTTTTACTTTTTTGAATTCTTTTTCTATATATCTATTTCTTCTCTCTTTTTTTTTAATATTTTGTATCCATTTGTCTTCTTAACATTCATTTTCTATCCCATTTACCTTTTCAAACCATCTGTGGTCGTCTTTTTCTTCTGTTTTCTTCTTATGATTTCTATCTTATAATCTTGTGTCTTGTGTTGTCTTGTCTTTTTGCTACTTGTTTAGCTCATTTTCATTTTGATTTTGCTATCAGTGTTCTTTATTTTTGTGGTTTTTATGGTCTTTCAGTGTTATACCCAGT
Organism: Tachinus rufipes; assembly: GCA_963932245.1. Taxonomy (NCBI): domain Eukaryota; kingdom Metazoa; phylum Arthropoda; class Insecta; order Coleoptera; family Staphylinidae; genus Tachinus; species Tachinus rufipes. The sequence goes on along the minus strand of OZ010747.1, from coordinate 98,158,663 downwards.
ATTCTCTTCTCTATTGCTCTGTACACACATTACACAATTCTGCTCTTAAAGTTAATGGTGTGTTCATTTTTAGTACATACTTTAGTTTACTATACGACAGCTAAGTCTTATACGCGTGACAATCTTTTGCCCCATATTGTAGTGGTTTGCTTCTATAGTTTTGTTATTGTCGCTTTTATGGTTTGTCATGTAATGCTTTACTCCAATCCAAACTATTGACTGGTTATCATGGTATGGAGTAACCCACCCACCCAAATGCTCAAGAAATTGCATGTTTGACTTCTCTGCGATCGTTAGAAGTCATTTTGTCAGAAAAGAAAGTTGTGCATGCCACTTTAATCCAAATTATTGACTGGTTATCATGGTATGGAGTGTCCTACTGACCCACCCAAGTGGTTGTTATTAAGAGATTGCATGTTTTACTTCTCTTCGAACGTCAGAAATCATTTTGTCACAATGGTTAAGATCCAATCTCTTGATAATTAACACATGGGTGAGTGGGTGGGCTCCTCCAATTTAAATTATTGACTGCTTATTATGGTATAGAGTAGCCCACCCACTCACCCAAATGCTCGTCATTAAGAGATTGCATGTTAGATTTTTTTGCGACCGTTAGAAGTCATTTTCTCACAAGAAAAGATTGTGATCCTATTTCTTGACAACTAACACTTGGGTGGGTGGTTGGGCCACACCAATCTAAACCATTGACTGGTTATTATGGTATGGAGTGTTCCATTCATCCACCCAAGTGCTTATTATCAAGAGATTGCATATTTGACTTCTCTGCAAACGTCAGCAGTTATTTTGTCACAAGAGAAAGTTGTGATTTAATCTCTTCATAAGTAACACTTGGGTGGGTGGGCGGATTGCTCCAATTTAAACTATCGGCTGGTTATTATAGTATGGAGTAGCCTTCCAACCTACCCAACTGCTCTACATCAAGAGATTGCATGTTAGACTTTTTTGCGAGCGTTAAAAGTCATTTTGTTGGTTGTGATCAAAACTCTTAATAACTAACCATTTGGGTGGGTAGGTGGGCTACTTCAATCCAAACTATTGACTGGTTATTATGGTATGGAGTAGCCCACCCACCCACCCAAGTGCTCGTTATCAAGAAATTGCATATTTGACTTCTCTGCGAGCGCCAGAAGTCATTTTGTCAAAAGAGAGAGTTGTGATCCAATCTCTTGATAACTAACGCTTGGGTGGGTGCGTAGGCTACTTCAATCCAAACTATTGATTGGTTATTATGGTATGGAGTAGCCCACCCACCCACCCAAGTGCTCGTTATCAAGAAATTGCATATTTGACTTCTCTGCGAGCGTTAGAAGTCATTTTGTCAAAAGAGAGAGTTGTGATCCAATCCTTTGATAACTAACATTTGGGTGGGTTGGTTGGGCTACTTCAGTCCAAACTATTGACTGGTTATTATGGTATGGAGTAGCCCACCCACCCACCCAAGTGCTCGTTATCAAGAAATTGCATGTTAAGATTTCTCTGCGAGCGTCAGAAGTCATTTTGTCACAAGAGAAGGTTGTGATCAATTCTCTTGATAATTAACTTTTGGGTGTTTGGGTGGGCTATTCCAATCCAAACTATTGACTGGTTATTATGGTATGGAGTAGCCCACTTACCTACCCTAATGCTCGTTATCAAGAAATTGCATGTTTAGACTTCTCTGCGAGCGTCAGAAATCATTTTGTCACAAAAGAAGGTTGTGATCAAATCTCTTGATAACACTTGAGTGGGTGGGTGGGCCACTCAAATCTAAACTATGACTGGTTATTATAGTATGGAGTGTCCTACCTTACCACCCAAGTGGTGGTTATCAAGAAATTGCATGTTTGACTTCTTGGCAAATGTCAAAAGACATTTTCTCACAAAAGAAGATCGTCATCAAATCTCTTGATAACTAACACTTGGGAGGGTGGGTGAGCTACTCCAAGCTAAATTATTAACTGGTTATCATGGTATGGAGTAGCCCACTCACCCACCCAAGTGCTTGTCATCAATAAATTGCATGTTTAGACCTCTCTGCGAGCGTCAGAAGTCATTTTGTCACAAGAGAAGGTTGTGAGCAAATCTCTTGATAATTAACATTTGGGTGGGTGGTTCGGCTACTCCAATTCAAACTATTGACTAGTTATGGTGATATGAAGTAGCCCACCCCAGTGCTTGTCGTCAAGAGATTGCATGTTAGACCTCTTTGCGAGTGTTAGAAGTCATTTTGTTACAAGAGAAGGTTGTGATCCAATTTCTTGATAAGTAACACTTGGGTGGGTGGGCGGGCCATTCCAATCTAAACTACTGACTGGTTGTTATGGTATGGAGTGTCCCACCTACCCACCCAAGTGCTCTTTATCATATTTGACTTGTCGGCTAGCGTTAGAAGTCTCATTTTGTCACAAGAGAAGGTTATGATCTAATCTCTTGATAATTAACACTTGGGTGGGTGGGTGGGCTACTACAAGCTAAATTATTGATTGGTTATTATGGTATAAATTAGCCCACTCACCCACCCAAGTGCTCGTTATCAAGAAATTGCATGTTTAGACCTCTCTGCGAGCATCAGAAGTCATTTTGTCAAAAGAGAAGGTTGTGATCTAATCTTTTGATAACAAGCATTTGGGTGGGTGGGCGGGTTACTTCAATCCAAACTATTGACTGGTTGTCATGCTATGGAGTGTCACACCTACCCACCCAAGTGCTCGGCATCAAGAGATTGTATGTTTTACTTCTCCGCGAACGTCAGAAATTATTTCGTTACAAAAGAAGGTCGTGACCAAATCTCTTGATAACTGAAACTTGGGTTGGTGGGCGGGCCAATCCAATCTAATTTATTGACTGATTATCATAGTATGGAGTGTCCCACTCACTTACCCAAGTTCTCTTTATTAAGAGATAGAAGTCATTTTGTCAAAAGAGAGAGTTGTGATCCAATCTCTTGATAACTAACGCTTGGGTGGGTGGGTGGGCTACTTTAATCCAAACTATTGACTGGTTATTATGGTATCGAGTAGCCCACCCACCCACCCAAGTGCTCGTTATCAAGAAATTGCATATTTGACTTTTCTGCGAGCGTTAGAAGTAATTTTGTGAAAAGAGAGAGTTGTGATCTAATCTTTTGATAACTAACACTTGGATGGGTGGGTGGGCTACTTCAATCCAAACTATTAACCGGTTATTATGGTATGGAGTAGCCCACCCACCCACTCAAGTGCTCGTTATCAAGAAATTGTATATTTGACTTCTCTGCAAGCATCAGAAGTCATTTTGTGAAAAGAGAGAGTTGTGATCCAATCTCTTAATAACTTACACTTGGGCGGGTGGATGGGCTACTTCAATCCAATCTATTGACTGGTTATTATGGTATGGAGTAGCCCACCCACCCACCCAAGTGCTCGTTATTAAGAAATTGCATATTTGACTTCTTTGCGCGCGTTAGAAGTCATTTTGTCAAAAGAGAGAGTTGTGATCCAATCTCTTGATAACTAACACTTGGGTGGGTGGGTGGGCTACTTCAATCCATACTATTGACTGGTTATTATGGTATGGAGTAGTCCACCTACCCACCCAAGTGCTCGTTATCAAGAAATTGCATATTTGACTTTTCTGCGAGAGTCAGAAGTTATTTTGTCAAAAGAGAGAGTTGTGATTCAATCTTTTGATAATTAACACTTGGGTGGGTGGGTGGGCTACTTCAATTCAAACTATTGACTGGTTATTATGGTATGGAGTAGCCTACCCACCCACCCAAGTGCTCGTTATCAAGAAATTGCATATTTGATTTCTCTGCGAGTGTCAGAAGTCATTTCGTCAATAGAGAGATTTGTGATCCAATCTTTTGATAACTAACGCTTGGGTGGGTGGGTGGGCTACTTCAATCCAAACTATTGACTGGTTATTATGGTATGGAGTAGCCTTTCCACCCACCCAAGTGCTCGTTATCAAGAAATTGCATATTTGACTTCTCTTCGAGCGTTAGAAGTCATTTTGTCAAAAGAGAGAGTTGTAATCCAATCTCTTGATAACTAACACTTCGGTGGGTGGGTGGGCTACTTCAATCCAATCTATTGACTGGTTATTATGGTATGGAGTAGTCCACCCACCCACCCAAGTGCTTGTTATCAAGAAATTGCATATTTGACTTTTCTGCGAGCGTTAGAAGTCATTTTGTCAAAAGAGAGAGTTGTGATCCAATCTCTTAATAACTAACGCTTAGGTGGGTTGGTGGGCTACTTCAATCCAAACTATTGACTGGTTATTATGGTATGGAGTAGCCCACCCACCCACCCAAGTGGTCGATATCAAGAAATTGCATATTTGACTTCTCTGCAAGCATCAGAAGTCATTTTGTCAAAAGAGAGAGTTGTGATCCAATCTCTTGATAACTAACACTTGGGTGGGTGGGTGGGCTACTTCAATTCAAACTATTGACTGGTTATTATAGTATGGAGTAGCCCACCCACCCACCTAAGTGCTTGTTATTAAGAAATTGCATATTTGACTTCTCTGCGCGCGTTAGAAGTCATTTTGTCAAAAAAAAGAGTTATGATCCAATCTCTTGATAACTAACGCTTGGGTGGGTGGGTGGGCTACTTCAATCCAAACTATTGACTGGTTTATATGGTATGGAGTAGCCCACCCACACACCCAAGTGCTCGTTATCAAGAAATTGCATATTTGATTTCTCTGCGAGCGTCAGAAGTCATTTTGTCAAAAGAGAGAGTTGTGATCCAATCTCTTGATAACTAACCCTTGGGTGGGTGGGTGGGCTACTTCAATTCAAACTATTGACTGGTTATTATAGTATGGAGTAGCCCACCCACCCACCTAAGTGCTTGTTATTAAGAAATTGCATATTTGACTTCTCTGCGAGCGTCAGAAGTCATTTTGTCAAAAGAGAGAGTTGTGATCCATTCTCTTGATAACTAACACTTGGGTGGGTGGGTGGGCTACTTCAATCCAAACTATTGATTGGTTATTATGGTATGGAGTAGCCCACCCACCCACCCAAGTGGTCGTTATCAAGAAATTGCATATTTGACTTCTTTGCGCGCGTTAGAAGTCATTTTGTCAAAAAAAAAGAGTTATGATCCAATCTCTTAATAACTAACGCTTGGGTGGGTGGGTGGGCTACTTCAATCCAAACTATTGACTGGTTATTATAGTATGGAGTAGCCCACCCACCCACCCAAGTGGTCGTTATCAATAAATTGCATATTTGACTTCTTTGCGCGCGTTAGAAGTCATTTTGTCAAAAGAGAGAGTTATGATCCAATCTCTTGATAACTAACGCTTGGGTGGGTGGGTGGGCTACTTCAATCCAAACTATTGACTGGTTATTATGGTATGGAGTAGCCCACCCACCCACCCAAGTGCTCGTCATTAAGAAATGGCATATTTGACTTCTCTGCGAGCGTCAGAAGTCATTTTGTCAAAAGAGAGAGTTGTGATTCAATCTCTTGATAACTAACGCTTGGGTGGGTGGGTGGGCTACTTCAATCCAAACTTATGACTGGTTATTATAGTATGGAGTAGACCACCCACCCACCCAAGTGCTCGTTATCAAGAAATTGCATATTTGACTTCTTTGCGAGCGTCAGAAGTCATTTTGTCAAAAGAGAGAGTTGTGATCCATTCTCTTGATAACTAACACTTGGGTGGGTGGGTGGGCTACTTCAATCCAAACTATTGATTGGTTATTATGGTATGGAGTAGCCCACCCACTCACCCAAGTGCTCGTTATCAAGAAATTGCATATTTGACTTCTTTGCGCGCGTTAGAAGTCATTTTGTCAAAAGAGAGAGTTATGATCCAATCTCTTGATAACTAACGCTTGGGTGGGTGGGTGGGCTACTTCAATCCAAACTATTGACTGGTTATTATGGTATGGAGTAGCCCACCCACCCACCCAAGTGCTCGTCATTAAGAAATGGCATATTTGACTTCTCTGCGAGCGTCAGAAGTCATTTTGTCAAAAGAGAGAGTTGTGATCCAATCTCTTAAAAACTAACACTTGGGTGGGTTTGTGGGCTACTTCAATCCAAACTATTGATTGGTTATTATGGTATGGAGTAGCCCACCCACTCACCCAAGTGCTCGTTATCAAGAAATTGCATATTTGACTTCTTTGCGCGCGTTAGAAGTCATTTTGTCAAAAGAGAGAGTTATGATCCAATCTCTTGATAACTAACGCTTGGGTGGGTGGGTGGGCTACTTCAATCCAAACTATTGACTGGTTTTTATGGTATGGAGTAGCCCACCCACCCACCCAAGTGCTCGTTATCAAGAAATTGCATATTTGACTTCTCTGCGAGTGTTAGAAGTCATTTTGTGAAAGGAGAGAGTTGTGATCCAATCTCTTGATAACTAACACTTGGGTGGGTGGGTAGATGGGCTATTTCAATCCAAACTATTAACTGGTTATTATGGTATGGAGTAGCCCACCCGCCCACCCAAGTGCTCGTTATCAAGAAATTGCATATTTGACTTTTCTGCGAGCGTTAGAAGTCATTTTGTCAAAAGAGAGAATTGTGATCCAATCTCTTGATAACTATCACTTGGGTGGGTGGGCTACTTCAATCCTAACTATTGACTGGTTATTATGGTATGGAGTAGCCCACCCACCCACCCAAGTGCTCGTTATCAAGAAATTGCATATTTGACTTCTCTGTGAGCGTCAGAATTCATTTTGTCAAAAGAGAGATTTGTGATCCAATCTCTTGATGATAACTAACATTTTGTTGAGTGGGTGGGCTACTTTGATCTAAACTATTGACTGGTTATTATGGTATGGAGTAGCCCACCCACCCACCCAAGTGCTCGTTATCAAGAAATTGCATATTTGACTTCTCTGCGAGCGTCAGAAGTCATTTTGTCAAAAGAGAGAGTTGTGATCCAATCTCTTAAAAACTAACACTTGGGTGGGTTTGTGGGCTACTTCAATCCAAACTATTGACTGGTTATTATGGTATGGAGTAGCCCACCCACCCACCCAAGTGGTCGTTATTAAGAAATTGTATATTTGACTTCTTTGCGCGCGTTAGAAGTCATTTTGTCAAAAGAGAGAGTTGTGATTCAATCTCTTAATAACTAACGCTTGGGTGGGTGGGTGGTCTACTTCAATCTAAACTATTGACTGGTTATTATGGTATGGAGTAGCCCACCCACCCACCCAAGTGGTCGTTATTAAGAAATTGCATATTTGACTTCTCTGCGAGCGTCAGAAGTCATTTTGTCAAAAGAGAGAGTTGTGATCCATTCTCTTGATAACTTACACTTGGGCGGGTGGGTGGGCTACTTCAATCCAAACTATTGACTGTTTATTATGGTATGGAGTAGCTCACCCACCCACCCACCCGAATACTTGTTATCAAGAAATTGCATATTTGACTTTTCTGCGAGCGTTACAAGTCATTTTGTCAAAAGAGAGAGTTGTGATCCTATCTCTTGATGATAACTAACACTTGGGTGGGTGGGTGGGCTACTTCAATCCAAACTATTGACTGGTTATTATAGTATGGAGTAGCCCACCCACCCACCCAAGTCCTCGTTATTAATAATTTGCATATTTGACTCCTCTGCGAGCGTCAAAAGTCATTTTGTCAAAAGAGAGAGTTGTGATCCAATCTCTTGATAACTAACACTTGGGTGGGTGGGTGGGCTACTTCAATCCAAACTATTGACTGGTTATTATGGTATGGAGTAGCCCACCCGCCCACCCAAGTGCTCGTTATCAAGAAATTGCATATTTGACTTCTCTGCGAGCGTCATAAGTCATTTTGTCAAAAGAGAGAGTTGTGATCCAATCTCTTGATAACTAACACTTGGGTGGGTGGGTGGGCTACTTTAATCCAAACTATTGACTGGTTATTATAGTATGGAGTAGCCCACCCACCCACCCAAGTGCTCGTTATCAAGAAATTGCATATTTGACTTCTCTGCGAGCGTTAGAAGTCATTTTGTGAAATGAGAGAGTTGTGATTCAATCTCTTGATGATAACTAACACATGGGTGGGTGGGTGGGCTACTTCAATCCAAACTTATGACTGGTTATTATGGTATGGAGTAGCCCACCCACCCACCCAAGTGCTCGTTATCAAGAAATTGCATATTTGATTTTTCTGCGAGCGTTCGACGTCATTTTGTCAAAAGAGAGAGTTGTGATCCAATCTCTAGATAACTAACACTTGGGTGGGTGGGTGGGCTACTTCAATCCAAACTATTGACCGGTTATTATGGTATGGAGTGTCCCACCCCCACCACCCAAGTGCTCGTTATCAAGAAATTGCATATTTGACTTCTCTGCGAACTTTAGAAGTCATTTTGTCAAAAGAGAGAGTTGTGATCCAATCTCTTGATAACTAACACTTGGGTGGGTGAGTGAGCTACTCCAAACTAAATTATTGATTGGTTATTATGGAATAAAGTAGCCCACCCACCCGCCCAAGTGCTTGTTATCAAGAAATTGCATATTTGACTTCTCTGCGAGCGTTAGAAGTCATTTTGTCAAAAGAGAGAGTTGTGATCCAATTTCTTGATAACTAACACTTGGGTGGGTGGGTGGGCTACTTCAACTAAACTATTAACTGGTTATTATGGTATGGAGTAGCCCACCCACCCACCCAAGTGCTCGTTATCAAGAAATTGCATATTTGACTTCTCTGCCAGCGTTAGAAGTCATTTTGTCAAAAGAGAGAGTTGTGATCTAATCTCTTGATAACTTTCACTTGGGCGGGTGGGTGGGCTACTTCAATCCAAACTATTGACTGGTTATTATGGTATGGAGTAGCCCACCCACCCACCCAAGTCCTCGTTATCAAGAAATTGCATATTTGACTTCTCTGCGAGCGTTAGAAGTCATTTTGTCAAAAGAGAGAGTTGTGATCCAATCTCTTGATAACTAACACTTGGGTGGGTGAGTGGGCTACTTCAATCCAAACTATTGACTGGTTATTTTGGTATGGAGTAGCACACCCACCCACCCAAGTGCTTGTTATTAAGAAATTGCATGTTTGACCTTTCGGCGAATGTCTGAAGTAATTTTGTCACAAGAAAAGGTTGTGATTCAATCTCTTGATAACTAACACTTGGGTGGGTGGGTGGGCTACTCTAATCCAAACTATTAACTGGTTTTTATGGTATGGAGTAGCCCACCTACTCAGCCAAGTGCTCGTCATTAACAGATTGCATGTTTGACTTCTTTGCGGAGGTCAGAAATAATTTTGTCACAAGAGAAGGTTGTGAATTTATCTCTTGATTATTAACATTTGAGTGGGTGGGCGGGCTACTCCAATCTAACTATTGAATGGTTTTTATGGTACGGAGTAGCCCACCCACCCACCCAAGGGCTTGTTATCAAGAAATTGCATGTTTAGACCTCTTTGCGAGCATTAGAAATCATTTTGTTACAAGAGAAGGCTGTGATCCATTTTCTTGATAACTAACACTTGGTAGGGTGAGTGGGCCGCTTTAATCCAAACTCTTGACTGGTTATTATAGTATGGAGTAGCCCACCCACCCACCCAAGTGCTTGTCATCATTAAATTGCATGTTTAGACCTCTTTGCGAGCATTAGAAATCATTTTGTTACAAGAGAAGGTTGTGATCTAATCTCTTGATAACTAACACTTGATTGGGTGGGTGGGCTACTTCAATCTAAACTATTGACTGGTTATTATAGTATGGAGTAGCCCACCCACCCACCCAAGTGCTCGTTATCAAGAAATTGCATGTTTTACTTTTCCTCGAACGTCAGAAATTTTTTTGTTACAAAAGAAGGCCGTGATCAAATCTTTTGATAACTAACACTTGGGTGGGTGGGCTACTTCAATTCAAACTATTGACTGGTTATTATGGTATGGAGTAGCCCACCCACCCACCCAAGTGCTTGTTATCAAAAAATTGCATATTTGACTTCTCTGCAAGCATCAGAAGTCATTTTGTCAAAAGAGAGAGTTGTGATCCAATCTCTTGATAACTTACACTTGGATGGGTGGATGGGCTACTCTAATCCAAATTATTGACTAGTTATTATTGTAATTTGCGCAGAAAACTTATTTTACATAAAATTCGTATGAAATCTTTCAGAAAATTTTATTATTGCACAAAAATTATAGAAAATTGCACACAAAAACCTGAAATATAAAGCAAAAATCAAAAAATCATACAAAATTGTACATAAAAGCCATTCATTAAATGAAATTTGCACATAATATTCATTTAATTTCTGTAAAATCAGTAGTAAAGGCCATTTGTTGCAAGAGCCTCATTAAAAATTGTAAATAAGATAAATCTTTCAAAGTTTACACAAAAACCTGTGAGAGGTGGTAACGCAATGCCTCGTATTAAGAGAAAGTGTTTATGATTACTTGCGAGTAGTTTTAATTAGAGGCCCAATTGTTGCCAATGTTGATCTCTAGTCTTATTCTATTTGAAGCTGTATGCAGATCTTGTAACATGCTTATTGGTTCATTTTGGTTTTTGCAAAAAGTACAATATTATTAGCGAATTTTAGATGACGGAGTTTTTTGTCTTTTTTTGTTGTACACTTTTCTCTATTAAGACTTTTTGTGTCTTTATGTAGTTTTGTTTTTGTGGATTGGGAGGAGAATTTTTCTAAAAACTTACTTAAGAGTCGGATTAACTCTCACGAGCGCCTACCGACTAAACTCCCTTCAGAAGTTTGCGTTTTTGAATGCATTGACATTTCTGCCCAACTGATAATGATCTTGATGTGGGAATTTTAATAATGCAAAAGTTTTTTTTCGAGCTACTTAGGGCCAATATTACAATAGTGGTTTAAACTGCAAGTTTACTAACTGCTAGTTAAAATTTAAATCCCTAGTTAGTGGGGACGCGTATTACAATTGTCTCTATATTTTATGTCAACAAAGTATTTAATATCTTAACCTATAAATTGACGCGTCAAAAAATTGACATTAAAATTTTATTTAATAAACATATTGAATATCTAACAACAACAAAAATGCAAATTAATAAATATGGATAACTCCTTATAAACAATAATAAGTTTCCAGTAATCACTATTAATATAATACACCCATTTCTTATAAGTAATAACTCACATAATTTAAGGTTATTTAAACTGCTAGTTAAATCGTTAATCGCCCATTTCCGCCAGTTAGCTATCCAGATATTTTAATCCACAGTTAGCATTAATCCACGTATGTGTGAGTTAAACCACTATTGTAATTTCGGCCCTTAGTAAAGTATTAATGTACAAAATGATTATGGTTGGCACACTAACACTAAACACTAAACTTTGGTTTTGGAGAACCATACATTTGAGTTTTTCAGCAAAGTTGTAGATCTTGTATTCAAATAAAATAATTTACTATGTTTTTAACATAATCAAATAAAACATTTTTTTTATGTGCTATATTACGAATATATTTAACAACCATAACTAGTTTCAACCTTTGCAAGGTCATCATCGGACGGTGATACAAACAAGTATGTTTTTGATTATAATTTTTATTCTATTGATGGTTGTGACCTCTACAACATAATAAAATCATGTTTTTTTATTACAAATTTATTCTTACGAATACATTACTAGTTTCTGCTCAATTAGGGGAAATCTCTAGTCAGTCCAGTTAATATTAATATTAATAGTTAACTAATTATGTAAGAATAAAAATTAAAAAAAAAATAATAAGAACATGCTCATTAGTTATTTTTAATTATTTTGAATTGTAGGTAGTTTATATTATGCTAATTTGTTTTATTTACTCAATCAATAGTAACTGTTTTATTGATTTGTATATGATGTAGACATTTAGCATAAATTATAATAAACTAATGTTTCTCTAGATTCCTTTCCTAATTTCCGCCGCTTTATTACACAACATTGATGATATGCCAAGAAATCTCCGCAACACCTGAAAGTTCAGTAACATTTTTAACCGACTATTCGTCAAAGTAAAAATTAATTCTGTAGAACGATCCGAGTTGGCCACGAATAGCCTGCGCGATTTGTCTAACTGAACATTTCCACTTCATCCAGTCATCTTGGGATTTGATTAAATTAAGTAAAGTTAGATTCAGCCGTCCGATATTATATTAAAAAAAAACGCATAAAATGTTATTATTACCAGACATAAACCATCTCTAAATGACCCCCCATTAATATTATATTATTAGAAAATATCACTGCATTACATTGACACGATCGCGTAATTAATATCAAAAGTGCATTTTAAATGTCGTTTTCATGGAAACGCAATTAACGAATCGGTCGACATTAATGCTGGCAGTGCACCAACACAATGGCATCGGCTTTTAGGGAAAATTTTAATGGTTTTAATCTCGCAACAGCGTTTCCAATTTATTAACATATTAACACTATATTAAAGCCCGTTTAATTAGTAATAATGCATCAGGCGGGGAGTTTGCGTGTGACCATTTGTTAAATGCACAATGCACGAAATTGGATGGAATCTGTTTGTTGTTTGTGCGTTTAAATTACGGACGAAACATTCGCCATTAGATGGCGCTTGGGATAAGAGAGGGTGGGTGTGGCGTAAATGGTGGCCATTAAAAATGCTTTAATCTAATTGGTTTGTTTTCTTGCAATACATTTACAATATTAAAAGTTAAATAGAACAATGCAATGAATGTAATTTCTGGGCTATACGAGCAATAAAAATATTAATTTTTACTTTTACCTTTTTGTATGGTTATGTTATACACTAATTAATGTTTTCTTTTGTTATAGGTAAGCATCTACATTTTTATAAGCATGTCATGTTTGTGGTAAGTTAAAAAAAAATTTGTAGAATCATATGATATAATTGCAGTTTTGTTTTAATGCTAAGCTTGAAATATAAGGTTTGGCTTTATGTAATTTAGAAAAATTTTACCAAAAAATACTCAATCAAAAATACAAAAGTTTGGCCAAAATGTTTAAAAAGTAAACAAATCTAAAAAATCCGATCTAAAAACACAGTTGTTTGGCAAAAATGTTTAAAAAGTATACAAATCTGGCATAAAAATATCAAATTTTTTTATATTTTTGTTTGATTTCTATAGTTTATGCACATTTTTGAGGTTTCTTTTTATAGTTTTGTTCATTTGGCTTTTTTGAAATTTTGTAATCACACTTTTTTACGTATAACACCTATTTTAGCTATTAAAGGTCGTATTTTAACTCTACAATGCAATTTTTTATTAACAAGGCTAAATTTTTGTAATTTGTGCCAAATTTTTAACTTTTTAGTTGAAATAGGCCGGTTTTGTATAGAATTTATCAGTTTTGTGTGTTTTTTTTTTTATTTAAACAAAAATTTTACGTGACAAAGCCGAATTTTGATGTTTTAATGCCAGATGTGTATACTCTGTAACCATTTTGGCTGAATATCTTTGTTTTTGCGGCAAATTTTTATGTCGTTTGACATCTGGGATTTCTATGTTTTTTACCGAATTTCTAAGTGTTTGGTCGAGCTTCTGTGTTTTTGGCCTGAATTTTAAGATTAGTGTACTTTTTAAACACTTTTTAAAGATTTTTATACTTTTTAAGCATTTTGGCCGGATTTCTGTGTTTTTAGGTCGGTTTTTATGTTGTTTCATTGTTTTATGGACGGATTTCTAAGTTTTTGTCCGGATTTTTGTGTTTTTGGCCAAATATTTTAAAGATCTGTATATTGTTTAAACATTTGGACCGGATTTTTGTGTTTTTATATTGTTTGTCCAAATTTCTGTGTTTTTTGCAAAAATTCCAATGTTTTGGACGGATTTCTGTGTTTCTGGCCGATTTTTGGAAAGTTTTTATACTTTTTAACAGTTTATGTTTGAATTTTGTTGCTTTCTAACAATATTTTAATGTTTCAAGACCAAAATTTGCTATTTTTGATTTTCTATGGATAACTTTTTCCATTTTTAAACAGTTGCTGGCCGGATTTTTATTTTATCTGATCATATTTTTATGTTTTTGCTCGCAGTTAGTTAGTTTGACTTTATAAGGCATTTTTCAACAGTTTATGTTTGAATATTGTTGCTTTCTAACAATATTTTAAGTTTTAAGACCAAAATTTGCTATTTTTGACTTTTTATGAATAATTTTTTTATTTTTAGAGTGTTGCTGGCCGGATTTTGATTGTATCTGATTATATTATTATGGTTTATGGCCGCAGATAGTTAGTTTGACTTTTTATGAATAGAAATTTGCTTGTTTTTGAAGATTTACGTAAATATTTTGATTTTTTTAGCCGGATTTTGACATTTCTGGAATTTTTTTATACTTTTCAACAGTTTATGTTTAAATTTTTTAATTATTGAACATTGCTGGCCGGATTTTTATTCTATTTGATCATATTTTAATCTTTTATAGTTAATTAATTTAACTTTTTATAAATAGAATTTTGCTTTTTTTACAGTTAATGGCCGGATTTTTACAGTTTTTGAAATTTTATGGAAATATTTTGATATTTTATAGACGGATTTTGACATTTTTTTCAATGTTTTTTACACTTTTCAACAGTTTAAGTTTGAATTTTGTTGCTTTCTAACAATATTTTAATGTTGTATGACCGAATTTATATTTTTTTGATTAAATCATTTAATTTTTAAACAGTTACTGGCCGGATTTTGATTCTATCTGATTATATGTTAATGGTTTATGGCCGCAGTTAGTTAGTTTGACTTTTTATGAATAGAATTTTCCTTTTTTCAACAGTTTTGGCCGGATTTTTACAGTTTTTGAAATTTTATGGAAATATTTTGATATTTTATAGCCGGATTTTGACATTTTTGGAATTTTTTTATATTTTTTAACAGATTATGTTTGAATTTTGTTGTTTTCTAACAATACTTTAAAGTTTTAAGACAGAATTTTGCAATTTTTGATTTTGTGTGAATAATTTTTTATATTTTTAGTTTGTTGTTGGCCGAATTTTGATTCTATCTGATTATATTTTAATAGTTAATAACCACATTTCAATATTTTAACTTTTTATAAATAGCAATTTGTTTTTTTTAATAGTTAATAGCCGGATTTTTGTAGTTTTTAAAATTTTATGGAAATATTTTAATATTTTGTAGCCGGATTTTGGTATTTTTGGAAAGTTTTTATACTTTTCAACAGTTTATGTTCAAATTTTGTTGTTTTCTAACAATATTTTACCGATTCAAGACCGAATTTTGCTATTTTTGATTTTTTTTTTTATAATTTATTCTATTTTTGAATAGTTAAACCGGATTATGTGATTATATTTTAATGGTTTATGGTCGCAGTTAGTTAGTTTGACTTTTTATGAATAGAAATTTGCCTTTTTCAACAGTTAATGGCCGGATTTTTGCAGTTTTTTAAATTTTATGGAAATATTTTAATATTTTGTAGACAGATTTTTACATTTTTGAAAAGTTTTTATTCTTTTTAACAGTTTATGTTTAAATTTTGTTGTTTTCTTTCTTCTTTTTTTGATTTTTTATGAATAATTTTTTTATTTTTAAAATGTTGTTGGCCGAATTTGGATTCTATCTGATCATATTTTAATAGCTTTTAGTTGCAGTTAATTAGTTTGACTTTTTATAATTAGAAATTTGCTTTTCTCAACAGTTAATGGCCGGATTTTTTTAGTTTTTGTAATTTTATGGAATTATTTTGATATTTTGTAGCCGGATTTTTATATTTTTGGAAAGGTTTTATACTTTTCAACAATTTCTGTTTGAATTTTGTTGCTTTCTAACAATATTTTAATATTTTAAGACCAAAATTTGCTATTTTTGACTTTTTATGAATAATGTTTGACAGTTTTAAACCCTTACTGGCCGGATTTTCATACTATCTGATCATGCTTTAATGTTTTATAGCCGCAGTTAATTAATTTAAGTTTTAAGAAATAGAAATTTGCTTTTTTCAACAATTAATAGCCGGATTTTTTTAGTTTTTGTAATTTTATGGAAATATTTTGACTAAATTTTGCTGTTTTTGAATTTTTTAGAATAAGTTTTTTATTTTTTATTTACTGCTGGCCGGATTTTGATTCTATCTGACTATATTTCAATAGTTTTTAGTCGCAGTTAGTTAGTTTGACTTTTTATAATTAGAAATTTGCTTTTCTCAATAGTTATAGGCCGGATTTTTGCAGTTTTTGAAATTTTATGGAAATATTTTAATATTTTATAGCCGGATTTTGATATTTTTGAAAAGTTTTTATACTTTTTAAACAGTTAATGTTTAAATTTTGTTGTTTTCTAACAATATTTTATGATTCAAGATCGAATTTTGCTATTTTTTTTTTTTTTAAATAAATTATTTTATTTTTGAATAATTACTAGCCGGATTTTGATTCTATCTGATTATATTTAAATGGTTTATGGTTGCAGTTAGTTAGTTGACTTTTTATTAATAGAAATTTGCTTTTCTCAACAGTTAATGGCCGGATTTTTGCAGTTTTTTAAATATTATGGAAATTTTTTAATATTTTGTAGCCGGATTTTGACATTCTAGGAAAGTTTTTATACTTTTTAACAGTTTATGTTGGAATTTTGTTACTTTCTAACAATATTTTAATGTTATAAGACCGAATTTTGACTTTTTTGAATAAATTATTTAATTTTTAAACAGTTACTGGTCGAAATTTGATTCTATTTAATTATATTTTAATGGTTTAAGTCCGCAGTTAGTTAGTTTGACTTTATATGAATAAAAATTTGCTTTTTTCAACAGGTAATGGCTGGATTTTTTTAGTTTTTGAAATTTCATAGAAATATTTTGATATTTTACAGCCGGATTTTGACATTTTTGGAAAGTTTTTATACTTTTCAACAGTTTATTTTTGAATTTTGTTACTTACTAACAATATTTTAATGATTCAAGACCTAATTTTGCTATTTTTGACTTTTTATGAATTTTTTTTTATTTTAAAGTTGTTGCTGGCCGGATTTTGATTCTATTTAATCATATTTTAATGGTTTATGGCCGCAATTAGTTAGTTTGACTTTTTATGAATAGAAATTTTCTTTTTTCAACAGTTAATGGCCGGATTTTTGCAAATTTTAAAATGTTATGAAAATATTTTGATATTTTATTGCCGGATTTTGACATTTTTGGAAAGTTTTTATATTTTTTAACAGTTTATGTTCGAATTTTGTTGCTTTTTAACAATACTTTAATGTTTTAAGACAGATTTTTTTTATTTTTGACTTTTTATAAATAGTTTTTCCATTTTTAGAGTGTTGCAGGCCGGATTTTGATTAAATCTGATCATATTTTAATAGTTTATAACCACATTTAAATATTTTAACTTTTTATAAATAGCAATTTGTTTTTTCAACAGTTAATGGCCGGATTTGTGCAGTTTTTGACATTTTCTGGAAATATTTTGATTATTTATAGCCGGATTTTGATATTTTTGGAAAAAAATTATACTTTTAACAGTTTATGTTTGAATTTTGTTGCTTTCTAACAATATTTTAATGTTTTAAGAACGAAATTTTGCTATTTTTGACTTTTTTTGGATAATATTTTCCATTTTTAAACTTTGCTGGCCGGATTTTGATTTTATTAGATTATATTTTAATGGTTTATGACCGCAGTTAGTTAGTTTGACTTTTTATAATTAGAAATTTGCCTTTTTTAACAGTTAATGGCCGGATTTTTGCAGATTTTGAAGTTTTATGGAAATATTTACACTTTTCAACCGTTTATGTCTGAATTTTGGTGTTTTTTAACAATATTTTGATGTTTTAAAGCTCTATTTTGTTATTTTTGACATTTTATACGTAGATTTTTTAATTTTTTACAGTTTTATGGTTGATATCAGTATTTTTTGTCAATATTTTTAAATTTTATGACCAGTTTTTGGTGGTTTTTGACTAAATTTAAATTTTATAGCTGGGTTTTACACAGAAAACACAATTTTTGAACGAAATTCATCATAAATCGCGTCTAAAATTTATTTATTACACAAAATTCTTTAAAAAAAAGTAAAAAATAGAATTGTTGTACAACATTTATCAAAAATTGCGCTGGAAACCTATTTTATGCAAGAAATTTAAACAAAAAAACCAATTTACCTTAGAAAATACAATGTAAATTGCGTATTCAAACTTATTTAGTACATGCGTTTTTTTTTTTCAAAATTACTCAAAAAAGAGGTTAAACGAAATTTCAAATATTTCAAAAATTTAAAACAAATTAAAAAAAAAAACAGTATTGAAAGTTGTTTTATTTAACAAATTGAATGCTTATTTCCACAATATGTGTGTGACGTCAGTTGTGGGCATAGAACGTTGTTATGTTGGCTTCACCACAAGACAAGCGTTAAATATTACGCGCGTCTTTAAGAGTACATGGTCTACGGCAGTAATGGTAATTGGTGTTTATGTGTCTTTATATTTAGGCGAATGCTCTGAAGCGATTTATTGCGAATAAATTTCTAGAAAGATTAAATTTTGTCGTTTTGTTTAGTCCTGTTCAAGTTTTTATTCATAAAAAGTCAAATATATCAAAATCCAGTTATAAATTGTTTTCAAAAAAACTAAAATCTGATCAAAACAGTTAATAAGTGTAAAATTTTATTTTAAAAATGTTTAAAATAACAAAATTTGGTCTTCAAACATAAAAATAATGTCAGAAAACACTAAAGTTTGGCCATAAACAGTTAAAAAGTGCACAATTCTTTTAATAGAATGTTTAAAATATGAAAATGTTGTCAAAAAGCACCGAATTCAGTTCAAAATAGCTAAATCCGGTCATGAAACGTTAAAATAATCTTGAAAGAATCAAAATTTGGCTAGAAACCGTTAAAAAATCGAAAGTTTTATTTTCTAAAATGTTTAAAATAGCAAATTCTGGCCTTGAATTATTTCAATAATAGCAAAAACTACAAAATTACACATTACTACAAATATTAATATATTTTCAAAAAGAACCAAAATTCGGCTAAAAAAAAGTGCATTTTTTTTGTTAAATCTTAAAAAGTGCAAGTATTTTTATAAAAAAATAGCAAAATATAGCTATGAGAAAATATTGTTAAAAAGTAGCGAAATTGTAAAATTTTATTTAAAAAATGTTAAAAATATCAAAATTTGGTCTTGAAACATTAAAATTATGTCAGAAAGCACTAAAGTTTGGCTATAAACTGTAGAAAAGTGCAACATTCTGTGTCAAAAGTAGCAAAATCTAGCTACAAAGTATAAAAATATTATCAGAAAGCACTAAAATTGCTTAATATCTGTTAAAAAGTGCAAAACTTTACTCATAAAATGTTAAAAATAGCTAAATCCGGTCATCAAACATTAAAATATGTTTGGATAGAATCATATTCCGGCCAGAAAAGGTTTAAAAAATACTTTTTTTTATTTAAAAAATGTCAAAAACAGAAAATTCCGGCTTTGAAACATCTCAATAATAGCAAAAATTACAAAATTCTATTAGAAGATATTAATATATTTTCAAAATGATTCAAAATTTGGCCAAAAATCGGTTGAAAAGTAGCAAAGTTTGGTCCAGATTTTGAAATAGACTTCAATGAGCTTTGTATGCTTGTGGGCCTTTCCGCATTGCAGACCTTTGCTTACAGATAGTTATAGTTTAACTAAGACTTAAAACTAAAACGTAAAGTTTATTAAGTTGTGGAGTGAAAGAAAGCGAACGGATCTCAGTCAGATAAAGAACGTTTTTGGCAAACGTTAGTAGTAGTATCTACGCTTGCCCTAGAAAATATCTTCAAAATTATGAAATGGCAAGGTAAAGGAATAAAACACAGCAAACACCTTTCCTATCTGCAATTTGCCGATGACATAGTGATCAGCTCAGACCTCAAAGATCTAGCGAACATGGTCTAAGAACTAAATGTAGCATTGAAAGTTGCTGGGACTCTAGTCAATGGTGACTTTGTGTTAGAATTATTTATAATACCTACAAAAATTAGAAATTGGAACGAGCAATGATTGATAAAAACTGTAGAGACCGATATTGCAATGAAAGGAGTTATCACCTAACTAAGAGGAAGTGGAACTATGCAGGACACGTTGCAAGAAGTGACACAAACTGATGGAACCGTAGGATTATTAAGTGGAGATCATATGAGCACAAGCGAGGAAAATGAAGACCACAAAATACGACGATCTAAAACGATGGCATGGATGAGAGTACCGCAAAAAAAAGCAAAGTTAAGCTTAAAAATAATCAAAAATTACAAAAAGTTGGTCAAAAAATATTAAATTTTTTCGACACAACGTAACAATTATTCAAAAATAGCAAAAATGTGACTGTAAAACCAAAAATAGTCAAATCCGCTTACAAAATAAACAAAAAATACAAAAATTTGGCCACTAAATGTAAAAATTAGTCAAAAAGTACAAAAAGTTTGTCAAAAAATACCAAATTTACCTAACAAAATGTATCAATTATTTAAAAAGAACAAAAATGTGACTGTAAAACTAAAAATAGTCAAATCTGCTTACAAAATAAACAAAAAATACAAAAATTTGGCCACAAAATGCGAAAATTAGTCAAAACGTACAAAAAGTTGGCCAATAAATCCTAATTTTTCTCAGCCAAACGTAACAATTATTAAAAAAAAAACAAAAATGTGACTGAAAACCAAAAATAGTCAAATCCGCTTACAAAATAAACAAAAAATACAAAAATCCGGGCACAAAATGTAAAAATTAGTCAAAAAGTACAAAAAGTTTGTCAAAAAATACTAAATTTACTCAACAAAACGTAACAATTATTTAAAAAGAACAAAAATGTGACTGTAAAACCAAAAATAGTCAAATTTGCTTACAAAATAAACAAAAAATACAAAAACTTGGCCACAAAATGCAAAAATTAGTCAAAAAGTACAAAAAGTTTGTCAAAAAATATCAAATTTACTCAGAAAACTTAACAATTATTTAAAAACAACTAAAATGTTACTATAAAACTAACAATCGTCAAATCCGCTTTTAAAATAAACAAAAAATTCAAAAATCCGGACACAAAATGCAAAAAATAGTCAAAAAGTACACAAAGTTGGTCAAAAAATACCAAATTTACTCAACAAAACGTAATAATTATTTAAAAACAACAAAAATGTGACTGTAAAACCAAAAATAGTCAACTTTGCTTACAAAATAAACAAAAAATACAAAAATTTTGTCACAAAATGCAAAAATTAGTCAAAAAGTACAAAAAGTTTGTCCAAAAATACCAAATTTACTCAACAAAACGTAAAAATGATTTAAAAACAACAAAAATGTGACTGTTAAACTAAAAATAGTCAAATTTGCTTACAAAATAATTAAAAAATACAAAAATTTGGTCTCAAAATGCAAAAATTAGTCAAAAAGTACAAAAAGTTTGTCAAAAAACACCAAATTTACTCAACAAAACGTAAAAATGATTTAAAGACAACAAAAATGTGACTGTAAAACTAAAAATAGTCAAATTTGCTTACAAAATAAACAAAAAACACAAAAATCCGGCCACAAATGTAAAAATTAGTCAAAAAGTACAAAAAGTTTGTCAAAAAATACCAAATTTATTTAACAAAACGTAACAATTATTTAAAAAGACAAAAATATGACTGTAAAATCAAGAATAGTCAAATTCGCTTACAAAATAAACAAAAAACACAAAAATCCGGCCACAAAATGTAAAAATTAGTCAAAAAGTACAAAAAGTTTGTCAAAAAATACTAAATTTACTCAACAAAACGTAACAATTATTTAAAAACAACTAAAATGTGACTGTAAAACTAAAAATAGTCAAATTTGCTTACAAAATAATTAAAAAATACAAAAATCCGGCCACAAAATGCAAAAAATAGTCAAAAAGTACAAAAAGTTGGTCAGAAAATACCAAATTTACTCAACAAATCGTAACAATAATTAAAAAACAACAAAAATGTGAATGTAAAACTAAAAATAGTCAAATCCGCTTACAAAATAAACAAAAAATACAAAAATCCGGCCACAAAATGCAAAAATTAGTCAAAACGTACAAAAAGCTGGTGAACAAATCCTAATTTTTTTTAACAAAACCTTACAATTATTTAAAAAGACAAAAATGTGAATGCAAAACCAAAAATAGTCAAATCCGCTTACAAAATAAACAAAAAATACAAAAATCCGGCCACAAAATGCAAAAAATAGTCAGTCAATAAGTTGAAAAAAACCAAAAATTTACTCAACAAAATGTCAGAATTATTTAAAAAGATCAAAAATGTGATTGTAAAACCAAAAATAGTCAAATCCGCTTACAAAATAAACAAAAATTACAAAAATCCGACCACAAAATGCAAAAATTAGCCAAAACGTACAAAAATTTGGTGAACAAATTTTAATTTTTTTCAACAAAACGTAACAATTATTTAAAAAGAACAAAAATGTGACTGTAAAATAAAAATAGTCAAATTCGCTTACAAAATAAACAAAAAATACAAAAATCCGGCCACAAAATGCAAAAATTAGTTAAAAAGTACAAAAAGTTGGTCAAAAAATATCAAATTTACTTAACAAAACTTAACAATTGTTTAAAAAGAACTAAAACGTGACTCTGAAAACCAAAAATAGTCAAATCCGCTTACAAAATAAACAAAAAATACAAAAATCTGGCCACAAAATGCAAAAATTAGTCACAAAGTACAAAAAGTTTGTCATAAATACCAAATTTAGCAAAAAAGAACAAAAATATCACTGTACAACCAAAAATTGTCAAATCCGTTTAGAAAATAAACAAAAATTACAAAAATTAGGCCACGAATTGTAAAAAATAGTCAAAACGTACAAAAAATTGATCAAAAAGTATCAAATTTTAGCAAGAAATTACAAAACTTGGCAACAATGCAAAGCAAAAAATATTTTTGTCACTCCAGAAATGTGCTTAATCATTTTTGATGGGTGTCCAGAAAGTCTTTTTCTCAAATAGAACATGAAAAAGGCCAAGATCATAACCCCAGAAGAACAAACCGCATCAAATTGATGACAATAACATTGAAAAAGTCAACGAATCTACCTAGTTTGGGCATCCAAACTGAGATATATACTCCAATCTGTCGAAACAAAAAGTCTACTATTCCTGCAAACTGCCAGTCACAACATACGGGCTGAAATTTTTAGTGTTTTTTTGCAATCGTAAGAAGTTTTCTATAGCCTTAACAAAACTTTTAAGTATCTTTGGGGCTTAATGGACTGAAAGTATTTTTTTAATCATTTGATTCATCAAAATCTTCTTTTGATAATTAAGTATAACCTTAAATCTTTTCATAACATGAATATTTTGAAAATGTTGTTGGGGATGGGAAAATGTAGATGGACGCATATTTGTCAAACAAATTACACAAATTTATAAAGACATTTCGAAATCAGTTTGTTATTGAAGCACTCAATCTTTGCACGCTTGCATCAAATACTCAAAGCACCTTAGTGATAGATTTATTTAGTTAAAGATTATGAAGGGATGCTTTACTTTACTAAATGATCCATATTTACTCAATGGCTGGTGTCTAAAAGTATGTATCATTATTAACATTGTTAACTACGTCATATGTTGAGTCTTTGAGTTTTCCAATTAGAATAGAGACCTCAATTAGAACAAAATATTTAATTAGAAAAAGTAAATAATAGTATACAACTAGCACGTAATGATGTCTATTTTCCACGAGT
Source organism: Tachinus rufipes (assembly GCA_963932245.1). Lineage (NCBI taxonomy): Eukaryota > Metazoa > Arthropoda > Insecta > Coleoptera > Staphylinidae > Tachinus > Tachinus rufipes. The sequence continues at coordinate 98,135,041 of OZ010747.1, read as the reverse complement.
ACAAATTTAGTTGAAAAATACATTTTTCTATGGATATGTTAGTTTAGTTAGCTGATGATAAAATTGATTAGTACTGTTATATCTTTATTCCATGGTAATTGCAAATATAATTCGATTTCCAACAAGTGTTTTTGTATAAATTTGTTATTTGTTTGAATTATCCATGTACATGTAAAAACCAATTCAGTTGTTTACAACCAGAATTGGTTTTCATGTAGAGTATTGTATGCAGTAATGTAGATATAGTATACAAGCAAATTCCGCTTCGAAAATGCCCGAAGTGAAGCTCGTATGCGCGCCTGTGGGTGATCGTACTGAAAGTGGGGGTGCTAAAAACGGCGGTGCCGCCGAAGTGGTGGTGGGGTGAATTCGTTGCGTCCGCTCCGGCGCTCAGTGTTGGCCGGCTGCGGTCATGATAACAACGTCCCCGTGGCTCTTTACTCCGGTAGTGTTAAGTAGTGTCGTTAAACCACCCCAACCCTCGCAACCGGCCACCCATCCGCCATTTGTGCAGTGCGTATTTGCTTTGGGACCGACCTTCTCGCCGTATGTCAGCTTCTGGCACACCGGCTTTGCCTTACACCGTCTTCAACCTACTATGGAAACAAGGTACTGACTGCCACCACCCAACCAACGTACCCGTGTTCTTAACATGCCCAAAAAGCGTCGCGACGAGCTGCGCCCATGCCAATCTCTTTTTTCCTCCACGGACGTGCCAGTGCCAAAGAAATCAATCCACCCTCGATTTCACTAATAGTGTTTTCAGTGTGGAATCCTCCTAAACAGCTGATTTAAAAATACAGACTAATCAATGGAATGTTTGTTTTTATTTATTTTTAATTGTCTCAACCCCGCGGTCAAGTAAACAACAATTAGATAACTCGGTCGATGTCAATAGACCGTGATTCATCAACAGCTGTTTGGTTTAGATTAGAGATATATCTATTCTTGTTACAATTGCAACATTCAAATAACGCTTTTGTTCTTTTATAATCAAAGCAATTACAAAATGCATTTTGCAACTTTATAATCCTTTAATAAATTCACAGGGAATAATTTTAAGATTAATCTTGTTTACAAATATTTCATGATGAATCACCAAAGATGACCTACAAATAAGTCTCAACAATGGAATTATAAAGTTTCATATTTATTTATGGAATATTTATAAATTTCAATATTGGTTTTCCAATTAGAATTTATTATTAATACATAATATGTTTATTAATAGTAAATTTAGCGGAAGTAAGATCAAGGTCGGTAACCCCTTCGGCATAATTCATTCACAAATGTTCATATTATTAGCTATTTATATATTATTGATTGGTTTTACTTTTATATAAAATGCAATATTGAATTTGTGGATATTCTAATAATATATTTACCGAAATTACATGTTCTAATATTAGAATATTGATTGATTTGAAGTACAAATTTAGTCCAATATTAGTGCATTTATTGTAAATGATTATTACAATTATAATTAGTATAGTTACAAAAATACATTTTTCTCTGACTGGAACTCCATTAAGCTGTGGAGTATTTTGAATATAGTCCCCAAACGCATTGCAAAAACTTTAAAAAGGTTTTTTCTAACTACTTTACAGGATAGTTGAAGTAATTTTGATGAGTTGAGAGACTTGGTGCACATGAAAATTGAAGAATTACGAATGATTATATCAAAAGAAACTATAAAACTTGTCTAACCAAACATACACATTAGAAGAATTCAATTGGTTCAGAATGATAAATCTTACAGAGATTACTTCAATTTGTAAACAAACATTGTAAGAACAATATATTTGGGCTTATTTTGTGAAGCAATTCTTCTGTAGCTACTTCACAGGATAGTTGAAGCAATTTTATTTCTTAAAGCAAATCAAAAGTTTTTGAAAATTTTATCAAAGTTTGGAAAATCAGTTGTATTCCTACAAAAGAAGATGTCTTGTTGGTACTAAAGTAATATTAATGTTTTAAACTGCAGCCACGAAGACATTATAAATCTTTTTGCTAATTATTTTTAATCATTACTGAGTTATCTACACTTTGCTCTTATTTTTGTAAAATTTTGTATTTACTAAAACGTATGGCGTTTACTTTTTTTGTTGGTTTTCTTCCTAAATTCTAAATCCAAATGTTTCTGCTCTAAAATGCTGTATTTTTTATCAATTTAGTATTGTTATAACTTCTGTTGATGCCAAAGAAAGATCATTGTTTTTTTTTTTTTTTTTTTTTTTTTAATTTTGCTTTGATACCTTTTACTTAAAGCAATGTCCACATACACGCCTACAAAGCGGACGCGTCGCTAGTGGCTTCAAAAGCAAACGTAGCCTGTATAAATAAATTGGGGCTTGCAGACTTACTATTTGCTCTATTTGTTTAACAGACATAGCCTGTATGTGTGTATGTCGGGTTCCTAGTTTTAAGAAATCATCAGTGCTTTTAATTAGTTAGCGTTTCAGTCAATACCACAATGAACTAATGAACATGATTTTGCAAACTTGTTTTTCTCAACAACAAAAATTACTAATATAATAAGTGACATCTCCACGTGCATCAATGCAAGAGTTTACTCTTTGTGGTATGCTTAATATAAGAGTATTGATGTCTTCCTGGAGTATCTAGTTTTATACAATCTGAAGATGGTGTTGCAGGTTGTTCAAATTGTTCGAATTCTATTCTAAACCAAACTCTCATGTCTCGGATGTCTTTGATCAGTGATAAGGTGTTGGCCAAGGCTGTATTTGCTTCAAGTACTTCCTGGAAGATGCTAATTAGTATTGTCTGTATGAAAGGCTTAGTGAATACTGCTTCCAATATATTTGGATCCAAAGATGTTCATTTAGACTGCCTGAGATGTACACAAGGGATGATCTTCCATCAGCATATATTGTATGTATAGCGTTTTTCAGAAAACTACACAAGCATCCATCCGACTTTGGTTTTTACTTTGTTCAAGTCAAGTTTTATAACTAGCGTTACAGTTTTTACAGACTAACAGTCGCGGACTGCATTAAAATTGATAAAGTGTCCTCATGTGTTTTAGCTCTAGACTATATACACTTTTAGATACGCTTTTTGCCAACGGTGAAGCTAACATAATTGGTTTGTGTGACGTCAGTTGTGGGCAAGAGATTTGGTATTTACAAATAATTTAATTCTCAAAAGTTATGAAAGTTCCAACAAAGTTTGAAATATAAAAATCTTAATCAATTTCAAAGTTTTTTAATATTCTACAATTAAGAATGCAGAAAACTTGAATTTAAAGTTAATTTTTAAATAATTTGAAACTTAAAAGTTAGAATTAAGTTGAAATATAAAAATTATGCAGAATTTACTTATCTTGATAAAGTTCCAGTAATTTTCTATCATATGTTGCCAGCCAATGTTTTAAAATGCAGAAAGCATGGTTTTTAGAGCTAATTTTTTTAAATATTTTGAAAGCTTTGAATGGTTTTTTTAAATACTTTGAAAATTATAGAAGTTGTAATATATGTTGCTCAGATTTTGCTTAACTTAATAAAGTTCAAATAATTTACTTTAATATTATCACAATTTAACTATGAAACTGCAGAAAACTTGGTTATAGAGTTAATTTCTTTAAATATCTCTGGAAGTTGTGAGATTTTAACAAAATGTCTTAATAAATGTCAACGTTTTATAATATATTGACAATTAACTTGGATTTAGAGCTAATTTATTTAAATATCTTAATATATTTTAATGAATTCGCTTTAATGTTCTAATAATTAAGCTATCAAAATAACAAAACTTGGCTTTGAAACATCAAAATGTCTATAAAGCCCCATAAAATCCAGCCATAAACTGTTGAATAGTAAACAAATTTTTATAAGATTTCAAAAATAGTATAAAATATAAAAATATTGTTAGAAAAAACCAAACCTGGCCATAATAAACTATTGAAAAGTGTAAAATTTTATTTTTAAAATAGTTAAACTGCTAAAAAAGCATTTTTTTGTTATAAAACGTAAAAAATAACAAAATCCATTTAAAATATATCAAAATATTGTTAAAAAGTATAAAAATTTAATCATAAAACTGTTAAAAGATGCAAAACTCTACCCATAAACTGTACAAATAGCCTTAAAACATCAAAATATTGCTAGAAATCACCAAAATCCAGCCATAAATATAAAGAAATTCATAAAATTTAAAAAAATCTTTCTAAGAAATATCAAGTATTTGTTGAAAATTGGCAAAAATACGACCAAAAACTGTTGAAAAGTGCAAAATTTTATTCATAAAATGTCAAAAATAACAAAAAAAAATTCATAATATCCTAAAAATAGCAAAACCCGGCCATAAAATATTAAACTATTGTAAGAAAGCACTAAAATTTAATCATTAAATGTCAAAAAGTGCAAAACTCTATTCATAAAATCTAAAAAATAGCAAAAAACCCGCCAAAAACGGTTAAAAACTACAAAATTCTATTCATAAAATGTCAAAAATAAAATCCGGCCAGAAAATTAAAAAAAAATCTTTAAATTTAGCTATAAATTGTTAAAAATTGCTAAATTTGACTATGAAATACCAAAATATTATAAGAAATAGTAAAACCCGGCTAAAATCTGTCAAAAAGTACAAAATTGTATGTCAAAAATAGCTAAATCCGGTCATAAAATGTAAACATATTTAAAAAAACGACCAAAACGGTTGAAAACTACAAAATAACTGTCAGGAAGCACCAAAACTGTTAAAAGATGTAAAAATCATCATGGAATATCAAAAAAGTATCAAAATCCGGCCATAAACTGTCAAAAGATGCAACATTTTATACATAGAATGTCAAACACAGCAAAATCTACACATAAAATAAAAAAATATTGTCAAAAAGTACCAAAATTTGATCAAAGTCTGTTATGCATCATTTTATTTATAAAATGTTCAAAAACAGCAAAATCTGGTCTTAAAAAACTTTTAAAAAACGCAAAATTCTATTCTATGAAGATGTAAATTTTTTCATAATATCCCAAAAATACCAAAACTCGGCCATAAAATATAAAAGAAAGCACCAAAATTTGGTCATTAAATGTGAAAAAGTGTAAAATTCTATTCATAATAACTAAAAAATAGCAAAATCCGGCCAAAAATGGTTAAAAACTACAAAATTCCATTCATAAAATGTCAAACATAACAAAATCCGGTCAAAAAAATTTAAAAAATTGTCAAAATATACCAAAATCTAAAAATCTGTTCATAAAATGTAAAAAATAACAAAATCCGGCCAAAAAAATTTAAAATATTTCAAAATATACCAAAATTCAGCTATAAATTGTTAAAAACCGCTAAATTCGTCTATGAAATACCAAAATATTGTAAGAAATAGTAAAATCCAGCCATAATCTGTCAAAATGTGCAAAATTGTATGACAAAAATAGCTAAATCCGGTCATAAAATATTATATTTAAAAAAAAAATCAAAATCTGACCAAAAACGGTTAAAAACTACAAAATAACTGTTAGGAAGCACCAAAATCTTGCCATAAACTGTTAAAAGATATAAAAATCACCTGTCGAAAGGTGCAACATTTTATACATATAATCAAAAACAGCAAAATCTACACAAAATAAGAAAATAATGTCAAAAAGTACAAAATTCTGTTCATAAAATTTCCAAAATAGCAAAATCCGGTCTTCAAATTTTAAACAATTGTCAGAATTCATCAAAATCTTGTCATAAACTGTTAAAAAGTGTAAAAATCTTCATAAAATCTCAAAAATAGCAAAATCCGGCCATAAAATATCAAAAATATTATTAAAAATAAACAAAATCCGGTCATAAACTGTCAAAAGATACAAAATTTTATTCATAAAACGTCAAAAACAGCAAAATTTTATCATAAACTGTTAAAAAATGCAAAATTCTATTAATAAAAAATCAAAAATAATGAAATCCGCTCATAAAATATTGAAATATTTTTAAAAGAAACAAAAATGGTTGAAAACTTCAAAATTCTGTTCAAAAAATCTCAAAAATAGCAAAATTCAGCTATAAAATATCAAAAACATTGTTACGAAAAACCAAAATCCGGCATAAACTTTTGAAAATTGCAAAATCCGGCCATGAAATTGTAAACAATGATCAGAAGCACCAAAGTCCTGTCCGAAACTTAATTTTTTTTTCATAAAACTTCAAAAATAACCAAAACCAAATTGAAAAGTGCAAAATAAAATTGTCAGAAAGTGATAAGTTTGGTGATTGTGTTGGCCAAATCAATATTTGGAGCTGTATTTGCTTCAAGTACTTCCTGGAAGATGCAATTTAGTATTGTCTGTATGAAAGGCTTAGTGAATACTGCTTTCAATATATTCGGATTCAAAGATGTGCATTTAGACTGTCTGAGATGTACACAGGGGATAATCTTTTACCAGCACATATTCAGCAATCTACAAGTTTTGTCATTCTCTTTTATACCGGCACACCCTTCTACACTCATTATTTACCTAAAAATTAAAGATAAATTTATTACTATAGACGATTTTATTCTATTAGCGACCCCAGTTTCGCCGGTCTTAACATCATACAAGCCTGGCAGCCTTTTGAGTTGTAAGCTTTCGATTAGGTCGATTTGAATGATTTTTTTTTGTAAATTGTTGCCATTGGCACGTGGCCATCTGTCTACGAAGTCGATTGTAAGCTTCAATATTAATATGTAGTCTGTAAAGCATACGCTACAACTTGGCCTTAACAGACTAAGTTGTACTACTTAGTTTGAGAGAAAAAATAAATTGTGCGTTTCCTTTTCCCTGTAGTTTACAATTAAACTGAATTAGATGAGACGTAACGTCTAAATAGTGAACACCCTTCTTAAAAAGAAATGTTCGGACAGAGATAGGTAGAATGGCCATTCGATTTCAACTACAATTCTAATCTCAGATATAATACATTGTAGATGATGACAATCCGCATCTTTCTAGAAATGTATTTCCAATAAGTCGCTTCAAAACACTCGCCTAAATATAAAGACACTTAAACACTAACTACCATCAGTACAGTACACAATGTACTCTTAAAGACAAGCTTTGTGATAATTCCCGCTTGTTTTGTGGTGAAACCAACATAACAACGTTCTATGCCCACAACTGACGTCACATATTGTAGAAATGAGCATTAAATAGTTAAATAACACAAATTACTGTTGAAAAAAGCAAATTTCTATTCATAAAAAGTCAAATTAATTAACTGCAGCCATAAACCATTAAAATATGATCAGATAGAATAAAAATTTACCAGTAAGGGTTTTAAACTGACAAAAATTATTCATAAAAAGTCAAAAATAGCAAAATTTGATCTTGAAACATTGAAATATTGTTAGAAAACAACAAAATTCGGACATAAACTGTTGAAAAGTATTAAAACTTTCTAAAAAATATCAAAATTTGGCTATAAAATATCAAAATACTTTCATAAAATTTTAAAAACTGCAAAAATCCGGCCATTAATTGTTGAAAATAGCAAATTTCTATTTATAAAATGTTGATCTAACTAACTGCGGCCATAAACCATAATAACATGATCAGATAGAATCAAATTCCGGCCAGCAATGGTTTAAAAATTGAAAAAATTATTTATAGAAAGTCAAAAATAGCAAAATTTGAGCATAAATTGTTGAAAAGTATAAAAACTTTTCAAAAATATTTTTATAAAATTTCAAAAACTGCAAAAATCCGGCCATTAGTTGTGGAAAAAAGCAATTTTCTATTTATAAAAAGTCAAACTAACTAATTGCGACCATAAGTCATTAAAATATAATCAAATAGAATCAAAATCCGGCTAGGAACGGTTTAAAAATGAACAAAATTATTCATAAAAAGTCAAAAATAGCAAAATTTGGTTTTAAAAGATCAAAATATTGTTAGAAAGCAACAAAATTTGCACATAAACTGTTGAAAAGTATTAAAACTTTTCAAAAAATATCAAAATTTGGATATAAAATATCAAAATACTTTCATAAAATTTTTAAAATTGCAAAAATCCGGCCATTGTTTTTATAAAAAGTCAATCTAACTAACTGCGGCCATAAACCATTAAAATATGATCAGATAGAATCAAAATCCGGCCAGCAACGGTTTAAAAATGGAAAAAAATATTCATAGAAAGTCAAAAATAGCTAAATTTGGTCTTGAAACATCGAAAATTTACTTTGTATAAAAAAGCTTTATTTTTACTTTAAAATTAAAAATTATTTTATTTTTATAAAAATATAATTTATTTATTTAAAGTTTTCTTATAAATGTAAAAATTATTTTTTTTATTTTCTATAAATCGATTTTTTTTTTTTTAAATCATTAAAAGCAACAAAATTTAGACATAAACTGTTAAAACTATAAAAACTTTCTAAAAATATCAAAATCTGGCTATAAATTATCAAAGTATTTCTATAAAATTTTAAAAACAACAAAAATCCGGCCATTATCTGTTGAAAAAAGCAAATTTCTATTTATAAAAAGTCAATCTAACTAACTGCGAGCATAAACCATTAAAATATGATCAGATAGAATCAAAATCCGGCCAGCAACGATTTAAAAATGGAAAAAAATATTTGTATAAAGTCAAAAATAGCAAAAAAAAGTCAAAAATAGCAAAATTTGGTCTTGAAACATTAAAATATTGTTAGAAAGCAACAAAATTCAAACAAACTGTTGAAAAATAAAAAAGCTTTTCAAAAATGTCAAAATCCATCCATCAAATTTAAAAAACTGCCAAAATCCGGTCATTAACTGTTGAAAAATGCAAGTTTTTATTCATAAAAAGTCAAACTAACTAACTGCGGCCATAAACCATTAAAATATAATCAGATAGAATCAAAAACCCGCTATAAAGTATCAAAATATTGTCACAAAGAACTAAAATTTGAGCTGAAATTGAAAAATACAAAATTATATTTATGAAAAGTGAAAAATTACAATATTCGGTATAAACTAAAAAAATTTAAAAAATATTTTTTTTTAGAAAATCTCACAATAGCAAAGTTTGATATTTTATATCAAAAATCTAACGAAAATTGAAAAATCTTATAGAATGTAAATCATAGCAAAGTTTGGCCTTAAAATTTCAAACAAAATGTTGAAAAGTATTAAAATTCGGCATTGAAACATCAACATCAAAATCCGGTCATAAACTGGAAAAAAAAGCAAAGTTTTTTTTATGGAAGTCAAAAACTTCAAAATTTAAAAACGCTAAAAGCTAAATTAGCTTAAAAAACAATAAAAAAAAATTAGAATTAAATTTCAGTTAAAAACGATTGAAAAAATTCAAAATTATATTCATAATACATCAAGAACAGCGTATTTATGTCTTAAAGCATTAAAATTCTGTTGGACAGCACAAAAATTTGGCCATAAACTGTTAAAAAATGAAAACAAATTTAGAAATAATCAATATCCCACTAAAATCAGTTTAAAATTGCAAAATTCTGTTCATAAAATGTCTCAAAAAACTCCAAAATTCAGCCATAAACTGTTAAAAAATTTAAAACATTTTTATGAAATATCAAAATATTGTTAGAAAACACTCAAATCCGGTCATGCAACTATTGGAAAATATTAAATTCTACTTATAAAACATCATAAAGTTTACTAAAGTTCACTATAAATTGATAAAAAATGCAACATTTAATAAAAATCAAAAATTACAAAATTAAATATTTTTATAAAATAAAGTCAAAAACGGTTGAAAAGTGCAAAATTCTATTTGTAAAAAGCACCGAAAACTGTAAAAATTATCATAATATTTCAATAATCCAACTATGAAATTTTGAAAATCTGGCATCAACTGCATTGAAAATTGCAAATGTCTTTTAATAAATTATCAAAAATGACAAAATTTGGCCAATTTTAATGAATTCGCTTTAATGTTCTGAAAATTAAGCTATCAAAATTCGAAAAAACATAGTTTTTGAGTCAATTTCTTCAAAAGTCTTTAAAAGTTATGGAAATTGCAGAAAACGTTTTTGTAATTATATTGTTTACAAAGTTTCATAATTTGTTTTTCTGTATTTTGACAATTAAACTGTTAATGATTAAAAACCAGTTCTAACAGCTTTGTTTGTCTAGTTGCAATATTTTGGCGTTAGAATGATCAAAAATGCAAAAAACTGTGTTTTGAAGCAAATTTCTTACTATCACATTTTGTGATAGTATATTTTGAAAGTTATACGAGTTAAAAAAAAATTTGAAATACAAAGTTGTAAGGAATTAAGTTTGCTACAAAATTTATAAAAAAGGTTTTTGAATATTTTGAACTCTGTTTTGGAGCTAAATTCTTAAATATTTTAAAAGTAAATAAAAAGTTTTTGTATAAAAGTTGCGAGTAATATATTTCGTCAATTAAATTAAACTGTCAAAATGATTAAAACCGATTTTGACAACTGTTTTCTTTAGATATTTTAAAAGTTGTGTGGAATAAAAAAGTTATTTGAATGTTGTGTTATTTGACTTATTTCCACAGCATGTGTGTGACATTAATCGTGGGCGTAGAACGTTGTATGTTGGTTTCACCACAAGACAAGTATCATTTATAAAAGTACATGGTCTAAGGTTTTAGCTTGAATTTTGGAACTTAATACTCTAGTCATATTTTGATTGTCTTAAGGTAATAAACACTTTATTGATATTGTACATAAATTGTATAATACTTAGTGGTAGTAACACCATTTGCTTTTTAGTTTATATCTAAAATTGCAAATATATTATTGGCTACCTCATTTATGACACGAAATAATTTATAATTACTAGTCACTGTAATTTTAGATTTAGCCAAACAGACTTATTTATTGGTTTTGACGAGTTTGTTGATTTTGTTTGCAACGTTATTAATAATCAATCACAAGTGCACAAGGTTTCTCTTAGACTTTCATCTTGAATCATCATAAATTGCGAGATTTATGGGTTGTCGGTTTTTTTTTTATCTTGTTCTTTTCATCTTTTTCTTTTTTTGCAAAATGAAGCATTTTAATGAAATTGGTGAATTATACATGACTTAGCTAAATCTATTGATGTTTAACTAAACAATAGAATAGGTAAATATATGAGACCTTTATCAAGACATTGTTTGGATTTTTTAAGATGTTTTAATGTTACTTCTTAAATATGTACAAAATAGAAATAATGATGGATTTTGGGTGCCAAGTAAGGCTGATATTTTTAAATTTTTATATCTCTTCTTGATTATTTTGGCAACATTTTGCTCAGAAAGAGATGCAGTCTATTTTTACTTAAAAAAGAACTATCTTAATTTAAAAAAAGGCTTTATACTAAATACTTTTTGTTTTTTTTTTTTATAATTAATTACATTTTGCCGGATCCGTTTAATTTTAAGAAAAATGCTTAACAGCCTTGCTGTTTTCTTTTCATACAAATGTTTGTTGTTGCATTTTGGAGTTCTGGAGTCTGTTATCTGTGCACCACCTCTACCCTGCAGTACTGATTGACAAGTTTTTTTTTGCGCTTACTTAAGATCGTTCCCATCGCTACCTTTATTTGTAGTATTATAACGAAAGCAGCAACATTGCTGGTTATACAAATAATTTGCTAATTAATTAATTTTTACCGCTACATTCAGACAGAATAAAACTATTTTTTGTCAGTCATTTAGTCAAATTATGGTTGGAAATAACGGAAAAAATATCTAATCACAGAAAAATTTTAGGTATTTTTAAATACATTTAATATAAGTGACTAAATGATTTTGACAAAACATAGTTTAATTATTTCTGAATATACTGATAAAAAATTATCAAAATATTTGTAGAAATAGCAATGTCGTCAAAAAAAGTTGCTGCTTTTTTACAATACTAGATATTATGGTATCGATCGGGGTGCTTTTAAAGCTATGTCTAGATATGAACCGAACCTCGTACTGTCTTAGTTAAGACGTGGCTTGTAACATAGTTCACTGCATCATAGGATAATTGAATATAGGTTTGCATCGACAAGTTTAAAGTACTTGCAAATCATCAGTTCTTAAGATTGCAATATGGCCAATATAGATTGGAATAAAGAAAATTGGATGAGCCTGGAACGCGACGCTAGTACGGAGGAGGTTTGGTTTATATCTGTACACAACAGTTGGCATATTAGAGTTGGAATAACATTTGTATTAATAAAAACGTTTTATGAAGTTTGTTACGCCCAGTTATTAAAATTTGTTTTTCTTTTTTTATTTAACTGATTTAACGAACGCTAACCCATCCACCACACCGTGCGCTTGCATAATATATTAATTAATTAGTCACAAATTTATTTTGCAATTGCTATTGGCGTCAAATCATTTGACCGATTCACATTACTACCGAAAAGTTACTTCTTTTTTTTTGTTCATATTGCTCGTATTATATCAGGTCTAGATCTGCTTCATTTTATGAATTGAACCAGAACACAATTATTATCATATTCCGTAATATAAGCAAACATAGAATTTCTTTCTTGCATAAGAATCAATAGATCGTGATGCCAGAATCTCTATCATAACATCAATACTGGTCACTTTTTTTTAAATTAAATAAATTTATTATAATATATTTACATATTTAAATTTTTTTTAATTTTTTTTTAATTTTTTTCTCACTTGTTGCTTATGTGATTAGTTCTTTGCCTAGCATTGTTTGTTTTTTGCATTTTCTGTCCTTGTTGTGTGTACATGTATATTACTTCTCTTTCTCGTGTTATGTCCGAGAATTTCTTTGTTTAATATTATTTGTAGATTTGTTTTAATTTTTTTTTTTAATTTTATAATTTTATATTTTATACTTTTATATTATATACCTAATTAACACACTCAAGCTATAATCTAATAACAGTTTATAAACTGCTTCTTACTAATGTAATGTGCCTTGCATACAGCCTCAAGGCTCAACTGATCTGCATAAGCTTGACAATCTTTTGCAGTTATTGTGCAACCTCAATGCCTTAACTGCCAGTGCACAGCATGCCCTTGGCTTTTACGTATAAGGCTTTAACACCAGATATAGTGTTATCACACAACCCCAAGTCTTCAACTACCAGTGTGTGAATAATATTTTATAGCCTTCCAAGCATGCTACAGCTGTTTAGTTTTGAATTAAACTATTAAAAGCTTTTCTAGTTATATACTTGTTAGGTAAAGATTTACTAATACTTTCCATTAACAAATATTTATAACAAACTTTAACTAGGCTATGACTTATATATTCTTTTATTATTAGCACGCAAATAACAATGTATATGATACATTAACTATTATAAACAATGCTAACAAACAACACTGTTAACATAAAGTTTTAAGTTTTCAAAATTGTATGTAAGTGAAATCATATGAAATCCTGATTTTTGATTTGTTATTGCATTTTTGGTATTAACTGAAAGTTGTTAATCAACATTTAATCTAGCTTTGATTAATACAGAGCTTTTTAATCCTTTTTATAAACATGTTTGCGAAGGTTTTTTTTTTGTTTATTGATAATAAACGGCGTTGATAACGCCATTTAAATAAAAAGTGTTTTGTTGTGTTTTAACATATTATGTATTGCGAAGGGACTCGTGAAATGTTTGGGTTCACTGTCCCATAACTATATGAAATATTTAAAAAAAAAAGTAAATTCTGAAACTTTTTTTGTATGAAATTTTGTAAAAAATCAATTCTTTACAAGGTTTTAGGTGATTAACTTAGCAAGAACCGCCCAAAGTGCTGCAAATTTGTTTGCAGATTATTTTGCTTTCATGTCATTCTTCTAGTAAGACAAGTAGGATTTGAATAGTGTTGTATAAGAATTTATCGTGAGTTTAACAATATTGAATCTTCTTCGTATTTTAGTCAGATTTACTAGAGGTCTTGAATCAATTGATTTCTTCTTAAATCACCGGTTTTTGATTTTTCTGGCTTACGACCTAAGTACAAATATACGTAAAGCCAGCGATTTAGAAGTATTATAAGAAGCAGCAACATTTTGTCATAAACTGTTAAAAATGCAAAATTTTTAAAAGTTTAAAATTTTATTTAGAGAACGACAAAAATTGTCAGAAAGCATTTTTATCCTGTCTTGAAATATCAAAATACTGTAAAAATGTACAAAATTTAAGCCATAAAACTGTTGAAAATGTAAAATTCTATTCTTAAAATGTCAAAAACAACAAAATTTGATCACAAAAGATTAAATTATGTCAGAAAGTATCAAAATTTGACCAAAACGTGCAACATTCTATTTATATGAAGTCAAAAATAGCAAAATCCGTCTTTGAAACTGAAAATAATGTCAGACAAATGTAAAATTATTTTTTATAGAATGTGAAAAATGGCAAAATTCAGCCATAAAGTATACAAATATTATAAGAAAGCATAAAAATTTAGTCATCAACTGTTAAAAATACAAAAAAAATATTTAGAAAACGTCAAAAATAGTAAAATCCAGTTAAAAAATGTCAGAAAGCAAAATTAGCCTGCTTTGAAATATCAAAATATTGTAAAATTTGGCTATAAAACTGTTAAAAATGTAAAATTCGACTCTTTAAATGTCAAAAACAACAAAATCCGGTAATAAAAGATTAAAATTATGTCAGAAAGAATCAAAATTCGGCCAAAAATAGCTGAATCGAGCAGCAAAATTCTATTTATATAAATCAAAAATAGCAAAATCCGTGTCTTTGAAATATTAAAATATTGTAAAAATGTTCCAAAATTTGAGTTGAAAAATATAAAATTATACTTTAAAGTGTCAAAAACAACAAAATCCGTTATAAAATATTTAAATGATGTCGGAAAAAAAACAAAATTTGGCCAAAACTAGTCGAAACGTGCAAAATTATACTTATAAAAAGTCAAAAATAGCCAATTTGTCTTTGAAACATTAAAATAATGTCAGAAAGCACTAAAATCCGTCTATAAACAGTTGAAAAACGTAAAATTATTTTTATAGAATGTCAAAAAAGGCATAATCCGGCCATAAAGTATAAAAATATTATAAGAAAGCATCAAAATTTAGTCATAATTTGTTAAAAATTCAAATTTATTAAAAGTTTTATTTAGAAAAGTTGAAAAATAGTATTATCCCGTTAAAAAATGTCAGAAATCAAAATCATCTTGTCTTGAAATATCAAAATATTGTAAAAATGTAGCAAAATTTGGCCATAAAGCTTTTGAAAAATGTAAAATTTGGCTCTTAAAATGTCAAAAACTACAAAATCCGGTCATAAAAGATTAAAATTATGTCGGAAAAAAAACAAAATTTGACTAAAACTGTTAAAACGTGCAAAATTTTATTTAAATAACGTCAAAAATTGCAAAATTTGTTTTTGATACATCAAAATAACGTTAAAAAGCACTAAAATCCGGCTATAATCAGTTGAAAAATGTAAAATTATTTTTATAGAATGTCAAAAATGACAAAATCCGGCCATAAAGTGTTAAAATGATTATGAGAGAGCATCAAAATTTAGTCATAAACTGTTCAAAATCCAAAATTTTCAAAAAAATTATTTAGAAAACGTCAAAAATAGTAAAATCCAGTTAAAATTTGTCAGAAATCAAAATCATCCCGTCTTGAAATATTAAAATATTGTAAAAATGTACCAAAATTCGGCCATAAAACTGTTGAAGAATGTAATTTGACTCTTAAAATGTCAAAAACAATAAAATCCGTCATAAACTATTAAAATTATGCCAGAAAGAACAAAAATTTGTCCAAAAATAATTGAATCATGCAGTATTCTATTTATATATAGTCAAAAATAGCAAAATCCGTCTTTGAAACATCACAATAATGTCAGAAAACACAAAAATCAGGTCAAAAACAGTTAAAAAACAAAAATAATTTAATTTTCATGTAGAATAGCCTAATTTACACTTTTAAAAAGGCGGATTTATTATTTTTAGGTTAAATTATCAGTTTTTTACACGTTTTCGGCCGGATTTCTGTTTGGAAAAACCGAATAAAAAGTTTAACTGAATTTATATATGGAAAAGCATAATTTACACTTTTAATTTTCAAAGAATGGATTTATTATTTTGAAACAACCAAATTTATATTTTTAAAAGTTGATTGTAGTTTCACTTGAAAAAGTCAAATTTTTCAAATTTTCAAAAACAGGATTTATTATTTTGAAGATAAAAAGCCAGTTTTTAATACGTTTGTGGTCGGTTTACCAATTTGAAAACCCGAATTTACACCTTTAAAAGCCGGATTTATTATTTTGAGCGACAGTATTAGTTTTTAACATGTTTATGGCCGGATTTTTACTTGAAACAGTCTATTAATTGTTTTTGTAACCTGATATGCCACAAATCTAAATTAATTGATTTGAAAAAACTAAATTTGCACTTTAGAAAGTCAAATTTTTAGTTTTAAAGTCTGGAATTATTATTTTGAGGGTAATTTAATAATTTTTAACACATTTGTTGTTAGGTATTACTTTTGTTTTGTTTAATGGTTCATATTTTTAATTATGAAGCCATATTAACAAATTGGCAGTCAAACTTAACTTTGTGTCCAGATGTTTAGTTTAAAATGCTGAATTACACTTTTAAAGACCGGATTTTTAGTTTTAATGGCCGGATTTATTATTTTGTAGGTAAATTATTAGTTTTTTAACACGTCTGTGGCCATATTTTTATTTGGAAATGGAGAATTTACACTTTTATTAGCTTTTAGTTATAAATATATAATTTTGAAATCAAATTAACAGTTCGACAGTCAAACTTGACGCATTTGTAGCCGGATTTCTGGTTTAAATTTTTAATTTTATTGGCTGGATACAGGTAAATTATCAGTTTTAACACGTTTTTGGCTGGATTTCTATTAGAAAAACTGAGTTCACTTGTTTTTGCAAAATTTTTAGTTTTGCAATTCGTATTTTGAAGCCAAATTAATAGTTTAACAATCAAATTTAACACGTTTATGGACGATGATTTGTTTGTTTTAAAAGTTTTGTTCAAAAATACACAAATAAATAGTTGGGAATTGAAAGAGGGCTTTCTAGGTAGTTCTACTCAAAGTTTTGTGAGCAGTGGCGTAGTTAGAATTTTAGAAGAAAAACGTACACAGTTTTGTAATTTTTTTGTTAGTTTGATCATAAACTATTGCTTAGTGCAAAACTTTATTTATACAAAGTCATAGAAAAGCAAAAAAACAGTTAAAAAGTTGAAAAATATTAAAATCCCGCCTTGAAACATTAATATATTGTCAAAAACCACAAAAACTAGCTAAACTGTTCAAAAAATTGGCTATAAAATATCAAAATATTGTTAGGAAGCATCAAAATCCGTTGAAAAATGTGAAATTCTGTTCATAAAGTGTCATAAATGGGAAAATCTAGATATAAAATATCAAAATATTGTTGGAAAAATCTAAGACCTGGCTATAAACTGTTAAAAACTTTAATATTTTATTTAGAAAACGTCAAAAATACTACAATCTAGTTAAAAATGTACTAAAACTCCACCATAAAACTGTAAAATTATACTTAAGCTTTTAAAAACAACAAAATCTTGTCATAAAAGATTAAAAGTAGGCCAAAACTGTTTAAACGTGCAAAATTTTATTTATTTAAAGTCAAAAATAGAAAATTTTGTCTATGAAACATCAAAATAATGTCAGAAAACACCAAAATCCGGGTATAAACAGTTAAAAAAGGTCAAAAATGGCTAAATTTGGCTATAAAGTATAAAAATATTATAAGATGGCATTAAAATTTAGTCAAAAACTGTTAAAAATGCAAAATTTTCCAAAGTTTTATTTAGAAAAGTTCAAAAATACTAAAATTTAGCTAAAAAATGTTAAAAATCAAAACCATCCTGTCTTGAAATATCAAAATATTGCAAAAATTTCGCAATAAAACTGTTGAAAAATGTAAAATTCTACTCTTAAAATGTCAAAAACAACAAAATCTGTCATAAAATATTTAAATTATGGCAGAAAGAACCAAAATTTGGCCAAAAACAGTTGAAACGTGCAAAATTTTATTTATATAAAGTCAAAAATAGCAAAGTTTGTCTGTGAAACATGGCAAAATCCGGCCATAAAGAATAAAAATATTATAAGAAAGCATCAAAATTTAGTCATAAACTGTTAAAAATGCAAAAAATTAAAAGTTTTATTTAGAAAACGTCTAAAATAGTAAAATCCAGTTAAAAATTGTCAAAATTATTGCAAAAATTGACCAAAATTTGGTCATAAAACTGTTACAAAATGTGAAATTCTTCTCTTAATATGTCAAAAACAACAAAATCCGTCATAATATGTTAAAATAACGAGCAAAATTTTATTTATATAAATCAAAAATAACAAAGTCTGTGTCTTTGAAATATCAAAATAATGTCAGAAAGGACTAAAATATCAAAAAAAAATAAAAATGTACCAAAATTTGAGTTGAAAAATGTAAAATTGTACTCTTAAAGTGTCAAAACCAACAAAATTTGTTATAAAATATTTAAGTTATGTCAGAGAAGGAACAAAATGTGGCCAAAACTAGTTAAAACGTGCAAAATTCTATTTATTTTAAGTCAAAAATAGCCAAATTTGTTTTTGAAACATTAAAATAATGTCAGAAAGAACTAAAATTTGTCTATGAACAGTTGATAAATGTAAATTATTTTTATAGAATGTCAAAAATGGCAAAATCCGGCCATAAAGTATAAAAATATTATAAGAAAGCATCAAAATTTAGTCATAGTTTGATAAAAATGCAAAATTTTCAAAAGTTTTATTTAGGAAAGTTGAAAAATATTATAATCTAGTTAAAAATTGTCATAAAGAAAATTATCTCCCGTTTTGTAATATTAAAATATGGAAAAATGTATTAAGATTTGGCCCTAAAAAAATGTAAAATTTGATTCTTAAGATGTCAAAAACAACAAAATTTGTTCATAAAATATTAAAAACAGTTGAAACGTGCAAAATTTAATTTATGTAAATCATAAATAGCAAAATCCGTTTTTGAAACATCAAAATAATAGCAGAAAGCACCAAAATCCGGCTTTAAACAGTTAAAAAATGTATATAAAGTGTAAAAAATGGCAAGATTTTGCCATAAAGTATAAAAATATTATAAAATGCATCAAAATTTAGTCATAATTTGATAAAAATGTAAAATTTTTAAAAGTTTTATTTAGAAAACGCCAAAAATATAAAATCCAGTTAAAAATTGTCAGAATGCAAAATTATCCCGTCTTGAAATATCAAAATATTGTAAAAATGTACCAAATTTCGGTTATAAAACTGTTAAAAAGTGTAAAATTTGGCTCTTTAAATGTTAAAAACAACAAATTCAGTCATAAAATATTAATATTATGTCAGAAAGGAACCAAAGTTTGACCAAAAACAGTTGAAACGTGCAAAATTTTATTTATATATTAAAAAACAGCAAAATCCGTGTCTTTAAAATATCAAAATTATCTCAGAAAGCACCAAAATATCAAAATATTGTAATAATGTACCAAAATTTGCGTTGAGAATGTAAAATTGTACTCTCTTAAAGTGTCAAAAACAACAAAATCCGTTATTGAATATTCAAATTATGTCAGAAAGAACTAAACTTTGACAACAAAACAGTTGCAACGTACAAAATTCTGTTTATATAAATCAAAAATAGCTAAATCTGTCTTTGAAATATTAAAATAATGCCAGAAAGCACCAAAATCCGGCTATAAACAGTTGAAAAATGTAAAATTATTTTTATATAATGTCAGAAACGGTAAATACCGGTCATAAAGTTATAAGAAAGCATCAAAATGTAGTCAAAAAGTCAAAAAATTTATCATAAAATAGTAAAACAGCAAAATCTGTTTTTGAAACATCAAAATAATGCCAGAAAGCAGTAAAATCTGCCAAAAAACAGTTGAAAAATGTAAAATTATTTTTATAGAATGTCAAAAATTGCAAAATTCGGCCATAAAGTATAAAAATATTATAAGAAAAGCTTTAAAATTTAGTCATAAACTGTTTAAAACGCAAAAGTTTAAAGTTTTATTTAGAGAACATCAAAAATAGTAAATCCAGTTTAAAATGTACCAAAATTTGGCTATAAAGCTGTTGAAAAATGTAAAATTTGATTTTTAAAATATCAAAAACAACAAAATCCGTCATAAAGTATTAAAATTATGTCAGATAGAACCAAAATTTGGTCAAAACGGTTAAAACGTGCAAAATTCTACTTATATTAAGTCAAAAATAGCAAAATCCGTCTTTGAAACTTCAAAATAATGTCAGAAAACACCAAAATCCGGCTATAAACAGTTGAAAAAGGTGTAATTATTTTTATAGAATGTCAAAAATAGCAAAATCCGGTTATAAAGTATTAAAATTATGCCAGACAGAACCAAAATTTGGCCAAAAGCAGTTCAAACGTTCACAATTTTTGTTATATAATTCAAATATAGCAAAATCCATCTTTGAAACATCAAAATATTGTCAGAAAACACCAAAATCCGACTACAAACAGTTAAAAAACGTAAAATTATGTTATAAAGTGTTTCAAAAATGGCAAAATCCGGCCATAAAGTATAAAAATATTATAAGAAAGCATCAAAATTTAGTCATAAATTGTTAAAAATGCAAAAATTTTAAAAGTTTTATTTAGATAAATTGAAAAATAGTAAAATCCAGTTAAAAAATGTCAGAAATCAAAATTATCTTTTCTTGAAATATCAAAATATTGTAAAAATGTACCAAGATTTGGCTATAAAACTGTTGAAAAATGTAAAATTCTACTCTTAAAATGTCAAAAACAACAAAAATCTGTCATAAAAGATTAAAATGATGCCAAAAAGAACCAAAATTTGACCAAAACAGTTGAAAAACGTAAAATTATTTTTGTAGAATGTCAAATGGTAATATTTGGCCATAAAGTATAAAAAGATTATAAGAAAACATCAAAATTTAATCATAAACTGTTAAAAATGCAAACATTTTAAAAGTTTATTTAAAAAACGTCAAAAATTGTAAAATCCAGTCTTGAAATATCAAAATATTGTAAAAATGTACCATAAAACTGTAAAATTTTACTTAAAATGTCAAAAACAACAAAATCTTGGCATAAAAGATTAAAAGTTGGCCAAAACTGTTAAAACGTGCAAAGTTCTATTTATTTAAAGTCAAAAATAGAAAAATTTGTCTATAAAACATCAAAGTATTGTCAGAAAACACCAAAATCCGGGTATAAACAGTTAAAAAAGGTCAAAAATGGCAAAATTTGGGTATACAGTATAAAAATATTATAAGATGGCATTAAAATTTAGTCAAAAACTGTTAAAAATGCAAAATTTCCCAAAGTTTTATTTAGAAAAGTTCAAAAATACTAAAATCTAGCTAAAAAATGTTAAACATCAAAATCATCCTGTCTTGAAATATCAAAATAATGCAAAAATTTCGCAATAAAACTGTTAAAAAATGTAAAATTCTACTCTTAAAATATCAAAAACAACAAAATCCTTTATGAAATATTGAAATTATGCCAGAAAAGAAACAAAATTTGGCCAAAAACAGTTGAAACGTGCAAAATTCTATTTATTTAAATCAAAAATAGCAAAATCCGTCTTTGAAACATTAAAATAATGCCAGAAAGCACCAAAATCCAGCTATAAACAGTTGAAAAGTGTAAAATTATTTTTATAGAATGTCAAAATTGGAAAAATCCGGCCTTAAAGTATAAAAATATTATAAGAAAGTATCAAAATTTAGTCATAAACTGTTAAAAATGCAAAATTTTTATAAGTTTTATTTAAAAAACGTCATAAATAGTATAATCCATTTAAAAATTGTTAAAAATTAAAATTATCCTGTCTTGAAACATCAAAATATTGTTAAAAATGTACCAAAATTCGGTCATAAAATTGTTAAAAAATGTGAAATTTGACTTTTAAAATATCAAAAACAACAAAATCCGTCATAATATGTTAAAATTATGCCAGAAATAAGCAAAATTTGGCCAAAAACAGCTAAAACGAGCAAAATCCTATTTATATAAATCAAAAATAGCAAAATCCGTGTCTTTGAAATATCAAAATAATGTCAGAAAGCACTAAATTATCAAAATATTGTAAAAATGTACCAAAATTTGAGTTGAAAAATGTAAAATTGTACTCAAGTGTCAAAAACAACAAAATCCGTTATAATATATTAAAATTATGCCAAAAAGAACCAAAATTTGGCCAAAAACAGTTGAAACGTGCAAAATTATTTTTATCAAAAGTCAAAAATAGCAAAATCTGTCTTTGAAACATCAAAATAATGTCGAAAACACCAAAAAATCCGGCCATAAAGTGTAAAAATATTATAAGTATCAAAATTTAATCAAAAACTGTTAGAAATGCAAAATTTTCATTTAAAAATACTAATATCGATCATAAGATATTAAAATATTTTTAAAAAGAACAAAAATATTGTCAAAAACAATTGAAAATTGCAAAATCCGGCCATAAAAAACTTTTGTGTGGACATTTTTTTATAAAATCTTTAAAATAGCAAAAATTAGCTTTGAAATATCAAAAATTTGGCATAAACTGTTGAAAAATGCAAAATCCGATCATGAAATTAGTTCCTTAAAATCTTAAAATGTGTAAAAATCTTCATGAAATCTCAAAAGTAGCTAAATCCAGTTTTAAATTATAAAGAATATTGTTACAAAATACCGAATCCGACTATAAAAAATCAAAAAATGCCAAATTTTATTCACAAATTGTCAAAAATAGCAAAATTTGGGCATCAGGTTTTGATAGATGCAAGACTTTGTATACTTGTAGGCTCTTCAGTAATGCAGACTCATTCTGACAATTATTTTTTTACGTATTTTGCATTTTGGGCAATTTTTCTTGCAATCATTTTCATATCCATTACATCTACTTTGCCATTGTTGAGTAGATAGTTTATTTTAGACATAAATCCCAAAGTTCACGAAGAAAAATCAATTAACTAATTTACATTCCATTCAAACATAAGCAGTTTTAAATATGCAGTACATAATTTGTTAATAATTAATGATAATTTTTGAATGTTCAGATAATTTAGTCATACATACATGATTAGTTAAGTAGGTCATTATGTATTTCGGAAACATGACTTCTACTCAATTTGGTCAAAAAGATTGCACTGACCAGCTGGTCTTAATATTGCTATAATCTTCCTAAAGGAAATATCATTATGTAAAGTAACTGAAGATCTTATTGTGATATTATTTAGTACACATGTTCACCCATAAACAATTATTATAACTTTCCAATATATTTGACCGAATTAAAAAGTTTTAATGAGGGGTAATTTAGTACTTCACTTCAACAGGAGGCTAATATTTACCAAACAAAAAGTTTTCAGGTTTCCATTTCAAATAAAATATGATTTTATTTAAAAATAACTTTAAATGCATTATTATGGATGTTTGGCCCACAAAGTGCCCAAACATACACATATCTTCTCTGTGGCTCGGTATATTCGACACCTCGACATCTAAAGGCATTAAGAGGTTATAAAATTAGAATTAAAATAGGTATCAAGGTTATTGTATTTAAGAATTTAGCTTTGAATTATTGAAAAAGTGGAAACACGTTAAGTCGAAATCTTTTAGCTTTATCCTCTTACTATTTGTTGGAACGTGAGAGTTTGATTTCCAATGATATTAACACACATTTATTGTGTTGAGCTTAAATAAACACATATTAGCACGTATAACATTAAATTGGATCAATAAGCTAAATTAATAATTCAAATATTAATTACTTTGATATAAATGGGTAGCGTACGATTAGTATATTTGTTAATAAGTATTGATTATGAATTTACTGATACGTTAAGTAGCATGAACACAAACAATTTTCTTGGATTCGAAGAAATGGATGGATGAATTTATTAAGTAATTAATAGTTTCTATTTAGCCAAAGACAAAGATTAAGCGTATAACATTAACATTCTAGAGGTTAATTTAGTTTATAATTTTTTACATTTTATTTCTTGTACGCTTCGCTAATTTTCAACATCGAACCATTCCTGGAAAAGAACTTCAATTCTTCTTGTATATTTTTTGTGTGAATTTGTTTCATGCTTATTCTCTTCGCGTGCACATTGTTATGCCTGTTAGGTAACAGGGAAGTGCAGGTTAGAATTCAGAATGTGATTGCCTGCCCGTTGTGCACGTGAAGAAGATGGAGGAGTTTACGTCACCGCTGGTCGATTTGAATTGTACGAGTGGACGTTCAAGTATGTCCGGAAACCGCGTACTACATGTCATCATTGAATTACACGGGCGCGCTTTTAATCAAAACGACAATTGTGTAACATGGAAAGAGAGAGCATGCGGACAGATGTGAAAAGAGAAAGATTTTGAATGGAGGACATTATTTTGCATGAATTTTTAACGAAAAATGATCATTCTTTCAAATAAATTAAAATTTCGGTTCTACAAACCTCGTCAGTGTGCCTTGTATGATGCATGATAACGAATTGATGATGTAAATAGTTTTATATTAATACTAATGGTAACTTTTTTTTATTACAGGTGAGTTTCCCAAATCAATGGTTCAAATATAAGTCCACTTAGGTAAGTGTAATTTTCCTCTAGTGAAAAAGTGGGTAGAAATCCCTCTCGCCTACTACATAACAAAGCGGAGCCCCAATTTTCTACACCGCAATTCCCTGGCAACAATCGAAAATGTAATTGCAAAAGAATGTTATTCAGGCGACTTGATGAATCGCTTTTTTTCCGTTCGCCTTTCAGCCGGCGATTTTTCAAGCGCACCTTGCATCCACTCCGGTACCTTTTTATTTTTGCTTTTTTTTTCTCTTTCTCTCTTCTTTCCGAAAATAACTCGCCGGCATTTCCTGTTCCTTCGGCAAACAAAGCGAATTCCTCAAGCGAACTGCACGGCCACAACAAACCCAACAGAATTAGATGCATATTTTGTGGTTTCAGGGTGCAAAAGTTTACAATAGAGATTATAAAAATAAAGGAAAGTATTCTACAATAAATCTTTGTATTTTTACTGTAAATACTTACCACAGTAAGACTATTAAATCTTATTTATGCTAAAAGAACAACGTTTGCGAAGTATCACTTTATATTGTAAATATAATTTTGAATCAATCTAGGAAGTGGTAAATGATTAACTTCCTTCTAATTTTCTACGAAACAGCTGTTATCTATACAAACATTCACGATATGCGTTGCTTGTCGATATTTGAAGTAATTAATATATAAAGCGCATTCTTTTATTAATATTAGCAACAATTTATCAATGTGGTAATATTTACGTAATCGTATATTAAAACCCTAACCACCACTTTATATTCTACTAAATTATGCTCATGTGTGGCATTATAAAAACTTAGCTTTTACATTAATTTAACAACTGGCATTAACATTTCTGCAATTACAACGAAATGCTTGAAGTGTGCTTTGGTCCTTAACCGCTAACCCTATTACGACTCGCCAGTTTTAATTAACCGCTGGTCTCTCTCCCTTCACCGGTAATTAGCGAAGTAGATGGGGTTGTTAAAAAGAATCCACACAATTATTGTTACGTTTCGACAACAACGGAGGTAATATGTGTAATAAGCCGAACGGTTTGTAGTTGGTCATTAGTACGGGAAACGTTAGAATTTTTTTAATATTAGTGGTAATTTAAAAAAAATTGCTTATTTTGGGTTTATATCTAGAAAAATATTTTTATTTTATTATTTATGGTAGAAAAAGATTCAGTTTTATGAAAATAAAAGACAAAAAGTTACTGCTAGATTGGTTGATGCATAAACTACTAATGAATCTTTTTGAAAATATGGACTGTAGAAAGCACTAGTAGAGCCGAAACTAGTAATGTACTCGTAAGAATAAATTTATGATAAAAAAAAAATAGTAAATAGAAATATATCCAAGAAGATTTTAAAAAGTTACCACAAAAACTAACATTTGACAGAAAAACAACTAAAAAACCGTTATTTGACAGAAAAATAAAAAAGGCATAAAAGTAACTAAAACTTAAATCATTATTTGGCAGAAAATCAACTAAGAAAAAACGACATTTAACAGAAAAATCACGAAAAAGGCAGAAAAATATTGATTTTTTGCATTTTTTTTGCATTTTTTGAGCAATTTTTACATTTTATGGCCGGATTATTGTAGCATGAAATGGTTACTTTTGGGTTTTTACAGCCAAAATTTATTATTTACAGAATTTTTGTATTGATAAACGAGTTTTTAGTACTTATTGATGAGTTTTTACATTTTTTAAGCGGATTTTTGTGTTTTTGGGAGCCCAGTTTTGCTATTTTTTGTGTTGACAGCTTTTTTGTGATAAATTTTTACATTTTGTGGCCGAATTTTTGTGTTTTTTGCTAACTTACATTTTATGGTTTAGATTTATGTTTTTTTATTATTTTCTACCTGGATTGGTCCTTTTTTGATTTATTGCCGACTAACCGGACTATTTTTTTTTTCTTTTTTTATAAATTTGTACATTTCACTTCAAAATTTTGGTACTTTTTGACACATTTTATAGTCAGATTTTTGTATTTTTTGTTTATTTTCGACCGAATTTAACAATTATAGATGGATTTTTGTACAAATTTTTGTAGTTTTTGATCAATTATATATTTTATTGCCGGATTTTTGATTATTTTTGTTTATTTTGTACCTAATTTAGCAGATTTTAGTTTTTATGGTCGAATTCTTGTTGTTTTTTTGTTTGTTTTCTTCCTGATTTTCCAATTTTTGATTTTATGGCCGGATTGTTATTTCTTTTGTTAAATTTTCACATTTTATTGCCGAATTTTGGTACTTTTTGACAAAATGTTTGTATTTTTTTATTAATTTATACGTTTGATAGTCGGATTTTTTGTATTTTTTATACTTGATTTGGCTAGTTATGATTTGATGGCCGGATTTTTATGTTTTTTGGTTTGATTTGCTTATTTTTTAATTTTATTGCCGGATTTTTGTATTTTTTGTTTATTTTTTGCTTTATTTGGCTATTTTTAATTTAATGGCCGGATTTGCGTTATTTTTGATCATTTTTTTTAACTTTTTGATCAGTTTATACATTTTATGGCCGGAGTTTTGTATTTTTATATTTATTTTGTGCCTGATTTGACTTTTTTTTATTTTTTAATAAATTTTATTATTTATCAAATTTTCTGTTATAAAGCACTATAAAATTGTTAAAAAGAATCAAAACCCAGCCATAAACTGTTTAAAAACGCAAAATTTTATTTATAAAATGTCAAAAATAACAAAATATAAAACATAAAATGTTAATAATAAAACAAAATACCAAAATATAAAACATAAAATGTTAATAATAAAACAAAATACCAAAATATTGTTGAAAAAAAACTAAAATCTGGCCATAAACTGTTAAAATGTTCTATTCATAAAATATCAAAAAAGCAAAATCCGGTTTTGAAATATCAAAATATTATTAAAAAGTACCAAATTTTGGCTAAAAATTGTTAAAAAACGTAAAATTTGTTTATAAAATGATAAAAACAACCAAATTTGGTAATAAAACATCAAAGTTAAGTCAGAAAAAAACAAAATTCTGCTAAAGTTTGGTAGTTTATACAATTTATGGCCGAGTTTTTATATTTTTTGTGCCTGATTTGGCTTTTTTTGGTTTTTTTGGCCGGATTTTTGTATTTTTTTACCAAATGTTTGTATTTCTTGATCAATTTATACATTTTATGGCAAATTTTTTGATTTTGTGGTCGGATTTTTGTTCTTTTTAATAACTTTTTACATTTTATTGCTGTATTTTGGTACTTTTGTACATGTTTATGTATTCGTATTAATTTATACTAATTAGCCGGATTTTTTTTTGTTTATTTTGAACTTGTTTTAGCAATACCAAGGTACTTTTGATCAATTTATACATTTTATGGCCGGATTTATGTATTATTTTTGTTTTATATATTTTTACATTTCATTGCTGAATAGTTGTAATTTTTAATCAGCTTATGCATTTTATGGCCAGGTTTTTTGTATTGTTTTGGTTTTTTTACTCTTGATTTAGTTATTTTTAATTTTATGGCTGGATTTTTGTTCTTTCTGATTAATTTTTGCATTTCATTGCTGAATGTTAGTAGTTGTTGGCCAAACTTTTGTATTTTTTGATCAATTTGAACATTTTATGGCCTGATTTTTCTATTTTTTTGTTTATTTTGTGCCTCATTTAGTCATTTCTAATTTTATTGCCGGATTTTCATTCTTTTTTAATAACAACAACAAACGCTTGGAAGGGTGGGCAGGAACCTTAAACTTGGTGTGGGCGGGTAGCTTCTTCTACTGTAGCCGACTCACCGACCCTAGTGTTGGTGATTAAAAATTTATAACTTCAACCACTTCTTACAAAAATTTCTTGATGGCAAACACTTGGTGGGTGGGCGGGAACCAAGTTTAAAGTGTGGGCGGGTAGCTTCTTGTAATGTTTGTATTTTTTAATCAATTTGTACATTTTATCTCCGGATTTATGTATTTTCTTTGTTTATTTTGTGCTTAATTTGGCAATTTTTGATTTTTGTTGTTTTTGATATATTTTTACATTTCATTACTAAATAATTGTAATTTTTGATCAGTTTATACATTTTATGGCCGGATTTTTGTATTTTTTTTTTTTTTAATTTTGATCTTGACTAAATATAGTAATTTAATTTTATGGTTAGATTTTTGTTCTTTTTGATTAATTTTTGCATTTCATTGCTGAGTGTTAGTTTTTGTTGACCAAATTTTTGTATTTTTTGATCAATTTACACATTATATGACCGGATTTTTGTATTTTTTTGTTTATTTTGTGCTTGATTTAGTTATTTTTTATTTTATGGCCGGATTTTTAGTCTTTTTGATACAGTTTTACATTTTGTTGCTGAATGTTGGTACTTTTTGATCAGTTTATACATTTTATGTCCAGATTTTTGTGTTTTTTTGTTCTTGATTTGGTTATTTCTGTTCTTTTTGATCAATTTTTGCATTTTATTGCTGAATGTTAGTACCTGTTTTCGAAATTTGTGTATTTTTTTATCAATTTATGCTTAAATTGTGGGCGGGTAGCTTCTTCTACTGTAGCCCAACCAGCCACCCAAGTGTTGATGATTAAAAATTCATAATTTTGACCACTTTTTTTACAAAGGTTTTTTAATGACAAACTACACCCAGGGCGGGAACTAAGTTTAAAGTATGGGCGGGTAGCTTCTTCTACTACGGCCCATCTACCCACCCAAGTGTTGGTGGTTAAAAATTCATAACTTCAACCTCATTTTAGAAAAGTTTTTTGATGACAAACGCTTGAATGGTTGGGCGGGAACCAAGTTTAAAGTGTGGACGGATAGTTTCTTCTACTGTAGCCCAACCGCTCACCCAAGTGTTGGTGGTTAAGAATTCATAACTTCAACCATCTCTTTTTACCACCTTTTTTTACCAAGTTTAAAGTGTGCTGAATCTTTGTACTTTTTGATTAATTTATACATTTTATGGCCGGAATTTTGTATTTTTTGTTTATTTTACTTCTGATTTGGCAATTTTTAATTTTCTAACCGGATTTTTGTTTAATTTTAGCATTTCATTGTTGAATGTTAGTACTTGTTGATCAAATTTTTGTACTTTTTGATCAATTTATAATTTTTTGTAATTCATTTGATTATTTTGTGTCTCATTTAGCTATTTCTAATTTTATTGTCAGATTTTTATGCTTTTTGACTAAACTTTGATCAGTTTATACATTGTATGGTCAGATTTTTGTACATTTTATTGCTGAATGTTGGTACTTTTTAATTAATTTATACATTTTATGACCGGATTGTTATATTTTTTGTGTTTGCTTTGGCCGTTTTTGATTTTATGGGTAAATTTTTGGTTTTATGGCCGGATTTTTGTTTTTTAACCAAATGTTTGTACTTTTTGATTCATTTATACATTTGATGATTTTATGGCCGAGTTTTTGATTTTATGGCAGGATTTTTGTTTTTTTCATAACGTTTTACATTTTTTATTACCGGTTTATTGTATTTTTTTATTTAGTTTTGTGTTTGTCAATTTTTGGCAAAATGTTTGTTGTTTTCGACTAAATTTTTATACTTTTTGATCAGTTTATACGTTTTATGGCCGGATTTTTGATCTTTTTAATATTTTTTTACATTTTATTGTTGAATTTTGGAACTTTTTTTGATCAACAACACCTGTGAAAAGAAAAAACTGATGATGGCCTAACCGCCGAAACCGGTCTTAATATATAAAAAAGTAAAATCAGCACAATAAAGTATAAATTTTTTTATTAAAATACCCTAACCTCAATTTGTTTGATCAGTTTATACATTTATGAGCGGGTTTTTGTAGTTTTTTAATTTTGTTTTTTATTTGGAAATTTTTGATTTGGTACTTTTTTGTATTTTTTGTTTTTACTGTTCATGGTTTATGTCTGTTTTTGATTTTATGGACGGATTTTAGTGCCTGATCTGGCTTCTTTTTTTTTTCATTTTATGTCAAATTTTTTTTTTTATAAATTTTTACATTTTATTTCTATTTTTTGTATTTTTTGATCAATTTTGTGGCCGGATTTGTTGTATGTTTTTGTTAATTTTGTGCCTGATTTGGTTATTTTTGGTTTGATTGCCAGATTTTTGTATTTTTGGTGCCTGATTTGGCTATTTTTAGTTTTAAGGCCGAATTTTTGATCTTTATAACTTAATTTTTGTACTTTTTTGTTTATTTCGTGTTTGATTTGGCTATTTTTGATTTTATAGTCGGATTTTTGGTCTTTTTTGATGAATTTTTACATTTTATTGTTGGTACTTTTTGGTCAATTTTTGTACACTTTATGGCTGAATTTTTGTATTTTTTGTTTATTTTGCTTCTGATTTGGCAATTTACAATTGTATGACCGGATTTTTTTAATTTTTAATTAAATTTTCTTACCTTTTTGTCAGTTCATACTTTCTATGGCCGGATTTTTGTATTTTTGTTTTGGCTATTTACAATTTTATGGCCGGATTTTTTAATCATTTTTTTTTGTGTTTTTTGTCAATTGGTACATTTTATGGCCGGATTGTTGTATTTTTTTTTAATTTTACTCCTAATTTGGCTATTTTTAATTTTATTGTCGGATTTTCGTTCTTTTTTATCAATTTTTGCATTTTAATGTTAGTACTTGTTGATCAAACTTTTGTACTTTTAGATCAATTTATACATTTTAGGCTGGATTTTTGTGTTTTTTGTTTATTCTGTGCCTCATTTAGCTATTTCTAATTTTGTTGCTGGGTTTTCATTCTTTTTGACCAAACTTTTAGTATTTTTTTATCAGTTTATACATTTTATGGCCGGATTTTTGTACTTCTTGTTAATTTTGTGCTATTGGCTATTTTTGGTTTAATGGCCGGATTTTTGGTCTTTTTTTACATTTTATTGCTGAATGTTGGTACTTTTATGGCTGGATTTTTGTAATTTTTTTTTGTTTATTTTGTTTCTGATTTGGTTTACAATTGTATGGCCGGATTTTTTTTTTTTTTTTTAATCAAATTTTTTAATTTTTTTTAGTTTATATATTATAGGCTTGATTTTTGTATTTTTTTTAGTTTATTTTGTGCATGATTTGAATATTTTTGATGTTATGGCCGAATTTTTGTTCAAATTTTTTTATCTTTTTGTCAGTTTACATATTTTTTTATTTTTTCTGCCGGATTTTTGTTCTTTTTGATATTTTATGGCCGGTTTTTTAGTTTATTTTGGTTGTTTTTGACTATTTATTACTTTTTTTGCTGAATTTTGTATTTTCTTTGTTTATTTTGTGCCTTATTTGACAATTAATGTACTTTTTAATCAGTTTATATATTTTATGACCGGATTTTCGTACTTTTTTGTTTAATTTGTGCTTGATTTGGCGATTTTTGGTTTTAAGGCCGGATTTTTGGCTTTTTTGATAATTTTTTTGCCGGTTTTTTTTTTTTTTTATATGGCTGTTGTTGGTTTTATGGCCGGATTTTTATTATTTTTTGACAAAATTGTAATGTTTGTAATTTCTGATGAATTTATAATGGATATTAAAGGCCGAATTTTTGATTTTATGCTGGATTTCTTTTGATCAATTTTTATATTTTGATACTTTTTGATCAATTTATATTTTCTATGGCTAGAATTGTTCTATTTTTTTGTACCTTATTTGGTCGTTTTTGGTTTAATGGCCGGATTTTTGTTTTTTATCAGATTATACGTTTTATGGTTGAATTTTTGTGTTTTTAAAACCTATTTAACAATTTTATTTATTTTGTTTCTGGATTTTTGTTTTTTTTTTTATACATTTTCATATTTTAATGCCGAATTTTGTTTATTTGGTGCTTGATTTGGCTATTTTTGATTTGGTGGTCGGAGTTTTGTATTTTTGATGCTTGATTTTGCATTTTATAGTTGTATAGCCGATTTTTTTGAACAAATTTTTATACTTTTTTATCAATTTATACATTTTAGAGCCGGGTTTATTTTGTTACTGATTTAGCAATATTTGCTATTATGGCCGGATTTTTTTTTTTATAAAAATGTTGTGTTTTGATCAATTTTATACAGTTTATGGCCGGATGTTGCATGATTTAGTTATTTTTTATTTTATGGCCGGATTTTTGTTCTTTTTGACTAAATTAGTCTAGTCTTTGATCAGTTTATTGTTTATTTTGGACCTGATTCGGTAGTTTTATGACCGGATTTTTGTTATTTTTTAATAATTTTGGATAATTTTTTTTAGAATAATATTATATATTAGCAGATTCTGTAAGTTTTTTGTGCATTGTGTGCATTTTTCTAAATATTTATTAAAATTAGTTAAAACAATGGTTATATTGCTTTCTTCACAAAAAGTATTATCAATAGCTAATTAATGTTCACATTGTAACTGAAATGATCTTTTTGTGAATCTTATCTTGCTCTGAATTTAGCATTAAATAAAATTTGAGAAGGAATATAGCCAGCACTTTATTTAATTATAAAATTAATTATTAAGAACAATATTCATTCATTCATAAAGCAATATTATAACTCAACTTACAGTATCATCTACATAGCCAATTATTTATCGGACACGAGCCGGAACTAAAACGTTTGTGTCCACCTACCCTTTACGTCTTACAAACATCGTAATTGCGCTTATTATGCACATAAAGGGGGAGGCCATAAACCCCAATTTGGGTTTTAGTGCGCGTAGTGGTGTAATGTGTGTATATCAAGTGACAGGACGATAACATGCAGTTTGCACGAGACAGTGACATCCTCTGTGGGCCCAATGAGGCCATTACTCTAGATTATGTATTAATCATGACATATGGGTGGCTGACACTCCGAGACCCGGCTTCAGAAGTCAGATAACTGCGACTCTGTCCGACATTATGAATGATATGACTAAACCCCACCCACCCTCGCATTATTATTGATAGACTAATCTAATGGAGGAATTGCCTGCAGAAAATCTAATTAGAATAGATAGGGCATATTAATAAATTCTTTTAATTCGTTACTAATAATTCGAACGGCAGTGGTATCATTGAATCTACCTCCACTTTCTATTTAGAAATTTATGAAAGGCAGAGATAATACGAAGGTGCTTCTTCCACCCGTCTAATCTTATACGGTGCACTGGAAAGGAACTATTATATAAGTGGAGTGTCTCGCGTCGTGTGTTATCCAATTCCCCGGATCTTATACCTCCTATCCCCTTCCTTCCCTACCCGTTCTATCCTCTATCCAGTGAACCGTGAACGATTGAATTACTTCCCATCATCTGTGCCGCATTTCTGAGATCCACGTCCCGACTAGAAGTCTGGCCACATCGGTCCATTCCGTTCGCCGTTTAGATTGCGCCCCAACATCGCTTCCATTCCTCAACTGTCTGAGCAGGCAGTAGTTCTTTGTCTGGGCCCTACGGAGATGAAGGAAAGGAAAAAAAAGGCTCCAGCTCAACACACACACACATACAGAGATCGAAATAAAAACGAACGCGACGGCGAAGCAGTAACGCTTTTAGAGCCTCCACTCAAGGCGAGCCTGTGAGAGAGTCGCAGGAATGTGCACGTCCTTTCTCGTACTCAAATTATACCTGGACTATGGCTAAAATTAACCACGAGAAAGAATTATATACGCACACTCTCGTCTTGGCCGGTGTAACTTGAAGAATTTAATCGCTTGCATAACTATGTTTCAAAACGTCTAGCTTTAATTTGGGTTTTTGGCAATGTGGCACGCACAAATTCGGAATCACTTTGAAGAATTTGAAACCAGAAAATTGTTTCTTTTTTTGTGTTATAATGTGAGCTCCGGTTTAGAATACATTATATTTTATTATTAAAATACTCGCTGGGTACAAACTAACAATTAATATCAATGCAGGTTTTGTTATTATTTGAATATTCTGTTTATTATTGTTTGTGTTCATTTTATTAATAAACAAACAATGTTTTGTATAAATATGAATACTTGTAATGATGTAAAGCCGAAATCGGTCTAAAAAATTAAACTGAATATAACAATAGGTTCCTTTTATGATGGGAGAATATTTAATTGCGAATTTTTCTACACTTTACTGTAATTGGAACAAAATTCCTAAGACAAGTGAGTTTGCAAGTATTTAAGATTGAAGCATATATTATAGAGATGCAAGTTTTCGTTACTTTTCGATACTTGTAACTATTCGTTACTTTCGGTACAATACTCGTTACTTAATACTCGTTACAAGTAATCGTTTATTTTACGTCAATTACGTAATAATCGTGACATAAGAAAACCATCATATAAAAATGTAACAAAAACTCATCATAATGATTATAATCATTTTTATTTTGTTAGCAATAAGCAGGTATAAAAAAACGCAACAGAATAAATTTGCTAGTGTAACTACAAAATACTACAAATAGTACAAAATATACATTATTATATATAAGTTTTATAATTATAATTACCAATGCTAATAACATATACTGCTCTTAGAGACTACTTACTACTTAATTAACTAGCCTACTGACTACTGTGTTAAGAATTAAATGTAATTGATGTTGACTATTACTATTTGATATAAAAATTTATTGAAACAATTACTAAATTTTATATCTTACATTAATAATGCTAAAACTTAGTAAATGTATTGTTAATATTGTTATATAAATTATTTAATTAATTAAATCAATATAATAATGATTAAGGAATTAAAAAAAAAGAACTAAATAAATTTAAGTTTTGTGTTTCATAATATATAGCTGCGCCGGGTGCATGTGCCACTGCCAGCTTAATGCGTGTGTCCGACTACTCCGACTACTATAGATAGTATAGGTACTAGGTACTTTCGATTCTTTCGAATACAAAATATCAAACAGTTACTCCGGTTCCGTGCGCGGGTAAAATATATCGAATGGAATACGGGCGGACACGGAGTAACTGTTTGTAAAAAGTAACGATTATTTGTTTATTTGGTTATTCGTTATTTCGGATCTCGTCAGGTACCGATTACTAAGTAACGAATAATTATTTTATTTGCGTCTCTAATATATTATAAACTCTAGCTAGAAGATACTACTATCGTGACGGCTTGTCTTCGTGGTCTCCTTTTATTAATACAGATTTGCCCAAATATTACTATTAATTTATTTTTTATCTCCTTATTCTGAAAAACAATTTTATCGCTCGTATTTTGGATTGGAAAGTATGCTTTGCGGTCCTAGTACGGGAAAATCTACTGTAGCGGCTCTAGGGCGGAAAAACTTTTTGGTAAATAAATAAATGATTTCAAAAATGTTTAGCAAAAAGATTAGGTACATCATGGGTAAGAAAGCATTTGTAGCATTTAGCAAATACTGCTTTCCCTAGTGCGGCAAAATCTTTGCGGCTCTAGGGCGGAAACATTTTTCGCTTGCTTATTAAATAAAAGATTTCAAGAAATGTTTTGCAAAAAAAATTACATTATGGGCAAGAAAACATTTGATACTTTATAACTTTGTGGCTCTAGTTCGGGAATTTTTTGCAGCAGTTCTAAAGAGGAAAAAATTATTGCGGCCTGCTAAATATACAAAACATTTCAAAAATAATTTGCGAAAAAATGACATCATAGAAAGCATTTGCAGCATGTTGAAGTCTGTAGCTTTTGCTTTGTTTGTGTGGTTTGTGTGTACAGTTCAACCAGAGTAATAAGACGTGTACTCTGAACTATCGCGCAGCCTGCGGACAGAAGAGAGGGTAGCGTGTATACTGCGACACAAAAGTTTAATGTTAAATATTCACATTCAACGCGGTATTGTACTCGCGTGTTGCAGTCGAGATTTTGTGCGCGAATATACATTTCTCTCGCTAGACACAAGATTGGCGCCTTTGGGCGGGGATTTCTCCTACCCAACTTTGAAAATCTGACAAGCCACTCTTCATATTACTCTGGTTGAACTGTAATGGTGTACTTCTTTCCGGTAGTCGCAGATTTTTTGGCCACTATTAAGGATCTATATGTTGACGTTATTTTTGTGTACGTTATTGATGACGATGACCAACTGTTGAATTCGAGATCTTTAGTAAATGAGCCTAGGCCTAGCTAACACTTTTCTTTTCTGCTTCTTCTTCTTCTTTCTGTTCCTTATTTGATTTGGATTATGGTCACTCAAAAGTTTAGTAGTGGTCATTTTAAACCAGTTTTTTATACAAGAAAAAGAATTCTTCTTTTAACTATTTTTTTTGTTGAGATATTGAAGTTTTCTGCATTTTAGAGTATTTTTTTTGCATTCTGTGGAGGATTTTTGCTGTCTACATTGTAGATATGTTTTATTGCGGGCTAATTTGGTTTTATTGAATGATTTTTATTTTGACTCAAAGTCAGCAAAATAATTTAAAAAAATTTAATCTTTTATTATTTTGTCGTCCGAACTAAATTAGCAAAAATGTTACATCAAGATTGTGCCAGTTTTTGAGAGGGGTTTTTGAATTTAAGCAAAACCGCTTTCGTTAAGCAATGCAAAAACTGACTGCCAGGTTTAGAAAAAAGCATTTTTTTTTAAATAAAATTTTATGGACTTCTAACGTCGCTTTGCGATTGAATGTTGAGAAGTCTATTATCTTCTAATTTCAATATGTCGCTTTACGATTGAATGATAAGAAGTCTATTTCTCTAATATGTTGCTCAAATTTGCCGTTCAAAGCTGTACTTTAGCTCATGCTTTTGGAACCTTTTTAAACATTTTTTGAAAGTGATTTTATGATTGTAGGTGAACAATACAATGTTTTTCAAATGCGTCAGTATTGTTTTGCCAACACATATGTCATGAGTTTCTTAAATGTGATCGATGGCGCCATCTGGGGTAGTATATATTGCCAAAAACTTGCGAACTAAAGAAGTTTTGAAGGATTTTTTGTACAGACAAACTAGTCTTTGATGGTTGGTTGGGATGGTCGCCGTAATAATTATTTGCCGCCCAACTTAGGGTTTGGTTTTGGATAAGGCAATTTAACCCTGCATAGAATAAAACTGGAAAACGTTATCAAATTTTTTTATAAAATTAGCATCTATCAATTTAAATAAAATCTTTGAGTAGAGTTACAATGCATACCAGTCCTACTACAGACCGCAAAATAGACAAAACCGCGCCACAAAGGAGTTCTCCAGACCAAAGGATTGGTTGCCGCAACAGTTTGTCGTCCAACGTAGGGATAAGGCAGCTTAACTACTCATAGAACACATTTGCAAAATAATTTAAAAAAAATAGCATTTGACAATTTCAATGAAATCTTTGAGGTGATTTAGAGAATAGACAAAAGTTTAAACCGAAGAAGATCAAGAGAAAGCTTTAAAGAAGAAGACCGAGACAAAATTTATAATGCTTTTGAGTAGCAAAGGGCTGGTATAGCTTTTTTGGAACTCTGAGGTTTATTACCGATCGCAAAGCAGACAAAACTACGGACGGCTGAGGTAACAATTTGGCGCCCAATGTTGGATTTTGTTTTGGATAAGGCAACCTAACCTCAAAAACATGCATTAAATTGCAGAACATTTTTAAAAAAATTGACAGTTTTAATGAAATCTTTGAGGTGATATAGAGAATACACAAGAAGCTCAAACCGGAGAAGAAATTTATTTAGTCTTATTGGATCTCTGAGGATTCTACAGACCCCATAATCGACACTACTACTACTAAGGGAGCTCTTCAGGCTAAATGATCCGTGGGGTTTTGCTTTGGATAAGGTAACTTGGTCTACATAGAATTAAAAAAAATTAGCATTTGTTAATTTTAATAAAATCTCAGAGATAACATACAAGATGTTTAATCCGAAGACCAAGAGAAATCTTTAAAGAAGAAATTTACAATGAATACCAGTCTTATCGGAACTCTGAGGTCTACTACATACCGCGCCGCTAACGAAGTTCTCCACACCAAAGAATCAAGACGATAGCTTGGTGCTACGTTTTGAACAAGGCAACCTAAGAGAACATCTTTGAGCTGGTATAGAGAATACTTCTTCTTTGTTTAACATCGTGTTCGATGTGTAGTGGTTATATTGATTAATCCTCTTCCAGGTTGTGCATGACTCTCTATGGTACCGCGTCAGTTTTGTCGGTTGTTTGCTGTGCGGGTTGCTGTCCCTAAGTTCAGGTTTGTCTTTTGTCTTCTGTTTTGTCTTGAATAATGAGCTTTTCTATATTGGCGTGGCGTGTGATATGTCCAAAGAATTTCAGGATACGCGCATAAGTCATACTTGAAAGTCGCTACTTTGGTTTAATTTTGGCCAGAACCGAGATATTTGTGCATCTGGCCGTCCAAGGGTATCCTCAGCATCCAAGCCATACCCACATCTCAAAGGCATCGATTCGCCGTCTCCATGTTATATTCTGGTCTTTTCATAGCTTGGTAAGTTGAGTCATTGCGGAGCGTGCTATTTCAATACGCCTTCTTATCTCAAACTTGCAGGAGCCGGATTTGTGGATTGTTGCGCCAAGATATTTAAATCTCTCCACAACCTTGCAGTTACCAACTTGAGCAGGCTGTTGTAGATGTTCTGTCTCTCGATCGACAATCATGACTTTGGTTTTGTTGTAATTTATATCCAACCCATATTATCTGCTTATTGATTATTCGAGTCTATTAAGATATAGAGAATACACAAGAAGCATAAACTGAAGAATATTAAAAAAAAAATAAAGAAGAAGACCGAGAGGAAATTTACATTGCATACCAATGGGCCAGGACGGTAAACATGAAACATAAGACTGGAAGACGATTAAAAAAAAATTAAATAAAATAATTAAATCTTAGAGGTAATATAGATACACAAAACTGAAGAAGATCCAGAGAAAGCTTTAAAGAAGAATATTAAGAAGAAATTTACCATGCTTACTAACCTTACCGGCACTCTAACAGAAGCTATATTCATGCCGGAGTGGGGAATAAGACTCTAAGCCATCAGATAGACCCAGTAAGTCTTAGCAGCACTTTAAACGGGATTGAAAATAGCTTTATTTTGACGTTAAAAGCGACTATACCAAATTCAAATCCACGTTGGACTAAAAGTATGTAAACAAAATCGCGTGATAAGCACGTGAATACACGCAAGCCTGCATGCGGTTGGTCGTCAGCATGGGGCTTGGCTACTCAATCCATTAAGTGAGATTTTATTTATTTTGCTGTGCACGTGAACAACGCGTGTTTTGTTTACTTCTAGTCCAGCGTGGAATTAAATTTGGTATAGTACTACAAAACACCAACAAACAACGTAAACAGGGGCATTCAAATCACAATTTATACGGTGAGATGGCTCAGTTATAGAGCGTTAATGTAGCACGCTAACAGTCAGGGGTTCGATCCCCGAATATGACTAAAATAATAACTTGCTCTTTATCCACTTTCGGAAGTCACCTAATAAGCCGTTGCTCTCATCAACTCTCTTCAAACAAGTCGTAAGACTTCTGGGGCGATGTTAAATAGCTGTAAAACGCGCAATAAAGAAGAATTCCTAAAGAATTTTGGGTTAGACCTCAACCGCAAATTTAATTTGGGAAATATTACAAGACTACCATACTTAGCCTAAGAAGATATTTGCTCCTTAATAGTCTTTGTCAAAAGCAATAACTTGAACCTTTACGTTATACTCTCAAATACGACATTCTAACATAAGACCTTGAAGAGGCTGAACATGATCAGCTATGATAAGCCAGAGAATCAAAAATAGGTACCGAAAGGATCAGCTTTGATGAGCCAGAAAGTCAAATTTATTTAGACATTTCCATTTTTGAGGTCGTTCACTCATGCAAGCAAATCTGGCACCAGACAGGACTATTACCTGAATTTCATGCAGAAGTTCATTCCAGACAACTCTGAGTTTAAAGTGGGAATTTGAGAAACAATTTTGGTTCTAGAATTTAGCAAGAACTCTTTTTTTCCGACCATACAATTTAGGTCTAACCGTGGAGGTTAGACCTAAATTGTATGGATAAGGGAAACAACATTATTCCGAATGGATATTTTTATAAGAATTAGCGACGTTATGTATGTAAACACAGAAGGAGACAAAACGGTATCAAGAAAGCTAAAGCTGTTGCCCCAAGACCAGTTAAGTGGGTGGTTAATTGTAAGCTATTACACTAAGGTTTGACCAGGATGTGGATTCTCATTACAAGAACTTAAGGTACAGATATCAATGCTTCATTTGCTTGTTCCATTGGTGTTTCTGAAAACTACCGCAGAAGGAATAAATCAGTAGAATCTTTACAATTAAATGTTGAACTTTTTAAGGAATACCACTCCAAATTGATCTTTTTCTCATTGAACAAGAAGAAGATACGTTTAGGGGAATCTGTTGCTTAGTATACATAAAGCCAAAATCTATCCATCTGAAGGTGAAGAGAAATTTAGTGTCATTACATACAACACACATTGAGAAAGGCTCGTGCTGATGTCCGTTTAGTTGGAATTCTTGCCAATCGCGTTACGGATGTCGGTGAAAATTTTGATGATGTATCAAAAACAGCAGCGGATAAAGAAAAAAAAAGGAATTATTTAAAAAAGTACACGCTGACCTCACTAGCATAACGCATACCTGTAGAAGTGTATAATCTGTACGTTTATACGGTATATGAACTGCCATTGCGTAAAACATGAGCAGGGTCATGAATGCTGATTAAACTAAGCAAATTAGGACAGTCAATAACTAAGAAAAACTTGCCAATAGGTTTACAACAAGCAAATATAAATACTGATACTCACCAATAAATAATGCATTGTAAACTAACAGCTGACCACACAGCAGAGTACTGTGGTCACCTCTTGACCAGACTTATTGTCACTATACCTTTCATAAAAGACAATAAACGCTAAAGGCATAATTAAAACCATTTTTAGGCTGATAGGTCCATAGCAAAAACTATTTTTGGGAATAATAGCTTTTAGAAGCTTTTATATCAGTTATATCACAAAAGTATCAATGGTGCTATACTATTTTACTGTCAGAGTTTCTGTTTAAGTTTTAATTCATAATTTGGTCATATGCATATTGAACGCAGAGGTAAAACTTATGATCTATCTGAAAATATCGAGGTTTGGCTGGAACACCAGATTCTGTAACTACTTTGTTTTTATGCTGATATTCTATATATTTAAACTAACTAACTATTGTGCATTCAAACTAACGAGAGATCAACATTTTGCTAAATTGACTTCCGTCGGTTCTTTAGGGTCGTAGGAGTTAGGGGGAATAGAGCGGTTCTGAGTGCTACTAGATGTATTAATTAAGAATTCTAACCGATTATCTGGACTGCTAAAATCAAGGAGTTTAAATTATATATTATCAAAATAAAGTTTGTTCAAAATTTTGATAAGCAACCTTTTTTTGGCTAAAAGATCTGTAGTTTTTGAAAAATATTTACACATGTTACCTTACTTATTTAATTTACTTTTTATATAATTGGTGCAACGAATGCTTAATCACTCATCCACCACACCGTGCTTTCACATTAAATTAATTACTAATTCAGTTTGAAATGGTTTGATGCTAAAGCGTCGTTCACTGCCAATTTATCTAAACAAATTGTACTTTAAGAGCAAAGAGTTTTTCTTAATTTTTGCTGAATAAAAACATCAAATGTTGAAATAAATGTTTAACGCTGGTTTTTGGCCATTATTCACAATTTTGGAAGTTGAGTTTGCTGTAATATTGTACAAGACGTGAACCATGTGATGGACGCGTTTATATAAAATTTTGAGTGTGCCAGATGTTTGCTTAAGCCTAATTCGATAAATGCAAGAATGAACTGCTTTGATTCTTTCAGAGTTTAACACATAGTTTGGTCTTCTTCACAGCGACTGTCACAACATAGATCACAGAATTGAAATTAATTATTTTTTCTTTTGTTATAGGTAAGCAACTTTATTTTTCTAACCATCATCATATTTGTGGTAAGTTATTTCTTAGAATATGAAAACATAATCAGAAGGACGTACACATATTTGAAAAACAAAATTTAAATCTAAAATTGGGAGTTTGATGAGAAAAAGCTCACAAGATCACGTTTTGAACTTTTTAGAAACTAAATTTTCGTCCAAAAATGTTGTGCTAAATTTTTGTTTCAAAAAGTACTTTGGGTTAGGTTCAGTGTTGGTTTTTTGGGCAAAATTAGTTTAACAATAACTTTTGTTCAAGAAAGTTAAATTAGTCCAAAAAAGTTAGTGCAGAAATAATTACGTTAAATTGACTAAATTATGTCCAAAAATGTTAAGCTAATTTGAGCTGTTAGGAAAAGCTGCGTTTTTATCATTTTTGTTCTAACCTAAGAACAAAATTTGCTTTTTATTGCAACATAATTTTCTCAATGACTTTTGTCCAAGGAAGTTAAATTAGTCCAAAAAAGTTCATTTCTTTGTACAAACGTTAATTTGACTAACTTTTGTCCAAATTTGAATCAATGAAGCATTTTTGACTTTTTTGGACAAAAATTAGACTAAATTTTGTTTAAAAATGCTGTAATAAGTTGAACAATGTTAAAAAAAGTCTTGGTTCAGTTTATATCAAAAAAAGTTCACTAAATATTGTCCAAAAATGTTGGGCTGAATTATTACTAGAAACATTTTTGACTTTTTTGAACAAAAATAAATTTGTGTTAGGTTAGGATAATTGTTGTTCAAAAATGCTATAATAAATTGAATTATTAGTTAGTTTGGGTTAGGTTAGTTTAGATCTTAGACCAAAAGTTGCTCTTTTTTGGACAAAATTTAACTTGACTTTTTTTGTTCAAACTTAACTTTTGTCTTTAAAAGACCAAATATGTCAAAAAAATTTGGTGAAAGAAAGTGAAGCACAATTTACTTAAATCATATAAGTTTAATTTAGTTCAAAAAGTCAGTTTTAGTTAGACCAGAAGCAATTTTTTTTACAAAGAATTAGGGTAGACCAATTTTGAGTTAAATTTAAATGTCCCATTTTTGCCCACAAAAAGTTAGTTTGGGTTAGGTTAGATCTTGAACCAAAAGTTATTCTTTTTTGGGCAAAAAATCAGTCTAATGTAACTTTGAAAACCAATTATGTTAAAAGTTATATTACTCCAAAAAAGTTAGTTTGAGTTAGACCAGAATTTTGTGTACAAAATTAGACCAAACTTAAATTTTGGTATAAAAAATCCAACTTTATTTAGCCCACAAAAAGTTAGTTTGGGTTAGGTTAGGCCTATTCTATTTTGGACCAAAAATAAGTAAAAAATCAACGTAAAGCAATAAACTTCAGATAAATATTTGAAGACCAATTATGTCTAAAGTTAAAATTACTTCAAAAAGGTTAGTTCGAGTCCAAATTTTGTCCACAGAAAGGTAATTTGAGTTAGGTTAGGTCTTGAATCAAAAGTTATTCTTATTTGGACAAACATTCAGTAAAAGATCAACCTAGAGCAATGGATCTCTGGTAAATATTTTTTGCTTTAATGTAACTTTGAAGACCAATTATATCTAAAGCTTTTTTGTACTTCCTTTTTGGGCAAAAAATCCAAAATAATCCATTTTAACAGTTTGCTTTTTTTTTCGGACATGATCCAAAGTATTCTGAACTGATCCAAACTGTTTACATCAGAATCCAAAATAATCTGAACTGATCCAAAAATCCAAACTGTTTGAAACTGATCCAAAGTAATTCAAACTGAACTAATCCCAAGTATTCTGAACTGATTCAAACTGATCTCTAAAGTAATCTAAAGTTAGCAACACTGAACAGAACTGATCTAAAGTAAACGAATCTGATCTAAAAAGAT
Organism: Tachinus rufipes; assembly: GCA_963932245.1. Lineage (NCBI taxonomy): Eukaryota > Metazoa > Arthropoda > Insecta > Coleoptera > Staphylinidae > Tachinus > Tachinus rufipes. Next base: position 98,090,851 of record OZ010747.1, on the reverse strand, counting down.
CTAAATAATCAAAAGTGATCTGAAACTAATTCAAAAATATTCAAAATGTTTTAAAATAATTATCTGCTATAGTAATCTAAAGTAATCCATTATGATCCAAAGTCATTGGTGCAGATCTTGAAAAATTAGTCCGAAGTAACCTAACTGATTCAAAATAAATCAATCAAACTTTTATAATAAAGTGATCCAAACTAATCCAAAATGATCTGTTAAAGTGATCCAAAATAATCCATTGATTCAAAGAATAGTCGATAGTAGATTCCAAACTGGCTAAATATTCCTAAGTAATGTTATCAGAAGTAGTCATGGCATATCGAAATGAGTTAAACTAATACAAACATTTCTTAACTGAACCAAACTGATATATTTGTTTCAAAGTACTCTAAACAGATCTAAACTATTTTGTCAATTTTTTATTTCGGAAATAATCCAAATTGTTCTGAAACTGATCGTTGAAGTAATTTGGAGTCATCCAAAGTAAGCAGAACTGATCCAAACTGATTTAAACAGATACAAATGAACCAAACTGATTTGTTATATCAGTAAGCCAGTCTTTTAAACTAATTGATCCAAATTAAACTTTTGTCCAAAAAATCAATTGGCTAAAGTGCCCCAAACAGATCTAAAGTAATCCAAATAGATCTATATGATCAAAATTGTGCTAAACTGAACAAAGTAATATAAACTAACTCAAAAATGCTGCAAAATCTTTTAGAATAAAATGAACTGAACTAATCCAAAATAATTCAAGGTCATTAGTCCAAAGTTAGCAAATTGATTTGAAATGGTCTAAAATAAATCAATTGAACTGATCCAGACTGATGTTCTGAAGTGAACTAAAATAATCCACAAAGTAAAACAATTGATTCAATTTGACCAAATCTGTACTGCTTTGTAGTACTCCAAACTGTGAATTCAACTGATCCAAAGTGTTTTGAACTAATACTGATAGCTAAAGGAATCTGGAGTAAAATCAAAAGTAATCAAAACTGATCCAAAATGGTATAAACTGATCCAAACTAATGTTGAAGTGATACAGACTGATCAAAACAATTGGATCATTAAACCAGTGTTTCAAACTGATTGGTGCAAACTAATCTAAACTTTTTTTAAATATTCTAAAGCTGCCCAAACATTGGCATCAAAATCAACAATTTTGGTTTGTGTTCAAAATTACTTTTCAAATTTTTTTTTTTGAGAGAAATTCTTACGTTGTTACTGTTTTTTTTATCCATGCTTATGACGTCAGTTGTGGACAAGAACGCGCGTATAGTAAAAAGCTTACTTAATTATTTAATTACCAAATATTGAATTTTGTGATACGAACGAGTGCTATTGATATTAAATTAATTAAAGCTATAACGTCAATAATAAACTTTTTTTTATAATAATAATTAATATTGAAATATACTTTTTGTATTTTATTGTGTTTCTTAACGTTCACTAAAATTGTAAAATTAAACCATTAATGAGCCTAAGTCTACAACTATCGCGTGACGTCAGTTGTGGGCATGAAACATTGTTATGTTGGCTTCACCATGCAACGAGTGGAAAATAGCACGCGTCGTGTGTCTATCAGTGTATATGGTCTAAGGCAAAACTTTAATCTAAGTCACCCAGAAATTAGTTATCTCTTGGTTTAATAATTCTTTAATATGTCATTCATGCAAGAACATCAGAACTAGTAGAAACGACTAATCTATTGATTAATTGAACCCAATTTTAATGAAACATTTATTACAGAGAATGTTCCACCACACATAAAATTTATTAATTACTCGTTTTGTCGCTTTTATTGGCAAGAATTTTTGAGGTGGAATTTTTATTTGTAAAATAAAACGAAATAATTTCTCATATATGTATTTAAATTTACAATATTAATTGTGAAATTAATCACAAAAACCACATTTTCATGTTTACAATTAAGTAAACTTTTGAAACCATATTGTTTAATTTTTTCCTTGTGTGAATTGACTCCCGGAAAAATAACCGCCGTACGTCAATACGCCATTTCTTCGAATCATTGGTTGGCATTTCGCGTACAACCAAGAGATATAACTACGCGGAAACAATTAATACATCCAACCTTGATATAAGACATTGATCCTCGACGAAAAATAAATTCAACGCTGCACCTTCCTTCTGTTCACTGTCCAGGTGAATGAAAGGCCAGAAGACAAAAAAAAAACGAGTACTTTCAATATTTTCGGTCACGTATTTCGCAATCCAAAAGAATTATCTTCCCACCGCATGATCTCCCAGTTTATCGCGTGGAATAATAGGAGAATAATGGAAAATGATAATAATGAAAAAAAAATGTAATAATGGAACAAAGTTGCGCGCGCGATGTAAATATGTCACAGAGACTGGCCATGAACAATTCCCCGTATTCATGCCCGCATTGTTCATTGTTCGCACTTAATTATTGTTTTTAAAGTGGCCGGTTCAAAAGTCTTTACGAACGGATAAATAAGGAAGAAAAATATTCCATCCTTCAATATTAACATAACAAAAAAGTGCATCAAAAATTGTCGACGTTTATGGAATTTTTTTGTGTAAAATGTAAAACAGAAAATACAATATTTATAGCATAATCGGACAGAACTTTATGGCTGAAGAACTTACAGCATTGCTTTGGCTGCACTACAGAATCACTGTCTAGAGCAGCAGTAAATAGAATTATGATTAAAAATAAATCACGAATATATTTAAAAAACCGTAACATGTTTCAACCTTTACAAGGTCATCATCGGACGGTAATACAAACAAGTAGATGATATGATTACCAACATTTGCTGAACGGATATGGCACGCAAAGAATTATCAAATATGGAAAAACCAATATTAATAGATATTTTAGATTGCGTTATCCGATCAATTACATATTAACAATTATTTTTCAAACGATTATATACACGGCATTCCTGAATAAACATACACACACTCATGTGTATTATACAAACATTGAACTACAATCCTGCTGTAACTTGACAGCCATACAACAATCCAAACAGCTTTTGTTTGTAGTGAAACCACTACGTATATTATTGTTAGGAGATTTGTATGTAATTGCTACTACTATATTATAATCACATGTAACACATTTCGAATGTAAAATTTTTAAATAAACTTGTATCCGTAGCAATGATTTCAAATCTTGCATCAGTTGATTTACAAATATTACTAAATAGTGCTCTCATTTCTATGCATATTTTAATAAAAAAAGGGAATAAGCAATATAATTTCTCTTTTATATGATTATAATTATAATTAGTATCAATGATAAAATTGTTAATCGAAAATTAATTCATTGCGTTTGCATAATATTTATCAACCTTTTATTCAGCCTCAAATTTAAAATAAAACTGTCATGAGTAATTATTGAATTTCAGGAAAGTTTGTTGCCGAATTCTGGACCCATTTCAAAAATAAAATAATATATCACAAGCTTTATTTACAGCACTTAAAGATAATAGGGTATTAAAACTTTCTCAGGGTTCAAATAGGGAGACAAAAGGGGTGGAATATATTAAATGATTTAATATTTATTGGGGCAAAAAAGTTAAGTGGATCATGATCACCTAAACATAAACTGTTTAATAGTTAATGTGATTTTATGTAATGCTAGGCACACTGATAATGGGTGCATACCTTGAAACACGAGTGTATGTGTCTTTTTTATTAATTTTAAACCTAAATTGTTAATTACAAAAAATAGAAAACAAATTATTATTATTTATGTGATGAAATATTACACACTAATACACATTGCATAATTAATTTAAACAACAATCCATTTTAATATCCATTCTATTTTATTATCTAATTAAAAATGCCAATAAAGCTTGTACAACTTAATAAATTTATTTATTTCCAATTACAATTCACCATTGATTGTCGACGCCGTAAACTTAATGTGCCAATAAACAATTGAGTATCGTTTTCGTTGCGTAAAGTCCATAAATTCACACTACTGTATATACATTTTGATATTGTTGGTTGTGGAGCCCTCTCACTTTTGAAAACTTGATAAAAGTACGATTGGACCACGACCTTTTAACGATGTTCTCATACACTTTCTAAAAATTGTAATTATTGGATTTATTGTTTGCATCGCGCGTTTGCGAACGCGGCCAATGACGTTCCCCTGTAAACATTGCGATTCGTATAAATATTGTAAATGCGATATCATTGAGTATGAATGACGTTAACCGCTTTGGTAAACAGTGTAATAACAACACGATCATAAGTTGAAATGAAATAAATAATGGAAATAAACATGTTGTATTCATATTATGAACAATGCATAGCTACAAAAATCTATATTATAGTATTAGCATGGGGAAATATTATAGATGCAACTGAACTATTATTCCACATACAGATTTAGAGTCTGCAATGCCATCAGATTTAAATTTGATAAATGTTTTAAATGTAATTATGGAAACATATTTTTTTATTTTGAATTGAAAAGTTTTAGTGACGCCACTGAATAACAAAATTAAGAGTTAGATATAAGAAACATTTTATCAAAACCAACAATTTGGTTTGTCTCTTATTTTTTTGTGATCAAAATTACTCAAGTTATTGCAAATCTGCGTTTTTTACGCCGCTACTGATTTTTTGAAAAAATTGTTATTGGTCCTAAATTGTAGGTAAAGAAGTAATCTAATTTATATGCTCTATTTCGATCGTATTTAGAAAAAAACTATAGAAGAAGTATTACAAATTTTGTGTTTTAATTGGAAAATGTTGGTGACGCTACTGGAGGACAAAATTGGGAGTAATATATGAGAAAGAGCTTATTAAAACCAATAATTTGGTTTGTTTTTCATCTTTTTGCAATCAAAATTACTTAAGTTATTTATATTTATTTAAATCCACGTTTTCTTGGAGAAAAATTTTTTCGCCGCCACTGATTTTTTGAAAAATTTGGGACGCTACTGTTCAAAATAAAAAATATGTCTGATCTGAAAAAAAAAAGATATTTTGATCAATTCATTTTTTACGTGAAATTAGTTTTTGCATTTTTTTAAACACAATTTTTAAATTTGAATTGAAAAAAATTGGTGACACCACTGAACAAAAAAATGTCAGATATGAGAAAGACCTCATCACAACAATTTGATTTTTTGCTTTCTACTTTTCTGCAATGATAATCACTAAAGTTATTTGCAAATTGCATTTGCGTAACACTACTTTTTGCCAAAAAATGCTTTTTTTTACTTTCACGAGCCGTCACTGGTTTGTTTGTACAAATAACTAATAATTACAAGAATCAAAATTTGTAGACAGATGGATTTTTTTCATTTAAGACTAAGTTTTTTTTTTCTGTACCCTAGTTAAACCGTGGCGGAATTGTCTAAATATAACGATTTTGGGACGCCACTGTTTAAAACTAAAAGCTTAAATGAAAAATGTTAGATATGAACGATAAAAAGAAGTTGACATGTTTTGATCAATTTAATTTTTACGTAAAATTTGTTAATTTACTTTTTGCTTTTTTTAACACAATTTTTGTCTTTGAATTGAAACATTTTGGTAACGCCACTGAACAAAAAAAAAATTATGTCAGACATGAGAAAGAGCTTATTACACCAATTTGGTTTTTTGTTTCCCACTTTTCTGCGATCAAAATTACTTAAGTTATTTGCAAATTTACGTTTTTTTGAAAAAAAAAATTCACGCCTCTACTGATTTTTTGAAAAATCTGTTTTTGGTTGCAATTTGTATTTAAAGAGCGGTAGAAATTGAAAACTCGTATTCTCCATTTTGAGACATTATCTGCTTGATTTTAAACATTTAATTGTGTGTATGTGTGCATTTTATCAATGAATCTACACATTTAAAGGTGCTTATTGCCTTATTTGAGTATTTAATGGCCGGATTTTGACGTTTAAAGTTTGTATTTGTGCGTTTTAATAATGAATTTGGACATTTAAAGCAATAATTGCTTTATTTAGATATTTAGTAGCCATATTTTGACATGTAAAGGCCAGATTTGTGCGTTTTATCAATAAATTTTCTCGTTAATTGCCTGATTTCATTATTTATTGGCCGGATTTTCACGTTTAATGGTCGGATTTATCAATAAAAACACATTTAAGGTATTTCTTGCTTTAATTTGCTAGATTTTGGGTTTAAATGGTATATTTGTGCGTTTCATTAATAAATTTACATATTCAAGGCAGTAATGATCTGATTTGGGTGTTTGGTGGCCGGATTTAGACATGTCAAGGCTGGATTTATGTATTTTATTGTTAAAATTATATATTTGGATGCTTTATATACATAAATCACGCTATTAAATTGCAATTTTATTCTTAAAACAATTAAATCTGGTCACTAAACTGCACTATCATGCTTAAATCAACAAAATACACTTGAGAAACAATTAAATCCGGCCACAAAATTTTAATTTTTTACAAAATAATTGAAGTATTATCTTTAAAACAATAAAATCCGGCTATAAATTTACAAGATATACTGAAATCCGGCCATCAAATTGCAAAATTGTTCTTAAAACAAATTGATCCGGCCATTAAACTGCAGTAATGTGCTTAAAACACTAAAATACACTTAAGAAATTATAAAATCCGGCCATCAAATTTTAATTTTGCTCAAATCAATTGAATCTAGCTACAAAAAAACAAGTATCATCTTTAAAACATTAAAATCCGGCCATAAATGTACAAGATATACTGAAATCCGGCCATCAAATTGCAATACTGTTCTTAAAACAATTAAATCCGGCTACTAAATTGCACTATTGTGCTTAAAACAATTAAATCCGGCTTCTAAATTGCAGTTCTGTTTAAAACAACAAAATACATTTATGAAATAACAAAATCTGGACATTAAACTGCAATTTTGCCAAAACAAATCAATCTAGTCACAAAATAGAAGTATTATGATTAAAATATTATAATTCGGCCATAAAATCACAAGATGTACAGAAATCCGGCCATCAAATTGCACTATTGTGCTTAAAACAACAAAATGCATTTAAGAAATTATAAAATCCGGCCATCAAATTGCAATTTTGCTTAAAACAACTAAATTTAGCTACAAAATATAAGTATTATGGTTAAAATATTCTAATTTGGACATAAAATTATAAGATGTACCGAAATCCGGCCATCTAATTGCACGATTGTGCTTAAAACATCAAAATACGTTTTAGAAATAACAAAATCCAGCTGTCAAATTACAATTTTGCTTAAAACAACTAAATTTAGCTACGAAATAAAAGTTTTTTTGGTTAAAATATTAAAATCCGGCCATGAAATCATAATAAGTACAGAAATCCGGCCATCAAGCTGCAATATTGTTTTTAAAACAATTGTATCCAGCCAAAAAAATGCATTATTGTATTTAAAACAATAAAATATTTTTGAGAAATGATAAAATCCGGCCATCAGGTTACGATTTTGTTTAAAACATCTAAATCTGGTCACAGAATAAAGGAATCATGGTTAATTTTGTTATTAAAAACCGGATTAGTGCGTTTTATTAATAATGTGTACATTTAAAGGCCGGATTTGTGCGTTTTTATCAATAAATCTACACATTCAAAGACCTTCATTTAGATATTTAGTGGCCAGACATTTTAAGGCCGGATTTTAATACAATTGTGTCAATTGTTAAAAGTACGCTGGATTTTGTCATTTAATGACCTGGTTTGTGCGTTTTATTATTAAATCTAAACTTTTTAACCAATAATGGCTTTATTTATATATTTAACTGCCGGATTTAAACATTTCAAGGCCGGATTTACATATTTAATAGTTCACTTATCGAATTTTAACTTAAAACTTAGAATTTTGACATTTAGTATCCGGTTGCAGCAAATGCCTAATTCCGACTTACAATTTGCTCATTTTAAGGCCGGATTTTTGCGGTTTATGAATATATTTACACAAAATTGGATGTGTCAAATGTGAACTTTGAAATGCGGAATTTTGACATTTAAAGGCTAGATTTGTTTGTTTTCATATTTAAAGCATTACTTGGCAGGATTCAGACATTTCAAAGCTGGATTTATATAATTAATTGTTAAATTTACACACCTAGAAGCTTCAAATGTTAAATTTAAATTTTAAAAAGCCGGATTTTAATATTTTAAGACTTTTATTAATGAATTTAAGCTTAATCCCTAAATTTAAATATTTAATGGCCGAATTGAAACATTTTGGTAACGCCACTGGACAAAAAATTTGTAAGTTGAATATATTAAAGAACTCATCAAAACTAACAATTTGATTTGTTTTCTATCTTCTTCCGATCAAAATTAATCAAGTTATTGCAAATATACGTTTTTTTTAATAAATATCACGCCGCTAATGATTAAAAAAAAATCGTGTTTGGTCTTAAATTGTAGTTAAAGAGAGGGAGAAATCGAAAATCTGTATGCCCTATTTCGATCAATTTTAGAAAAGGGAAAACACTGCATTGACGTAACATTACTTTTTGCCAAAAATTGATTTTTTCCAATCATTCACGAACAGTCACTGGTTTAGTTGGAATCAAAATTTATAGACAAATTATTATTCAAGTTTAAGCTTTTTTCTGTGCCCTAGTTAACCAGCTCTCAAAATTACGATTTTGAGACGCCACTGTTTAAAATAAAAGGCTTAAATGAAAAATGTGTCAGATATGAGCGATAAAAAGATGTTGAGATATGTATTTTGATCAATTTATTTTTCACGTAAAATGAGTTTTAAGAGACCACATATTGCATTTTTTAAATAACATTGTTTTTGACTTTGAATGAAAAAATTTGCGGGCGCCACTGGACAAAAAATCGAAGTCAGATATGAGTAAGAGCTTATCCAAACCAACAATTTGGTTTATCTCCCACCTTCCTGCGATAAAAGTTACTCAATTTATTGCAGTTCTAGTTTTCTCGGAGAAAAATTATCACGACACCACTGGTTTTTTTTTTTAATGCGTGTTTGGTTTCAAATTGTAGTTTAAGAATGGTATAAATCGAAAATTTGTATCGTTTTATTTTGATCGTTTTTAGGAAAATACTTTTATTTGTACTTTCAAAACTTACCTAATTTTTGAAAAAACCTGAAATTTTGGAAATTGATTAATGAACTCATTAACAATATGTGTGACATAATTGTTAAAATTTGTTGCAATAATTGCAGTTTTGAAAATTAATAATTTTAATTTATTAATAAACTTATTGACAATATTTGCGACAAAAATTAATACAAAATTTTAAAAATTGTTCTTATAATTGCAATTTTTGTAAAATGAAAAATATTTGAAACAGTTTTGAAAATTCAAAAAAGATTACATTTGAAATTTTCGGAAATTTGTAAAGGAATTTATAGACAATATATGGGATCAAATTTGAATCAAAATTTTAAAAATTGACGTTTTAATTGCAGTTTTTGTAAAAAAAAATTTGAAAATTCAAACAAAAAAAATTCAAATTTCAAAAAAAAATGTTATTTGAAAAATACTCAGTTTTGAAAGTTTATTAAAGAAATTATTGAAAAGATTTACTGAAGTCACTGGATAACAAAATTAAGAGTTAGATATAAGAAACATTTTATTAAAACCAACAATTTGGTTTGTCTCTTATCTTTTTGTGATCAAAATTACTCAAGTTATTGCAAATCTACGTTTTTTACGCCGCTACTGGTTTTTTGAAAAAAATATTTGCTTTCAAATTGTTGGTAAAGAATGATAGTGATCTAATTTATATGCCTCATTTCGATCGTGATGAAAAAAGAGAAAAAACTAGAGAAGAAGTATCTCAATTCTTGATTAATTGAAAAATGTTGGTGACGCCACTGGAGGACAAAATTGAGAGTTAGCTATGAGAAAGAGCTCATCAAAACCAACAATTTGGTTTGTTTCCCATCTTCTTGCAATCAAAATTACTCAAGGTATTGTAAAATTCTCACGCCGCTACTGATCTTTTTTGAAAAATTGGAGCTTGGTTCTAAATTGTAGTTAAAGAGCGGTAGAAACCAAAAATGTAAATTTCATTTTGATTGTTTTGAGGAAAGGGGAAGAAACTGCATTTGCGTATTAACACTACCAAAAATTGCTTTTTTCCGACTTTTCAATTTTCGAAAAATGTGTTTCTTAGCGATATAAAATAGTCGATCTATTTTGACCAATTAATTTTTCAATTGGAAGGTAGATATGATAAAGTGCTTATTAAAACCAACAATTTGGTTTATCTTCGATCTTTCTGCAATAAAAATTACTCAAGTTATTGCAAATTTACGAAAAAAAATTTTTGCTTTTTTTTTTAACTCAAATTTGACTAAGTTAAAAATCTTTGGTGACGCTACTGGACAACAAAATTGGGAGTTAAATATGAGAAAGAGTTCATCGAAACCAACAATTTGGTTGATCTCCCACCTTCCTGCGATCAAAATTACTTAGTTATTTGCAAATCAACGTTTTTTTAGAAAAACATTGATTTTTTGAAAAAAAACAATTTTGGTTTCAAATTGTAGTTAGTGGTAAGAATTAAAAATTGGTTGCCCCATTTTGATGCATTTGTGAAACACTAATTTTTACTAAAAATTGCTTTTTTTAACCTTTCACGAACCGTCACTGCTTTATTTGTACAAATATATAAACATTACAAAATTAAAAATTTGTATACAAATGGATCTTTATCATTTAAGGCTTTTTTCGGTGACCTAGTTAACCAGTAGCGGACTCTCAAAATTTGTATAAAAATTACGGTTTTTGGGACGTTTCTGTTCAAAATTAAAGGTCTAAATGGAAAATGTATTAGATCTAATCGATAATAAAAGTTATGTTAGTTTTTGATCAATTCAGTTTTTTATTAAAATGAGTAAATCTATTTTGCATTTTTTTAAAACACAATTTTTTGCTTTGAGTGAAAAAATTGTAGACAAATGGATCTTTCATTTAAGATTAAACACATTTTGTTCCATACACAGGTTAACCAGTGGCGGACTTTCAAAAATTGCTTAAAAATTACGTTCAAAATCAATGGACGAGTTAATACACTTTTGCAATTTTTTACTTTGAATTGAAACATTCTGGTGACGCCACTGGACGACAAAATTGGGAGAAAGAGCTCATCAAAAGGAACAGTTTGGTTTGTCTCACATTTTTGCAATCAAAATTATTCAAGTTATTGCAAATCTATGTTGTTTTTTTTTGACACGCCGCCACTGAGTTTTTGAAAAATCTGTGTTTTGTTCCAGATTGTAGTTAAAGAGAAATTTGTGTGCCCTATTTTTAGAAAATGAAAAATAACTACTAACACTCCTTTTTGCCAAAAAAATGCTCAACATTCACTGGTTTATTTATATAAATAATTAAGATTTACAAAAATCAAAATTTGTAGACAAATCTTTATCATTTAAGTTTGTTTGCTGTGCCCTAGTTAACCAGTGACGGACTTTCAAAAATTGTCTAAAAAATGCGATTTTTGGACGCCACTGTTTAAAATTAAATGCTAAATAAAAAAATTGTGAGATCTAAGCAACAAAGAAAAGTTAAGATATCTTACTCAATTTATTTTTTGCGTATAATGAGTTAATACAATTTTTTTTAACTCAATTTTTGACTTTGAATTGAATTATTTTGGTGACGCCACTGAACCAAAAAATTGGAAGTTAGATATGAGAAAGAGCTCATCAAAACCAACAATTTGGTTTATCTACTATCATCCTGAGATCAAATTTACTTAAGATATTGCAAATTTACGTTTTTTTTTTGAGAAAAATCTTTACGCCGCCATTGATTTTTTGAAAAAAAATTGTTTGATCTTAAATTGTAGTTAAAGAAAGGGAGAAATCGAAAATTGCTTTTTTTGACTTTTTACGGATCGTCACTGGTTTATTTATACAAATAACTAAGAATTACAAGAATTAAAATTTGTAGAGAAATGGTTTTTTATCGTTTAAGACTAAGTTTTTTTTTGTGCCTTATTTGGCCAGTAGCGTACTTATCTAAAAATTACGTTTTTGAGACGCCACTGTTCAAAATTAAAGGCTTAAATGAAAAATGTATCAGATCTAAGCAATAAAAAAAGATAATTTGATCAATTTATTTTTGAGTTTTACGGGTTTATTTTTTGCGTTTTTTAAAAAACATAATTTTTGGCTTTAAATGAAAAATTTTACGGACGTCACTGGACAAAAAATAATGGAAGTCAGATATGAGTAAGAGCTTATCAATATGCAATTTGGTTAATCTCCCACCTTTCTGCGATAAAAATTACTCAATTTATTGCAAACTAAAAATTTAAAAAAAAAAAAACATTTTGAAAATTTTTGAAAATTACTAAATTTTGGACTGAATGAACTTAATAACAATATGTGCGACAAAATTTTAAAAATTGTTTTTATAATTGCAATTTTTGTAAAATGAAAAATTAAAACAGTTTTGAAAATTCCAAAAATTGCATTTTTTTTAATTACAAATTTTGAAAATAAAAAAAGAAAATTGATAATTCAAAAACATATTTGGAATTTCTTTAAAATTACTAAGTTTTAGAATTTGGTTAAGGAACTTGTTAACAATATATGCGACAAAAATTGAATCAAAATTTTAAAAATTGATGCTATAATTGCAGTTTTTGTAAAACAAAAACAATTTTTGAAAATTAAAAACATAAATTGTTTGAAATTTTTAAAACACACTAAATTTTGGAAATTGATTAGGGAAGTTATTGACAACATACGCGACAAGATTTTATTCAAAATTCTGAAAATTAAAACCATTTTAAAAACTCATTATTTAGAATTTTTGATGAGTTCTAAATTTTGGTAATTAATTAAGGAACTTATTGATAATATCTGCAACAAAATTTGAATTAAATTTTAAAAATTGTTTCTCTACTTACAGTTTTTGTAAAAAAAAGAAAATTTTTTTTCTTCAAGCTGAAAAATTATAAAAACTTGATTGAAATTTATGAAAATTACTAAATTTTGGAAATTGATTAAGGAATTTATTGAAAATATCTACGAAAAAATTTAATTAAAAATTTTAAAAATTGTTGCTAAACTGCAAAAAAACAATTTTTGGAAATTTTAAAAACATTTTTTGAAAAATACTGTTTTTTGGAAATTAATTTAGGAACATATTATTAATATATAATACAAAATTTGATTCAAAATTCTAAAAATAGTTTTAAATAGCTTTAATTGCAATTTTTGTAAAAAGAAAATTTTCAAAAAAATTGAGTTTAAAATTTTTGAAAAATTTGTTAATGATTTTATGGACAATATAAGAATCAAAATTTAAATAAAAATTTGAAATTTTGATAATTCAAATTTTTAGTTTTTGGAAATTGATTAATGAACTTATTGACGGTATGTGCAACTAAATTTAAATCAAAATTTTGAAAATTATTGCTTAAATTGCAATTTTTGTAAAAAAAATAAAGGAAATTCAAAAAAGAAAAAAAATCAAGATTCAAAAAAATGAAACAATTTTTGAAAATTCAATTATTGACAATATGTGCGACAAAATTTTATTCAAAATTTTAAAAATTGTTGCTATAATTACAGTTTTTGTAAAAGGAATAAATGAAACAGTTTTAAAAATTCAAAAAAATATGTTTTTAGAAAATCACTAAAGTTTTGATAATTGATATTGACAAAATGTGCGATAAAAATCGATTAAAATTGTAAAAATTGTTACTGTAATGACAATTTTTGTAAAAAGAAAAATTTTAACGATTTTTGAAAATTCAAAAAATATATTTGGAATTTTCAGAAAAACACTAAATTTTGAAAATTTACTAATGAATATTTGCAAAAAATTTATAAAACAATTTTTTGAAAAACTCTAAATTTTAAAAAATGATTAAGGAACTTATTGACGTGCAAAAAAATTGAATCAAAATTTTTAAAATTGCTGTTTTAATTACAATTTTTGTAAATAGAAATAACAAAACAATTTTAAAAATTCAAAATTAAATGATGGAGTTTTTAGGAAATTAATAAATTTTGGAAATATATTAAAAAAATAAAACAATTTTGAGTTTTAAAAACATTTTTAATTTTTTTGAAAATTTATTGCAACAAAATTTAATATAAAAATTTTAAAATCGTTATAATTTTTGTAAAAATTAATAATAAAAAAAATTTGAGTTTTTTTTTAAATATGTTTGGAATTTTCAGAAAATTATTAAATTTTGGAAATTGATTAAGGAACTTTTAAAAATTGTTATTTTTGTAATTTTTTGCAAATTTCAAAAACAAATTTAATTTTTTTGAAAATTTACTAAATTTTGGAGATTTCTCAATATGTTCTACAAATTTTGATTAAAAATTTTAGAAATTGTTATTATTATTGCTATAATTGCAATTTTTGTAAAAAATTAACAATTTTTCCAAATTTAAAAAAATTTGTTGCAAATTGCAATTTTTGTAAAAATTAAAAATTAATAATTTTGAAAATTTAAAAAAACGTCTGCAAATTTTTCAAAACTAACGTTCACAATAAGTTGCTTTGCGATTGACAGTGTATGATTTGGTAGATACGGTATTCAACCACCGGTGTGAGGTTTCTTCTGTCAAAAAAACACAAGAGATCTAATGTCACTTATTACTCATTTGCGCGGGGACGGGGGAACTTACTAATTCCTTAACAACTAACACTTGGGCGGGTGGGCGGGGACACTATAAAGATTGTCACTTCCAGTTGTTGAAACACTGTAGCCCGCCCACCCACCCAAGTGTTAGTGACCCAGTGGTTTGATATTCAACCAACGATGATGTTTCTTCTGTCAAAAAACACAATAGATCAAATAATAGTTTTCACTAATATGCGCGAGGAGAGGAAGCGTACTAATTCATTGACAACTAACACTTGGGCGGGTGGGCGGGGACACTATAAAGATAGTCGCGCCCAATTTTTGAAATAGTGTGGCCCACCCACCCACCCAAGTGTTAGTGATCTAATGATTGGATATTAAATCACCGGTGAGGTTCTTTATGTTAAAAAAGCACAATAGATCAATTGTCAGTTGTCATTAATATGCGCGAGGAGAGGGAGCGTACTAATTCTTTGACAACTAACACTTGGGCGGGTGGGCGGGAACACTATAAAGATAGTCGCGCCCAATTTTTGAAATAGTGTGGCCCACCCACCCACCCAAGTGTTAGTGATCTAATGATTGGATTTTAAATCACCGGTGAGGTTCTTTATGTTAAAAAAGCACAATAGATCAAATGTCAGTTGTCATTAATATGCGCGAGGAGAGGGAGCGTACTAATTCATTGACAACTAACACTTGGGCGGGTGGGCGGGGACACTATAAAGATAGTCGCGCCCAATTTTTGAAATAGTGTGGCGCACCCACCCCCCCAAGTGTTAGTGATCTAATGATTGGATTTTAAATCACCGGTGAGGTTCTTTATGTTAAAAAAGCACAATAGATCAAATGTCAGTTGTCATTAATATGCGCGAGGAGAGGGAGCGTACTAATTCATTGACAACTTACACTTGGGCGGGTGGGCGGGGACACTATAAAGATAGTCGCGCCCAATTTTTGAAATAGTGTGGCCCACCCACCCACCCAAGTGTTAGTGATCTAATGATTGGATATTAAATCACCGGTGAGTTTCTTTATGTTAAATAAGCACAATAGATCAAATGTCAGTTGTCATTAATATGCGCGAGGAGAGGGAGCGTACTAATTCATTGACAACTAACACTTGGGCGGGTAGGCGCGGACACTATAAACAGCATTTATTTTGCTCTAATTGAAAACCTATATTTTGTTGTGGTTTTTTTACTTAGTGTTGATTTTTCTCTGCGAAACTTGTCATTCACATGGTGTACTGTACTTAACAGGTCATAATGCCTTTGGGCATTATTGCTGTGGCAAGAATTATCTCGTCGATTGAAGATGGGCGAGGAAAAAGTGAAACTGCAAGGATTGTTAGTAAAAGCTTTTGTGCTGTACAAAAGATGTATCAGCGTTACTTGGATACTGGTCTGATAACCAAATGATCAGGATCCGGGCGAAAAAATGTCACCACGAACAGAGATGACCGTTTTTTGGTGTTCACAAGTTTGCTGAATAGAACAGCTTTTGAAGTTTATCTACGAAATCAACTCCATGAAGTTAGAGATGTAAATGTTAGTGAATAGATCGTTAGGAAAAAGTTTTGGGCTGCTGGATTGTCTTATAGAAAGATGGCTACAGGTCTACCTTTACAACTCGACATTGTGTTGCAAGATTGGCTTTTGCCCGAAATCACCGGGCACAGAATAATGAGTTCTGAGTAGGGTACTGTTTGAGTCGCGCTTTTGACTCAATAAATCAGACGGACGTCGGAAAGTGTGGAGAAGACGCGGAGAAAAATACGTTTCAGTTTGTATTGATGAGCGACTTACATTTGGCGGTGGGCCGGTTATGATTTGAGCAGGAATTTCTACCGAAGCCCGCACAGAGTTGGTCTTTATAGAAAATGACTCCCTGACAGCTCACAGATTCATTATAGAGGTTCTCGAAGATCATGGTATGCCTTTAATAACAACTATGGGCGAGTGAGGTATTTTCATGCAAGATAATGCTAGACCTCACCTCAGAGTTGTCAGAGATTATCTAGATGAAGTGGGAATTTTGCGGTTCGATTGGTCAACTCTCAGCCCGGACATGAATCTTATAGAACATGTCTGGGATGAGTTGGGACGACGTATCCGAAAGCATACAACTGCTCCAAGAACTGCTCAGGAGCTAAGACCGTTGCTTTTACAGGAATGGAATAATATCGACCAAAATGTGATCCTTAATTTAATTCAAAGTATTCCTCGTCGACTTCAAGCAGTCATTAATGCAAGAGGGGGCAATACTCGTTATTAGTGATAAGTTTTTTTATATATTTTTTGTTCCATATTAGTCTTAAGAACAAAAATTCAAACTTTGTCTAAACTGTAAATTTGTGATATTTCCAAAATGCGCAATATTAACAATAAATATGCTTTTCGATTCAACATTGAATTTTTAATTTAGTGTGCAAAATACAGTACAATTGCTTACAATTTGCTAACATAAGGTTAAAACAAAAAATTCTAAAACTAAGTCATAATTTTAAAGTGACCTCTATTTTTTGCTCGCCAGTGTAATTATAAATTTTAAAAAGACTTTTCTACTTTACATCCTTGTATCAACTTGTTTGTATCTCTCCGTCCGATGGTTATGACCAAGTAAGGCAAATAGTTACGGTTAATGATATGTTTGTGATATAGAAAATAAGTTTTATTTGCTTTTTTTTAATATTGTTGCAAATTATAAATAAATTATTTTTTGTAAAAATAAATGTCATAATTTAATTCAATATAATATATTATATTAGTAATTAAGAATTATATATGGGATACATTTCTAACAATATAATTGACCTTAATGTTAAATTACACTGTTAAACTATATATGCCAAGGGCAAAAACAATTTTATATCATTTCTTTTCATAACTTCTACACATTTACAATAATAAAATAACTACTTTAGACAAAAACCCTTATTATAACTTTAATCTCATGTTATCACCATTTTCCATAATCCCGCCTGATTTGGGCAAAAATTTCGGGAAACCAATGTAGCCACCACCTGGCCACCTGAGCTCACGGATTTTCTCTTAATGAGGGTAGTAAAATTTTACGGTCGCACCGCGTGCCCCAATTGTAATTAATATTCAAATCCTGAAACCCACCCGGCAAGTGGCAGAGCATTAAAAATTCTTAGTGACTTAAGAGTTCAGTTAAGTTTCGTACGTTGCGGAGTGTGAAAGAGTGTTTCCGAATAATTTACATTTTCTTTTAAGACTTATCGTGTTTGTGCTGAGATTTTTATTAAACTTGAGGTAATATATTATACATTCTTAGTCTAATGACAGTTTTATTTAATTAGTATGCAATTATGATTGATTGCGCATTAATTAACATTGAAATTTATATGATTGTTATGAAATATGAATTTTAATTTTGATGTTACAAAATAATAAGGGAAACGTATGGTTATAAATATTAATTAATTATAATTGCTGACCTAAGTTAACATGCTTGACTCATTGTTTAAACAAATCGACTAATAAAGGTTTCAAATGTTTTGAAAATTGATATAAACATTAATCATTTAAATAATCAAACGAATTGTGACTACATCTAATGCAATTTATTATCATTGTTTGCATAACGAATTTATTATTAAGATTAAATTGTGCTTGGTAGATTATACATTATTTTCTTATTGACAAAGTCTAATCTAATGTATTGGATTCAAATTAGAAATTTTTTGCAGGCCAATTAGATTTCTGAATAAGATTTTGATTAAATAATCTTTCTAATTAATTGACTTTACAATTATATAATATAACATAATATATTTTGTTGGGGTTTTTGCTTATTTTTTAAATTTAGGATTTTGTAAATAAATACCATTACTTCTCAATTAATTAATCAGTAATTTTTACAAAATGGAACATTTTTTGGTTTTGACTACTATGATGAGCAGATTAATAGATTGAAGCAAATGAAAACATAGAAAACAGAAACATTTATCATTTTACAAACTTTTTGTATTATTTGTTGCTAAAGAAATCTTCAATTTTTTTTTTGCTTTGTTAATAGTTTTTATTTTTGAAAAAATGAATCATTATGGAGCTCCTGTACTAGGTATGAACAGTGTAATTTTATACCTACAATACTCCTGCGGGTGGTGCATTTAATAAGATGTCTCTGTTCCCCAGAATTGTAACGTATTATTATCTGCTTGAAGCAGTAACGGTGGCATTAACGAATGTATAATAAATAAAATACATATTACAGAATTACAGAATTTGCATTCTTTAAGAGTACGTTAAGTGGTAAGGCTTTTGAGAGGTGATGCGGTCTGATTTGTTATTTTTGTATATAGCTTTGTCTACTGTAGCCCACCTATCTACACAAGTGTTGGTTATCAAAATATTCATTATTACACTTGTCATTTGTGTAAGTTGTTAGCAATACAACAGACGATAAACTTACGATAACTTTCTTGACCACAAACGCTTGGGTGGGTGGGCGGGAACCAAGTTTAAATTGTGGGCGGATAGCTTTATCTACTGTAGCCCACCCATCCACCCAAGTGCTGGTTTTCAAAAGATTCATTATAACACTCACTGTTTGTGTAAGTTGTTAGCAATACCACACACGATTAGCTTATAACAAGTTTCTTGATGATAAGCGCTTGGGTGGGTGGGCGGGAACCAAGTTTAAATTGTGGGTGGATAGCTTTGTCTACTGTAGCCCACCCACCCACCCAAGTGCTGGTTATCAAAAGATTCATTATAACACTCACTGTTTGTGTAAGTTGTTAGCAATACCACACACGATTAGCTTACAGCAAGTTTCTTGATAAGCGCTTGGGTGGGTGGGCGGGAACCAAGTTTTAATTGTGGGCGGATAGCTTTGTCTATTGTTGCCCACCCACCCAAGTGCTGGTGATTTATTATAACTTTTTTTGAATGTATTACTACTTTTTCTCTTTGATTAGCAGCTTTATTGATTTTTGTAATCTTTCTTTTCGTTTGTGTGCATTTTATTGTTAGTTTGCTTATTTCATATGTCCACCAGTAGTGTATCTGCCTGTGTTGGGAGCTTTTTTTATTTTTTTAAAGGTGGTATTACACGCTTTGATTATGTTCTGGCGTCGTTTGTCTTCTCAAGTTCATTCTAGTTCTATCTATTACTTTTACAAAGTAATAAGAGCGGGTTCGATCAAATTTAATTAAAGTTGAGCGTATCAAATTTGATACAACTTGAACAATTAATAGCTATAATACTGAGGTGCATTGTTGCCAATTTGCATCAAGATCTAATGTTTAGTTTAGAAGTTATGACTAAACTTAATTCCATCACAACTTTTTAAAAATTGAGCGCGCTAGATCAATTTAATTAAAATTGAGCGTATCAAATTTGATACAACTTGAACAATTAATAGCTATAATACTGAGGTGCATTGTTGCCAATTTGCATCAACATCTAATGTTTAGTTTAAAAGTTATGACTAAACTTAATTCCATCACAACTTTTTAAAAATTGAGCGCGCTAGATCAATTTAATTAAAATTGAGCGTATCAAATTTGATATAATTTAGACAATTAATAACTATAATATTGAAGTGCATTGTTGCCAAATTGCATCAAGATCTAATGTTTAGTTTGAAAGATATGACTAAACTTTAACTCCACCACAAATTTTTATAAATCGAGCGGGCTAGATCAAATTTAATCAAAATTGAGCGTATAAAATTTGATACAATTTAGACAATTAATAACTATAATACTGAAGTGCATTGTTGCCAATTTGCATCAAGATCTAATGTTTAGTTTAAAACTTATGACTAAACTTAACTATATCACATCTTTAAACTTGTTATACTTCGAGCGTGCTAGATTGAATTTAATTAAAATTGAGCGTATCAAATTTGATACACTTTGGACAATTAATAACAATAATACTGTAGTGCAATGTTGCTAAATTGCATCAAGATCTAATGTTTAGTTTAAAAGTTATGACTAAACTTAACTCTATCACAACTTTTTAAAAAAGGAGCGAGCTAGATCAATTTAATTAAAATTGAGCTTATCAGATTTGATACAATATAGACAATTATTAGCTATAATACTGAAATGCATTGTTGCCAAATTGCATCAAGATCTAATGTTTAGTTTAAAAGTTATGACTACTTCATCACAACTTTTTATAAGTCGAGCGTACTAGATCAAATTTAATTAAAATTGAGCGTATCAAATTTGATTCAATTTAGACAATTAATAGCTATAATACTGAAGTGCATTGTTGCCAAATTGCATTAAGATCTAATGTTTATTTTAAAAGTTTTGATTAAACTTAACTTGCACATCTTTAAACTTGTTATATCTTGAGCGGGCTATATTAAATTCAATTAAAATTGAGCGTATCAAATTTGATACAATTTAGACAATTAATAGCTATAATACTAAAGTGCATTGTTGCCAAATTTCATCAAAATCTAATGTTTAGTTTAAAAGTTATGACTAAACTTAACTCCATCACATCTTTCAACTTGTTATACTTCGAACTTGCTAAATTTAATTTAATTAAAATTGAGCGTATTAAATTTGATAAAATTTAGACAAATAATAACTTTAATACTGAAGTGCATTGTTGCCAAATTGCATCAAGATCTAATGTTTAGTTTAAAAGTTATGACTAAACTTTAACTCTATCACAACTTTTTTAAAAATTGAGCGAGCTAGATCAATTTAAGTAAAATTGAGCGTATTAAATTTGATACAATTTAGACATTAAATAACTATAATACTGAAGTGCATTGTTGCCAATTTGCATTAAGATCTAATGTTTAGTGTAAAAGTTTTGACTAAACTTAACTCCATTACATCTTTTAACTTGTTACACTGCGAGCGGGCTAGATCAAATTTACTTAAAATTGAGCGTATCAAATTTGATACAATTTGGACAAATTTTAGCTATAATATTGAAATGCATTGTTGCCAAATTGCATCAAAATCTAATGTTTAGTTTAAAAGTTATGACTAAACTTAACTCCATCACATTTTTTAACTTGTTACACTGCGAGCGGGCTAGATCAAATTTACATAAAATTGAGCGTATCAAATTTGATACAATTTGGACAAATTTTAGCTATAATATTGAAATGCATTGTTGCCAAATTGCATCAAAATCTAATGTTTAGTTTAAAAGTTATGACTAAACTTAACTCCATCACATCTTTCAACTTGTTATACTTCGAACTTGCTAAATTTAATTTAATTAAAATTGAGCGTATCAAATTTGATAAAATTTAGACAAATAATAACTTTAATACTGAAGTGCATTGTTGCCAAATTGCATCAAGATCTAATGTTTAGTTTAAAAGTTATGACTAAACTTTAACTCTATCACAACTTTTTTAAAAATTGAGCGAGTTAGATCAATTTAAGTAAAATTGAGCGTATCAAATTTGATACAATTTAGACATTTAATAACTATAATACTGAAGTGCATTGTTGCCAATTTGCATTAAGATCTAATGTTTAGTGTAAAAGTTTTGACTAAACTTAACTCCATCACATCTTTTAACTTGTTACACTGCGAGCGGGCTAGATCAAATTTACTTAAAATTGAGCGTATCAAATTTGATACAATTTGGACAAATTTTAGCTATAATATTGAAATGCATTGTTGCCAAATTGCATCAAAATCTAATGTTTAGTTTAAAAGTTATGACTAAACTTAACTCCATTACATCTTTTAACTTGTTACACTGCGAGCGGGCTAGATCAAATTTACTTAAAATTGAGCGTATCAAATTTGATACAATTTGGACAAATTTTAGCTATAATATTGAAATGCATTGTTGCCAAATTGCATCAAAATCTAATGTTTAGTTTAAAAGTTATGACTAAACTTAACTCCATCACATCTTTCAACTTGTTATACTTCGAACTTGCTAAATTTAATTTAATTAAAATTGAGCGTATCAAATTTGATACAGTTTGGACAATTAATAATGATAATATTGAAGTACATTGTTGCCAAATTGCATTAAGATCTAATAAATAGTATAAAAGTAATGACTAAACTTAACTCTATCAAAACTTTTTATAAATTGAGCGGGCTAGATCAAATTTAATTAAATTTGAGCGTATCAAATTTGATACAATTTTGACAATTAATAGCTATAATACTGAAGTGCATTGTTGCCAAATTCCATCAAGATCTAATGTTTAATTTAAAAGTTATGACTAAACATAACTCTATCACAACTTTTTAAAAATTAAGCGCGCTATATCAATTTAATTTAAATTGAGCGTATCAAATTTGATACAATTTTGACAATTAATAGCTATAATACTGAAGTGCATTGTTGCCAAATTCCATCAAGATCTAATGTTTAATTTAAAAGTTATGACTAAATTTAACAACTTTTTAAAAATTGAGCGAGCTAGATCAATTTAATTAAAATTGAGCGTATCAAATTTGATACAATTTTGACATTTTATAACTATAATACTAATGTGCATTGTTGCCAAATTGCATTAAAATTTAATGTTTAGTTTAAAAGTTATGACTAAACTTAACTCCATCACATTTTTTACTTGTTACACTGCGAGCGGGCTAGATCAAATTTACTTAAAATTGAGCGTATCAAATTTGATACAATTTGGACAAATTTTAGCTATAATATTGAAATGCATTGTTGCCAAATTGCATCAAAATCTAATGTTTAGTTTAAAAGTTATGACTAAACTTAACTCCATCACATCTTTCAACTTGTTATACTTCGAACTTGCCAAATTTAATTTAATTAAAATTGAGCGTATCAAATTTGATACAATTTATACAATTAATATCTATAATTTTGAAATGCATTGTTTCTAGTTTGCATCAAGATCTAATGTTTAGTTTAAAAGTTATGATTAAACTTAACTTCATCACAACTTTTTATAAATCGAGCGGGCTAGATCAAATTTAATTAAAATTGAGCGTATCAAATTTGATACAATTTAGACAATTCATAACTATAATATTGAAATGCATTGTTGCCAAATTGCATTAAGATCTAATGTTTAGTTTAAAAGTTATGACTAAACTTAACTATAATAAAACTTTTTATAAATCGAGCGTACTAGATCAAATTTAATTAATTTTGAGCCTATCAAATTTGATACAATTTGGACAATCAATAACTATAATTTTGAAGTGCAATGTTGCCAAATTGCATCAAGATCTAATGTTTAGTTTAAAAATTATGACTAAACTTAACTTTATTAAAACTTTTTATAAATTGAGCGGGCTAGATCAAATTTAATTAAATTTTAGCGTATCAAATTTGATACAATTTGGACAATCAATAACTATAATATTGAAGTGCATTGTTGCCAAATTGCATCAAGATCTAATGTTTAGTTTAAAAGTTATGACTAAACTTAACTTTATTAAAACTTTTTATAAATTGAGCGGGCTAGATCAAATTTAATTAAATTTTAGCGTATCAAATTTGATACAATTTGGACAATCAATAACTATAATATTGAAGTGCATTGTTGCCAAATTGCATCAAGATCTAATGTTTAGTTTAAAAGTTATGAATAAACTTAATTCAATCACATCTTTAATTTGTTACACTTTGGGCGGACTAGATTAAATTTAATTAAAGTTGAGCGTATCGAATTTGATACAATTTAGACAAATAATAATCATTATTGAAGTGCATTGTTGCCAAATTGCATTAAGATTTAATGTTTAGTTTAAAAGTTATGACTAAACTTAACTTTGTCACAACTTTTTATAAATCGAGCGAGCTAGATCAAATTTAATTAAAATTAAGCGTATCAAATTTGATACAATTTTGGCAATTAATTACTATAATATTGAAGTACATTGTTGGCAAATTGCATCAAGATCTAATGTTTAGTTTAAAAGTTATGATTATGAAGCGCCAGTATCGTAGTGGATGTCTTTCTAAAGCAGTGGAAATTGGGCTTCAAATCTATATCAAAATCTCGTACAGTTTTTGAAATAATTTAACAATATTCAACGTTTTAAAGCCAAAGAAAATTTAATTTCCAAAATTTTCATAATGTAAAGATCTTATCTTTTGATTATTTTTATTGCTAATGTTGTCCTCAGCATTGAATACACTCTTCACTATATTAAAAGGAATTAATTGGCATTTTACTATAGAATATAATATTTAGAAATTCCTCCAAACATTGATTATAAATAAATTTACTCATAACTAACAGGGGTTTACAATATAAGCTAGCATGAGCCACCCTTTTAACAGTTGTCTGTAAATTTGTTTCGTATAGCCTTTGGAATTGAAAATGTTTGCCTGGGAACACAAACACCTTAAATTGTAGCCGCACAGCTGTTCCCTCCTGGCGAGACACGTGCATTCAATTCCGCACAGTGCCACACGGTACTACTGTCTGTCTATTTGTCTATTATATTGAACACTTTCATACACAACTCAATTGTATTCACAATATGGATCACGTTTCAGGTATGTGGAACTAATGATTGGGTAAACAATTTTCATCTATTTCACACGAACAACAGCTGATATATAATATAATATAATAATTTTGCTGATTTATTTGTCATATAATCTAACCTTTTTAAATGTTGTAAAAGTAATAAACTATAAAACTTATCAATATTATTTTATAGCAATTTTTCCTTGTTTTCTAATTACATTTTTCCCTTCTCTTAATTATCCATTAAATTTGTCATTGTTCTGAGCGTCTGCAAGGTTGCGTCCGCATTTTAAAGCGTCCTTTGTAGAGAGACGTTAATTGCAATCGCATTGTATTCAACAAATGAAAAATAAAATTCGACTTTCATGTGTTTGAATGCTGCCGGGGGCGCGTTAACACTCAACATCAAAGATGGTTGTTGTGATTACAATAGGAAAAATGAATGAATGAATGAAAAAAAAAACAATAACAAGGTTTAAACGTCGCCGTTAATTAGAAGCATAAATGCAAATTACGAATTATCACAATGAGTAAATGTGAGTGACTTATTGCATATTAATTTCTTTTGTTTTTGTTTCAGGTGAGTTTCGTTTGATCGTTGAGGTTGATTATTAATTAGTAAGTATGTTTATTTCTTAGTAAACGGAACTTCTATATAAATTTAACATAAAAGAACTAGTTCAAAAAATTCACTTACATGCATAGGCAGAATGCTGCGCATAATCTGTACGTTTATACGGTATATAAAATAAATT
The DNA here is from genome assembly GCA_963932245.1 of Tachinus rufipes. Taxonomy (NCBI): domain Eukaryota; kingdom Metazoa; phylum Arthropoda; class Insecta; order Coleoptera; family Staphylinidae; genus Tachinus; species Tachinus rufipes. Next base: position 98,065,097 of record OZ010747.1, on the reverse strand, counting down.
GCGTAAAACTCGAGCAAATCAGGACAATCAATAATCTCACGAAGCACTTTAAAAACTAATGTCTAAAAGTATTTTTTCAATATTAAATGTACTTAAACTCAAAAACAATCAAAATTTTATCGAATCTGTTCAATATTTTTCTTCACTGATTAAAGGAATCTTAATTAAACTACTTTAATCTTGTTGGCATGTTACAAAATACGTGTAGCTGCGCATAATCTGTACGTTTATACGGTATATGAAATAAATAGTCATTAAATAAATCATTTGAGGCAGATTAGATAATATTGAGAATAAGTTACCTTATTTTGACCCAAACACAAAGTTTCCAGAAGATTGCGGTGCAATTTTACCAAGTTTAATATAATAACTTTATTTTTGTGCGATATTTTTATGATATTGTAGCATATCCAGTAAATCTAGTATTACCACATTCATTCATGTATTATGAACTAAGCTGACATTTTATTAAATTATGCCTACAAGGAAATTCATTATTATTGTCTTTGAGAACAATTCTATATCATTGTCTACAGTACGATTATGGAATTGTCTTTCTCCATGAGGTTATGTTACTACAAAATTGGCTGTGTTGATTCTTTTCGTTCAGCATATGTAATTATTTCAATTACAAACGAGGACAAATCGACTGTATCATAATAAATTCTACATGAATTTGTCAACACCGCTCACGTAATATGCGAAAGACACATAAATACAAAACACACAAAGCAATAATTGAGACATTCACTCGCCCGTGACTAATAACAAACAATATGTAGCTTTATTTTTATAAATAATATTTATGTTGTTTTTAATCTCTCACCAAATATGTGGAGGTGTGGTACAAAATATACATTGTAGGCGGCAGCAATTATGCGTGCGATTATTGGAACGTGGATAGTAGACATATTTTTATTTATTTCTTAGACAACAACTTTTTAATACATAATTAAATTGATTTATGAAATAATAAATATTACAAGTTTATTTTTACGAATACATTACTAGTTTCGACTCAACTAGAGCCTTCTACAGATGTAATAGTTTACTGATATTATAATTAAATTACTTTATTAACAAACTGCTTTATTATTCTTGAAATTTTGTGACAGTTGATGTAATTAATTTGAATTTTCTTGTATACACAATATTTATGTCAAAAGAAATGTTCACATGTCTGTTTTGAATGTTATTTATAATACTTTATTACCCAAACGTATAATTTTACTGAAATTTTTTTGTTGCATACAATTCTTTGTATGCGTGCTCTGTCGGTTTTGATTGTTGGGTCGATGTACGAGTATTTTTGGGGTGTAATTGATTTTGTGTAGCCACAGACGAGAGCAAATATACAATTTAACTGAATTCATGTTTGCCAATTAATGTCAAATTTGTGAATGAAATCGATAAAATAAAATTTATATATCAAATTAGCTTTAATAAATTATTAAATTTGAATCTATTTTTTTTTTATTGTTATCTACTACATTCTATGTAGAGGATATAATAACTACTTTTAATGTTAAGGAAAAAAGCATATTTTTATAAAAGTTTTTTTTAGTTTGAACCTGCATTTTTTTAGTAAGTTTCTAGCCCACAATAACATTTTAAATTACATTTTTTAGTAAAAGTTGCATAAAACTATATTTTTGGTAAAAAGGTCTTTAACTAACAGCATTTTTAACAATTTTTAATTCCAAAACTGCATTTATTCTTCAGTTTTTAGTTCAAAAAACTATTTTCTTCTGAGTTTTCTGTTTATAACTACATTTTAGGTAACTATTTTGCATAAAATTAAATTTGTTGGGTCAAATCTATCTAGTTTTTAGTCTGAAACAGCGTTTTGAGATTAATTGTAAGTCAAAATTTTGTTTTTTGTTGAGTTTTTAATCCAAAGCCGTATTTTCTATAATTTTTTGCAATTTTTTTTGTACAAAATCCATCTGATCACTCTTTAGTCTAAAAAACAATTTTATACTTCATATTCTAATTAATTTTTTGTCTTATTTTTAGCAATTTTTATTGAATTTTTAGTTTTGTAATAAGTTTTCTGCAATTTTCTGCTACTATGTTTGGTCTAAATCACATTTTTTAATAATTTTTTGGTTTCAAACGCATTTTCTTTCAAGTTTTTAGTCAAAACCTGCAAATTTTCTGATTTTTGTAGTTCAGAATTGAATTTTGTTTGAGTTTCTAGTCCACAAAATAAAAGTTTTACGTTTAAACGTACATTTCTTGCACAAAATCTTAGTTACTGGTTAGTTTTTAGTCTAAAAAGCATTTTTTATTGAATTTTTACTCGAAAAATGCATTTGGTCATCAAGAGATTGGATTTATTATCCCCTTCTCTAACAAAGACTTCTAACGTTTGCAAATAGGAGACATTTTTAGTTAACAAACTTTTGGGTGGGTGTACACTCCAGTTCAAACTACTCGAAGATCATTAAAATATTGAAAATTACTTCCTCCTTCCTGTATAAAGAGACTAACGCTTGCAAAAAAAAACTTTTAATTTCTCGCTAACAAACTTTTGAGCGAGAGAACGCAAGATTTCAAAAAGCCCCTAAATCTTGATCGTTGCTTGAGGTATGTTCCTACAAACAAACAAAGAATGCTCGAGACCCAGTTTAGCAACTTGCGGCAAGAAAACTTGTTCAGCATCTGTATGTAGCGCTCACCTGTCAAAAAATATGGCGTTAATCACATTTTTACTGCAAATGCCGCACCAAACAGTCACTTTGAAGGTGTTCAATGGCTCTTCGTGCATATCATGTGAATTCTCCGTGTCCCAGAAACGCGTGGAAATGGGTTCTGTCGCTCATTATGATTTTGGATACGAAATCATCATCTTCTTGCATCAAGTATAACAGAGCTTGGTTGTAAGTTAACTTTACTTGACGGTCAGCAGACAGCAACTGCTGAATTGCTCCAGAAAAGCCACAATTTTTTACAACATTAATGGTTTTGAATTCTTTTTTTGTTGCTACTTATATTACCTATAAAATGAAGGATGAAGGACGCATTTTGTTTGTAAAATAAAACACTGTAAAGTACAGTCAATATCAAAATATATATTTTGATAGTAGGGATTTTTGATCAATAATCAAGTCCAAGAATTGTAAATTTGTTGTTTTAGGCTTTAATTTGCTTTCAGGAAATGTATTTTGAATTGTAGGGACTTTAGAATTTTGTAGACGAAATAATTTAAGTCTAAAAATAGGAAATTTGCTATTTTAGGCTTCAATTTGCAAGATTTGTTTTCAGGAAATGTGTTTTGACAGTTACTGCTAGTAGGGACATCAGAATTTTGAAGAAAAAAATCATTTTGAACAATAATTATGTCTAAGAATAGGAAATTTCATATTTTAGGCTTTAATTTGCTTTCAGGGAATGTATTTTGACAGTTATTGTTAGTAGAGACATTTGAATGTTGAAGAAAAAATAATTTTTGGACAATAATTAAGTCTAAAAATAGTAAATTTGTTATTGTAGGTTTAAATTTGCTTTTAGGAAATGTATTTTGACAGTTATTGTTAGTAGGGACATTCGAATTTATAAGAAAAAATAATTTTTGGACAATAATCAAGTTTAAGAATAGGAAATTTGTTATTTTAGGCTTCAATTTGCATTATTTGTCTTTAGGAAATATATTTTGTCACTTACTGCTAGTAGGGACTTTATAGTTTTGAAGAAAAAATAATTTTTGAACAATAATTAGGTTTAAAAAGAGGAAATTTATTATATTGGGCTTTAATTTGCATTATTTGTTTTATTTTTGGGCAATTATCAAGTTTAAGTAGTTTAAAATTAGTAGAGGCTTTAGAATTTTGAAGACGAAATATCTTTTGATCAATATTCAAGTCTAAGAATAGGAAGTTTGTTATTTTAGGCTTTAATTTGCATTATTTGTCTTTAGGAAATATATTTTGTCACTTACTGCTAGTAGGGACTTTAGAGTTTTGAAGAAAAAAAAACTTTTGAACAATAATTAGGTTTAAAAAGAGGAAATTTATTAAATTGGGCTTTTATTTGCATTATTTGTTTTATTTTTGGGCAATAATCAATTTTAAGTAGTTTAAAATTAGTAGAGGCTTTAGAATTTTGAAGACGAAATATCTTTTGATCAATATTCAAGTCTAAGAATAGGAAGTTTGTTATTTTGGGCTTTAATTTGCATTATTTGTTTACAGGATATATATTTTGACTAGAAGCGACTTTAGAGTTTTGAAGACGAAATTCTTTTTTATTAATACAAAGTCTTAGAATAGTAAATTTGCTATTTAGGCTTTAATTTACATTTTTTTGTTTTTGAGAAATGTATTTTGAAAGTTATTGCTAGTAGGGACTTTAGAATTTTGAACAAAAAACATTTTTAAACAATAATTAAGTCTAAGAATAGGAAATTTGTTATTTTGGGCTTTAATTTGCATTATTTGATTTCAGGACGTATATTTTGACTAGTAGGGACTTTAGAATTTTGAAGACGAAATAGTTTTTGATCATTACTTGAATCTAAGAATAGGAAATTTGCTATTTTAGGCTTTAATTTGCATTATTTGTTTTTACAAAGTATATTTTGACGTTTTCTGACTAGTAGGGACTTTAGAATTTTGAACAAAAAACATTTTTAAGCAATAATCAAGTCTAAAAATAGGAAGTTTGTTATTTTGGGCTTTAATTTGCATTATTTGATTTCAAGAAGTATATTTTGACTAGTAGGGACTTTAGAATTTTGAAGACGAAATAGTTTTTGATCAATACTTGAATTTAAGAGTAGGAAATTTGCTATTTTTGGTTATAATTTGCATTATTTGTTTTTGAGAAATGTATTTTGAATGTTACTGCTAGTAGGGACTTTAGAATTTTGAACAAAAAACATTTTTAAACAATTATCAAGTCTAAGAATAGGAAGTTTGTTATTTTGAGCTTTAATTTGCATTATCTGCTTTTAGAAATTATATTTTGGCTAGTAGGGACTTTAGAATTTTGAAGACGAAATAGTTTTTGATCATTACTTGAATCTAAGAATAGGAAATTTGCTATTTTAGGCTTTAGTTTGCATTATTTGTATTTACAAAGTATATTTTGACATTTACTGACTAGTAGGGACTTTAAAATTTTGAAGGCGAATTAAGTTTTGATCAATATTTAAGTCTAAGAATAGGAAATTTGTTATTTTTAGATTAATTTGCATTATTTGGCGTTAGAAAATATATTTTGACTAGTGGGGACTTTAGAATTTTGAAGACGACATAATTTTTGATCAATATTTAAGTCTAAGAATAGGAAATTTGTTATTTTGGGTTTTATTTTCAATATCTGACTTTAGGAAATGTACTTTGACAGTTAATGTTAGTAGGCACATCAAAATGGTAAAGAAAAAAACATTTTTGTACAATAATCAAATCTAATAATTAGACATTTGCTATTTTGGGCTTTAAATTGGGTTATCTGCTTTCAGTAAATGTATTTTGACACTTACTGCTAGTAGGGACTACATTTTTAAACAATAATCAAGTCTAAGAATATAAAATTTGTTATTTTGGGCTTTAATTTACATTATTTGCCTTCAGGAGATGTTTTTTGACAGTTATTGCTAGTACGGACATCAGAATTTTGAAAAAATAATAATTTTGAACAATAATTAAGACTAAGAATAGGAAATTTGTTATTTTGGGCTTTAATTTGCATTAAGTGTTTTCAGGAAATATATTTTGACTAGTAGGATTCTAGAATTTTGAAGACGAAGTAATTTTTGATCAATAATTAATTGCGAAAATAGGAAATTTGCTATTTTAGGCTTTAATTTGCATTATTTGTTTTTGGGACATGTATTTTGATAGTTACTATTAGTAGGGATATCAGAATTTTGAAGAAAATATACTTTTGTTTAATAATCAAGCCTAATAATAAGAAATTTGATATTTTGGGCTTTAATCTGTTTTCAGGAAATATGTTTTGACTAGTAATGACTAGAATTTTGAAGACGAATTTATTTTTGATCAATACTTAAAGTCTAAGAATAGCAAATTTACTATTTTAGGTTTTAATTTGCATTCTCTGTTTCTGGAAAATGTATTTTGACAGTTTCTGTTAGTAGGGACATCAGAAATTTGAAGAAAAAATAATTTTTGAACAATAATTATGCCTAAGAATAGAAAATTTGCTATTTTAGGCTTTAATTTGCATTATTTGTTTTCACAAAATATATTTTAACAAATACCGATAGTATTGGCATCAGAATTTTGACGAAAAAATTATTTTTGAACAATATTAAGTCTAAGAATAGGAAATTTGTTATTTTAGGCTATAATTTGTTTTTTCGGCTTTTGCGAAATATATTTTGACTATTAGGGACTTTAGAATTTTGAAAACGAAATAATTTTTGATCAATACTTAAATTCTAAGAATGGTAAATTTACTATTTTAGGTTTTTATTTGCATTCTCTGTTTCTGGAGAATGTATTTTGACAGTTTCTGTTAGTAGGGACTTTAGAAATTTGAAGAAAAAATAATTTTTGAACAGTAATCAAGTCTAAGAATAGAAAATTTGCTATTTTAGGCTTTAATTTGCATTATTTGTTTTTACAAAATATATTTTAACAAATACCGATAGTATTGGCATCAGAATTTTAACGAAAAAATTATTTTTGAACAATAATTAAGTCTAAGAATAGGAAATTTATTATTTTAGGCTTTAATTTGCTTTATCTGCTTTATCGGCTTTTGCGAAATATGTTTTGACTATTACGGACTTTAGAATTTTGAAGACGAAATAATTTTTCATTAATATTTAAATAGGAAATTTGTTATTTTGAGCTTAAATTTGCATTATTTGTCTTTACAAAATATATTTTGGCATCAGAATTTTTAAGAAAAGACATTTTGGTCAATAATCAAGTCAAATAATAGGAAATTTGTTATTTTGGGCTTTAGTTTACATGATCTGCTTTCAGAAAATATAGTTTGACTAGTAGGAACTTTAGAATTTTGAAGACGAAATAGTTTTTTGATTAATACTTAAGTCCAAGAGTAGGAAATTTGCTATTTTAGGCTCTAATTTGCTATATCTGTTTTTGGGAAATGTATTTTGACTAGCAGGACTTTAGATTTATGAAGACGAAATAATTTTTGATCAATAAATAAGTCCGAGAATAGGAAATTTGTTGTTTTGGGCTTAAATTTGCTATATCTGATTTTGGGAAATGTATTTTGATAGTTAATGCTAGTGGGGACTTTAGAGTTTTGAACAAAAAAATAGTTTTGATCAATATTTAAGTCTAAGATTAGGATTTTTTTGTTTTTTTTTGTTTTAATTTTCATTATCAATTTTTAGGAATTACGTTTTGATATTTTGACATTGGGGACATCAGAATTTTAAAGAAAGAAAAAATATATTTTTAAAAAATAATCAAGTTTAAGAGTAGGAAATTTGTTATTTCAAGCTTTAATTTGCATTATCTGTTTTTAGGAAATATATTTTTACTAGTAGCGACTTTAGAATTTTGAAGAATCAAATCTAAGAATAGGAAATTGGTTATTTTAGCCTTTAATATGCATAATTTGCTTTTACAAAGTATATTTTGACTTTACTGGCAGTAGGAACATCAGAATTTTGAAGCAAAAAATAATTTTGAACAATAATTTAGTGTAAAAGTAGGAAATTTGTTATTTTAGGCTTTAATTTGCATGATTTGTCTTCAGGAAATCTATTTTGGCAGTTACTGTTAGTAGGGACATCAGAATTTTAGAGATAAAAACATTTTTGGACAATAATCAAGTCTAAGAATAGAAAATTTGTTATTTTAAGATTCAATTTGAATTATCTGTTTTTAGAAAGTATATTTTGACAGTTACTGTTATTAGGGACAACAGAATTTTGAAAAAAGTTATTTTTGTTCAACAATCAAGTCTAATAATAGGAAATTTGTTATTTTGGGCTTTAATTTGCATTATCTGCATTTATAAAATATATTTTGACTAGTAGCGACTTTAGAATTTTGCAGACGAAGTTATTTTTGATCAATACTTAAGTCTAAAAACAAGAAATTTTCTATTTTAGGTTTTAATTTGCATTCTCTGTTTCTGGGAAATATGTTTTGACAGTTACTATTAGGAGGGACATCAGAATTTTGAAGAAAATTTATTTTTGAACAATAATCAAGTTTAAGAATAGGAAGTTTGTGCTTTAATTTGCTTTATTTGCTTTTGGAAAATATAGTTTGACTAATAGGTACTATAGAATGTTAAAGACGAAATAGTTTTTGATCAATACTCAAATCTAAGAATAGGGAGTTTGCTGTTTAAGGCATTAATTTGCATTATTTGTGGTTACAAAATATATTACCGATAGTAGGGGCATCAGAATTTTGAAGAGACAAATATTTTTGGACAATAATCAAGTCTAATTATAGGAAGTTTGTTATTTTGGGTTTTAATTTGCATTAACTGCCTTTAGACAAAATGTTTTAACTTTAGAATTTTGAAGACGAAATTTTTTTGATCAATACTTAAGTCTAAGAATAGGAAATTTGCTATTTTAGGCTTTAATTTGCTAAATCTGTTTTTGGAAAATGTATTTTAACAGTTTTTGTTAGTAGGGATCTCAGAATTTTGAAGAAAAAAATATTTTTGGACAATAATTAAGTCTAAAAATAAAAGATTTGTTATTTTAGGCTTTAATTTGCATTATCTGTCTTTAGGACATGTATTTTGACAGTTACTGTTAAAAGGGACATTAGAAAAAAACATTTTTGTTCAATAATTAAGTCTAATAGTAGGAAATTTGTTATTTTAGGCTTTAGTATGCATTATTTGTTTTCAGAAATATATTTTTATTAGTAGAGACTTTAGAATTTTGAAGATGAAATAATTTTTGATCAATACTTAAGTCTCAGAATAGGAAATTGCCTATTTTAGGCTTTAATTTGCTTTATCTGTCTTTAGGAAATGTATTTTGACAGTTACTGTTAGTAGGGGCATCATAAAATTGAAGAAAGAATTATTTTTGAACAATAATCAAGGCTATTTTAGGCTTTAATATGCATTATTTGTCTTTACAACGTATATTTTGGTAGTTACTGACAGTATGGTTATCTGAATTTTGAAGAAAAAACGTTTGATTGATGAAAGGCATCATTCAAATGTAGCTGGAAGAATGAATTTATTGAATCCAATTTTCTATGGTTTTTTACATAAATCGGGTTTATTGTCAGCAATGACGTATTATATGTTAACCTACAAGTTGTGTTGTTGGCGTAAACTAAATATTATTAAATTGCACGAGCGAGGAGGATAATTGACTGGGCCATTTATTTTATTTCTTCTTCTTTTTAAGGTCTCTTTTAGAGTTTGGGTATCTTTAAGGCTGCTCTGAACAGGTCGATCGATGTGCATTAGAACTATTTTTGGTTTTTAATCATCAAATTTTTTTCATTCTTTTTTTATTGATTTTTCTCTAGATTAGCAGTTCAAATTTTAGTGAAGTGTCCTATTCTAGTTTTTGTTTCTGAATGGTGAAGAACAGTTTTTTTTGTTTCCAATTTTTTGTATTCTTTGTTAGTTATTTTGGTTGTCCATGGGATTTTGAGGATGCGTCTGTACACATTTCAAAGGCTTCTTCAATTTTCTTTATTTTATTTCAATAAATTCAATTCACCGAACTTTTCTTTAACTAATTAAACTATTTGGTTGGTAGGCAAGTGGCCAAACCACATATTGTCCAAATCAAAAGCATTCAATTTGGGCCAAAATAACTTCATTTACAGTAACAGGGTTACTAGCATTGTTGCACAAATAAGGTCTAATGACTTCTCCAACATGAAATTCACACTAGACAGTATCTTTAAATGAGTGTAAAGCTTTTTCCTGCATTGCTTCTTACAAATTTTCAGATCAGATGCGGCAGTTTTACTTGTTTGCAAAATCCGAAGTGAGCTTTGTTGCTGAAATAATTTTCTTGGGATTAGTTTCAAGTTTCCCTAAAGCCCAATTACTGAATTTGAGTTAAAGCAATTTTGTAGGCTCAAGATTTTCACAAACTTACTTACTGGCAGAACGTTATGAAGTAAGTGCATTTGTTGATTTTAATTTTTGCACAAGACGTTCAATTGTTTTTCGACAAAAAATTGTGAGTTAATTGAAGCGTGTACTCTTCCATGATGAAATGGTAAGCACAAACTCAAGAGGACTGCCATCTAAAACAAATATTAATTTTAGTTAATTTCAATTAAATTTTTTGCTCTGATTTAGTGAAGTCAATACTTGGTCTACCCATTCAATTATTTATTATTAGAAGATTAGATCTGCAGAGAGCAATTTATCTATTTCTGGATCTCTAACAATTGGGTGGGTGGTCACTTAACACTTTTTGCTTACGTTTAATGAACTGATTATTAATAAATTGGATGTGTCGCCTTCTTTTATTAATTAAGAAACAAGTTACTTTTGTAAATGCAATTAATCTAATTATTGGATTAATAACACTAAGGTGGGTTTCCAATTGAAACTACTTGCCTACAATTAGTGAGCTGAGGGCCTTGTCTACCCACCCAACTGTTTGTTATCAGGAAGTTGGATCTATTACCTTTTTTCTTTAAATTAGAGACAAATAAAATTAGCAGAGAGCAAAAATTCAATTTCTGTATTACTTAAACTTGGGTGAGCACTACTTGTCCACATTTGGTGCTCCAAAAAGCTTAAGAGCTTCAGAATAGCTGTTTAGAAGTATTGATAAGCTCAATGGGCTTTGCGATTTTTGTAAGCTTTGGAGGGTGTTGGATTGGGAAGTTTTTGGAGTTAAAAGGTGATGAGATTGTGGATGGATGATAAAGGAACTTTTGAGGGGTTTTTGTTATTGATGGATGATGATACTGATGATGGGTTATAGAGGAATTTTTGAAGAGCTTTAGGTGATTAACGTTGCTTTTGTGTTTCTTGAGTACCCACTTTTTTTGTCTGCTTTTTTAGTCAATAACAATAATGCATCTTCAGCAATTTTTAAAAGTTTTGAGGAGTTTAAGGAGCTTTTGGGGACTTTGAGGAGTTTTTTGGGTGGAGCTTTTAGACTTGATGGATGAAGAGAGTGTCAGTGATGGAATAATGGTTAATAAGAGAGTTTTTGATGAGTTTTTTAGAAGCTTTTGTAAAGGAGTTTTTGAAGAGTTTTTGAAATTTTTAAGAGCTTTAGAGGTAATGGGATAATAGGTTGATATAGGTGGAAATTAAATGAAACAAAAATTAGGTTAGGTTTGGAGCTTTTCAGGAGTTTGATGGAATTTTGGGATAATAGGTTGATGTAGACGGAAATTAAATGAAACAAAAATTAGCTTAGGTTAGGTTGAACATCACACAAGTTATATTTGGTAACATTATAGTTATGAAACATTAAATTTAACTATGCTTAACTCAACCTAACCTGACTGTGGTGCTACCAAATTGGTTTTCGAGGCTCTTTCTTTCACACCCTTCTAACCACCAGCGACGCTCTTTTATACCAACTGGTATTCCAGCTACGGTAACGCTGACGTGTACTTATTCTTTATCTCACTCTTTCTGAGGTTTTAAAACTCTCTATCACATACATCAAATCAGGCTTCAAGTAGCACAGGTTCTGAAGCTATTTACTTTAGAGTCTCGGGAACCTTCTTGGAGATTTGGATGGCATACACAAGTACGCATAAATGTATTTGCGTTGCGTCTCTTTCTAATATTTGTTCACTCAACGGTATTCAAATGGAGCTTTCTTGGCCGAATTTGAGCGACGCTTTCTGTATTATAATATAGAATTTTTGTTCTGCGATTTTATAGCGATGTATATTACGTTTGTGTTAAAGGACACAAGCCAATACTTGTATAGTAATGTGCGTCACTGTACTCTGCTGTGTCAGATACTCCGCCTGCTGGTATTTAGGATGTGCGATACAATATCTACATTTAACAAAGGAATTGTTCCATTGGCAATACTGACTGCAATATTGAAAAATAAATATTAAATATTGGAAATATTTAAAGATCTTACAAAATATATCAATAGAATTTCGTGTGAAAACGATGCAGAATTCTGTGTAAAATCATTCCCGATATAGAAAGCCCCTTTCCTTTTCTCTTAGCCCATTCATATTTTCCTTCTTTCCACACTTTTGTCTATCTCGCCTTTATCTGTGCACTTTTATCGGCTTTCACCTTTTGTGCCGCTTTAAAAATGCAAGACGACGACAAAGGGACATAAATTTCACGACACCTGGCTCGATTTCCTTAAACGTTTTTGACCTGCGTGCGGCACGACGACGACGACGACGCCGCCGAAATAAATAAGAAGATGGTGGAAGGAAGAAGAAGGAAGCGCCTCCTGAAAACTCAAACAAAAACCTTTTCCCATTCAGACACAAAAGTTTGTATTTTAGTATATAAAACGACTTTCCGTTCAGTTTCGAAACGAAATCCGCGCCGCTATTTATACGGACTGGTAATAAATTGAATGAACGTTCCACTTCCGGCCCTCGTTCATATCCATATGCATGGAAACTGTTTGGATTTCAGTCATAAGGATTACGAATGCGGTATGTCGGAATGCGTTAGTTTTCTCACGAATGAAGATTCATCTATTTAAAAAAGTTAAGATGTAATGCTTTATTGGTGTATTGGTAGGTGGCGCCCAACGTTGGGCTGAAGCAATTCTGTAAGGATTATCACTATACATTAAACTGAACCATATTCAATTATGATAATTAAATTTAATCTATGAATAAATGTAAATTGGTACAAACTAATGTAATAATTAAATCACATAATAACCATCATTCAATTTTTAAAATAATAATAAGTGGCGCCCAACGTGGGGAACGCAGGGCGCCACTATAATATTACATATCTTGCTACCCACAGTCTCTGTCTGTTGTAAACTATTTAAAAGTAAACATGTGAATTCTACATTATATTTAATGTTGATACATATGGTTTGTCGGGTATCAAATTAGAGGTAATTTCAAGGCTAGCACGAACGTTGCGCCATCTTTGTGTAATTTGTATCCGATTTAATTGGCTCTAATAAATTAAGCAAGTCTAATTTGTTGGGTATTTTGTATAATTGTCGGCTCCGAGTCGTAAAGTGTGTTTCGAGACGCAAGGTTGGAGGTTAGCAGTTTTATGTTGCGAAACGCGTTCGTTCGGGCGATCTCGTGTCGTAACCAAACGGGCACTTAAGTCATTTTATAATACATATTTTAAAACGAGAGACGACGCTTTTTTTACTGGTACAAGGTTGGCTCGAAGGGTTTTCTTTCCATTATTATTGGCCAGTCACTGTTTACAATGTTGTTTTATTTTTTAAATGCATTTTACAAGTGCACGCCGGAGAGCGATGTGCTGCAACAACAACATCGCATCGAACAGCTGTTTTCATCCCACTTCTGATCTATATTTGGATCGGGTTGTACGGAGCTCCTTTTTGTATGAGCGGACAACCGGTCTCCCCCACCCAAAGGAGCAGGTTATCGAGCGGTTTTAGCCCTCCTTGCTTTTCTTTGCCGCATGGTTTATGTGGCTCTATTGGGGTTCGAACTACATACTCCCCCGCTAGTGTGCATCGATATAATGGTGTAAGGATTATTAAATTTGGTTCCTAATGAATATCGTAGTGAATTTTGGGATTACAGTGCCACCCTTATACAAGGGGCAATAATTACCAATTCTAATGGAAGAACTATCATTACTTCTATTTTTTTAACACAAGCATGCATAATTTGATTGATGTTTTATATAAAATACAGTAATTACAAGACTTATCATCGCCGAGCGGAATTTCATATTATGATACATTTGCATGATTACCATGCTTCACTATGTTCTAATGCTAAAGCATTCAAATTGTAGCAACAAATTTAATCATAAGCACAGAAATATTTATTCAAAATTGTCTTCGCTATCATGCGATGCCGTGGTCGTACAAGGCATACTGACGAGGTTTGTAGAACCGAAACAATTGTCTATGCTTGACCCTTGGCCGCTGTGATTCGATTGACTGATTTTGAATAAATTATTAATTCATTTAACAAATTTAATGTTTTTTAATTATTTATGAATAATACTAATGATGTTGTTTGCTATTAACATATGACAATTCTTATTATAGTTAAATTGTATTTATCATCCTTTCGAATGCATTACTAGTTTTGATTCAAACATAGTCTTGCGGACGGAAAATCATCATAATCTGGTCATAAGCTGTTTAAAAAGTATAAAAACTTTAGAACTGCAAAATTTGGCTATGAACTATCAAAATGTTGTTAGAAATTGCAAAAATATGGCCAACTATGGTTTCTTCTTTTTTTCCAAGTGCCACTCCTATCGGATATTGAACGTCATCAGCTAAATTAGTTCTGTTGACAACACTTTTAAACAGTTTGTTGGAGCTACATTTCAACCATGATACTCTTCTTTGTTCTTTAATTTTGCTCTGCATTATATTTCTTAGTAATATTGGTTTTTCCAATCTTATTGTGTGGTCCAAATATTGTATATTTTTCTTTTGTTTCTGATTCAGATGCCGAAGTACTTCAATATTTGTTCACTGTATCTTTAGTAGCCGACTGTAGCACCACATCTTGGCCAATTTTAATTTCTTTTGATTTTTTTGTTGTTTTAACTTTGGTCTTCTGGTTCCAGTAAAGCTTAATGATTTTCCAAATTTCTTTTCATGGATTTTTTTATTTATTTAGAATTTGTAATGAAGTGGTTTTTTGTTGACTTCCTTATCACAGTATTGTAGTCAGTTAGTTCTAGATGTGGTCATCGCCTGCAACTGTCTGGTAACGAATTTTTAGGGAAGTAATTTATTGATAGCTCTGACCGTCTTACGTTATGCTACTTTTGGACTACATCGGATATTTAATTTCTTTGGTACCATATATATGTAGAAAGCATCTTACTATCCGCCACTTGACGAGGCGTCCCATGGAGGACTAGCAACCCCAACGCTTTAAAAGCTTAAAATTTGATTTATAGAATGTCAAAAGTGAGATCATTTGGTCTAGAAGTATCAAAATATTGTTAAAAAGCACCAAAATTTGACCATGAACTGTTGAAAGTGTAATTTTTGTTTTGTTTTAAAAGTTTAAAAAAATTAAAATCCACTAAAATCCTAAATTTTGATTTATAAAATGTCAAAAACCGGCTTTGAAACATCAAAATATTGTTAGAAATAGCAATATTTTGCTAATATCTGTTAGAAAGTGCAAAATTCTATTAATAAAATGTCCAAATATCAACAAAAAGAACTAAAATCTGCCGTTACACTGTCGAAAATTACAAATGGAATATCAAAAATAGCAAAAATCTAGCCATGAAACATCAAACTATTGTTAGAAAACACTAAAATCCTTCAATAAACTGTTGGAAAATATAAAAAAATTATAAAATTTTAAAAATAGTAAAAACTGGCTCTAAAATATCAAAATATTGTTAGAAATAGCAATATTTTTGGAATATCGATTTCAAAATGCAAAATTCTATTCATAAAATGTCCAAATGTCAACAAAATGAACCAAAATCCTGCCATAAACTGTCGAAAAGTACAACATTTGTTCAAGGAATGTTAAAAACAGCAAAATCCGGCATTGTAACATCAAAATATTATCAGAAATCAACTAAATTCCGGTCATAAACCATTGAAAAATGTAAAGAAATTATAAAATTTTGAAAATAGTAAAAACTGGCTATAAATTTTGGTAATATATGTTAAAAAGTGCACAATTCTGTTAATAAAATGTCCAAATGTCAACAAAAAGAATCAAAATCTGGCCATAAACTGTCTAAAAGTGCAAAATTCTATTCATTTAATGTCAAAAATAGCTGAAATATTAAAATATTGTCAAGAAGCACAAAAATTCGGCCATTAAAGTATACAAATTTTTATGAAATTTAAAAAATAGCAAAATTCTACTATAAAATATGAAAAATATTGTTAAAAAGAACTGTTAAAAAGTGCAAACCGTAAAATATCAAAAGAATTTTTAGGTAGGATTAAAATCTGGCCAACAATGGTTGAAAAGAAAAATTAAAAGTAGCAATATCCGGTCTTGAAACATCAAATCCTATTGATAAAATGTCAAAAACATCAAAATTTAGCCATGAATATCAACATATTGGTAAAAAGAACTAAAATCTGGCTATAAACTGTTAAAAAATGCAAAATTCTTTTAACGAAATAACAAAAATAGCAAAATCCAGTCAAGAAATGTTTATAAAAATAAGTATAAACTTATTTCCTAAGCAGAAAATGTAAGAAATTGCCAAGAATTTAGTTTGGTCACCTAAAAAACATACAGAAATCTATACAAGAATAGCAATAATTGCAAGAAATTGTTGACAAATTGTTTAAAAACACATTTCTTAAACAAAAATTGTCGTAAATTGCTAAGAAAGTGTTGTTATTGTTATGGTTGCTTAAAAATCTATAAAAATCGCTCAGAAAAAGTAATAATTGTAAAAAACATTAGAAAAATTGTATAAAAACACATTTCCTAAACAGAAAACGTAAGAAATTGCCAAGAAAGTTCTATTACTATTTTGAATATTTAGAAAACGTAAAGAAATCTAAATAAAATTAAACCAAAAATTGAGAAATTTTGTTGTAATTTTTGACAAGGAAAGCAGTATTTTGAAAGTTTATAGCTTTCTGCTTGAAGTTTTTAATATCCTCAATGGTAAAACTGTAAAAAACATTGGTTTACGTTTTGAGATGATTTGGAGTTAAGCCAAAAATTACAAATTTCTGACGCTTTATACTAACTTTTGACCAAAAACGTAAACTTGACTTAATTTTGTAGATTTGTGGTTTCATTTGGTGTGTCCCGCCCACCCGCTTAAGTGTTTGTGATCAAATTTACTGATACGAAACATTTGTGGGGTAATTTGCGCACTAAGATGTATCAAAGTTGAACCAAAATTTGCAACTTTCAGCTTTTTAAAGCCAGTTTTGCACCAACCAAGTAGTATTTTGAAGGTTTGTAGCATTCTTCTTAAAAGTTTTAAAGTCCTTAGTGTCCAAAATATTGATTACAAAACAATAAATTTCTTTTGCGCATTAAGCTAATTTCCGTCTCTTGAAACTAGTTTTTGATCTACAAATAGTATTTTGATAATTCATAGCTTTCTTCTTCCAAATTTTAAGGTTTTTGGTAGCAAAATTGGCAAAAATATTGATTTTGCATTAACATGCATTGAAGCTAAATCAAAAATTGCAAATTTTTAAAGCCAATTTTTGACCAACAAATAACAAATACTATTTTGAAAATTTATAGCAATCTTCCTAAAGCTATAAAATTATTGTTTTGCGCATTAAGATGGTTTAAAATTAAACCACACATTTTTGCTTTTTAAAACCAGTTTTTGAACAAAAAATTTAAAACGTTTATACCTTTCTTCTTGAATTTTTTAAAGTTCTCACTAGTAAAATTGGTCAAAATATTCTTTTGAGCATTAAGATAGATTAAAATTAAACCATAAATTTCAAATTTGCAATTTTTAAAGCCAGTTTTTGACCAACAAATAGTATTTTAAAAGTTCATAGTATTCTTCTTGAATTTTTTAATGTCCTTAGTAGTAAAACTACAAAAATATTGTTTTGTGCATTCAAATGGTATGAAATTAAGCAAGCAATCAAAAAGTTCTTAAGTTTTTGAACAAAAAAGTAGTATTTTCAAGGTCCTTTGAAATAAAATTGTCTAAAAAATTGTTTTGCGTATTAAGATAGTTTAAAGCTGTGCCAACAATTGCAAATTTTTGCTTTTTAAAACTTCATGGCTTTCTTCTTAAAAGAATTAAGGTCTTTAGTAGTAAAACTACAAACATGTTGTTTTGCTAATTAAGATTGTTTGAAATTAAGCCAAAAACAAAAAAATTGCAAACTTTTGAACAATAAATTAGTGTTTTTAAAGTGTATAG